>OY728158.1:1574383478-1575673061 GCA_963277665.1 Viscum album | reverse complement strand
TGGTTAATTATAATAAGGAGGACATGAGGGACACAAAGAATCTATTTAAGTAGGAATTGATTATGGTTTATGTTTTATTTTTTTAATCTTTTTGTATAATCACAATTTTACCATGACACTAAACACTTGATCCCGGTTTGGTAATATTTTTAAGTTGCTAACCTCTAAAATGATGTAATAGTCAAGTAAGAAAAGTATGTTCTCTATAGGAGTAGAATGTAAAAAGACTAATATTATACGATATAATTACCATGAAATTAGTCAATGTGTTTGATATCATTCTCTACATACAATAAAAAACATAAATTAAACCATGATATATTTAGATAAAATATAAATATTTAACTATAAATGTATAAAAACTAGTCATTGAATTAGTGGGAATTAATAGGAGTGACCGTTTTATGGATTATATGTATATATAAAAATAATGATACTTAAAATATGAATGAAATTCAATCAGTTTACCTAAATTTACTAATAAGATCATTTATTGTTTAAAAAACTATTTTTTTATAAATAAATATCTTTTATGTGATACAAAATTATATTTCAAGAAACATATGATTAATGATAAATTAGTTTTGATATTAATAATTGATTGAATCCTAATGAATTGGTAAATGATTTGGAAAAATAATAATAATAGTTAATATATGAAAATGTCAAGGCACTCATATATTGTAACTTTTCAGTAAAATATACAAATTTTATCTTCTTATAACCTTTAACCACTATCATAAAACCTTGTTTACACATATATATTCTAATCCATTTAAATTCAAAGTGACTTCTAAGGAAAATTCCATTCTCCAATGTGAGTATCATAAAATAATTAGTTTTCTTATTAATTACCATCTATCAAATTTCTTCTCTCCACACTGATACAATGATACAATTATATTTTATATATTATAATGTTACTATATATATTTGGTAATTTGGGGGGTACAATTACATCAAACAGACCCACCCCATGCACACAGGTCAGAAAGGAAAGTCATAGATACAAGGGGATAACATACCCATCAAGCCTAATTTGTTTATATATGTATGGCCAAGAGAACCTATGGGAATGAAACCCATTTTTCACTACCATAGCATGTGGTCCGTATTACCCCAAAATTTCTTGAACAATTTCAGTCGCATTCCAACATTCAGAAATATCCCTCTTTTGGATCCCATCACCCAACAACGGTCGCCGCTTCTCCACCCTACTCACACACCATTTCACCCACTAATGTTGGAGGACCACTGAGTTCATTTATCCACATAATTAACCAATAGTGGTTCCCTACTCGTACACAACCGAAGACATCACATATTTCCTAGTGTATATCCAGTATCATTAAGTACCCATACCGATAGAATTTGATGTCTTGATTCCAGTACCTTCATACATTATTTCCACATGTGCCTTTTGTAATTCCAATTTACTATCCCATCATATCCTCTACACCCCCAAAAAGGTGTATCAAACCATATTCAATCATGGATTTGAATGAAATATTATAGGGTTTCACTAGCACTTGGATACAAACACAACTACATATAGAAAATTTACAATATTAATGTTTTTATCATTATTTATTTATATACACCATCCATTAAAAAACAAAACCCATGTCCGTGTGTTGTGCAGACCACCACCTCCATGACATAACATCTTTATTTTTACTTCATTTACATATAATGTTTGATATAAGGTTTGGAGTAAAGGATAAATATGATTTTTATGATATCATTAATTTTATACTAAGTCAAATTTAAGAACCTTATAAGGATATTATTTTCAAATGATTATCGTCAATTAAATCATTTAATATGAGTGAACTAAATGTAAAATGATTTATTATTTCTAAGTAATGACTTTATATAAATTATTGTATTTTTATAATTCACTACACTTATAATATATAATTCTAACTAATAGTGAAAAATATAATTATACTTCTATTATATTGATATTCCAACTAAAACATCTCATAATCATCCACTAATCATGGTAGGTTCATGTTTCAATCGGCTTAACCACCTACTTTAACACTACAATATATTAATTTCATGGATGATTATTAAAACTTATTTATTGGTGTAATATAATGTAAATGAGTATATAATTATTTTTTATGGATCCGTAGATATTATATCAATATCTAATTATTAAAATAAGAAGACACACTTCATTCTCCAAAAATAGAAAACAAAATATTATAATTGATTTCATATTAAAATATAAAGACCAAAAGACTCGTGAAATAAATTAAAAACATCATAAAAAACTATTAATCATCGATAATTGTAAGATCCTACCATTTTCTAGAGTTGACTTGGGCTTCAATTTAGTTACTTTTTTTTCCTAATTTGACTACTTTCTATTTGGGTTATGACATGGGGTGTGTTTGTGTGGAATTTTGAGGACAATTTAAATTATAGGTATTTGAATGGTAGATTCATAGTTTTACCTAACTGTGCACCCCTAATCATCTAATTTTTCAAATCTAGGTAGAGGAGATTCACAAGATCGGTTCACAATTTGGCACATTGTTTGTAAAATCCCATGTAAATAAACAAAATAAAATTTTCATATTCATTAAAACTTTTGAATTAATTATTGATATTACGTTAAAGGGGATGCTATGTTCGATGGCAAACCCAATACTCAAAAATGGGTTTCTTTGAAATCTTATGTTTTCCACAATGCTGAGTCATATTGAAAAATTAATAAAATAATATTATTTTAAATGGTAGTTAACACCTATCCGTTGAATTGGCGTAAATGTATAGAACTAACTAAAATGTGAATATAAATGTTTTTTTAAATGGTATTTAAATGTTTTTAAATATACAAAATAAATTTTAGAATCTTAAAATAAGAAGTAATCTGATTTTAAGTATAAATACTCTAATATTCGTTAAAAGGTTGATTTACCGCCTTTTAATGGAGAAACCTTTTTAAATATAATTTTGGTCAATTTTATATGTTCTATTTGACAAAATAAAATTATTCTTTAGAATCAGGATATAAAAATTTACTTTGGATAAAATTTTGGTATTTTTCTGAATAAATTCATTTTTTATGAATAGTGAAAACTACTTTATTATAATTAAAAACTTCTTTTTAATCTAATTTATTTATAAGGATATATTATCTTTTTAATTGGATTTAATGTATAACTATATTATTTTTTTACCATTTAATCCAAATTTGGTCATTAGATGTAATTTCACATTGAAATTGGTCATAAATATGTGTCAATCTTTTTATAGTTATTAATTCTTAAAAACACGATTTTTTTACTGCGGGAATTAATTTTAAATTAATTCTTGTCACATATTATTTTGAATTTGGAAAATGGAATCCATATTGGGAATCATGAGGTCCAAACTATTTAAATAGGCAACATTTATTTTTATGCATTTTGAATATTTACTTCAGTAAAAAATTTATTTACCACGGTTAAAGGGTATATCTGGTAAATAAGGGTAAAATAAATATTATTCTCATAATAATAAATTAACCTAACATGTGTTTTAATCCTATTTTTTGATAAATGTTTGACCATGGTCATACTTGGGTCGGTTTTGGGGCCCATATGGAGCCACTTGGGAGTGATAATGACACTTTATATTTCTTAATTTAAAGTAATGACAAAAATGGTAGAAACATATAGCCTTTAGTAAATCAATTATTACATGGGGTTATATAAGTTTTCTCTAAAAATATAAATATTAATTTTAAATATAAAATTATTTCCTATATAATGATTTTTTTATAATTTTCAGATATCAAATAAATAAAAATATTCATGACACAGTAATGATGCAGTATCTAACTCATTAATGAATGATTTAAATAAATAAGATTTAAAAGATTAAAACAATATCCAAATCCTATCCAATATTTATTGGATGATTTTATTTCTAAAATTATTCATCGTATCTTCGACTTTAATGAGTTTTGGACCTTTATAAACCAAAAATAATTATATAATAAAATAATGTTTTCAAACATTCCTAAAGATCCCCTCCTCCCCCTTATAAAAAGGTCTCGCTTATAACCCATTTATCACACATATCAAGCCCCTTGGATCCTCTAACCTCTACCCAATTAACCTCCCAACATCTCTATCCTACTCTTATAATCCTTCCTCTTCACAAGAAGGCAATTCAAGTAATCCTTTGTGTTCAAACCAAATTGAGTTACCTGATTTAAATGTAACATCTTCTCTTAAGTTCTTGTGTTTTATTTTACTTCCCCAACCCCATAAACTCTTTTTATTCCTTTATTTTCTAACAACACCAGTATAATAAATATACTAGGTTTTTTTATGAGAAGTATTATAACAACACTTACACACACCTCCATCTAATGGGTAAAGAACATATTATTTCTGTGGACGGCAAACTACTGACTCGCGAAACAATGATTCTTAAAACTTCTCCTACCACCTTTCATGTTGGATATTATGATGGAACTATATTTATATATGATATATATTGTGTTTATTTTTTCACTATTCTTATCTAATTTTATTTACAAACATACCTATATTCATTCTAATACGTGTAAATATGATAATTTCATTTGAGGAAGTGTGGACCCCCGCCCCCTCAGGGTGATATTGTTCATTCTAGACATACATGGAATGTCTAAAGGATGTAATTAATGAAATTATGTAAAATATATATCATTTGATATTATAATTTAATTATAATATACCTAGGTATCCTTAATATTTCATTCCATAAAATATTAAATAGAAATGAAAGTAGCATTCATGCGTACGTACGACCTACCGTCTCCATGAACGGTGCATTTCATTTCTTATTCAAAATGTTGTGTAATATTATAAATACATAATTATACAGTATATATAAGATTTATATTATTTATAAATCATGAATATCATTCTTGAAATAATGGAATTTTGACCACTAGGTCAACTTGTAATTACAAGAAGTTCATTTTTTACTCAAGTACCAAATATCGAAAAAAACGACAATTATTAAATTAAATGATTGCATAATTTTTATAACATGGTAATATTTTATATAAAAAGAATAATAAACTTGAAAATGTTTCTTAATAAAGTAGATATTATCTTTATATTATTATTCAAGAGATTAAAGAATGAACAAGTCAAGTCGGATATGAGGTAAGGGGTTTCTTATCTCATTTTTAATTCCGCGAGATTTCCATTGTTCTCAGCTTATTTCCTGCATGTGGTGTATTTTTTACTGTCATTTGATGTATATTATCCTTATTATATTTATATTAATGGAATTCTGTAATTCATTTGGTGGTTATTAACTTTTGGTCATACGAACCGATTTATTTCAACGTGGTAAGGGGTTTTTATCACACCTTTTATTCTCGTGAGATTCCTGCTATATTTTGCACAATTTCTTTTTGTGTTGTGTATGTACTAACCATGATTGTATTATTTGTTTAATATAAATTAATTTAATGTTATTTACATATTTTTTGTATGATCCTTCTTTCATGTGGTGTATGTTTCATAAGTTACCAAATCGGTATGGGAACCTTTCACCCATATCTTTTTAAAAGACTTATTTTTGTTATGTATTTTAAATTACTTCTTCTTATGTTGTGATATGTTCTTATATATCCTTATTTCTATAAATTTTATGTCCAAGTGATGAGATACAATTTTCTCTCTCATCAACTCATTTTTTGAATTTTAATGTGACGTCGTTAGGCTGTTGAATTTCTATAAGGGAACTTCTTCCCCCAATTTCAATACTTTGGGTTAAACATCTACTTCATGATTATATCATTCTGTGAATATGTGTGAATGAACTATGATTTTTTTACACATAATATCCACTTATATTGGGTGAATTTATATTTTCCCACATAATTATGTAATTGATTTATTATTAATCTAAGGATACCATCTTTATAAGGGATTTCGTCTCAAATTACATCCCATTGAGACTTCATTGTTCTTATGCACAAATTCACTTTTATATGGTTTATATAATATATTTTAGAATATTATATCATGAGTCCCTTTATTTTCATGATATTATAAATTCTTATTGAATTTTATTCCTCATTTATTTTTATTCAATCATATCTCATTTGGTTACAAACTCCTTAACTAAAATATTGTTTTAAATATTTGTCATTAATTTCCATGTTTTCAAAATGGTTTTAAGGATTTATTTATATGGATATTAATGTTTTAAAATTTTAACACCTTTAAATGTTTCAATGTTTTAAGGAACACTTTGATTTAAAAAATTATCTTTATTATATGTTTTAGATGGTCTTGAAAATGTTTTGATAAAGAATTGACTATTTCAATATATTGAAATGATATATTGTGATTGAAATGTGGAAATCTTATCTTTCCATTATATTTTTTTTATGTGGTATGAATATGTTATGGTTCATCGACATTGTTTATGAATACGGGGGGGAGGGGGTCGGTGATAATCCTAGGGCTGGGAAGCATGAGATAAGTCTCCAATGCACTGTGTAATGTGACATAGGTAAACATGAATGTTTTTTCTATGATATTTAGGTAATATACTGTGATGGGTATTCCAAATTTTACGCCCAATGAAGCTGTGAAATCTACATTGTAAGATTGATATGGATTCCACAATTTACCTTTATGGTTTATGATTTCTATGTGTTATTCATAAATCTTATGAATTCATGAGGTATATTATGATCGAAAAGTATGGTATCATTTATTTTTATTTATTAATGGGTTAATGTTCATTTCCTTATTTTTTAACCCTTACTGATATTTTTATGCTCATCCCATGTTTTTTAAAGGATTTCCACCGGACTTAAAGATGCATATGGTCAAGGATGGGATCAAGGAAAAGTTATGTTGTCTAAAACATGGAACTATACATGTTTGTTTTTAAGAGTTGTTTTTTATGAATAAAATGGATATTAAGTAGTAGTGTCTACATGTAATTTTCTTGGTGATATGTAATAGTTATGGCCTAATTCTCTAAAACACTACACCTAAAAAATCCTCAATGTGAATTATTCATTTAATTCAAGATTACGTAATGTTTTAAGGCCATGTACAAATATTATTCAACCTTATAGGAGTAACTTTGCACATAAAAAATAATAGGTGCACAGTTTTGGAACATGGTTAGAGAAAACCATATGCCCCTGCCCAACAAACCGTGTGAGATTTTAAATGTCACACGATTTTAATTTTTAAAATCCCCTGAGACCCAAATAATCGATTATTTCATCCCTAAGTGGTATTTTATGTTTCTAGATTTCTATAAATGAATTATAATCCCCCCAACCTCCATTATTCATGATTAAAATCTTCTATCAATGGTTACCTCCTCTTTTAGGGATTTAATCCTATCCCATTTAATATCATAATATTCTCCCATTATTTTTAATTTCTTTTAGTGATGTAATCTTATGTTATGGAAAGATCTAACTCTATTTGGTGAGATCTATATCTATTATTCTAGATGTATATATGAATTTATAAGATATAGATTTTCATTAATATTGAATTAGGGTTTGGAGATTCAAATTTAAATCTATTCCTTTATGATGTTCAATTTTGGAAGGATTCTATTGGGAAATTATTCTTCGATAATTTTTTGTTGGTGTTCTAATATTCAATTCCATAATCATGATTTTTATATATGTATAAAAATTATATAATTTATAGAGTTGTTTAGAAATTTTAATTCCTAAATTGGGTTCATTAATATTTCCAATTTACAAATTGAAGTATTATTGAAATAGATACTTAATTTGTGGATTAATTATGATGTTTTAGAATTGTTATTTAGATAATTAATTTGTGAATTAATTACAAAATATTGAATTTTTTGAATTGATATATTTAATTTTGGAATTAATTATGCACTTTTGATGTCATGAATTGAGATAACTAATTGTGGGAATGATTATGTGATATTTATATCATAGATTGAGGTTATTAATTGTGGAATTAATTTTGATTAATTGAGATTGTGAATAAGATAATTAATTTTGAAAATTAATTATGAAATTTTTAGTTGTGTATATTTATTAATTTGTTGTTAAATTAATTAATGGATATGTAGAATTAATTAATTAGTTAATTAAATAAGGTTAATGACGTTATAAACTAATTTTTAAATTATTAAAACAAATTGATTTTATTAATTAATTTTTTAATTAATCAATGTCATTAATACAATCTGTTAATTTATGATTTAACTAATAGGATTGGTGCGCTTAACTAATTGTAAAATTAGTAATGGAATTTATGTTGATAATTAATTTATGAATTAATTATGTGTTTATGAATGGGTACATGGTCATTCATGTATGAATGAATGAATGAGAACGTGGTCAATATAATGTGTGTTTATTAATGGTAAAATGTGTATTCAAGTATGAATTAAGGAATGGGAACATGGACATTGTAATGTGTGAATATTGAATGGTAACATTTGCATTCAAGTATGATTTAAATAATTGGAACATGGTCATTATAATGAGTGAAAATAAATAATGGTAATAATAGAATTATAATACATGATATCCCTCAAACATAATTTGGGATTCGGCATTAGTCGAAGAAGATATTGTGGAGTGGGTAACTATGGGAACCTGTTTAGTTTATGTGGGTAAATTAATAATAGTTTTAAAATGGGATATTTGTCTATTTATACATTTATATTATTTCTTTATAATTTTTTCATACAACATTATTGACCGGAATTTTTTTAGACACTATTTGTGGTGGCCTACAGTGTTGTATTCACACCCTACTTGGGCTGCCTGATCGATACTCAAACAGATATAATGGATGAAAGATAGGATAAGGAAAAAGGGACCATGTTAGATGGATTATTAGGGATGGAGCATGGATGAGGGGACCATATGTGGTTTGATACCCATTTTGGAGTTGTTAGTGTCTATACATTTGAGTTTCATTTTAGACACTTGACATGTACATTAGTATGGCATGATTTTTCTCTTTAGTTAGAAATTTTATTTTACTACATTGATTAACATGAGATATTGTTATTTTTTATGGTTATATATACTTCCAATTTTTTTATTATTTATATAGGTGTATTACTCTAATGAAAGAGGGTATAGTATCCCCATGATTGACTTATTAGACCCTCTCTTCTATTTGGAAGCCTCTAGCAGATGGGGAGGCTCACTTGAGGTCATGTATAGATCAGCTTGGGGCACCGGTGTGGGGAACTCTAGGTGTGACATTAAAAAGTGGTATTATAAGGGTTTTCTTTTATTTTTCTTTTGTTTTACTATTTAATAAATGTAGATAGAAGAATAACAAGAGTCAGAGCTTGGACATGAGATTGTGTATGTGAGTTGCGAGCCCATGTATGGGGGAAAACCCAAGTACCCAATGTGCGATTATTGTTATTTATTTTTGTTGTTACAGTTGAATATTATTTCACATTGATTGACACACTTATTTTGTGATGGGATTTTTTTAAAAATTTCTGATAATTGAATTGTGGGACATAATATTATTAGAGTTGAGTCTACATTCATCATTATAGGAACTCAAGATTATTTGGTGACATGCATCATTTTAGGAACACATGGGAATACAGGTTTGGGTTTTTTTTTAACTAGAATGTTTTTCTTAACATGTGCAATTGAAATGAAAATTGGTTCCTAATATGGAATTGGATGTAATAAAATGATGCAATAGTTTAAATAATTTGGGTGTATAAATGATAAACATGAATATGATAATTTTATTACCCTATATATCCAAGACCTAAAAGTTGGATGGTTAAGGGTAGTGGGATCACATCGGTTTTAATTATGTGGAACTAATTTGGGAAAATCCTTGTTGTGACTTATTATGATAAAACATCTTACATATGTGTGACGAAGTAGTTTTATGATTTCTATTGTGTTTTTTTTTGGAATTATAGAGATAATCTTCCCTGAAGACACATTTTTAGAGGATGAAAAGAGGATATGGCTAGAGATAATCCAATAATAGCGGAATTTGAGGCACCCATAGTACCAGTTGAAGAATCAGGGGTGCAGTTCCGGGTGAAGTTTACTTATATTATCCAATTCATGGAAAGAGACCCAGGGAAGGTTATGAAGAGTTTGTCTAACATGAAGTGGGACTTTTATTTATAGCACCCTATTAATTTCACTAGAGAGGGTGGAACCAAGGGATCTGAGTTCTGGGTTGATTCAATTGAGATGATATTTGACCATTTGGAGACTCTTATTGGGAGGAAGTTCAAGTTGGCTGCTTATATGCTATAAGGATCATAAAAGTTCTTTTAGGAAATTCATGAAGTGAATAGAAAGACTAATGATATCTTATGGAAGAAATTATTAGAGAGGTTCTTATAGAACTTCTATCCAGAGATGCTGAGGTAGGAGAGATTAGTGGAGTTCATGGGGATAATTCAAGGGAGAATGTCCATGATGGACTTTGCAGGACTCTTTATAGACATGAAGATATTTTCTCCATCATTGGAAGGAGATGATACACTTATGGGTAGATGATTTTTGTATGCTATTATGTTTGAGATCAATTCATATGTTAACCTATTTATATTAAAGAAGTTTTCTTAGGTGTTCAATCAGACTCTCATGGTTGAGGGGAACCTGAGAGGGGCTTCCATTGTAGGATAGATAGTTTCTACTATATGATCAGGAGGTGAAAATACTGAGAGAAATAAGTGTCATTATGAGAACTGTATCCAGGGAAGTGGGAAGCAGGGGGAACAATCAGAGGGATCAGTTGCAAAAGACATTATTTGAGTGATCTTCAATTAGTGTGTTAGGCCAGGCCACTACTGTAGACACTATCCCCGATAACCATTAGTGTCGAGATCTTGTGGAAATATGGGACATATATGAAAGATATGAAGTACATTGCAACAAATGGTCAGTTATGGAGGAGCTAGAAAAAACCAGTTTGATGTTAGGGGATCTTTTGTACCATATCAGCATGGTATCTATAAATCTACTAGTTGATGAAGTAGTGGTGGTCGACATAGTGTTTTTGGGAATGAGAACTCATATCATTATATTGGTGAAACATTGGGTAGTTAGATTGCATCATAGGGAAGAGGGGAATGAAAACTACATGCAGTGCAGTCTACACTTGTAGATAGAGAGGATGGTCCTTTGAAAGTGATATATACTATTCTTGTAGCTTCTATATTATATAGTTCTATATTTGATACTGGATCTTATCATTACTTTATATGTAAAAAACATATTAATGGTTTGATCCTGGTTGTGGATTTTTTGAGAAGATCAATGATGATAGATACACCATTGGTAGTATGATCAAGATACATCTGTATGTGCTGAGGATGTCCTCTCGAGATCTAGGAGTATCATTTTCTGTGCGATGTATATATCCTTGACATGTCCAGGTTTGACATAATTATTAGTATTGACTAGGTAGTTTCATAACGATCCCATGTTGATTGTTACCAAAATTGAGTGACCCTTACAACTCATAAGGGGGAAAACTATATTCATCGTGGATAGTATGATATCAAGGAAGGACGAGTAGGGCCAATTACTCAACAACTAAGAGAGGTCATAGCCCATGTTTCTATTTTATTACTAGGTGATGAAAGATTAAAGACTGATATCTTTCCACAAATGGTTTAATAATTTCAGGATGTTTTTTATGATGACATATTAGGATTTCCACCAAAGAGAGATACAGAATTCAATATTGATCTCATGTTTAGAGCATAGACAGTTTCTATTCCACCGCAAAGAATGGCATTGATAGAGCTTCAATAATGAAATACGTAGCTAAAGGATTTGGAGGATAATGTATTTATATATCCAAGTACATTTCATTAGGGTTATCAAGTGTTTTTTTCTAATAAGGATGACAAGACTCTACACTTTTGCATTGATTACTGAAAGTGAAACAAGATGACTGTGAAGAACCAGTATCCTCTTCTGTATATCGATGATATATTTGACCTATTTAAAGGAGATTTTTTATTCTCGAATATCAAAATGAGATCAGGGTATTATAAACTGAGTGTTTGGACATCTGATATACTGAGGACTTTTTTTAAAAGTCCGTATGGCCGATATGTGTTCGTCGTAATGTTGTACGGGTTGGTGAATGCACTAGAAGTGTTTATGGACATGACGAAAAAATTATCTCGTCTTTACTTGTATCATTTTGTTGAAGTATTTCTGGATGAAATCTTGGTGTAATCCAAGACTCAGGATGATCATTCCTAACATCTTGACATCATATTGAGTACACTGAGAGAGAATTATCTATATGCCAAGATATAGAATATCCAGTTTAAGATCAATCAGGTACACTTATTGGGACAAATCACCTCGAATGAAGATGCATTAGTGAACCCATAGAATGTTTAGGTAGTAGTATCTTGGTAGTATTCAAAGAACAATTTTGAAATTTGAATCTTTTGGGGGGGTTAGTTGGATACTACAGGCGATTCATCGAGGAAATTCCAGATTGAAAACATTTCTCTTTGGCTTGACCAAAAATCAGATAAAGATTCATTTTTTAGAAGGATGTGAGAAGGTATTACATGAGTTAATGAAGTGTTTGAAATCGACATCGATATTGATCCTACCTGATCGATGTGAGGAGTATATGGTGCATTGTGAAACTTTTGAGACCAGACACAAAGTTGTTTTGAAATAGGGAGATCAAGTCATAGAGTATGGTTCATGGTTTCTGAGGTGAAATTAACAGAACTACATTACACATGATCTTGAGTTTGTAGCTGTGGTTTATTCTTTGAGGTGTTTTTGGAATTATCTTTCATGTTTAGAGTTTATGTTGTTTACCGATCACAATAGTTTAAGGTATATCTTCTCGTAATAATATTTGAATCTCCGGAAGTGGGTATGGGTTGAGAATATATATTAATTTTATTTTGAGAAAGAATATACACCTTAGAAAGGAAATAGTGAGGCTGATGCTTTGAGAAGGAAAACTCATACTCCGATGGTTACGGATTTTAGTGTTGAATGGAAGATGATGACCTTTCTGGATGAGATGCATGTGGTGGTTCAAGAGTGATTAGAGCAGATGAATCTCATATTTGTTTCAGTGGAGTCTACAATTCTGTGTCGAATTATAGATATGAAGTTTGAGGATCCATAATGTTTTACCTTTGGGGAAAGCATTAGGGGTGCGGTAGTCAACATCAGATTGGATCATAAATGAAGATGAGATCATATATGTGAGGAATCGTGTTGTTGTGCCTATGAGTATGCAAGAGGAGTTGATACAAGAATTTCATGCATGAAGTGGGAGGTAATTCCAGGTGTAGACAAAATTTATCAATACCTATGATGATATTTTTGGAGGTCTTGCATGACAAAGGACATAGTATGGTTAGTGACATAATGTTACACATATGAGTAGGTTAAGGAAGATCATAAAAGACCTAGATTTTTACTGCAACTTTTTCCCATTCCCAAATGGATGTAGGATGACATGACTATAAATTTTGTTTTGGGTATTCCGAAGAATCCATGGAAGAATGATTCAATATATTTAATTATGGATATAAAAAAAATTAGTGCATTTCATATCCATATGAGAGAATTTCTTATTTGAGAATCTAAGAGATTTGTATGTTTGGGAGATAGTCCATCCTCATGGTGTGCAATGAACTATAGTTTTATACCATGACTTGAATTTCACTGCATTCTTTTTAAGGTATTTAAGAAGTTTCTCGGTATATAGGTAATGTTTAGTATATCTTTCCACCCAAAGACAGATGGGTAGTGGGAGCGTACTATACATGTTCTCGGGGATATGTTGCGGGTGTGGGTTTTTGACTTCAATGAGTCTTGGGATAACACATGGATTTAGTGATGTTTTCTTATAAATATTTAATCAAGAAACTATATATATGACACCATATGGATATCTTTAGGGCAGGCCATACAGATCACTGCAATGCTGGATGGAGGCCGGTGACTCAGAGTTGTTGGGACTGAGTCTCATATAGGAGATGTCAGAGTATGTGAAACTAATTCAAAAATGTATGGTTGTGACTTAGATTATATATAATTCATATTATGACATAATTTGATGAACCCTAGAGATTACATAGGGTGGTCATGTATTCCTTTAAGTGTCACATCTATTGGGTCACCACCAGATATAGAGACATGGAAATTTGGAACATAGGTTCATTGGACCATTTGAAGTTGTGGATAGAATTGGGCTAGTGGCATACCTATTGGCTCATCCATATAAGTTTAGAAATATGAATGTTGTTTTACATGTATAAAAAATTCATCAGTATCACCCTATCCCTTCTCATGTGACTGGGTTGGATAACATTGAGCTTGAGGTAGGTTTTTCTTTTGAGGAGAATCTAATAAATGTGCTTTATAGTAGTGAAAAAAGTGTTATGGGGAAAGACTATGCTGATTTTTTGTGTATTGTGGAAAGATTCGTGTGCATATGAGGAGATATGGGAAATAGAAGTAGATATGCATACTCAGTGGCATAATATTTTTGGCTCAGGATCATAGGTATGTTTGGGAGTGCAGCTCAAGGATGAGTTGTTATAAGGCAGGGGAGATTGTAAAATCCCAAACTTTTCTAGAGTTGACATGAGCTTGAATTTAGGTACACTTTTGTGCTTATTTGAGTTGTTTTTTGGATTATAACTTGGTGTGTGTTTGGGTGAAAATTTAATAGAAATGTAAATTATAGGGCTTTGCATAGTTAGTGCATTGTTTCCCTAACAATGTGCACCTACCTAGATAACCGTGCGAACATAGAGATAGGGGGTTCACATGACAGGAACATAGTTTGGGACACCATGTGCCCTATTAAAATTAAATGTACCCACTTAAAATAATAGGTACAAAGTTTAGGTGCACAGTTAGGGAAAACCATGCGCCCTTTCCTAGAAAACCATGCTTGATTTTAAATGACACATTATCTTAATTTTTTAAATCCCTTGAGACCCTAAAACTCACCTATTTTAACACCCATTAGACCCTAAGTGGTATTTCACATTTTTTGAGATCTAAAAGTGAATTCTAGGTCATCCAAACAACCATTCTATGTGATTCGAATCTTGGATCAAATGTCTGCTCCTCTTCTAGTAAGTGAATCCTATCCCAGTTCATCTCTTGTTCTTCTCCAGTTCTTCTTGATTTCTATATATGATGTAAATTTTTTTATGGAGAGATATAAATATATTTTGTAACATATTGATCTAATATTACAGATATAGATATAAATTTATAATATCTTTATTTTCTATGACCCTGATTTAGGGTTTTGAGATTCAGATCTAGATCTAAGCCATTGTGCTGCTTAGTTTTTGGGGATTTTTTTTGGGAAATTATTCTTTTATGATTTAATGTAGGTGGACAAATATTTATTTCCAATAGTCGTTATTTTGATAAGTGTATGAAAAATGTGGAATTGATATCATTTTAAAGCAATTGGATTTCATAAATTTTGTTAATTAATGATTCCATTTGATTAATTATTGTTTTAATGGAATTGATAATTAATTTTGGGAATAATTATGAGATTTCAGGATTTTGATTTAGATTAATTGGGGAATTAATTATTATATAAGGGATTTATTGAATTGAGATGATTTATTGTTGAAATAAAAATGCACTTTTGATGTCTGGAATTGATAGAATTAATTATGGGATTGATTATGTGATATTAAAATCATAGATTGAGGTAATTAATTATGTAGTTAATTATTAATAATTGATGTTTTTAATGAGATAATTAATTCTGAAAATTAATTATGGAATTTGGAGTTGGGAATGTTGATTAAATATATATTAAATTAACTAATAGGGTTGATGATTTAATTATTTATTTAATTAATTAAGTGTAATTATGTGATAAATTAATTTCTGAATTATTAATGAAATAATTTCCATTAATTATTTATCGAATTAATTAATGATATTAATATTATTAGTTAATTGTTAAATTAACAAATAGGAAAAATTTATTTTAAATAATTGTTGAAATAATAATTTCATTTTTATGGATAATTAATTTTTGTATTAATTATATATTTATGAATGTTAACATGGTCATTCATGTATGAATTAGAAAAATCGTAACATGGTCATTGAAATGTGTGTTTATAAATGGTAAGATAGTCATTCATGTAAGAATTAATGAATGGAAACATGGCCATTCTAATATGTGATGTATGAATGGTAACATGATCATTCAAGTATGAATTAATGAATGGGAACACGGTCATTCTATAGTGTCATGAATAATGAATGGAAACAATGGAATTATGAGACATGATATCCCTCATACACACTTCCAGCTTTGATTTGAGCCGAAGTAGGTATTGATGTGTGACTATCTACAGGAAACCAAGGAATTTATGTGGTTAAGTAAAGAATATTTTGATAATTTGATAAATGTATATTTATTTATTGTACTTATTTATTTATACAACTGCATAAAATATTATCGACTAGATTTTTTTAGACACCGTTGGTGGTGGCCTACTGAGTTGTAATCACGCCCTAATCGGGCTTCCGGACCGGCACCAGAATATATTTAATGGGTGCAGGATGTGATAATCGAAAATTAAATATATTATACGGATGTTTGTGGATGGTGCATGGATGATCGAAATAAATGTGGTTTGGTACTCGCTGGGGTTGTTAGTGTGTTTAGTTTTGGGTTTCATTTTAAAAACCTGACACGTACAATAACATGACATGTTTTCTACTTTAGTTGGATATTATATTTTCCTACATTGATTATCTAGAGATATTAGTATTATTTATGATTATATATGATTCCACTATTTTTTATTATTTCCACTGGTGTATTACTCTGATAAAAGAGGGTATAATATCCATATGATCAATTTATCAGACCCTCACTGCTAGTCGGAAACCTCTGGAATATATTAAGGCGTTCATGAGGTCATGTGATAGACCAGATTAGGGAACTAGTGTGTGGTACCCAGGCCGACACATTACAATAATAGAATATTTAATGATTAGGTAATTGTTAACCTTTAAATAATAATGACTATTTACACAACTATTATGAATCTAATATAAACGATAAAAACATTAAACAGTCAATGTTGAGTATCAGTAGAATTCATGTAGAAAATGAATATTTATGAAGATAATTAATGAAAATAGACTTGAATAATATTAATAATTATGAAATAAATATATCTATCTTTGTGATATCGGAGGATAAATTAAATTCCTGGAAACCCAGACACGAAGTAAAGGTTGTCATCTCAATTTATCTTCATTGAGAGTGTATTGTATATATTCACATAATTTCATTTATCTTTTGTATATATATATTCTTTGAGATATCATAGCATGAATTATATTTTAATAATGTAATGTAAATATCAATTGAAATACCTCTCTTTAAATGGGGTTTGATTCAAACTTTTCCTGGCCATAAGGCTTTTCTTGGTCTCAAATTTTATTATTTGAGATAAAATACAATTTATGAACCATGTTACCTTGGTATATTTTTCTATTGATTTACTATCTCGTGAATTATCATTTATTTTTATTTCATGTATTTAAAATCCAAATAATGTTCCCTTATTCATGTGGGTAGTGATTCAATGGTTTCCCCAGTAGTCATGATTTTTGGTAACTTAATTTTTATTCATTGAGATATGAATTTTCTATGAACTTATTTCATATAATTTGGGTATATTATACCCTTTTATTATATTATGTTGTGTTATATCATTTTATTCTATGGATATATATTTCTACCACATAAACCCTTACATAAATAATTCTTATTTTATGGCATATTTTTTATCATAACAATCCACTTTCTTTCTTCATGTGGATTATTATAATGTTATTCGAGTATTTTCTTAGTCAAATACCAATTTCTTGATATAGTGTGAGAATCAAATTTTACATAATTCAAATTATATGATGTTTAACTTGAAATTATTATATTATATTGACACTGGGAAAAGTATTGGCATTTCATATGTTTTTATTTTAGTATGCATGGTTATTGGAAAGGTTTATTATGTATTGTTGATTCATTTTCTATTATGGTGCATGAATATTAATTAAAAAATTGATAGGTGGGGATTGAGATTATATACCCCTTGATACAAAGACATGAATCAAGGTACAAATAAAATTGTTTTATGGTGTTTGTATCTTCCCATAATATGTTAATTTATTATCATAAATCCATGACGATATGATGACATGACTACGACCTCAATAATTAGTAATGTGTCTTAGCACAAGGCTTTGATAACATGTTTTTGATGTAAAAAATTATTAATTCCATATGTATGAGATCAATATAATTTATATCTATTTTTTAATTTATTTCTATGGATATATCATGCTTTCAGTTCGATGTTAATTATGGATTCATGTTGTTTACTTATTTCTACCATAATATTTATTCCATTCTTATTAAAATATTGCTTCAGTTGTATATTTTCACTTATTAAGAATTCAAGATCACCCATTATTATGTTTCCATTTCCCTGGGTTATTGATACATTTAGTACACAATAAATATTTTTTACTATAATACGTGTGAAATAATTTGGGGGAGATGTCGAAGACTTGTCACGAATTAATTAGTTTCAAATATAATTGAAAATTTTTCCATTTGATACCAAGATCATGGGGTATATTTGTTTGTGTTTTATCCTAATTCTTTAAATCTTAAACAAATAAATATAATTTAGATGTAATATATTCAATAAAACCTATTGACTTTGTAATTATAAATGTTTATATCTTGGATTTTACAGTTGATATTAATTAAATTTTGTAAACTATGTTTTTATGATGCATAATCCAAGCGTTCAAGTCTAGGGCATCACACATAGTATATTAGACCAGAAATTTATACAAGAATATCTTAGTAATCTCATGATATATAACACCTTTACCCAATGTATTTGTAGGATATTGTGAACCCACACATCAAAAAATTATAAACCATTTATATGAGTTCCATGATAACATAACATTCATTATTACATTATTACATAATTAACCCATGGAAAGAAATGGGTTTGATAAGAACATTAATAATGAATACCCATAAGAAATATAGGGAAATATGATGTATAGTATAATTAGAAAATATACCCTGTGAATCATACAAAAACATAATTCATATTGGCATAGAAGAAAAATATTTTATAAAATAATTTTATATAAACTTTCGAAAACAAGGAAAATATACTTTTCTTTTTGTAAAATTTAAAAAAAATAAAAAATGAGTATAATAGAAACATGATTTTACTTTGGAAAAACCATGGAAAATTATAATGGATTCTAAATTTTGAAGAAATATATTATGAAAAGAAAATTTTTTCTTTTCATATACATTAAAATGAAAATATTCTTTTCATACTATTGTAAAAAGACATAAGTGAGTCATATAGGAATTTTTTGAAATGTATCCTTTTAATAATTTTAAATAAAAGTCATAGGTAGTATAAAATACCCTTTTAACAAATTTTAGTGATGATAAAAACATCAATAAAATAATTTAATTGAATATGGATATGTAAGAAAATGATTCATGACCATACAGAAGAGATAATGTTTGGTTTTTTTAAAATAAAATTGAATTTTTAAATAAAAAAATGAATAAAAATGATACTAATACTAGAAAAATCATCAAAATACAACATAAAAGTAAATATATATTGTGTTTTGAAGAAGAATATCATTTAATTTCACACAATTTAAATGGAAACACAAATAATCCTGAAAAAAAGTGAGATGATAGCCTAAAATGTTACCTTAAGCCCTAAAAGACTTCATACAAACTCTATCCACTTTTATTGTAAATTTATATTTATTATAAATACATAAAAATAATAGTACATACATATCTTAAAATATATTATTCCCATATTATTTTCTACTACTTATTTAGGGAAAATTATTTATTAATATCACCATTCAATGTGTTAACTGATTTGTTTCCAATACATGTTTCAGTTAACTAATTTTTATCCATAAGCCTTGTTTATTGTTCATCATATAAAAAATATTAATAATTTAAAAAATATAATATTTATATATTATATAATATCTCTGAACCATCCATTTAAGGTGGTTATGAAAAATGAAATGCATTATTTCATGCAGATGGTAGTCCGTACACACACATGAATAACGTTTTCATTTTTATAAAAGATTAAAGTAAATAGAGAATATAAAGGTAACATTATAGAATCATAATAATATTATAATTATAATATTTATTCATTAAATATATTCTTATGACCATCCATGTAATGTGTAAATGAAATCAAATCACATTGTTTCATGGAGGTTGTAGTCCACAAGCATGCATGAGCAAAATTATCATTTTCCAGTGGATATGAGGGTAATAAGGTAGATAATATTTTACCTTTAAAGAATTTTAAATATTTTTAAAAAATAATATATATCTATTAAATTCATATTTATAACGAATTTCATGAGTTGGCGATGAAAAAAAATATACTACTTCATAAAGACAGTAGTTCATACATTCACATGGGCAATGTTTTCAATATATATTAGACAAAAATAAAATAGAAAATGGTTGTAAAACTATCATAAAAAAATTAATTATAGTTAAAATATTGATATAGTTATTTTAGGATAGTTATAGAATATTTTTAGGAGGTTTAATAAGAACTAATCCTTAAAAAATATTTGTAAGAACATATACCTCTTCCATGGATAATCTCTTTTGAAAAACACCTTAATTTTTTTGGATAAGTCTTTTTGGAATACCAACCCCTATAGTTCATGGATATGGATTTTGGTAAGTTATGTGGAAATATATTGGTTAATTTAAAAATATCATGTTGTTTGGATAAGTGAGAAGAGGAGGCAACTAAGATAAGTGAGGGGAGTGGTACCCTTATAATTACCCTTAACTTTTAAAAAATATAACGTAGTTTTCCGGGGAACATGGAACCAAATTTTCATAGTTATAAATATAGAATATGTAAATGTCAAAATACCATCATTAGATAAATCATATAAAAGTTTTAGGTATATTTTTTTCCTTATCTTCTAGGTTAACCCCTTTTAACCCTCAAAACAGTTACTATGGTAATAATATGTTTACCAAATTAACTGTTCATTATGGCTAAAACATAAGTTTAATTTATTACATAATATTAATTTTTTTGATTCAAAATTTTTAATCCATTTTAAAAGATTCAATTCCAAAAAATGGACAAAATTAATTCTAATATTCATACAAAAATAACATAAAAACTATTTTTAGAAATAAAAATGTATATTAAGCATTGAGATGATTTTATTCCCTTTCATTTCCTAATTATAACAATTATATGAATGTTAATATATTTTATTGAATATATTATCTACACTTTTTATTAAAATCAATCATCAATAGTGGTTAATTTAAATCATTATGATAAAGTGAGTTGTGTATAATTAAAAGAGTTTTCTAAAAAATACTTGTTTTACCATCAAATGATTTTATCATCATTTAAAACCAATCAATAATAAATTATAAATAAATATTTTTAATTATAAATTTATTTCATTGTTCATAAATAGTGATCAATATATAATATATAAAAAAAATATTGAAAAATTATGTCTTATACGATTTTATTATTATTATTAAAATTGGTGAACTTATTTACCAATGAATAATATATACATTTGTCACTAATGAAAAACATACATATCCCAAACGTTTTAAACCATTTTCATAGACCCCATAGCCATTGGGATAAGCTATCCTAATGGTTGGGGTAACCATTATTGTATGGGACGTCCAGGTAGCCCTATGCCAAAAGTTTCATTGAACCATTAGTATAGTGGTGGATGTGATTTCAGTATACCAATGGTTAATTATAAAGAATTATCAGATACAAATTTTAATGGTTCCCAATTTTTGGTATAGAGAAATACCAACAGTTAAAACAATTAGTATATACCTATACCAATGGTTGAGAACCATTGTTATAGGGTTGATTCCATTTTAATATACCCCAGTTAATTCTAAAGTCATTTGCTAATGGTTTTTCAATGTTCTATTCCAATTGTTCCTATAAAAATGGTTTCTGTATAACCATTAGAATTGACCATATAAATGTGCTACATTTAGATGGTTTACAAAAAATAATTAGAATGTTTCTTTAAAAATAGTTTCTAAATTGTAGAAATATGTCCCACATTAATTTATAGCTACAGTTTCCAGAACCGTTGTAATTTCCCCTCCCACAGAAATGCATTGTAATGGGTTATAGAACCATTGGAATAACCTCCACTCCAATTTAGAAAAAAATATCCTAGTGCCCCACTATTAGAACTCTTCCATAACCTGTAAACTAAAAACAACACAATTCGATGAATCCCAATCATATCCCTATAAATCCAAAGAGATATAAGATAAATTTTCTTTATTTTTTTATTCGTGATTTGTTTATATTTTATTCTTCCGTTGGTTCATCGATTTTCCATCCATTACTCACTTATCATACTGGATCTATGGTGACCGCGTGAAGAATGGATACAAGGGAATTATCATGAATAAAACAACATTTTTTTCATTGGATTAGTAATCTAGTTGTTTTAAATAAAGGAGTTGGGTGTACTATGCACTAGAATGGTTTAGGGAGCCACACATTTAAATAATAATAAGGATCAGGGAAAGATGTTAACTAATATTGGTTAACTGTTAAAATGGAGTAAGGATAATATTAATATAAGTGTTATAGATAATTAGTTCATTAACACTACTCGTTGAAGCCTCATTTCATATCATAAATTAATTATATGATAATTTTCATCACTATTTATTCGATATATTCTATATTTTATTACATATTTCTGCTCCCCTTTCCATATAATTTTAAAAGTAAAAAAGAATTAAAAAAATTAAATAAGTGCTTAAAGTTGTTACTATATTAGTTGGATCATTATGAGATGACCCTAATAAGCATCTATAGTAGTGGACATGGATTAATAATTATTCCTTTTTGGTGAGTTCATTGATAGTCTCACATAACTAGTGGTGTCTCAAAGGATCCAATGTATCATTATTTGTTTCCTTGAACTACTATAAATCTTTTTTTTGTTTCTATTATTTTTTTCTTTTCATATTTTTTCATAATTTACATTCCCTCACTCTAGAATATATATTATAGTGTGACCATTATAATATAACATATTATAACCAGTATGCCCAGTTTAAGCAGAATGATAGACTTACTACAAAAGACAAGAATTAACAACAAACATAAGAATTTAAAATTTACTAATATATCTTGTAATAGAAGGTAAGAAACCCCCATTGATAAGTCAAACCACTTTTGGTGTCTTTCCCTAGATTGATAAAATTCTCACCTTCCTTATTTGATCAAAGAAGAATAGTACAAATATTATATCCAAATAACTACCCCATAATTTCCAAACATGGACTGAACATGTCATGTTTTTCACTATTATTGACAAATCCCAAAACCTCAAAAAGATATCAAGGAATCTTTGTCCCTATTCATCCAAACTGAGGCACTTTAGATGGGATCTATTTGGGTGAAATATACCATGGTGATTCTAGAGCAGGTTCATACTCCTGCAACTATGAACATCCCTAAGACTAACTATAAAATCCTAGTGGTAGCATGAATAAGTAACTAGTTAACTATTTTTAGGAATCAATAAACATTTTTGGGTAAAATATTGGAGAACCTATTAACAAACCCATTAGCTAAAATAGAGAACATCCATTAGAGTGGGTACCCTCCCTATAGTGATATATCGTTAAACTATAGAGGTCCATCTCATACTATATATTAGGGAGTTCTACCTCATAAAAATATAAAGGCCAACCATAGATTTCTCATATATGGTATGTTACAACCAATAAAATTTTGAGGTACTTGTAAGAACCGAAGGATTTAAAAAAAATTAATATTGAATTCATTAAAACATTGAGTCTCTATAGAAAAACAATTTTTATAACCTAGTTAATAAACATAATTTTTCAACTTATGTGATTTGAATTTTGGAAAACTGATATAAACGGTTTCATTTAGTAAGATATTTAGAGTATAATAGGATCAACTTACTTTTTTGGTGAATGGTAACTTAAACCTTATGAATAGTAATATACCATTATGAATAGTTATGTTACACTTATGAATAGTAATATAACAATTATGAATAATAACATCACCCATGATAGTATAAATAAAATTTAGGCACCATATAAATAAAATAGAATATTTTAAAAATTAATAATTAACTGTTAGTATTTTTCTGAGTAATAAGTATTTAATTAAAATTTTATAATTAATAAATTTATTTAAATGAAAATTACTTTTTCATAAAATTTATTCCTAAATCAATATTTGTTTTCCTATGATTTTAGGATAATTCAATAAGACCATAATTAATTTTTCAGAGTGTTATAAAATCAGTTTTAATTTTAAAAACTATATTTTTCCAGAAAATGATTATTTTAAATAATAATTAAATTTATCATATTTATAAAATAATTTTAAAAAAACATAATTCAATCTACATTTTGAATAATTATTTTTTAAAATTATTGGTTTTTATGAAATATTTTAATTTTTGGTGCATGGTAAAAAATACTTTTTTTATAAAATATGGTATTTTTTCGAGACATCGTATTGAAATTATTCTGATATAAAAATTTATTTAAAATATGTAATAACTAAATAATTATTATACAAGTGTAATATTTTATATAATTAATTTAGAATATGAAAAAAAATCATGATGAGTATAAAAATCATTATCAATGCTGATGCGGTCCCTGCGTAGTGCTGATAATGTCAAAATTGATCAATTATATAATAATTGAGTGTGAAATATTATTTTCATGACTTATTTATTAATTAGTATATATTATTGATGTCTTTGGTTGTTAATTTCTAATTTCAGTGTTATCTAACATGAGTATTATCCAAATTCTTGTGCAATGCTTGTGCAAGGTAAGAAAATATAAAATAAAAAAATAAGGAATTTATTTTTGATATGGATTTGAGTAATTAAACATAATTAATGAATATAAATTAATATGTGTAACCTAATTAATTTTTTTTATCATATATATTTCTTTATAATTTTTATATATGAAATAATTAAGATTATTTATTATGCAAGGCTAATGCAACACTTGTGGAAGCATAAGAAAAATAAATAAAATGTTTTTAATTAAATTTATATTAATTATTAAATAAACCACATTTAAAAAAACCCTTTTATATAAGTAATGCTAAACCATTATCTATTTTTTATTCTATTTAGGGAAGAATTAGTCCCACAATAATAAATTTAAGACCGTTAAAATATTATATTTAAAAGTAAGTCAAGGTGTTCACACTATAAACAATAGTTTGTATAACATTTTTATTTATGGTTTTCCAGAATTTATTTTCATATATAAATAGCAGTTTAAAAAATAATAAAATTATCATTCTCATAGAATTTTATTTTTAATTTTTAGACAACAAATAAATTGCATAATGGCTTTCACAAAGATGATGTAGTATTGATTTAATAAATGAATAAACTGAATTAATGATATTTAAAATATTAAAATAAATAAATATAATTATATATTTTTAAGATAATTAAATAATTCCCTAGGGTGATTGGATAATTATAATATATAATAATAATTGGATTCGAATTTGAAACCATTTTTATGTTTTTAATGTCAAAATTTATCAATAGTGTTTTATTTGACAAAATCAATTTTCATAAATATATTATTTAATTAAAATATTTAAAAATTACAAAATTATTGAAAAATATACAATATTAAAATTATTTGGTTGATTATGTGATATCTTGTGTTTTTTAAGCCATATTAAAGTATTAAAACCTATATTATATTTATTATATTTTAATAATTTGAGTAATTTTTATGTTACCCTTCTCAAATATAAAAAACCCTTCCCCCTTCCTTTGGAAAACCACACATTCCACCCTCTACAAATCATAATATCTATAAAAATCATCCCTCTTAATCCAATTATAATATCTAGGTACGTTTTTGAGTCATCTAACCCCAATAACCAAGGGAGTAATAAGGTTGTGCAAGAGAAGACACACTGTGGAAAGAGTAGGTCTACATTAACTCCTCCCCCTTTTCTTCTCCTTCTAGTATTCTCTTTCCATTCAAAACCATATAATATAAAAAATATTTACATAATAATTTAAAATTATATTTATTTTTTTAACCTACTTTATGTATTATATATATGACATATATAATTTGTTTCACTCCCACTCTTACGACAACATCCCGTTAATGGTCGGTTAACCACATACAAAGACATTGCCAAAAACAGTTCTTATAACCACCTTAATTGATGAAAAAAGGGATTATATATAATATATAGATATTTAATTACATTTATTTTATGCTTATGGAATTATTTAAACTATTGTATAATTTACATTTATTGAAATAATGAAATTGGTGCAAGGTGGGGAATTTTTATGTAAAATATGATATCAAAATGCTTCAATTTTATAAATGAAAATTAAGAAATATAATACAATGATTATAATTTATAAATTTTTTCATAAAATTACTATAATTTAATTTTGGTTTTTTTAATAAACATAATTTTATTATTCATTATGTGTAAAAGTGACGTAATTAAGTAGGACTCTAGGTAAGGAGTTTCTCATCTCTCTCTTATTTCCGTAATATTTCCATTATTTTACACTTGTTTATTATATTTGGTTTGAGTATTCATAAATTTTATAAATAATATCATTTTTCACTTTATATTAATGGTATTAACTAATTCAGTTTATTATTATTAATTTTTCATATATGATTCGATTGATTTCGATGTGGTAAGGGACTTTGTCTTAAATTCAATTTCTTTGAGACTTACTTAATATTGTGCACCTATCATTATTATTTTGTGTAAATACTGCCCCATTAGGATCATTTTTAATTTGAAGTTAAATTTCTATTAAATATTCATATTACTGTGGTATGGATATGATTATTTTCATATTCCTATGCCCCTTTACAAATGGTTTTTATTTTGAATATTGTTTAAACTATGGGAATATAGATGAATCAGTATCCTATACTCAATATGAAAATTGATAAGGCACATTATTCTAGAATTAAATCTTTTTATAATAATTATTTATACATTTAGTGACTGGTGAGGCCCACTATAGCTCTTTGATGCATCTATAGGTCTCATGAGACAAACTAGTTGGAGAAAACCCCTTTTGGTTTTTTCCCTAAAATCAAATGGTGTTCCACCGACATACTTAAAACTTTTTGATAGTATAATGGTTTATGTTCTATATATATGACCTCCAAATAATAATCATTTTCCATATTAACAATTTTGTTATTAAATTCCATGACTTTTTCACTATGACCAAATCTATGGATGCACATTCATTCTCAATTTTTTGATAGTGTGTATTTTGAATTATTCGCCATGAAATATTATTTATGTCTAATTGATTATGATTAAATTATTATTTATTCATGCTTCCTCTATATGTAACCATTACTGAGAATTTGAGCTCACCCATTCATTTTTTCCTTCCCCAGGTTATAAAGAAGAGATCATTTTTGAGTTTTCAAGCGTTTAGTTTTTTAGCTTTTTTTGAATTGTATTTTGTTTTCTTTTCCCTATGTAAAATGAGTTCCGTATATGTATCTAGTTTCTTCTATAATAATAAACTGATCAGCCCTTTGAGATATTATTCATTTTAATCATGACAATGTAATAATATAATGCACCAGTTGTGGGTTTTTGGGGCCGAGGTTTTAATGTTGGAATCATAGGAATTTTAGTAGAAACCTTAGGAACTGGATTTAGAAAACATAGATTAGGGGGAACTACCCTAAGATTGAAATTGAGGATAAATAAAAAATAACATCCTAGAATTTTGGTAAGGAAGATACTAAGTGGATCTTCCTAGAAAATACATCCATTTCTGGATACTATAAGTGGACATGGTTCTAGAATAGATATACCTTAGAGAAATAACATCGACATGGTGTTCGGTTCTTGACTCGGCATAACATGGTATACAATAATGGGCATTACTACGCAACTTTTTGGACACTCATGTGGGATATTCTTATGAAAATTCACATTTAAATTATGCACCATTATGAAGGATTTATTACCCCAAAGTTACCAAATTATATGGTTCTTGGATTTACGAGGCATAAATATATGTTATGTACTTTACCATGTTTAGAATTATAGAAGGTTCATTATATTATGATATAATATCGAATATAGAATCGCTAATAAATGACACCAAGAATAATGAATGATAACATCACCAATGAACATGATGCAAAGAGTTTGAAGGATCATATCTATCATGGTCTGAATCCATTATTTCGAATAGAGATAGTCTCCAATGTGTCCCCATCATATGATAAAATATTATCATGTGTTAAAATGATGTGTAAAGAGTTCTCTATATCCTATGGCTTTAGAGTGAATATGGGAAAGAAGGGTTTTACCACATGTGATAACTATGGAAAGAATCACCCTTGTAAATTCTTGGAGGGAATGGGAGTTTGTTGAAAAGGAAGAGAAAAAGGACAACAAGTTCGTGATTGCAAGGGTAAGGAAAAGTTTTCTAATGTAAAATGATTCAATTCCAAGGCGATGGGAAACTATGAAAATAAATGCCCCAAGTGACAAAAGAATATACCCCAAATGATGTTACTAGATAATGATCATGTTATGATTCTTTCATAGATAAAGTAGAATGAAAAATATGCCTAGTCAAGAATCATTTCATTTTAATATTTTAATAGAAATGTAAAAGTTAATAGAATTATAGAATATATGAGGATTGTGCTGCAATAATTTCTCATTAAGTATTTGAGACCATAAGTTGAATGGTACTAAGAAAATATATTTAGTAGAAATTTAATCTTTTTGGAAAACACATGACTAAGGGAAATAAATGTCTAAATGTATTCTTTATGTTGTGATAATGATGAACAAATGATTGATTTTGATAAGTTATGGCTACCTTGGAACTGATTAATGACTTGTTGAAAAGTGGTTTATGCTATCATTGATGGATTTTACAATATTTTTTGATATAAGGAATATACCTAATATCATGTTTAAGGATGAATGAAGGTTTCCAATAAGGTGCTACGGTAATTCTAGTTACTACCATATTTCAAGATGACACATGATGATGTTATTCACATGTTTGTAATGTCAAATTTTAAAGCTTCGTAATGTTGATTAAAGGAAAATAAGTTAGATGATGCCTTAAGAAGGATGGATCATGGAGTTCTAAACCAAATGGGGATTTCTTTGAACCCCATGTACATGGATATAGAAAATATGGATATGGAAATTATCAATGTAGGGTGTTATAAGTGTTTGTAATAAAGGGAATATGAGTCCCAAGTACATTGGTTCTTTTGAAATTCTAGAGAGAATTGGATCTATGTATTATTATTTAGAAATTATGACTAGCCTTTATAAGGTACATAATGTCTTTCACGTCACTTTGTTATTGATGTACATGCCAAAACCAACACATGTAATCACTACTGAAAGAATATAATTGGACCGAATTATCATAATATGAAGAGCCTATATGGATTCTAGACACTAAAGAATAGGTGATGAAGAATTAGATGGATCAACAGGTGAAGGTAATTTTAAAAAATTGTATGATTGAAGAGACGACATGGGATAATGAGAAACTTATTATGAAGAACCACCCAAATCTTTTTTTGAGTTAACATTCTGGAATTTTGAGGATGGAATTTTTGTAAGGAGTCGAGAATGTACCACCCTATGTATTTTCAAACAAACATAATATTGAATGAATGAAAACACTATGTCTATATGAAACAAAAAATATTAAACCTATCCAATATACATAATTTTCCCGCTTCTGTGATTTGAAATTCCAAAAACTGACATACATGTTATTGTTTAGTAACATATTTAGAGTCCCATAGGATCAACTTAATTTTTTGGTGAATAGTAACTTAACACTTATGAATCGTAATATACCAATATTAATAGTAATGTTACCCTTATAAATAGAAATATGAACCTTATGAATAGTAAAATCACCCATTAAAGTATAAAAAAATTAGGAAGCTTATAAATAAAATAGAATATTTTAAAAATTAATAATTATGTGTTGGTATTTTTGTGAGTAATATATATTTAACTACAATTTTGTAACTAATAAATTTATTTAAAAGAAAATTAATATTCATAAAATGTAATCATAAATAAATATTTTGTTGTCTTATGATTTTAGGATAATTTAGTAATTCTATAATTAATTTTTCAGAGTGTTATAAAACCAGTTTTAATTTAAAAAACTATAACTTTCATTAATTAATGATTTTTATTAAAAATATAATTTTTCAAATTTATATAATTATTTTCATAAAATTTAGTTCATTCTTTGTGTCTACGAATGTTTTGGATTAATTTTATGTATTTTTATGAAATTGTTTAATTTTTCAGTGAATAGTAAAAAAATGTTTTTTATAAAATACAGTATTTTTCATGACATCATCATGAAATTATTTTCATATAAATATACATTTAAGATATTTAATAACTATAAAATTATACTACAATTGGAATATTTCACAGAATTAATTTAGAACATGAAAATTATATGTTTTTCATGATAAGTATAAAAATCATCGTCAATTTCAACAAAGTCCGTACGAGAATTCAAAATTGGTAGCTTATATAATAATTTAGTGATAAAAATTATTTTCACTTCTCATTTATTAATTATTATTTATTAGTTATTTATTTGGTTTTTAATTTTTAATTTTAGTGTTATATAACATGAGTATTATCCAAATGTCCATGCAACACTTGTGCAAGGAAATAATGAACTAATTAACAAATTATGGAAGTTGTTTTGATATGAATATGAGTAATTAAACATCATGAATGAATATAAATGATTATTTTTTAACACATTTAGTTTATTTTTATTATAGTAATTTGTTTCCAATTTTTATTTATGAAATTATTAACATTAATACTTATGAAATGCTGATGCAATGCTTGTGGGAGCATAAGAAAAATAAATAAAATGTTTTTAAATAAAATTATAAGAATTATTAATTGACTAAAATTTTTTATAAACCATTTTCTATAAGTAAGGATCTATGTTTATCTATTTTTTATTCAATTTGGGGACACATTGGACCCACAAGTATTACATTAAGACATTAGAATATCTTATTTAGAAGTAATTCAAGGTGTTCACACTATATACAATAGTATGTATAACATTTTTATTTGTAGTTTTAAAGTAGTGATATTAAGAAATAATTTTTGTTTAGAATTATATTAAAATTATATTTCTCATAAAATTTTATTTTTAATTTTTAGACAACAAATAAATACCATAATGGCTTTCACAAAGATGATGCAGTATTAATTTAATTAACGAATAAATAAAATTAATTATATTAAAAATAATCAAATAAATATAATTTTATATTTTTAAGCTAACTCCATAATTATCTAGATTTATAGGATAATTCTATGATATAATAAAAAATTAGAATTTGAATCTTTTTTTATATTTTTAAAATCAAAAGTTATGAATAGTGTTTAATTTGACAAAATCATTTTTCATGAATATATTATTTTATGAAAATATTTAATGATCAAAAAATTATTGAAGAAAACAAAAAATAAAAAAAATTGTTAAATATGTGATATACTATATTTTTATAAAACTTTAATGTTTTAAACCCTATATTATATTTATTATATTTTTATAATTTGAGTGATTCCTAAGTTACCCTTTTCCTCAAATATGAATAACCCCTCCCCCTTCCATTTAAAAACCACTTGTTTTACCCTATTCAAAGCCAAATATCTATCAAAATTATACCTCTTAAACCTCTTATAATACCTAGGTACGTTTTTAAGTCATCTAACTCCAATCATTGAGGGAGTTATAGGGTTTTAAAAGTGAAGTCACACTAAGAAAAGAGTAAGTCTCCATTAACTCCCCCATCTTTTGATCTTCACCTTCTCATTTTCCATTTAATTTCTAAACCTTATACTCTAAAAAAATTATGGAGTAATTTAATATTTTATTAATTATTTTAACCTACTAAATTTATTATATATATGACATATATATTTTCTTTCACTCCTGCACTTATGACAACATCCCTTTAATGGTTGGTTAACCGCCTACGAATTCATTGCCAAAAAAAATTCTTATAACCAAATTAATGGATGGAAAATAGGGATTATATATAATATATAATAATTAAATTAAATGTATTTTATTATTCTGTAATTTTTTAAACTAATGTATAAATCACATTTAAAACAATTGTGAAATTTCAGCAAGGTATGTAATTTTTAAGTAAAATATGATAACAAAATGATTCAATTTAATCATGGAAATTATGAAATATATTCTAATGATTATAATTGGTAAATGTATTTATAAAATTATTATAATTAACTTATACATCATTTTTTGATAAAAATAATTTTATTATTTAAGAGGCATAAAATCAAAGCAATTTAGCGGAACTTTAGGTAAGGGGTTTCTCATCTAACTTTTATTTCCATGATATTTCAATTGTTCGCCACTTATTTCATGTATATGGTGTAAGAAATCTAAAATTTGATATATAATATCATGATTCAATTTATTTTCATTGTATTAAATTATTATTTTGATGATTGTTAATTTTTCACATGTGATTGGATTGATTACAATGTTGTAAGGGACTTTCTCTAAAATTTAATTTGATTGAGACTTACTTAGTATTTTGAAATTAATCGTTATTATATGGCGTGATTACATACCCTATGAGATAATTTTTTTCTTTTGAAATTACATTAATATTAAATATCCATATTCTTATGCCCTGGATAAGATTATTTTCATAGTTGTATACCCGTTTACATACAGTGTTTATTTGGAATGTTGTTTTAATAGTTGAAATATTGATGAATCCCTATCCTCTAATCTATATGAAAATTGATAAGGAATATTGTTCTGGATTAATATATTTTTATAAGAATCAAATGGACTTGTAGTTATGGGTGGGGCCCACTATATTCCCTTGATGCGTCGACATGTCTCATGAGAAAAACTAGTTGGCAAAAAACCCTTTGAGTTTGTTTCTAAAAAATAAATGGGTTTCTACCCACATACATAAAGCATTTTTAAGGAATGATGGTTTATGTTCCAGATACATGACATCCAAATAATAATCATTCTCCTTATTAACTATTCAGTTATTACATTCCATGAGGTTTTCACTTTGACAAAATCTTTTGATGCACTTTTATTTTTAGTTTATTGATGGCGTGTGTTTTAAATTATTCACCATGCCATATTATTTATGTCTAATTGATTATGTTTCAATTATTATTGATTCATGACTCCTCTATATGTAACCATTACTAATTGTGTGATCTCACCCTTTAATTTTTTCCCTTCCACTGTTTATGAATAAGATATCATTTATTGAGCTTTCAAGGATGCAGTTTATTAGCTTTTGTTATGTATTGTATTTTGTTTTATTTTCTCTATTTAAAATGGGTTCCATGTATGTATCTAGTTTATTATAGACAACTAAAATAATTGATCCTTTGGGATTTTATTCCTTTTATTTATGATAATATAATAAAATAATGTATCAGCTTTTGGTTTCTGGTGTCGCGGTATTATAGTACTCCCCAGGGTTCCAACCATGAAGGTCCTCCTAGCGTGGTAAAGAAAAATATAATAACCATAGTGGACCATTGTGAATTATATTGGTTCCAAAATTTCCAAAAATATTTTTTATTTTTTAAAATAATTTAAAAATTATGTTGAAATATAATCAGTTTAGTTTTTCAAATATTTTAGTTTCATTTAGTTTTTATTTGTTTGATGGATATAAGTTTACAAGGAACTTCTTTATTTTAGGTCCCTTATATATGGTTTGACTCCAACTTATTATGAATGGCTAATTAATGAGTTTATTATTCATGAATTTGATGATTGGTCCTAATTATTTGATTTATTTTACTTTAGTTTTTTTATTACATTTAATTTTCTTTATTTAGTTTCTTAAGTTTATATTAGTATAATTTGATTTCTTTTGGTTTTATTTGGACATGCTTTTTTATTAAATTCACTTCCATCAATTCATTTTTTTTCTTTGTTTTTTTTTAATTTTGTGAATCATAATATGGTTAATCCACATTATTTTAATTTATTATTATGTTTTTCAAAATAAATTAAATTTTCTTTGGTATAAATCAATTTATTATTTCAAGTTTCTATTAGTTCAATTCATGCTTGGGCTTGTTGGGTGATTTTTATTTTCTCTTCTTCAGGGTGATTTTTTATAGATGTGGAAAATTATGTATTAAAATTTTTAGAAATTTATATTCTATTTTATGGTAGATTATTTTTGATTATTCTTGTTTTTTAATCAATTTACCATAGAAATATTTATTACATTTAAATTCTATTCAGATTAGTATGGTTCTAATTTTTTACTGCTCATTACTATTAATGGGGAATGATTGTATTCATCCAAAAAAAAAATTTATCCTAGATATTTATCAGTTCTATTTTATTTGATTCTGGTAAGGTATAGTTAGTTTGGGATGAGAATTTTGAATCCATATATGTTCAGTTCTGTTCTATTCTAATTAATACTATCAGTTTTGGTCTTGTTCTTCTATGTATCCTTTTAGTTTAGTATGTAATTTAGTGATGATAAATTTGTCTTTGATTTATATAGTATAAGGTTTTATGGTTTTTTTAAATATATATTTCAATAATTTGGATTCATTCTATTAAATCTCAATTAATGTATTTTAAAATGCTTTTATTCCATTTCTGACTGGATCGGTCAATTAATAATAAATAATTTTTGTAAACCGTCAACGTAAGCATGGCCTAGATGAGGAAAAGATCACACTATCAAGGCATGACCTATTGGGAGTTATCTATAGGGAACTCTCTAATGCTTTGATGGAAAGTGGGGAATCATAAAGGGTTGAGAACCAAATTCATTCACCCATTCTTGTTACAGGCTGCTAGAGTATTTGGTAAGCGAGGAACCAATCTGAACATAATGTATCTCCCTCGATCACGACATGGGTTGTTATAACTAAGTGCTTGGTGATGGAACTAGTTACTATTCTGAACTGGTGGAATGATTCTCCCTCTCTCTAAGGAATTTTATGGATGTTAGGCACTCCACTAGTATCTCCATACCATAGGTGTTGGGTCATTGGGTGAGTTGGACCCCTCCTTCAATTTGTATTAAACTAAATATTGAAGGTTCATGCAGTTGAGGGAATATGTGAGGGGGTGTTATTGTTCATGACAGTATATGATATGTTATTCTCTGTTTCAATTATTTTTATAGGGATTCTAATTCTCTTAGGGCATAGGTATAGGTCATGCTTACCAATCTTCAAATTTGTTCTTATAAAAAAAATTCATTGGAACCAATTAAGATAGATTTAAGGATTATATAGATCTCCCAAAAAGTTCTCCCTTCTACACCATGGAATGTTTTATATCTACTATATAAAACTCTTTTCTCAATCATGATATTGATCAATTACATACGTTTCAAGAACGAAACAGAGTAAAATTAAATTTTTCTTCATTGGTTTTTTTATGTTATTGCTTATTTGTATCCCCTTTAAAGGTTGTTGGGTGCATGGTTTAGACCCATGAATTTGGTTGATGGTTTGATCATTTAGTGTCAGTTTTGATTCATAATCTCTCATGATATCGAGTATGGAAATCACCACATAGGAATGATTTATCCCACAAATAATTAATTAGAACAGCCACATAAAATAAATAAAATTTCATCAAGAACCATCTGTACATCTTACATCCATGCCAAAGGGAAAGAAAATAAACAGAAGCAATGACGTATAAAAGGACCCCAAAATTAAACATGCTATTAATCCCTCAAATACCCCGATCTCCTAAACCTACAATCAAAAATGTATAGCCGCCTCCAATTCCATTTTGGATCCCATCATAGAATATAACTACATTTCATCCTTATAATGTGGTTAAAAAACTAAGTGTCCAATTCGATAAATAAAATAAAACAAAAACTAATCTATAACAGTCATGTCTCCTATTATTATAAAAGTCACTGCCCAACATATAAGAACCACAACACCCTAATGGTCCAACAATGTTCCAAAAAGCAAGGGGGAAACAAATACAAGTCTAAAAATGATATTTTCAAATATTATAATCCTATTAATTTAAAATTTCACTTCATATTAATGCTATAAAATTAGTTTGGCTGGAGTTTCATCGTAGTTTAGTTTTCTTCTATACAAGTTTTTTTGGGAAATTTTAATTAGATTTATTTTTCGTTATTTTTATTTATATTATATATGAAAATTTCATTCATTTGGTTTCCAATCTATTCAATTTGATTAAATTTGGTTCATATCAGTTTATCTTAGTTTGGTTTAGTTTATATTAGTTTTAATCATAATGGTTTGAATTCATTATATTTTGTCCAATTTGATTCATTATTTGTAATGTCAGATTAGATCAAGTTGGATAAGTTTTACTGGGTCCAATTTAGTTTCATTAAAAAAAATTCTATTTTTTCTATTTTATTGATTTTGATCATTCAGATCTATTTTGGTTGATTTGATTTACATTTATACAGTATGGTCTATTTTTTTAATGTTTTTTAAAAATATTTTATTATTTTTTTATTTTGTTTTATTATTTCCATTATATATTTTTATGATTCGATTTTATATAGTTCAACTCATTTTGGGTTTACTCTTATTGATATTATTTGGTTTGGTTTCCTATGGTTCATCTTTGTTTGTTATGTTTGATGCAATCCTAATTGAGGGAGTTCAAGAGAGGTCTAACTAGATTATACTGACTATGTATGATTCACTTTGGTACCAAATGATATTATTTGTTTTATATTTCATTATTTATAATTTATCTATTTGGTAAATGTTAATTTAATTTACTCATGACTCATTACGAAATATTCAATTTTATACATTATAGGTTAATAAAAATCAGATTATTTTTGTTTTTTATAATTTTATTATGTCCTATTTCATTAAATTTATTACAATTCACAATAGGTCACTTTTATATTGTTTAGTTTGGTTTTCATCGAGTATATTTTTCACAATCCTATTTTTTTTGTATATTTTATTTTAGTATATTTTCATTTAGTTATGTTCATTTCAGTTTGATTGAGTTCATGTCATTTTCTATTGATTTGGTTTGTTTTGATTTGGATCAAGTTTTGTTTATTCGATTTGATTCAATTAAATAAAGTTTAGTTATACTCTATTCATGTCTATTTATCATGGTTTTATGAATATCAGTTCTATTTGTAGAGGAACATGTTTTGATTGTTTTTTATTCTACATGGAACAATTTTCTTATTAAGGCCAATAGAGCTTATTGTAAAAAACTTGGTGTGAATGGTTTTTAAAAAACAATTTCATAGAATCCAATAAAATGGTTAATACACTTCACTTCATATCAAACCATTATTATTAGAAATATATATCACTATTTAGTACAAAATCTTGGTGAGAAATAAAATCAATCAATGATTCATTAAATTTAAAGGCTAATAGATATGGGAACCTACCTCAAACTCAAGGCACTCTACTTATAATGATGGAAACATGAATATTATCTTCACCACTTGCACATATAGTAAAATTTTCAAATATATAAGGACACTTATCCCATATGTACATATATTCATGGCCAAATATGTATAAGGGGATCATTACATATATGTTTATACATGCATATACACCTTTATCTTATGCATGTATACAATTTTCGTATATGTGTACATAAGAACACATTGACCCAATACATATATTCATACCTCCATGTGTGAATATATATATGGGGGAATGTATATATGAATATTATGACCTATGTATACATGTGCTATTATCATTTGACAACAGAAACCCAAAACCACCACACCGAGTTCAAAAATACTCTAGAGAAACAAAGAAAATTCAAAACCCCAAAATCCCTAAATTAAAAAAAAATAAAATGAATTTAAATTGAACAAAACATACCTGATACCCTTGGAGAACCCATATCCCTTGACAGTTGTACCTAGAACTGCCCTCAATGGGACCCAATATCCCTTAACATCAATAATCAACCTAAATAAAACCCCCAAAATGTGCTCTATATAAAACAATAAAAATGATTCACATTATTACAATAGACATGATCTATTTCAAAGCTATAAACATACCCTATGGGAAAATAGTAGACTGGGTCCATGCTAATGTAAATAAACATGCACTAAAAGTAAAAAATATTTAACATGATCACTATGAATTGTTATAATACCATGATAGTATGATAAAAATAACTGTGATTTGTAAACATGAAAAATCAATTAAACTATCCATAAATAAAATACAATAATACAACTATAAAATAAGATATTCCAAATCCAAATGAATAATTTCTATTTCATTTTAAATCCATAAGACATACTAGGTATATTTCAAATGAATCTATAGTCATTTCTTGAATAACATTATCACACATGGTTTAGACAACACAAGTGAGGCAAAAAATAGAGTATGAATGTCGTGTTTGGAAAAAAGTATCAAAACATCACCAATAATTAGAAGTACAAGGTTGTAAGGAATTATTTATTAGAAATGGTTTGGTCATAAATGTTAATCTAGAATAATATATTTTAAATCACCAATTCACTAGTCTATGTCTTCATATTTAATGAAAAAATATCTCTTATAGAACATGTAAGTAAATTTTTATTTTTTATTTTTTAAGTGGCCATGACCTAAAAGAAGAAACCAACTTTCTTAAACACTATTCTAAAGTTATTTTACAACATTGTTTTAGATTTAATTGGTTTAGAAGATATAAAATAAAATATAAAAAGGAAAAAGGGACTAATTCTTTTATAAACACATTTTGATAAAACATCTATAATAATAATCTCCATCAAATCAAGGTAATTATGTCACACACGATACTCTATTTTAGAGAACATATAATATATTATTAATTAATTAAAATTAATTTCAATCTCTATCAAGGTTTTTTGACACTCAAAAATACCATTTGAAATATATATATATAATATCATAGTCATATCATTATCAAGAAACATGAACAATATTAAACAATCACCTATATAATCCCAATGAGTCATAATGCGTCCTATGCATTTTTTTCACCAAAAATGTTAAGATCAAGGAGCCAGACTACAAGTGAGATTTCACACTCCTAAAGACCTTCAATAATTACCTAAAAACTAACAAACCATATTCTATCAATAAATAAACTCAATTATAAAATAACTATAATCAAATAATAACTAACACCTAAGAGAAACCAATGCAATCAATTTACAAAAAAATAACCCAACATTACACAAGCCAAAAGTACCAAATAACTATAATAGATTATCCCAAAATTTCACACAAAAATCCATAGAAACCTAGGACACAACATAACAAGATAACATTCCATGAAAATAAAGAAAAATGGTTTCCATAATACCCACAATAGGGTCTTTTATACAAGAAAATAGTTATCCCCTTGATGCAAGATGAATTACAACATTCCCTAGTGAGATTCACCTAAAAATATTTAATTCATTAATAGGGATTAAAATAAATGAAAAAAGGAAGAGGTTAGGTGAACATGAATACATTTGGAGTTTGGGAGGATGTCAAGGTGGAGACGGATACAAAGTGAGAGGTTTATGTGGATGCAAACGCGGAGGTAGATGCAGTGGTGGAGGTGGACACTGAGGTGGAGGCAGAGGTAGAGGCATGAAAGTAGAGAAAGGGAGGTAGGGTCCAGGAGGTGGAGGTGAGGGCTGAAGGATGAGGTCGGGTAGGGGAGGAGACAATAAAGAGGTCAGGGTTCGTAATCATAAATTTAAATCGATCATATATACATTTCTAATTATGTTTGAATTAATGGATTTAAATTTAAATATTTCAACAAAGAGAAATTTATAAATTCCTATATCTAATTTGTAATAGTATAAATATTTCAATTTAAAGCCATTAATTCAAACAGAAGTTGAAGAATAAAAGTAAGCAATATAAAATTAGATTTTTTTTGTGTTGAAGTATATGTATGAGAAATAGAAATAGAATAAGCAGACACTAATAAGTTGAATGTTTTTTATTTATTTTAGTCTGTTAATCAGCATCGGCATAATATTATAACAATATGGAAACACCAATGCATACCCCTATCCTATATCTTATTCCAAGACCATCAAAAAGTACCTTCATTATCATAATCTTAAAACGAAACATTTTTACAGAATAAAGACATTATCAAATACATGCCCTTATAATTTGATTCTATTCATTAAACAATTCCTAAAAAACAAATTTATATTGCTCTAAATATTTTGTTACATCAACCTAGAGAGATGAATGGGAGAAGGAAATTGTATGAGGCTAAAGTGGAAACATTTAAAATAAAAAACATGGATAAATATAAATATATAATTCATAGAATGTGATTAATTGTTTATGAAATTTTATTATAAAATGATGTAACTTTATATAAAATCATTGTTATTTTAAAAAGATGAATTAATAATACATTACACATTATGTTTATAAAAATAAAACTATAATTATGTTTTTTAATTAACTATACCGTATATTTTTTAAATACATCACCATATATACCTTGTTGTGTGCTAGAATTTTAGAAACCATAAAATGTTAAAGGAACCATTAATTCAACGACTAAAAACAACATGTTCTGACATCTATATAAATCAATAACCAAAAATACCTACAACTAAGGCACTTATGAAATCATTTTAAGTAATCATAAAGAATAGAAACATCCAACATGTTCAATATAATTAAAATAATATATCATTACCTTGTTAGCACGCCAAATTTCTATTTCAATCCCATTATCCAAAAATGTATTCCCATATGATGAACTTGATACATCAAAAAGCATAAAAACATGGGTTTGAAAATTTTCAAATATAGATCAATATTAACTTATAATATTTCATGCATTTTTAGTAAAGGAAAATTCATGAATTTAAAGAAATAGCTTATATAATAAGTAAATTAAATTGCATGTATATTGAATATAAATTGCACTTTTTGTACATGATAATGCATATAGAAATAAATTTATTATTATGGAAGGAAATATCATGTTTATTAATATAAAATACAATGTAAACTGTAATAAAATTTAAAATTCATTACAAAATTATGAAATATAAACATTAATATAAACTGTAACATAAATAATTATTTAAATGGATAAATTAATTGAAATTTGAACTTTAATTTCAATATAGTATAAATTATGATATTGTATTGAAATATAAAATGAAATATAATTCAACATTAAACTTTATTTTAGATCTTTATAATTAATAAAAAGGGAAAAACATGTATAATAATGAAAAATATAATTTGAAAAACAAACATGAGTATTATTGTCACCTAAAATCTAAGTAATGGAAGAAAATATAAGTACGATGATAAGGGAATAATGAAATTCAAAATTCTTATGTAGAGAGAACTGATAGAGGTGAACCTGTTTAGCACGATCAACCACTTAATACTTAGAATGAATCTCTATTCAACATTCCAAATAAAATAAGAAAGGGAAAAAATAGAAAATGGAATAATGGTTTGAACTTGGATATCCCAAAACCTAGGTAATCAAAATACATAACCATGACTGATTGATGACCACTGGAGGTTGGCAGACAGGGAGCTGGAGATAGGGAGGGGAAATCTAGCAAGATGTGATGAGGTGAGGGAGATAAGGATGAGAATGTGGTGGAGGTAGATGTTGGGTGGTGGAGGATGGGAGGCAGAGCTGGGGAGGTGGAGTTGAATTTGGACATAGAGGCAGGAAGGAAGTGGGATGCGGGGGTTGGGAGAGAGAATCCAGGAGCTTAAGGTAGATGTGGATCCCATGAGTAGGAGGCTAGTATGTGGAGGTTGTGAGGCCAAGGTGAAAGCTGGGAGGTCGAGGAGGGGGTGGAGGCCACGATGTTGAGGTTGAGGTAGAGGTGGGGAGGGGAGTGGAGGCTAGGGAGGCCAGAACTCATAAAAGGGGAGATGAGGGTTTGTTGAAGTGGGAGGAGGAGGAGGAGCCGGATCTAGGCTTGATTTATAAGGCGCTAAACCACAGTTTTATTAAAAAACAATAAGGATAGATTTGATCAAATGGTACATACCCATAGTTTAGAGAAATCGTGGGTATAGATCCATTGGAATAGAGCCCATTTACAGTAGTGTATATTATGAAAAACCTTTTTCCATTCATTTTGTAATGATATTAATCACATTAATATCAACTAATTTAATATTTAGGTTATAATAGTTACTTTTAAAAAAAATATCATGGTTCGTATAAGATTGATGTTGTATGTAAATAAATGAATCGAATACATTGAATTTATTTCAATAGGAAATATTTTCAAAAACATGGGTTATAAAATTCTACCCTCATAAATTTAATTTTACCTTTTATATTTTGTTAATCCAATGAAAAAATAAGGATGCATCATCCTCATTACATCATTAGTTTCCCATGTAGGTTCCTAAATCTTATGTTTCCCCATAAAACATTGACCAAGTGATTGGTCTTATTCCGTGACTTTTTATCTCATCAATCCAAAATCACAATCTATTGTTCCTCATATGAAAAAAAATCATTCCCAAGCTGTAAAAATTATATATTTAGTATATATCTTGGATTTCGGTATTTAATTCCTAAAAAGTAATACATAGATAACATCATTAACATAATAATGATTTAGTGGATGTTTCAAGGGATAATATATCATAGTGAAATGATCAAGGATCTCAAATGAAATGAAATATCTAAATATCATATTACACTTATTCCCAAACCTTATAACTTTCTTTCAAGGATATATTTATAGGAATACAAAATCACTAACATCGAACACCATATTTCAACAAATATTTTTAACTTAATAATTAAGTTGACTTTGAGATACACTGATGGGTTGATAAACGACTCTAACCATATTTTCAATTTCATTAGATTTATTAGGTTCGAATAGATTTTATTCTCTATCTACATCACATCATTTTGTAGTTCTTTACATATTTTCAGAGTGATTCATAAAGAGCAATATTAATTCTTGAGTGAAATATATTATTGTATAAAAAATAAACCAGAGGAATGTTTTGATCCTAAAAACCTTTTAAATCTATAGAATAGTATCTTAGAATATACACTAAGGAATTAATTGTTTTCTCAAATTGAACTTCGAGCTAATAATGATACTTAGGGAAAATTCATAACTCTGCATTCAACATACACTGAATACCTACCCATAAATTCAATGTAAAACTTCGATCCTGATTGGATATAATTGAAAGTGGAATTCCATGTAGCCTTACCACATCCTTAATGTATATATTACCATATTGATCAAGTGAGAAATATTATTTGATAGAAATAAAGTGAGATTACAATGTACGATGGTCATCTACAACCCATATAGTGTAATGTACAATAGATATCTCGATGAGTTTGATGAAAACAATATGTAGTTTTGTTTTTTCATTGTCGTTACATTATAAGTAATGGTTAATTAAAATTTTATACATTTATCACTCTTCATATCTTTTTATCATACCATGAAATGGGATACATAATATACAATACCACTTTTCATTTTTTGACACCTAGAATTATCTCTCATATCTCTATAAATATTTATGATTTTTAAATGAATAGAGAATGATAATATATGTGCTTAATATAATATATCATTATATAATTCCAGTATTGATAAAATCCATATTCAAGACCTAAAACGTATCATTCCATCATGGTCACAGTTGATATCTGAAACATACCATCCCTTCTATTGTAATTTCAAATATTTCATTAACAATTATTTATTATTTATATTAAAGGATGGTTGAAAAATCATTATAATTAGATATGATTTCTCCCCTAAACTCATTATTTCTAGGACTATCTTATAAAAATAAATAAGTATTTAATCTCTTTAAACCCTCATCATGGAAAAAAGTGACATGTTCCTTTAGACTCAGAGAATCATCCACCATGTTCTTCTTCTTAGGTTGGTAATGTATTGACCAGTCATATTCTTTGATGAGTTCCAACCAATAACTTTGGTACTTATTCAACTATTTCTATGTGAATATATAGTCCAATATTTATTGGTTTGTATATGTATAACTCATATCACTAGATATATAATGCCTCTATAATTTCAATGAAAAAATTACTACTTCTTAATATAAATATTGAGTCAGGTAATTTTGGTCATGAATCATTAGTTAGAGTGAGACATATTGTAATACCATATCATTCTATATGAGAACACATCCTAATATCTCCATTGATGAATCATTGAATAACACAATCCTTCTCTACTTCAAGGTAGTGTAAGCATAAGTATAGAAATCAACCTACCCATTAGCTCATTAAAACATGATTCAAATTTCACTATCTAATGGAACATGAATCCCTATTGAATAAACATGTTTAATTGAATTTATAGCCAGGATAATTTTCACATAATGAATCAATAATATCCTACCAATCCAAGATGACTATATATCCCAGTCGTAGTGGTTAGTCTAGGATATTACTCAATAACAACTATCATAAAATGATATAACAATATAACCTTGGTTTTAATTATATTACTCAAGAATGATACATTAAATAGCCAAAATTGACATAGGATAAATTTTCCATAGAGTAAATCCGTCCTAAAGGTATTCAACAAAATATGTAAATGATCACAATGCCCTTCCGTGGAATTATAATATATAATAATATAATATATAAAGACTACCACTAACTGATCAAGAAAATATCTATAGACTCTATTAATTAGATCCACAAAGATAACGACAGAATTTATATGTTTTAATGGAATAACTATAAATTTATGATGTCCATACCTTATGAAAATGGTTGTATTTTGTATAACCTATCGTTTAACCAATAACTAATGATATCCATATTAAAGTTCATTTTTAGAAAAGGGTTATCCTTTACATAGTTGATCAAACAAGTAATCAATACAGGGATGATGATAATTATTCTTGATTTTAATTTCTTTAAGTTCATAATAATCTATATAGAGATGTGTTGACCCACATTTCTTCTTAATAAAATGAATTGGTGTACCCCATGGAAATGGAATAGGGGGAATTAATCCCTCATCAATATTCTATTAATGTTTCTTCCTCAGTTCCTAAAATTCAATTAGGGTTATTATATTATGAGCCTTTAAAATTGGAATTATATCAGGCTTGAGTTTCATTAAAGAATCAGCTTCATGATTTCGGTGAAGATTGGGTATGTCCATCGGAAATTCACTGGAATATTCCAAAATAATAGCAGAAAAATCCTTTTTGAGTTTCTCCACAACAAATTGAGATAAATATACTTCATTTATATGAAGTAAGACCCATATAATTGATGGAATTTCCATTTCATGTTTATGTTTATCCTCGCATCGATTGATGATCATCGGTTGATTCAAATTATAAAATATAATTTCTATTACTCATCATTTTATATAGGCTCTATTTATAGAGATCAAATACAAGCCTAAAATAAAGTAAAATTCATATATAGAGATAATATTATTATTTTAAGGAAGACGATTCCCACAAATTTATATTAGATTGGAGAAATTTACTTGAGATGAAATCATTTTTCCCTAAAGAGTCTTCACTAATAAATCAATATTTAAACATTGAGGTGGGGATGTAGTACCCGAAAAAAATTCTCGATATATAAATTATAAGGTAGAACAAGAATCAAATAAGAAATTTTTAGTTATGGAGTAAAAAATAAGTGTAACTTTTACTACATCATTTTCTTAACACAATTTCATAGATATGATTTCATAGTATTTTCTTTTACCCATTGTCATAGGAGTTGTTGCGTATTATTTTCATAACTATAGCATTTATTAGGTCACTAATTCACATAATGAACAAAATACTTGAAATTAAAACATTTTATTTAATTATATGGAACCTTCCTCTACTGTGTTGTTTTGTTTGGCCGGATCATATTTTTTTATAAATAGCATTATTAATATTTGGATCTCCTAAATATAAAGCATCATACTTATCTTTTGATTCATTTCAAAGAGTGATTCTTTCCACAATTTGTTTCATGTTGTTTGTTGAGTTTTTTTACCTTCATGTGATCAATTGTTTAAGTTCCCTTATAAATCCATATTAATATTCTTATCACCAAAATAATAAGAGTATTGAGAGTTTCTATCTTCCATTTCCTTGTTTAGAGAACAAAAAATTATTTCTTTATATGTTATAATTTCTATTATTTCTAAAACATTATGAATAATTGGTTTTAATCCACTAAATACCTAGTCTATTTTTCATCCAAGGTATATGACAAAACCAAAAGTGTAACGTGAGATTTGTGTAATGTTTTCTTCATATATATTGAGGGATTCATCATCCTTCTACATCCTCTCTAGAAATTACCTCTCCATTTTAGTTAAAAGAGTCAGAGTAAAATACGTATTAAAAACCCTATTAAATTCCTCCCAATACATGGAGTTGCTTTATTCCTCTTGCCTCATTTTATTGATGAGATACCACCATTGATCAGCCTCACCTTCCAAGAAATAGATGAATTAAAAAAATATTATGGTTTTGGTACTGTATAATGGGAAATATATTTTCCATAACACTAATCAATTATTCAGTAATTAGTGTATTATGGGCCAACAAAAATAAGGTATATTTTTCAACATAAAAGAATTAATGGCATGTTAATCCTTCCTTGATGCATTTAAAATATTAAAATGGTTAACATAAGTATTCATTACTTAGTAGAGTTTTTAAATCATTTAATATAGGTTTATTATTCTATCTCCCATTCAATTTTGTTTGTCATGATGTAAATCATTGAATTTACCTTCACATTCCTTTCAAACACAATTCATCTTGTATCTAGAAAATGTCTAAAACCAAAATAGTTAATGTATATACTTGATAAAAATAATCAAAGTGAGTAGTTATATAATAAGAAAATAAATCATGAGATATCCTAAATTATGACACCTTCGCTTTAGCTTATGACATTATATATTAATCATATACCACTTTTGGTTTAATATAGGCTGTTATAGGTTATATCCTCATGTTCTCCAAAAAACAAACTCTAAAAATAAATAAACCCTACTCTGTTATCAACTTCACTAACATGATCCTAACACACATTCGTATTAAATCATTTTTATTAATATTTAATACTTTTCATAGAAATATACACCTACGAACCGTAATGATTTAGTGTCTTTAATCACTATATATAAAATCTACCTATTGCAAGAAATATCTTCAACATCACCCCAAGTTTCCTCTTATACTGTACCCTTTTTATACATATTTAACTTCATAACTCAAGGAAAACAAAACATAATAAATGGGGAGATCAAATGATTAGTTTTGGGTATAAACATGGGAGATAACAATTGATGATCATAAGTGGGAATAAGATAAGTATAAGGATATCATAATATGATCACGTGTATAACATAAGAGGGTTATAGTGAATGAAACAAAACACATAACATTTATTTCATATCATAACTTCTTCATAAAAAATCCAGGTTATCGAAAAATAATCATTATAATGAAGAGTAAAAAATGAAACCTAAAAAGTTAAGAAACAAATGAATGTAAAGTAAACATAAGAAGAGAAAACCATCACATTACTGACCAAGAATGACTATCATAATCTAAAGAAAAATAGACTATGAAATTTTAACATCATTCAATATCATAATGGACTAGGAGTCATCCCAAAAATCCCTTGGAGTAGTGGGTCAAACATTTTTACCACCATCCCTTAGTATATTATACCAAACATTATTAAATTATCCCCTTACTATTTTGGATTATAAATTATTACCAACATACATTGGTAATATCCTAATATATAACATTGTTTCCTAATGAATTAGAGGAATATTATAGACCAACCCATCATAGAATGATATTCCAAACATATGATTTTCACAATAACACAACATTCACAATTCCATCATTCCTTAAATAACTATTAGAATCAAACAGGTTTCATGAGAACATTTATAACAAATCATCATAATCCATATAGATAAATAAGTTGGATGATATCATTAGAGAATATCCTCAGTGAATCACAACAATCCTTACAGGATGTTGACATAGATGAATCATACTTTTATAAAATCATTTAAATATGATTCAAAAAAAATGAAAAATATCCTCATATTTTGGTAAAGTTTGAATAAACAATTCATAGAAAAATGGGAATAATTTTTTATTCTAAAAATCCAAGAAAAAATTTATATGAATCATTATGATGATGAAAATACGAGATAATGTTAAAATTGTTTCTTGTAATATATGTTATCAAGAAAACACTCTTTTACACTTTTTTCAAAAATTTAAATATGAGACCTATGGAAATATTTTTAAATTAATCCTTTTAGTAAATTTTAAAAAAATTAAAATGTATTATAAAATATTTTTTTGGAAAAATATAGTGAAGATATTAATTTATGTAAAACAATTTTAATGAATATTTATATAGATGAAATAATCTATGGCCTTATATATGTAATAACTTTGACTTTGATTTAATCAATTTTGTAGGAGTTTTTGTGTATTAGATGTAATAAAAGTGATAAATATTCTTGAAAACCCTATAAATAAATTAAGTAAAATAAAATATTTGAGTTTTATAAGAGATATATCATACAATTTCATGCAATGGAAATTGAAACATAAACATTCCTGATAAAAAGTGAGATTATAATTTATACCCTTACCTTATGTCCCAACATGCTTCATACATACTTTAACATAGATTATAATAAATTTAGATTTTTCATAAATATAAACTATAGAAATTTTCATTCATATATTACTATATATAATTCTCTTATAATTTTAAATTATTCATTTATTAAAAATTATACATTAAAATCATAATTCGGGTTGTTAAGTCTTCTATTTTCTATACATGTTTTAATTCGGTGAATATAGTCCTTTCACCTAAGTAATGGTATAATAATAAATATATTATTAATGAAATATTTAAATTCATATTTATTTATTATATTTACTATTATAATCATCTATGTAAGGTGGTCATGAAAAATTAAATACATTGATTCTTGGAGATGGTAGTCTATACACATCGTTGAGAAATGTTTTCATTTTTCTAATTATTGAAAGGAAACAAAATATAAAATTTTGTACCATTATATAATAATAATAATATAATTTTTATGATAATTTATATTAAATATATGTTCCAATCTATCCATATAAATAATAAATGAAAAATTAATCACATCGCTTCTTGGAGGTGGTAGGAAACAGGTACACATGAGAGATGTAATCATTTTCCCAAGGATGGGAGGGTAATATGGTATATTGTTTTTTATCATTAAATAATAATTATTATGTAAAAATCATAATATATATCCATAAAATCTCTCATTATTACCATGTTTTCATGGTGGTAATGAAAAGTAAAATACATTGCTTCATGGAGATTGTAGTTCATGCGTACGCATGAGCGAAGTTTTAAATTTCCATTATATTGAAATACAAAAAAAATTTGTTATACCATTAACATAAAAAATATAATATATTAAATAAAATGATTTAATTTTTTTAAGATATTTATTGAATATTTTTAGGAGGTTTAAGGATAAATAATCTTTAAAAAAATTCAGTAAGTACATATTCTTCTCCAATGAAAAATATCATTTAAAAAATACCTTAAGGAATTTTTGATTGGTCTTTTGGGAAGAATAAAACATATAGGTTGTGGATAAAGATGTTGGGAAGGTATTTGGGAAGATATTGTCCTATATAATTAGATAAAGTTATTTGGATAATTGAGAATAGGAGGTTCACTTTTATAAGTTAGGGGAGTTACACACTTGTAAATACAATTAACTTTAAAAAAATATAACATCAATTTCATAGGAAAGTAAAACCACATGGAAAAAGTTTCAAATGTAGGAAAATGTAAGGTTAAAATATACTCAAAAATTAAATCATATTTGTTTAGAGATATTAGTGGACTTATCTACATGGTTAACCACCCTTTAACCCATTTAACCTTTACTGTGTCAATAAGATTTTTATCATGGTAACTATTCATTTCGGATAAAAATTATTCTAAAATTATTATATAACATAAATTATTATGATTAAAAATTTAGAATAATTTTTATAATTTTTAATAACAAAAGACAAAACAAATTAAATATATTAACCATGTAAAATACTAGTAAAAACAATTTTTTAAAATGAAAATGCATTTTTAAGCATGCATTTGATTTTATTCTGATTATATGCCTAGTAAAAATACTTAAATAAATTTTAATATATTTTTTGAAAATATTATGTGAATTTTTCTTTAAAATCATTAATCAATAATGATTAATTCAATTTCTTAATATAAAATATATTGTACACAATAAAAACGTTTTATAAAAAATATTTCTTTTTACCATGATATGGTTTAATTATAATTTATAAAAAAGTAATTATCAATATGTAAATGACCATTACTTTGTTTAAAGAAAACATTATTACATATTTTAATTTATTTGTACAGATCAATATATAATATGTTGAATATTTAATTCTTGATAAATTAGGTATTATATGATTTCATTCTTATCATTAAAATTTGAGTTCTTATTTCCTAAGAATTAATTAATAAATTTTCACTAAAAAACTTGCATTCAAGTATTTTAAAATTATGTCACTTATATTCATAGCCTATAATCTAATATATAGTCTATAATGGTCACTTTTAATAATTTAATATATAATATTTCATATAATATTGTTGTTGCAATTAAATAATTCAATGAAATGCCTCAAATTCATTTTAATGGGAAATATATTACAAAACAATGAGCCTTAAAATGCATTATATAATAAATTTATAAAGGTATCAACATGAAAAATTGAGTTAGTTACTATAAGTACAGATAATTCTTGCTAATAATAAATGCCACACCGAATTTTGATCGATTATGCAGCAGTTTTAATTTAAATTATTAAAAATTATTCCTCTCCTTAATAATAATAATAATAATAATGTTATTAATAATGTAATTGTTATTATATATTTATTTTATTTCTGATAAATAATAAACATATATATAAATAATATTTATTAAATTAATTTTTCTATTATTATTAGTAAGTAGTCATAAAATTCATATTAATAATATCCAAAACCCACCTAACAACATATATAATTTTATAATGATAGTAACCTTAGGTGTATCCACTATACAACTTTGGTTGGAAATAAATGACAATGGTTTAACAATATTATTGTGGTATATTTTACCATTACACGAGGCATAAATTAATATAAAAGAAATAAAATTGAAATATATAAATATAAAACTTGAGAAAAAACCAATCAAACTCTACTAACATAACATGTAACATATATAGTAGCATAAATCAAAAGGATTCCATTGGAAAGTGCCTTATTGGAAATTATCGTTCCTTTTGCACGATAAAAAGGTTAGAAAAGTTCCTTTTCATAAATAGACCAGAGGATTACATTGAAATTATTTACTAAAAAATGGGTCAATAATACTTTTAATAAAAGGTTTAAGAAAACATTTTTTAAAACCCTTTTAGAAAACATGGTTTTGTAAGAAAATATATTTCTGACCAAAGAGTGAAATGAGGTACGAATTTATTAAAAATATTTTATAAACAATTTTAAGTACCAAAGAGTCAAAAATTAGTACTGTTACTAGAAAAATATCACAAATTGATAGAGGAGAATAAAATTAAATGGTTTATTGAACAATGGTAATTTAATTTCCTTTAATGAAAATTCATGAATAAAGAATCTTGATTAGAATGATATTGTGAAATAAACTTTTCAAATGATCATAATGTTTAAGTGAGAACAACATAATTAATTGATTATGTGTATCAAATATAAATCCATAGAAAAAAGAGAAAATATAAATATAGATATTAAAAATTAATAATACACTTAATCGTTTAATATTAATGACAATGAGGAAGTAATATAACATAATGAAGATGTATTAAGTTATTAAATTATTTACCACTTGGTAACTGCTAATTCAAACACCCATAGATGAAATAATTAAAATTGAATTTTAAAACCCTTCAATAATGAATTATTCATGATATTACATGTGAATGGGAAGTATATACACCGTATAAATTTAATTTTGTGCATAAAATTATAAAATAACTTAATTAAATAAAATTTCTATGAAATCCCTTACCATATTCTTTCCTTTTAGTCATACTTGGTTTAAACTCTAATATAGTGAATTTTAAAATTTAATTAACTTATAATATAACTGTATAAATTTTTATTATATCATATATGGTCCTTTTATAACATATTATCACCCATTCGTTAATAATATTTCTTTATGTTGATCGTTTCTGGTCATTACTAATTTGTCTTTCGAGTAAGTTTGGACTAATTATTTTTTTGTTCCTATTAAATAGATCATGATTTAATCATATTAATAATTTAAACCTGGATTTGAATATCATATTTATTCTTTATATATGTATTTATAGTAGTCTATAAAATTTAGTGATTGGAAATGAAACGCACCATTCATGGAGACGGTAAGTCGTACGTATACATGAACAGTACGTTAATTTTCTAATCAGATTAAATGAAGTAAAAATTAATAATATATATTTATATGATTCATTATAAAATAAGGTTTATGTTATATACATAACATATTTTTTTAAATACATCCTTAATATATTCCATTTAACGTGTGAAATAATCACATCACTTCATGAGGCGGTGGTCTATCGTACGCACGAACAACATTATCATATTCTAATAAAATTGAAATCAAGAAGGTATGTATTATAAAATAATTTCGTAATAATAAATTAATTATAAATATCTTATATATAATAAAAAACTATAAATTTATCATTTTTACCATATTTGAATGATTGTAATGGAAGAACGAATGACTTCGATTCGAAAGGTGGTAGTCCTCCATACCAATGAACAAATATTTCATATCCCATTTGATAAAATATTGAGTGGTTTTACTTCGTAACCATAACATAAGAACTATTAGTTTATTAAATATAATTATGTTATTTTATTATTATTTTATAAGTATAATTTAAGGATGTTGATAAAGAAATAAAATAAAAATGCCATTAGAAAAAAGTTACCTCTTCTTCAGTCATCCCCATTAGGTTTTCAATAATGAATTAAAAATATGGATTTATTCTTAATATATGGATTCTATTATTTTGGAGGGAAATTTTGGAGTTATTTGGTTGGAAATTTTCAAAAAATGTGGTTTTAAGCTATTAAGAGAGGAGAAGACTGGGTGAACATTTATAAGTGAGGTCAGTGAAAAACATGTATGTTTTTGAATTAGGGAAATAATCCCATGGAATTCCATGTAATGTAGATATAATAATACACAAAACAATATGATATATGGGATAAGTACAAAATATGGTCCTAAAATAGGTTTTGATCATGTTTCTAGGTCATATTTCTATATTGTTGATAGTTTAGTCCCTTATAAACTAGTTATTCTCTTAATCGCGATGATTAATCCTTACTATATTAACAAATTCCATTGGAAAATAATTAATTTTACAATATTTGATATGATAAATCATTATGATTCCAAATAAGAAATATATTTTTACTAATTAATATCACATAATTGAAAAAAAGTAATTTAAAATTAATTCTACAGATGGAATGAGAAAGCAGGTTTTTAAAATGAAAATGTTCAAAAGATTACTATGTTTTTATATCTATTTGAATATAAAAATGGGTTTAAAGAAATAAATTGGATTAATATATGTATAAGTAAAATATTTTCTCTTTAAATTAAATTCAAAATATAATTTAACTTTAAAAACAATTTATATTAAAAGTTAGCTCTCAATTAAATTTTAGTATTTTTCACTATTCATTAAAAAATGAAACTTCATTGAAAAATAAAAAATACACCCTAAAATAATTTAAAAATTAATATTTTAAAATGAATTTTTTTTATATTAAATTTAAAAATGTGTCAAATTTTAATTTCAAAACAACTGAACCATTAAAAGTCCGAAAAACTACCTTCTGAAAAAATCTTTTTTATGCGTAAAATTGGATTTGTTCTTATCTTATGCTTATTATATCTATTGGATGAATATAAATTTTATTGTTCAATATATAATTTATAAATATCATTAATATAATTCACTAATATTAATTAATTTAATTTATTATGATAAAATTTATTTGGCACATTTTAATAGTTTTTAATAAAAACATTTCATTTATATTTAATTGGTTTTTATATTATTTTATAATTAATTGGTAACTACTGAATTCAAACATATATTTTCATAATTTAGTTAATAATATTCCTAAGAAAAAAATCAATGGCTTGTAGATATTTTTAATTTTAAAATAATAATAATAATAATATTTTCTAAAACTCGGTCTTGCATGTAACACAATCTATCAAAGTAAGTTGTTGTTGCGTGTAACACATGCTGACTTAGTTTTTAGTGCATTCATGGAAATATCATAGATTGTATTTATTTAAAATATTAAACATATTTTAAATACCCATGATTTTATATTCCCTTATACTCTTGGTGTTGTGTCTCATACATGTTATCGAATATGATATTCATATTTCAAAATTTTACAGTGTTACAGTCTTCCCAACTTAAATAAATTACATCCTCTCAATTTAAACTTGATCTTAGTGATCAAGGGTTTTGAATATGGAAATTATTTTTTTGTAATATCCACATAATAAAAGATTTAAAAAATATATATTATTAATAATAGTGAAATGGATGTACAATAGTCATTTGGAATAACACATAACTAGGTTTCTATGTAGGGGAACATTAGTGGATAGTGAAGATATGGACATAGAGGAAATGTATAAATATTTATAGAGAGTAGTCAAGGTCATTGAAAAAAATTGATAAATCAATTAAAAGTGGAGGACCACAAATCCCTAAATCTAATATGTGCGAGACGGTCAATGATATCATCAGAAATGATGGAAATATGATAACATTTTATTTCAAGATCTTTTTTCTAAAGTTGAGTAATTATTTTTCAATATATGAAAATAATGTAATACAATTACTCAATATACTTTAATTTCATATTAATAATATCATACATTAACTATACTTCAATCACTTACTCTAGGAAATTAATATCTATAAATGAATTTTGTTATGCCTCAATAACAAAAAATTACTTTTAACAGATCATAAGATCTATGAAACAGTGAAAAGCCTTTGCATTAACCTCTTCCTATTTTCCAGATCCAATACAGTTAATACATTAATATCTAAATATAAAAGTAAATAAAACTGGTTCAACATTAATATATATTCATCAATTTTATTTACTAAAAACAATGACATATTAACCAGGAAATTGTATAGTTTGGTGGTTAGTATTAAACCCTTATCATCCTTCGGTTGTGGGTTCAAACACTATGGAATTCCCAGATATGATGGGTTTCCACCAGAAATAAAATTTATCCATTTCCTTTGCTATATTAATATAATTCCTAAAACATTCACAAAAAAATAATAAAAATCCTTGAAATAATAATTATTATGAAGAATACTTTTGGCTTTCCATGTGTCTAATAATCATATTTTTACATCAATCGTAATGATTATCAATACCTTTATAATTATATATATATAATTAAAAGTCACCATTCCTCATATAACCTTTCCACTAAAACATGTACTAAACTAATGATTTTTATTTCCATAAATTTCTTTTAAATTGTCCTTAGTATTGGTAGACTCTCATCGAATAAAAAATAAAACAATGTGTTTAAGACATAAAACTTATGATAAATCTTAAACTAATAAAACCATGATAGTATCAATAACTATTATGTTATTTAATTCACATATGATTAAAAAAATTTAACACTATACATAGATTATCCATAATTCTAATAAAAATAACATTGGTAAAATACTTCAAAAAAATACACCATCCATTTTAATTCAACATAGTTTCTTAATTGGTTTGAGGTTTAACATAGATAATTCATTGTCATTGTCTTGTCAAATCCTTTATAATGGGTTGTAAATATAATGGGAATTATAATTATAATATCCCCTAGGAGTGTCAAACTAGTTTCATAGTATGGAATGTTTGCATGTACACGTTTATGCTTAAGTCAAGCTTGGTGCACCCTTTCAAGTTATTACACCTAGTTACATCTATTAAAAAACCATTTCCACTTGTATTATCTACATAGTTATGTATTATAATTAAAAACCACATAATATCTATCTTAAAGTAACATTATTTTGTTTTTCTATACTTATCCTCAAATTCTATATTAGGTTCATGTTGACTAATAAATGTTTTCTTAAATATAGTTCTTAATGTTTTTACTAATCTTTTTATGATACCAATTGTAGTGACCTAACACTAGTATGCCTAGAGAAAATTCCTACTACAAATACATTGGCATAAGATACAAGGAAATCACATAAAAAAGACCAAATAGTTTAGTAGTCTTGGTAAACTGGATAAATAAATGAGTTTTACATTACATTTTAATAAAAAAATAACAATATAATATTTTTTTCAAATAACTTAATTCCATCAGCATAACCCTACATATCAGTCATAGTAAAATTCATTGAATCCTAGGGAAATGAATCAAAATAAGGGAAAGTTTAAATTCTTAATAATGGTATGTTTACAACTATAGATAGGAATACATTTTTATTAATCAAAATAGAAATGTAAATAATGAAAACACAAGATTATAAATAAATAAATTGATCATAATACGGTAGGATTAAAAGGTGAAAGAATAATTCTATATAAATAATAACATAAGCATGAACCTAAATAATGGATATTTTAACTAATTGAATAAGAACATGGAATAAAAAGAAATAAATTCATAATGATGGAATGTATAATGATGGATATCTAAAACCAACCATGAAGACATCTTTCAAATAATATAATACTATTAAGTCATGATTCTATGAAGCTAATACAATCAAGGCCTCATTCAAACAATATAATAACGTTAATTTGTCATGACAATAATATATTAAAGAAGAATGGCATTGGCCAAAACCATATCTAGTTTTTCTCATGAAACCTACTGATGCACCGAGGGGATGTAGCAGGAACTTCATATCATATATGAAATCCAATCCATTCATCATCTAAAAGGGGTGAAACATATTCAACATAAACATTCAAATTAAAATCTAGCATATGAAATGCAAATACTTTCCCTATTAAATGAACACAGCCATAAATCAATATGATTAATATGAAAAATGGTATGAAAATAGCACAACTATAGTCACACTAATCATTAACCATCGACAGAATGAATAAGTATGGTATCAATGTAATATATATCCATTACAGTAATAATAAAGGGTCATTTTCATTAATAAATAAAAATACTTTAAAACATTCTGGAGGAAAATATCCTTTTAATTTTGATTTTCTTTGAAAATAATTTTACATGAAAACCAATTTAAAAAAATTTCTTTCGAAATATCATTATAAAAATGAAAAAGAAGCTACAAAGAAATGGTGGTAATGTTCACGGGTAATTTCATACATTCCATAAAGAACATTCCATTTTCATGGTAAAAAGGATAAAACGTAACTTGTTTAGAAGGGGACAAGAATATTCATTTGAAAACATTCAGTAAAAAATGGGTAAAAATATATTTTAATTAATTATTTTTAAGAAGTTAAATAAATTTTGTTGGAAAAGATTTTTATAAAACATGGTTCTGTATGAAAAAAAATTATGACTAAAGAGACAAAACAAGAGAGAATTTATTAAAATAATTATAATAAATTTTAAGTACCAAGGAGTAGAAAAATGATACAATTAATTGAAAATGATTATTAATAAATTGAGGAAAATAAAATTAAAGGGTTTATTAAACAATGGTCATATAATTTAATTCAATATAATTTCATGAATAAATAATTTCGATTAGAATGAGATTGTGAAATAAACCAATAAAAGCATCATAACATGGAGGTGAAAATAAATAAATGATTTGATTTTGTGTATAAACTATAAATATACATAAACCAGGTTTAAATATAAAAATATATAGTCAAATATAATTATACACATATACAAAGAATATTAATAACAATGAGGAAGTTATATAACCTAAAGAAAAGTAATTGAGTTATGAAATTCGTTACCACTTGGTAACTCTTAATTCATATAACTATAGATTAAATAATTCAAATTGAAACTTAAAATACCCTGAATAAATAATTATTCATGATATTAAATGTCAAGGGTCAGTATATACACCATATAAAAGTAATTTTGTGCATATCATTATAATATTCCTCAATGAAATGAAATCGAGATGAAATCCCTTACCTTAGACTTTCCTTTTGGTCATAATTGATTTAACCACCAATATAGTGGTTTAAAAAAGGTTATTAAATTATAAATGAAACATATTATTATTTATGATATCATATATTATTTTTTATGACATATTATTACATGTCCATTAATAATTTTATATTATTTTAATTATTTTGGTTAATAACTTCTTTGTTTTTCATGTATGTTTTGACTTATTATTTTTTATTACACTTAATTAGTTCACGATTTCATGATATACAAAATTATAAGTTGATTTAGATATCATATATATATATAGAGAGAGAAAAATCTATAAATTTTAGAGATAGAAAATGAAATATAGCACTCCTGGAGATGGTAGGTTGTACGTACGCATGAACACTACATCCATTTTCAAATCCTATTAAAAGAAATAAAAGTTAGTGATATAGATGTATATTAAGATTAAAGTATAATTATAATTTTATATATATATATCAAATATTTTTATCAAACCCATCTTTAATACCTTCCTTGTAATATGTGAGTTAATCAAGTTGCTTCATGATGCGGTAGTGTGTGGATGGATTGAGAGCTCTCTCTGGCGGTGCCTGATCGAATCCTAGTGTTTTCTTGAGATGCTCGAGATGTTCCTACTAAATCTTCTTTGTGATTTCTTAACATGGTGTCCTTTGATCTTGAATGGGAAAATTCCTTTTGGGGTTTTCCGATTCAAACTTCAAGCAGATGAATCCCCTACGCTTGATAAATCAAAAGAAATATCCTTCCAGGAAGTACTTAAGGGGTCTGATCTGTGAAAACATAGTGAATCCAAGTGCTCCTTTTTTAAAAATATGGGTGATGGACACTATAGAGTTGAGTCATATCCTGATGCTTTAGTAGTGTTTTCAACTGTGTAAGTTCTCTGTTGTGGGATGAATTTCATTTCTAAAAGGTGATAGACCCTAGATGTCGCTCGATCTCAAGAATAGAATCACACATGTCTGGGGTTTCTCTGACTGGAAGATGGTCCCAATCGGAATAGGATACTATCATATTTTATTAATCTCTCATGACGAACTGGATCGGGTTTGGAAAACTGGGAATGTCCAACTCATGCTTGGGGTCCTTTGTCTCTCAGAATGGGACTATGCATTCAATCTGCTTATGCATCGGAACACGTCGATTGAAGTCTATGTGAGGATTCATGGTCTAAATTGCTTTTTCTATAATCCCAAGATCCTTAACGACGTCACTTCTTGTATTGGTACTCCACTCAAGATTGACTAGAGAACACTCTGTATAGAACTGGGGATCTATGCGAGAGTCATGGTTGAAGTCAACCTTGATTATAAGCTTTCAGAAACAATTACCTTCAATGTCATGGACTTCAAAATGGAGATTCATTTTCAATATGAATGTATATCATCCTTCTGTGAACTGTGAAAGATTTTTGGTCAATCTATGATCAATTTTCGAGTGATGAAGAACCAGGTGAAGATCCAAGAGAACCAACCAAAGGCTGATGGGTGGACTCAGGTCCAAAATATGAAAAGGGATAAATCTAACCTGGTTAATCCCAATGATCACTTGAATAATTATGAAAAATTGGTTAAAAAACTCTCCAATATGGTGAGTCATCGGTCACCTTATGGTCTAAGGTGGTTGAATAAGAGGAGCAACAATCTGTTTATGGGGGCATCCTTTAGGACCTGGAAAAAATGATTTTCTACCTTTGTGAGTAGATACAAGTAGAGCCTCCTGTAGATTCTTATACTATAGAATAATCGGACACCTTCATCTCTGTTGAAGCAGGTTTGTCTTCTCTGGTGGTTCTCTCAGGCAAGGGACATGAGGCAGTAGTGCATAGTTCATCTGAGGGGGATGTTGATCTGTCAGCTTTACTAGACAACAAATTTCTCCCCCAGCTTATGAACTAGGTAGACTCCACTCTTGAAACTGGCCTGGAATGTGATGGGCTATAATCTGAAGACACTTCAAGAGATGGTTCTCATGACTCGGTGGTGAATAGACAGGGGATGGCTACATCTCTGAATGTGCCCAAAAATTCTATTTTTTTCTAGTTTGGAGACTAATCTAGTGGAGAATACTCTAGACAAAGGCATTGAACCAAGGTATCTTCTAGTGGCAGTGGGTATTAATGCTGCCACTATTTCTATCTCTTCCTGTATTCCTCTTAAAAATGATAATATTGATGATAATACAAGTGCTTCTAAAATTTCTATGTTTCTTCTACGAGTCGATAGGGAATGAAATATAGCCCACCCTCCTCACAAGTTTTTAAAAGATCATGGAGAAATAAGGGTTCAGGTTGTCCAAAAAAGGGAGTTCTAACTTTAAAAACAGGTTTCGATGAATTTCTTATTTTGGAATTGTTAGGTTCTTGCTAACACTGACACTTATATTATCCTAAAAAGATTTTTTTTACTTATAAGAATAAAATTTTTTCTATTGCTGAGCCCACAATTAATTTTTCGGAAAAATTCTTGCATCTTAGCTCCCTTGTTTATAACTTCTAGGGTGCTTTCAGGGATGGTATTTCTACTGAATCCCATTGAGGTTTTTATCACTCAACACTATAGTCATTTATTTATTTTAAAGTTTCTGAACAGATGTTTTCTTGTAACATTTCTTTGGATGGTCTACATTCCTTTGGCATGATGGTCTTTTTAAGAATATATACCAGGACCGCAGATCCCTTTGGAAATACCTCAGTGCTCTAGATAATTTTATTCAGGACCTCTAGTTTGTGATCAGGGATTTTAATGCAATGTTTTCCTCTTGTGAAAAAATTGGACCATCCCACTCTTCTATTTCCTCATGGGAATTTAAATCCAATATTTAGGAATGTAATCATTTAGAAATTAATATTACTGGTGCTATGTACACTTCGTATAGAAGACATCTTAATAGGGTTATTTCAAGTAAACATGATAGGGAATTTACTAATACCTATTCCCATGATAAATGGGACTCCATTTCTTGTATTAATTTTTCTAGGATCAACTCTTATCATTATACCATCTTTTTTATTCTTTTTACTAGATGTAATAAACTCCTTATTCCTTTAAAATTTAATAATGCATAGGATGAGGATCCAGATTGATCTAAGTTTATAAAATTCTTCTGGGAAGGCATGAAGAATCACAATGATGATTTTCCTTGTATCACCAATTTAAAACTTCTTAAACAATGCATTAGGGGCTGTTTTAATTACAAAACAAAATAGATTTATAAGGATATCTCTGTGATAGAAAGTGATCTTATGAAAATTCAAAACTCCAATACCTCCTCTTATTTTTTCATTGATCCTAAAATTGAAATCAATATCTCTCTAAAACAAAACTCACTTATGAAACATAAATATGATCTAAGAAAACATGTCTTTAAATCTAGATGGATTTCAGATGGTGACAGGAATACAATGTTCTATAATTCTCATCATAAGATTAGAAAATCCTGTAGGCCAAAATACTTACATAGTGTTTATGACACACTTCTTGACATGGAGGAGGATATTGCTAATCCCACTATATCTTATTTTCATAACTTATTCAATGTTCCAGTTGTTAGAAAAGATTTGCTTCCTAATATCATCCCAGATATGGTGATTGTTGATTAAAAGCATGCTCTCCTAAGCATACCTCTTTATCATGAAATCAAAGGCACTGTTAATAGTCTTAATCCAGATAGTTCCCCAGGTCCTAATGGTTTCAATTGTGGTTTCTTCCAACATTACTGGGAGATTATCCACTTGGATTTTTGAAAATTGGTTAAATATTTCTTTTCTATAGGTGTTCTCCCTTATGGCATAAATTCCTAGTTTCTTACCCTTATTCATAATGTGGATAATGCTAATGAGATTCACATTTCTCAACCCATTTCTTTTATATATACCATCTACAAAATTATTTTCATGCTTCTTGAGAATAGACATGCTCCCATTTATAATAGAATTGTCTCTTGGAATCAATTTGGTTTTATTAAAGGTAGATCTATTCAAGATTACATCTGTCTTACTTCAGAATGCACTAACATTTTAAAAAAAGTCACTAGAGGTGATAGTGTTACCATAAAACATGGCATTAGGAAATATTTTGATACCATGGACTATTAAAGTTCTCAAAATCATTTTATTTAATGATTCCTTCATGGGTAGGGGGTAGGATAGGAACGTTATTTAATTTGGCATTCATTTTTGTTCTGTTAAATGGTTCTCCTAAGGGTGACATTAAATGAAACAAGGGATTTAGGCAAGGAGACCCTCTCTTGCCATTATTTTTTTAATTTTATAGGATTAAATAAGACGATTAATCACCCACCTTGTGGATCAAATCAAGATTAAACCCATGCATTATTTTAGAAACTTAAGTGTTCCCGCCCATCTCATATACGCGGGTGACATAAATCTATTCCTATAAGGTGATAAAAGGAATATCCAAAATCATAAAAATGTGTTGTCTCATTATGAAGAGGTTTTTGGTCAATCTATAAGCTGGAGAAATTCTTTTGTGTTCTTTGGAAAAAAATTATTCTAATGAAAGATGTATTATCATCAACTACTTCTGCATTAATGTAGGTTCATTCCCATTCACAAATATTGGTATTCCTATCTTCTGGGGAAGACCTAAATCTAGTTACTTCACCAGCATTTTTAATCAAATCATCAATCAACTATCTTCCTGGATGGGTAAAACTCTATCTATTTCTGTTAGAATCTATCTTGTGAAATCTACTATTGTTTCTAAAATGGTATATTCAATGATGGTATACCACTAGCCTGCATGTCTTCTAAAAAAAGTGAATGTCTACATCAAAATTTTGTCTGGACTGGAAGTATGATTGAGAGAAATAATGTGACAATACCTTGGAACACTTGTGGTAAACCTTTTGATAATGGTGGTCTTGAAATCAAAAATCTAAAGTTCTTTAATTAGGCTCTCCAAGCTAGGATGACATGGCATCAAATTCATAATAACGTGGATTCCACTCCCTTTCTCGAAAACAGATTTCTTCCCAAGATTAATAATGGAAATTTAAACTATATCACATATTCCATTTTTCCATCCATTCATTATTCCTTTTCCAACATTATGAAAAATTATAGAAGGACGGTTAGTGCTAACTCCACCATTAAATTTTGGATTGATAACTGGGCAGGTGTTCCTATAATCTCCATGCTGACTCCAAATTCTCTTCCTGTTAATATCAATTCCTACATCGAGGATGTTGTTAATACTCATGACATCAATCGTCCTGATGATATCACTCATTTCATTAACAATTATCACTTCTCTATCTTTGGGGACTTTCTCATCTGGGAGTCTGCTTCTAATGGTGTTCTGGACTCCAAAATCTTCTAAAATTACAATTTCATAAACATTGTATCAAACTTATGTTGGCTGAAAGCTTTTAGAAAACCATGGATTCATCCCTCAAGATTTACTCTTGTTTGGCGTATTGATCATCATAGAATCCCCACTGAGGTTTCTCTGCAATCTTTTGGTATTTATCTTTGTTCTCTATGTCACATGTGTAACCATCATAGAGAGGATTCCAATTATCTTTTTCTTTTTGTGAAACATTTGTAGATCTCTGGGTTTATATTCTTGATATTTTTCTTAGATAGTTAATTTTTGATTCTATCAACTCTCAGTTGTATCATTGCGTTGACTTTGATTCATCTCATCAAATCAAAAAATTCTTTTTGGTTTTCATTACTGAGCTTCTTCATGTGATCTGGTATGATAGGAATAATTGAATTTTTAATAACTACTCATTTAAGGTTAATGAAGGTAAGGATTGGCTTCTCATTCCCATTTGGGAAGATGCCTCAATCCAGAAAGTGTATTGTGACAACTCTATTAGGGATGTTGAGATCCTGCATCATCATTGGATCACATGAATTTACAAATAGCTCGGCACACCATTGAGGTCTTCTGGGAGGCTCCGTTTATAGGATAGATCAAAGTTAATATAAATGGTGCATCAAAAGGAATCCCAGGTCTGGAAGGTTGCAGTTCTATCTTTAGGGATTACCTTGGAAGATTTCAGGGGTGCTTCTTTGGTAGCTTTGGTATGGTATCATCTCTGGAAGTAGAAATGATGGGAGATATCCATGTGGTTGATTTTTTCAAGCATAAGAGATGGAACGATATCTGGATTGAAAGTGACTCAACCACTATCGTTCAAGATATTTTGAATGGGGTGGTGTATCTCACCTATATGCTCACCTCCCATTGGATAAATTGTGTAGCTTTGCTCAAGGATATTAACTACATTTCCACTCATATGTTTCATGAAGTGAACATGGTTGCAGATGGTCTTGCCAACAAGGGATTAAATCAGGACATTACATGGCTGGATGATTTTCCTGGTGATTTGATCCCCATTTTTTATAAATATTGTAATAAGATTCATTCTTTTAGACTAATTAAATATGTTTTTATTTTTCAATAAATTGTTCCTTAGTCTTTGACAGAGGCACCACCATCTTTAAAAAAATGAAGTGGTAGTGTGTCGTACCCATGAACAATGTTTTCATATTCCCACAAAATGGAGATCATGAATGTATCTATTATATAATAATTATAGAAGCATAAACACATTATAAATATCTTATATATCATATATATAATACATATCCATTTTTATTCCCATCATTTAATGGTGTTAATGGATGAATGAATGACATCAGATTGTGAGGTGGTAGTCTGTCGTACATACGATCAATGACCACATATCCCATTTGAGGGAAGTGTATGTGGTTGTAGGTAGTACCTTAACATGAAAAAAAATTATATAAAATATAGTCTTGTTATTATAAAATCATTATATAATAGGAATTAAAATATGTGGATATGGAAATAAAATAAAAACTCTTTTAGAGAAACATTACATTTCTGGCATGTATCCCCATTAGGTTTGAACTAATTCTATCCAAATATGGATTTAATCCCACAATAAGTCTTATAAGATAAGGTTACGTAAGTTAGGGATTCATTTGGGTAGTTACTTTCCGAACCAATGAGGTTTGATGGTTTGATGAGAATAGGAGAGGAGGCGGCATTTTATAAGCAATGAGAGTGGAAAACTTGTAAATTTTTCAAAGTGGGGATTCCACCAACGTTTTTTACATTTCATGTGGATCAAATAGTTCAAAAAACTATATAATATATTTGAAAGGATTTAATTATAGAAAAATTATTGTTGGATAAGTTTCTAGGTGATGTTTTCCGTTATGTTTAATGTTTAATCCCTTGGTAAACTCATTTTTCTCATAATCACTATGATTAATTTTTACTATTTTCACTAATCACATTGGTAAAAAAAATATGTTGAAAGTATTTGAAATTATAAATTATTATAATTCTAGATTATTATAATTTTAAATATGGAATCAATTTTTTTAAATTCATATAACAGAAGTGGAAGAAATTAATTTAAAATTAATCCTATAGAAGGAATAAAAAATCAACTTTTTAAAGTGAAAATATTCAAAATACTTCTAAGATTTTATAAATAAATTAAAAATTATAATGATTTCAATGATCTACATTATATAAATGAATTTACTATTGAACTATTTTGACTTTAAGAACAATTAAAAATATTATTTCAAATTATAAATTAATTAGATGAAAAGTCACTTTTCAATTAAATTTCATTATTTTTCAGTATTCTTCAAAAAATGAGTCTTCAAAGAAAAATAAAAAAATCCAACCTAAGATAATTTTTAAAATAAAGCAAAAAGATATATTTTTTTATTCATATAAAAGTTATAAATGTGTCAAAATTTAGTTTTAAAATATGTTTTCTATTAAAGTCGGAAAACTACATTTAGAAAAATGGATCTTTTAAGCATAAAATTTGATTTGTTCTTATCTTATGCCCATAAGATCAATTGTATGAATGGAAAATTTTGTTATTGAATATATAATATTTTAATTTTGTTAAAACAATTCAAAAAAAATTAATTAATTTAATTTATCAATATAAAACGCCTTTGGGGTATAATAATATTTTTTTTATGAAAACATTTCATTTATATTCAATGGATTTTAATATTCATTTATAATTTATTGGTAACCAATGAATGAAACCATATATTTTCATAATTCTTCTAATATATTCATAACCTCAAATTTAATGGCTAGGATATAATTTTCATTTTTAAATAACAATACTAATAGTTTTAGAAACACACGGTCTTGCGTTTAACATAAGCTATCGAAGAATGTCATTGTTTTGTTTAGTGTAAACAAACTCAGTGTTTTGCGCATTGAAAGATATATCATATATTTTATTTATTTAAAATATTAAATATAATTTAAATTCTTAGGTTGTTATATTCCCTTTTACTCTTGGTTTTTCATTTCATACACTCTATAAAATATGATATTCATATTTTATAATTTCAGAGATTTAAAGAATGAAACCACTAAATGAACCAGAAAATGAGATAGCTCAATAAACCTTACCGATGTATTGAATATGTAAAAAAATCCATCAAAAAACATGTAATGACCTGGATTTCCCATGAATTGTTTTTAATTATATGTTAATATTAAGAGTCCGTGAAAATTGACGGCGTGTGATTTCGAGGCCCGGAGTGCCCAGAATGAATTTCTAAACATTCTTTTACGGGTACGTTCAGTAAACGTGCGAGCAAGTTTTTGTAACTTTTGAACCGGAGTTCGGAATTGAAATCTGAGGACACCGTTGAGCTTACAGCACCGTTATTCTCTTAAGTAGACGTTCACCTCAACCGCAATAGGTCGAGGGAAGAATTTTGTTTTTGTGATTTTCGTGGGAGAAAATAAAATACACTAGCTTAATATTATTTTTAAAAATTAATCCTCCCAAATTGTTTTTGGTGGTGGGGACCACCTGATCCTTGAACTCCCTCTTTAATGTGGGAGGTGACTCTTGGTTTCATTTCCAATTAATTTTTCCAACATCAAATTAATTAATTTTCCTACTCAAATTAAATTAATAAACATAATTTAATAGGTTGCCTCCTATTTTTCTTGAGTTTGGGGGGAAGTGTTTGCAAAGGGATAATTGGGGAAAGATTTGGAGAAAATTCTCCAATAAAGAAATTCCTCCAAATAAGAACTCCGTCGAAGGATATCTAACAAGGAACATCTTCAACGACGACGAACCGACATCCGTCTTTCCCTCACCGCACTGACGTCAAAGAATATTCTAGGTAGGTATTGATGTTTATGTATACCCCTTAACATGTCCTTGCCTTTCCTATTGATTTAAGAACAACTATGTCGCTTTCTACTATTCAAACGCAGAGGGTATGGGCCAAAAGAACAAGGATTGACCCCTCCTTAACCTTTGTGGATTTTGGTGCTCTTCGCGGCATGTTTTCGGGATGATAAAATCCCGACCGTGGTGGTCTTGAATCTATGTCGACATCCTTTGACGAGTACGGGAATCTTCAGAATGATGATTGGACCAGCGGGGTGCACCTGGTGCCCCGAGGAACGCCATCGGCGACTGGTGCTGGTTACCGGTGCTGGCGACCAGCACTGGTAGGGCTCGAGAGTGGAGGTCGGCAGAATGGACGACCATGAAGATGGTGACGGCGCGACAACGCCACCAGAGGAGGGTCGTTGCCCATTGGTCGCGGCGGAGCAAGGGCAGTGGTGCACGTCCGCTGTGTCGGGCTTGTAGGGGTTGGGACACGAGGTTGTGGAGGCAAAAGGGGGGCGGTCATCTCACTGCCGGTTGTCGGAGGGGGCACGGTGTGTGACCGCGCTGCAGAGGTGGGATGGACGCCCGGCCAGCAGAGGAGTCGAGCGGGACTGGTGGTCCGGCATTCCAACCATCTGCGCCACATGGCGCCGGCCGGATGGCCACCCATCCCATATGGCTGGGCTGTTCGGGGTACCTAGTGGGTGCCTCCGCCTTGGGTGGCGGCTAGGGCGGACCCTACCACGGGTCGTCAAGTCGTGGACCATTCGCGGACTACCCAGTGGGCTACGTCAGAGGTCGGGCTGGACCCCGTACGCCAGGCTAGACCCAGTGGTCCGGGTCATAACCCGCGGGTTGGGTCGGACCTAGGGTCGGACCTAGGTCGACCTGAACAGGGTTGGGTCATCCTAGGCCGGGTCGAACCATACCCAGACCAGCTTCAACCCCTTCCCCTCTTGCGGCCATATCTTGTGTTATGGGTGTCCATTTGAAGAACCGTCCGTGGTGCTGAAACATTGTATCGAAACAGTCCCTTTGGTATATCTCACCTAAGTTTTGGATAATGTCGGGGTACGGCCGGGTTGGATCGAACACGAATCTAACCGGGCCATCGGGACTAAAAGGTTAATAACTTACAGACCGGGCGTCTGATTAACGCACCATCTGTTGCGTTAAGACCCCTATTACGTTTCAGTATTTTGGGGATACTTCTATATGTGTCTTCATGGCAGTTGAAACATTTACCTTTGTCTTGAAGTGCGGACCCTTCAGGAATCAAGTGAACTTTGTGCGGGAACCCTATGATTAGCCGTTACTTGAGAAAGGGATCCTATGTGGGTTTGTGCCTTAGGATCCTATGTGGGTCTATGTTTTGGGATCCCACATGGGTCTACATTCTAGGGGAAATGATTCTATTTGGGTGATCATCGACCGACTAACCAAGATGGCCCCCTTCCTACTGATCGGAGAGCAGGGTTCAGTAGATAGCTTGGGATGCCTCTATGTGCAACAGATTGTGAGGCGACATTGAGTACCCTTGACTATTGTCTTTGATCATGATGCATGTTTTACTTCCCAGCTATGGAAGGGGTTGTAGGAGGATTTTTGGACACATCTTCGTTTGATAACCGTCTTCCATCCTCAGACGGATGGCCAGACAGAGAGGACCATTCAGACCCTCGAGGACATGGTTCATACTTCGGTCGCAGCTAGGAGGATCACTTTCCCTTGGTGGAGTTGGCATAAAACAACAGATATCACTCCACCAGTGGAATGGCATCATTCGAGGCTCCGTACGACCAACCTTGCAGATCGCCTTTATGCTGGACTGACCTAGGGGAGTCAGCACTCATGGGACCAGAGATGGTACTAGCTAACATGGAGAAGGTGTAGATCATCTAGGCGTGGATGAAGACTATACAGAGCAGGAAGAAATCCTATGCTGACAGGAGACGGAGACCTCTGGAGTTCGAGGATGGAAACCATGTTTTTCTACAGGTCTCACCTCGATGAGGTTTGTAGAGATTTGGTAGGGGTGAAAAGTTATATCTGAGGTTCATCGTACCCTTTCATGTCCTCAGTAGAGTTTGCGAGGTGGCTTACCGCTTAGCTCATCCACCTCAGTTACACTGGGTGCACGATGTTTTACATGTATCCCAGTTGATGAGATAGGTGCATGACCCATATCACATCATTGACCATAGTGAGATGGACATCGATGATGGGCGATATTTATGTATGTTCTAGTATATATTGAGTATCGACAGTGGATGGTCCTTCGTGTGTGGTCGATACCTCTGGTGCACATCTGATGGCAGCACGGGAACCTTCAAGAGACCCCTTAGGAGCGGGAGGGTCTGATATGTACTCTGTACCCCCACATGTTTCCTTAGATTTTCTTGTGGATTTCTGGGACGCACAGCCCAGAGGTGGGGGGAATGTAACAACCCATATCTTCTATGTAATTTTTTTTATTATATTGGAATATTGCGAGTCCGACAAAATTGACTTTGTGTGATTCTGAGGCCCGAAGTTCCCGGAATGAATTTCTAAACATTATTTTCGGGTTCATTCAGTAAAGGTGTGAGCAGGATTTCGTAACTATTGAACTGGTGCTCAGAATTGAAATCTGAGGACACTTTTGAGCTCGCAGCACCAATATTCGCATAAGGAGTCCATCACCTCGACCACAGTTGGTCGAGGGAGGAAGTTAGTTTTTGTGCTTTTCGTGTGATAAAATAAAACAAACTAGCTTTATTTTATTTACTAAATTTAATCCTCCCATGTTGTTTTTGCTGGTTGGGACCACCCGAGCCTTGAACTACCTCTTTAATGAGGGAGGTGACTATTGGTTTCTTTTCCAATTAATTGTGCCAACTTCAAATTAATTAATGTTCCGACTCTAATTAAAATAATAAACTTATTTTAATAGGTTGGATTCTCTTTTCCTTGAGATTGGGGGGAAAGTGTTGGAAAAGGAAGAATTGGGGAGAGCATTGGAGAACATTCTCCAATAAAGGAAGTCCTCCAACGAAGAACTCCATCGAAGGATCTCTAAGGAGGGACGTCTTCAACGATGATGAACTGACATCTGCCTTTTCCTCTCCTCGCCAACATCAACAAATCATCGAGGTAGAGATTGTTGTTTTTGTATACCCCTTTCCCCATTCTTGTCATTATTCTTGATTTAACAACAACAATGTTGCTTGCTACCATTCCAACGCGAATGGTGTGGGCCAAACAAACACGTCCCAACCCCACCGCAAACCTTTGTGGATTTTGGTGTTCTTCACAGCTTGTTTTCCAGTTGAGCCAATCCTAACCGTGGTGGTTTTGAATCAATGGAGACATCCCATGACGAGTGTGGCAATCTTCCGAATGAATATAGGGCCACCGAAGCGTACCCGGTGCCCCGAGGAATGTTTTAGGTGACTAGTGCCGGCGACCAGCACCACTAGGGCTAGGGAGCGGCGGATGACACTCCGACCGGCCGCGAAGACAGTCGTGGCGCGACCTCGCCACCGGAGGAGGGTCGTGGTGGAGAAAGGGCAATGGCCGGCACTCGGCCGGCCCTGTGAAGGGGGTGGCAGCACGTGTCTCCCCCGCCGGGCTTTCAGGGGTAGTGGAATGAGGCTGTGGTAGCAAAAGGGGGGCGGTCGACTCACTATCGGCCGCCAGAGGTAGCGCAACGCGTGACCACACCGTGGAGGTGGGCTGGCTATCCTGCTAGCCGAGGAGCCGAGCGGGACTGTTAGGGTACCTAGGGGGTGCCTCCCCCTTTGGTGGCAGCTAGGGCGGACCCCGCCATGGGCCATCCTGCAACGGGCAGCCGTGGGCCGCCCAGCGCGGGCTGCCCAGCCGCGGGACGCACCGCGGGCTGGACCCAATGGGTCGGGTCAGAACCCGCGAGCCAAAGTCGGACCTTGGGTGCGACCCAGGTTGACCCGAATCGGGTTGGGTTGGCCCAGGCCAGGTCAGACCGGACTTAAACCAACTTCGACCCATTTCCACTATTTCGGCCATAACATGAACTACGGACGTCCGTTTGACGAACCATCTATGGTGCCAGAAACCTTGGATTGAGCCAGTAATTTTGGTATACCCCACATGAGTTTTGGATAATTATGGGGAATGGCTAGGTTTGATCAAACACAAATCCAACCAGGCCCTCGAAACTTAACGGATAATAACTTACAGACCGGGCATCCGATTGAAGAACATTATATTGCGTTAAGCCCCCTATTACGTAGAGGTACTTTGGGGATACTACTTCAGGGGACATCATGGCAGATGGAGCATTCACCTGTCGCTTGATGAGCGGACCCTCCGGGAATCAAGTGAGCTTAGTGTGGGAACCCTATAACTGGCTATAACATGAGAAAGGGGTCTTATATGGGTCTGTTCCTGATGATCCTACGTGAGTTTGTGCTTTGGGATCCTATGTGGGTATGTGTTTTTTGATCCCACATGGATCTGCTCTTGGAATCCACATGGGACTACTCTAGAATCCTACGTGGTTCTGTTGTATTATGATCCTACGTGTGTCTGATAATTTAGGATCCTACGTGGGTCTGTCTCTCAACAAAGTAAGATGATTCAGTAGTTACATATAATCATCATTACTATCATACCTAATTTAAACATGGTGTGAGTTGAGTATTTATATTTTTTATATTCTTTCCTTTGTGTAGTTGTTCGGATTTGGGATTTTGAGTTGGGCCTCGTGTTTCCTCGTGATTGATATGGGATTACTTGACAACATAGGTATATGTATAGGAATATACCTAAGTAGGGGTGTCTTGTATTTTCATGTTTTGAGGTTTATCCATTTTGGATTTGGTGAGACCTTTTAGGGTCTCGGGGTCCCTAATAAGTATCATTATACTCAACCCTGCACGGGCTATGCCCGCACCTTGTTTTGTTTGGTGTAGATGACAGACAGCACTGACTGAGGATGAGGGTACTAGGTATGGAGATAGCTTGGAGGTAGACCATAGGTGAGGCGTACCACAGAGATGACCGTTCGAGAGTTGTACCTACCCTTCAGGTAGGATTCCTTAGAGGGTGTTCATAGGAGCAGTACTCAGTTTTACTTGTTCTTTCCTGTTTTCCTTTTACTTTACAGTTGCACTTGTAATCTAGTCCCTTTTTACTTTTTGTATACACTCTATTTACTACATATTTTTACTTTTTTCTCGTATCATGCTTTGTGCTTAGTTGTGTGAGTTACCGGTTATAAATTCAATGCCTTCTCATTTTTAGGGAATAGGAATTCAGTGCTAGTCGGCAGCACCAGGCATATGGAAGGCGGCCATGGGGTAGTCACTGCACAGGCCCTGAGGGATGGGTCGTAACAAAACAGTGAAAATTATATAAAAATATTACGTAAAAAATTTAGTCAAATAAAAATTAATTTCATAGTGACTAAAAGAACACCATACTGATGTGGTAAAAAAATACCACCACTACTCTAAAATGATATATATAACGTTCAATAAAATTTTGATATAGATAATGTTTTTTAAAAATACTTTATATATGTATATGCACATAAAAATTGAACATAAAAATTCCTACAAAATCCATTTATCACTATCTATAATAATAATGTTCCAGTTAGAAGTTAATCTAATTTATTTCTTAAATTGGACGATCCATATATCAATGTTTTTAGAAAATATTTTTCCATAAAAACTAAACAAATAGCTATTTAAATAGATATGATGTATGTAACTAAATATATCTTTACAGTTAACATCAAATTAAAATCATTCAAATGATTTTTTTATTGTGAAATTTATATACAATGAATTAAAATTGGGTTAAAAGGATATTATCCTAAACAAGTATTATCATACATATATTTTTACTAGGTTAAAGAGATCCACTCTATCAACACTTGGGAAATACCTAAATATTTATTTTTCACCCAAAATGAAAAAATAATAATTCCATAGTGTACTTATGTAAATATAAAAATTCAAATATAAAAAATTATAACATTTTATAGATTTTTTTATCAACATGTTATTAATAACAGTTTATTTTTAGTGTCCACACAAATCATGTTTAATAGTAGTTAAAATATAATTATTGATTAAGTTTAAAAACATAATATAACAGTACACAGAACAAAATATATATAATAATGAATAATATAACAAATATTATTTAAATAATAGTTTATATTTAATAAATGATAACTAGAAGTTCCAATTTAAGTAAGAATTCATAACAAAATTATGACTTATTCACTATATTTTTAAATTGAAAAATTAAAATGAAACTCAATTACGCTGACTTGGTATTAATTTTATACAGAATGATTGGAAGCTTAAAAAACCATGTCAATCCATGATTCCTCCCATAAGACATAAGTTATCAAAAGAAATGATGCCCAACTAAAGCCTCCAATTAAAGATTTTGATAACTTGAAAAAAAAATAAAAAAAAATTGAAGGCATTAATATAAATTAATATTAAGAAAATGATATATCATATTAAAATTGAAACCAAACTCCAAAAAAGTTATATTACCTATTTCATAAATACTATGTGGATCAATTTATGGATACTTTGATGTGGTTATAACTATATTAACAAAACCTTATTTAAAATAGTCACGTATAAAACTATTAATTTACACTAAAAATATTAGTAAAGAAATATAATTTACTATATCTGATCCTAAAACACAATCATGAAATGAAAAGTTTTAATATACATATTTTTTTAGAAATATCATACCTCTCTTAATATCTTCAAATTTATTAAAATTTTCCTCCTAATTTTTCAATACAGTGCATCCTTTTAGCAAATCTTGCCCAGAAACGAGATCTACTAACATGGTTGGAGTAAATGAAATTATAAAAGAATCAAGTACTCACCTCCATATACTAAAAGAAATATCTAATTTTATAATAGATACTAAAATGTCTGAAACATATTTTTTCATCCCATCCAAATTATGATACCTTGAATAATATTTCATCTACCATTTCAGTACATTAAATTCCCCACCTCAAAAAATAATGATATTATCCTAGATAATTTTATAATTCAATTTTATATATCAATGACTCCTTGAAAAGTTTATATACAATAATATACATTCATGAAGTATAAATTAGAATTTTCCCTTTCTTTGAAGCAACTTAATTAGTATTTTGATTGTACTTCTTCTTCTTAGTTCCACTAATCAACTCATACTAAGTAAAAAACAATAAATTACATATTAAGTTATGCTCTTCAATTGGACTTCAGTATCATCATGATAAAAATTATCAAAAATGCATAAAAAATATAATTTATAATGATTCATTAATATAGAATAAATAAATAATAAAAATTTCACATTGTTGAGGATAGAATAATATTTATAATTTGTTTCATTTATTTTCTCATCCATTATCCGTATAGAAATGTCACCAATTTTATATATTTTTTTTATTTGATATCCAAATCTTATAATTTGATAAAAAAATTATTACATTTAACATAATTTAAACCTAATATATTCAGTTTACCATCATAAAAAAATTCTGAAAATTAAAAATGTTTAGTGAAAAATACCACACGTCTTCAGTAGCCAGTCACTTCAGTTTATAATTCCTAATTTCTTGTAAATTTTTTCAACTTGAATATATAAAAAATAATATTTTATTTTAAATTTAATTATAAACTCCAATATAAACAAAACTAAGACTTAAATATCATCTCAACATATAAACAAAGAATTATTTTTGTTTTAATCTTTTTTCCTTAGAAAAACCTTTAAACCATTCCGATATTGTAGGGGAAAATGCCAACTATCTAAGTATAGATCTTATTCTAATTATATAATAATATATATGTTTTAAGAACTATTTTAAAATCAATTTCAATATGGGAAAACAACATCTCATATGAATATATTACCCCTTTAGGATATGTATATTCCTTGATTGGAACATTTTTCTCAAATATTGAATTCCAAAATGATTTAAAGAGGCATTATCTATAGTGATGGTGAGAACATGTGTGATTCCACAACTAACAAGACATTTTCCCATTGATTTACCAATAATATCACTAGTATATCGAGTAACATAAAAAAGTAATCCTTTAAAAAAATTCTATCCACATTAATAAAGACACGTGTTAGGAATATGTAGTTTAGATTTTTAATTGATTTCCATGTGCCGGTAGTTAGAAAAATAATAGGACAATATTATAAATGATATATTTTCAATTTACCCTAATCCTCTCAAGAAAATTATAAATAATCTCATGATAATGTCATAATGGAATGGAAACAAAATTTTGGACGAACTGATTCTAAAAATGAATGAAACTCTTCATCATACACAAAATTAAATGGATGTTCACCCATAAAAAACATCATAGAAAGCCTCCTCCTACAATGGTATTCCAAAACTAAAGTTATCAAACATTGAGTAGCCCCTTTTTATTTTTTAGTCTATCTCTATATTTCAAGTCATATTGGGAAAACCTACCAAATGAAAACACAAAGTACTAGTATCTTGTATGGTATTAAATGCAGTTTTTTTTCAAAATAATCAATCAATATAGAGCTAAAAAAATTTGTCTCTACTCAACTATAGATATGGTTCCACCAAATTAGATAAGTTATTTGGGATTCCATTATTTGAGAGTATGAGTTATTGTGGGGTTGTACATGAGTGGCTACATAGTTAAGAAGTCAATGATCCTTTGTGTGGTTTTCCACATTATTTTTTAAACAAAAATCCAATACGATAGAGGGAGGGTTTGATCATTGGTTGGGACTGGGGGGGAGGTGGGATCTATATTGATAAGGGGATTGGAAAGTGATCTAAAAAAGTTAAGGGGATCAGAATGAGGGGTGGGTTCATAATGAAGGGGAACAGGGGGTCTATGGATCTGATCGAAACAAAATGGGGAGTATGAGATGTGTGGTGGAGATGGGAGTGGAGTAGAGATTAGTGCTTCGAGAGAGTGAAAAGTAACTAAGGATTAGGGGGTTAGGGCATCAAGATATACATGTTTGTAGTGGGGTTGGTTTGGGGTGGGGTGGGGGTGACGACAGGCTGGCTAGGTCAATTATATTTATTTTAATTTTTTTTGAAATTCATTTAATTAAAATAATAATATTTTATACTAAAAATTAATTTCATAAACTAATATATATAATTTTTAAACTGTGTATTTTGGTTTGCATACCAGACCAAACCATAAACTACAAGAGGTTATTCAATCAGTACCACAAATAAAATGTTATAAAAACCCACTATTTCGATCTTATTATTTTTGTTTTTGGTTTGGTTTGGTTCCATTATTTTTTATGCCCATATCTAATAATAACACATTAATTAATAATTCATTATTAATAAAAATACATCACTAATAATGAATAATAATGAATGATAAAGTAATTAATATTAATTAACAATAATAGTGTAATTAATATCAATTAAAAATAATTCAATCAATAAAATATGATAATGTAATTATTAATTAGCATATTAAATAATTAACATTATTATTTAATAATTTAACTAACAATAAATACTAATAATTAAAAATAATCAATAATTAATTAGTAATTAAAATAATTCATTCATAGTAAAGTAATTAAAAATATTTAATGATGATTATTAGTATTAATTAGTGTCAAAATAAAATTAGTAATTAATTTAATATTAATTAATTACTATTATCTATTGTCAAAAATAATTATTATTGAGTAATTATTAGTAGTCTATAAATAATAAAAATTAGTTTGACATTAAATAATAATAATTTATTTTTGTTAATACTAAACTAATAATAAATTATAATTACTCAATATTAATAATATATAAAAATTGTAATAATAATTAAAAATTAATAATAATTTTTTATTAATAATATTTATTTTGATGATGTGATTTGGACCTAAAATCAACTCACCCACCCAAGATATATAAACTTTATCTTTTAGTGTACTGAATCCCTTATGTTATCACCCCATTTTTATGCAGTCATCAGAAGAATGGTAAAAAAAATTATCCTTTTAATGAACATGCATCCCCTTTTTATTTTCAAATAGTTATCAAACCCCAAAAATCTTTAATTAGATATTCATTTCCGTTTTTGTGACAAATTCCACCAAACAAATCCTACCAGACCACTTACTTTTGTCATGAACCGTCCCTCGGGGGCCATGCCCTAACATACCCCAAGCTTTCCACCCAAAGGCCAAGGGTTGGCGACAAGCATCGAAGGTGTCAACCATCCAGTGGGTGGCATTTTCCTATGTACATGTATGCACACACACACCACAACAAGGAATCAGACCATTAACGACCGCCTTTGGTGGTCGACAATGGTATTTAAAGACCTCCTTATAACCGGCAATGGAAACCACATTAGGCCTATCACTATTGGGCTATAATGACCACCAATGGTGGTTGCTGTAGGTGACCTAATGCTTACCCTATTGACGGTCGCTGTTCATTCAAGCTATAGAGACCAACAATGGCGGTCTCTATATATAACATAAAAATCAGCGAACAGTGACAACCAATGGGATTCGCTCAACTCTGGAAAAAGATCCACCCTTTCGTGAATCCCATAGGAGGCCACTAACTTAGGAAGTTTTTAAAATATTCACTCTACTGCTTCTAAAATAGTTGAAACATAGCTAAAATCAGAAAAAAAAAATTCAATTCCAAATAGAAAAAACACCAGCATCCTCAAAAAAAATGACATACATACTTCTTCACATATCCAGCAATCCAAACAGCTCAAATTCATTCGAAATATTTTTATTCAGTAAACCAATAATAAGATAAAAAATAAACAACTAAAGAAAGAAAATGTAAATTGGACATATTTATTCAGTTAGTATACATATATAATAATCAAATTGTAACATTAGGCCATTAGGGTGTTTGGCCATTTGGGAATATGGTCAATTGGCCAAGTCTCCATTAAGACAATTGTCTATTAGGCCAATAGGATAGTGTTCCATTAGGACAATAGGAAATTAGCTAATTATGACTGTAGTCCATTTGGCCAATTGTCCACTAGTCTATTAGGCCATTAGGTCATTAGGCCATTGGTTTGGTAGGCCTTTGGTCCATTAGACTATTGGGCCATTAGGTCGTTGGTCCATTAGGTCAATGAGACATTATGTAATTGGACCATTAGGCCATTGGGCCATTAGGCTGTGACGGAATTAAACCGTTAGAGCATTTGGTCATTAGGGTGTTTTGGCCGTTAGGGCATTAGGGTGTTAGGACTTTAGGGGGTTAAGGTGTAAGGTTGTTAGGGCGTTAGGCCATTAGGGCATTAGGCCGTTAGGGAGTTAGGCTGTTATGGAGTTTGGCCATTTGGGATTTGTGAATTTGGAAAATTGGCCAAGTATCCATTTAGCCAATTGGAAATTAGGCCAATAGTCTAATATGTCATTGGGTCATTTGGTCATTAGGCCAATATCCTAATATTCCATTATTAGAATAGTACATTAGGTAATTAAGAAAATAGTAAATTAGGAAGGTGTTCCATTTGTACAGTTGTCCCTTTAGTTGTTAGGTCATTTGGGTGATAGGGCGTTAAGGTGTTAGGTCATTAGGGCATTAGGGTGTTAGGGTGTTATGCCTTTAGGGCATTTTTCCATTTAGGAATTTGGGAATTTGGAAAAGTCTCTATTTATCCAATTGGCCATTAGGCCAATTTTTACATTAGGCTATTTGTCTATTAGGCCATTAGTCTCACTAAACTATTATAGTGGTGACCGAATGTGTTTCTTGTACGCGATGAGGTGGTTTGGAAAGTGGTTTGGTCAACCATTCGGCTAAATTCACTTGACATTGATCTCTATTGAGTAATGTTCTTGTACAGAATAGCCCCCAAACCCTCCCCTTGGACACCCCCTCTCAACCCCCTACAGCCCCCACACTCCCCCCATGACCCCCCCCCCCCCCAAATCACTCCCCGTGGACAGCCCCACTCCCCCCCGGACTGCCCCCACCTTAAATAGCCCCGCCACTAGACATCACCCCCAGTCCCTAATCTGAATCCCCCTTGTATAGACCCCCCCCTAAAAAAAATCCTCCCAAACATCCCCCACTCCCCACCCCCACCCTTGGACAACCCCGCTGCCCCCCCCCCCCTAGACTACCCCCCTTGGACGCCCCATCCCCGGATAACACCCCACACTCACCCAATATAGCCACCCCCTGAATATCCCCCACTTCCCCCTGGGCAGCCCCCCTGGACAGCCCCCCCTGGATATCCCCCCCCCCGGACAACACCACCCAAGACACCAAACCCCAGGACAACCCCCCCCCCCCCCCCCCTCGAACATCTCCACTCATAATCCCAAGAAACATCCCCCCACACCCCATGAAAACCCCTCGCAAATTTCCCCAGACATCCCCCCCACCTTCACAGCCCCTCCCCCTCCACTCTGCAACCCCCAATAGCAGATTCATTTTTAATTACACATGCACAATGTGTCAATTTGATTATTATCATATTATAACAAACACTATATTCAGTAAACATGACTCTTAATTAACTATCCAATTAATTATCAATCAATAAAGGCTTTATATTATTTACAAATTTCAATGAAGAACAAAATTCTAATATACTGCATAAAAAAATACTAACAAGAGTATTATATATAGTACACTATCTAGGAACATAGTAGGAAAATTGTTATCATGGTATAAAGAAAAAATATTGGCCATTGGGTGATTATGTCCTTTTTCATTTGAGAAAAATTCAATTAGGCCATTTGGTAATTAGGCCAATAGGATAATATGTCATTAGTCCAATAGGACATTAGGTAACTAGAACATTATTTCATTTTCCCAATTGTTCCATTGGGTCGTTAGGTCGTTTGGCCATTAGGCCATTGGGTCGTTAGACTATTGGGTTATTCCAATGTTGGTCCATTAGGCCATTGGGCAGTTAGTCCATTGGGGAATTACGCCATTGGGGCGTTACGCCATTGGGGAATTAAGTCGTGGGGGAGTTTGGTGGTTATGTCATTAGGCCATTTTTTCCATTGGGGTGTTTGGCCATTTGGGACATTGGGTTGTTCATACATTCTGTTGTTAGGACAATAGGCTAGTTGGCCATTCATCCACTAGGCCAATAGGCCATTATTCCATTAGGAAATAAGTCCATTGGGAAATTACGCCATTGAGCCACCTAGCCTAATTCCTATCCTCCAATGGGTATTCTAAGAAAATATCTATCACAATAATGTATCCAATTACTGATCATACTCGTAAAATTAAAAAACATTGCAGTTTTTAAAAACAAATTTTTTTTAATCTCTATAAATTCTACATTTATAGTATAAATTAATATATAACATTAATTTAATAATAAATATAAAAGAAACACACCTCGTGAATATGATGTGTCATGCGTGGTTATGGATGTTACCTCTATCTGGTGAGCCAATGGCCTATGAAAAAAATATATAAATATATTAATAAAAAAATAATGGAAAGTAAATAAATAAATTCAGTATAAACATGTGTCATATGATCCCCTGCACCATCAACCGGATGCACATATCCCCACAGAGTTCTAACCTCAGCGATCAATTGCGCATTTACCTCCTCATAAGTGCTCAACCGTGCCTCAAAATCGGATAGCTACTATGTCATCCAAGCAACAACAGGAAGGAAAACCTCGACATGTGATACTATAGAATGAGTAATCCCCATTCCATAAGTCAAACTATATCCATGCCCTTCATGACCAATAATGCGATGAAATATCTCATCCCTTTGCATGGGAAGCTGTCGATGGTCCTCCAACAGCTATTCTAACTCAATTTTAAATTCATCCTATGAAATATTTAAATATATATACATATATATATTTTTATATACAGATGCATGTAAGTATTGGTTATGAGTACAAGCACTTATTATAAGATCTTTAGCCTCTAGATCATTTCAATCATGATTTCTCATCCACACCAACATTTTATCTGTCGGTGCACCGTGTTCCCATAACATTATACCAATAAAATATAAAAATATAATACAAAACCATATTAAATAATAAATTATAAAATTAATAATATATACATCATGTCGTATCTGAGACATGTGACGAGCCCTGAGCCTGTGAGGTGGTCCTTGCAACGCTCAATTCTTGGAATGGCGTGCTGACACCTCCTACATTAAATTAATTAAAATTTCAAAAAAATATAATGTCACAGATTATTGAAAATATATATACCAAAATAAATATACTAACTGAAATGGCCTCAGTAGACTAATATTCAACTAATTCATTCCACTGAGATGGGAGAACTCCTCTCAAGACTTTTTCTAGAATGTATGGGGCACCCACATTTGGTACCCAGTGCTCCATCTTGACATTTCCATTATAATATATCCCCATCTTATGACATTTTACCATACACACTAGCCGAGAATCATTGGGCATACTTTTAAATTATTCTATTTTAGAAAAAAAATCACACATGTAAGTATTTTTTTAATCAGAGGGATGAAACTCAATTTGTCTTATTACCTAAACTTCCCACTAAAGTTGATATATTGTATCCGAAGGGATAGAAGCCCAATAAAGTTTTTTAAATGTAAATCGATGTGGGTCACTTACGATATGACCCAAAAAAACGAATAAATATTGGGTTAGTTAGTCCCACTGGATGAAATATCTCATCAAATGAAACAACAATGGTCGTGTTAGAATTCCATGATGAAATGCCATGATCAGGGCCTCTCTTGCGAGAGGAAGAAGCGGTTGAGTCTTATCCTGTTGAAAAAAAATTTATACAAAACTTTATAGATGTGTATATATATGGTTGTGTGTATATTTAGACATTACCTAAAAAATAAGCACAGTTACATTCAAACATACCTCGGCCCTGAGACGTAGATGGCTCAAATGGATGATGTAGATCGGTGGCCTATTCCCCTGACATTCCTGCAGTCGTATAAAACATTAGTAAGGGGACCAATGTGTCAAAAAGATTAATTTTATAGCTTTTAAAAGAATAAAACATGTAAAGTTGTTAATAAAGAAGGGATAGAATAATTATTTAAAAATGGATTTTAAAAAATCCTAAACTTAACAAAACATAAATAAAATTATATACAACAAAAGGCTTGTATTTAGAGGGTTCTGTCCTAGGGGAGTTAATTTGGGGGGGGTGGTGGATTTCTGGGGGAAATACAAGGGGTTTTAGAGTGGGGTCTAGGGGTGGGGGATGTCAAGAAGGAGGGTTTGGGGATGAGGGGGTGTTGAGGGGCTGGCAGGGAGGGGGAGGGGGTATATCTAGGTGGAGGGGGATGGGGGGTTGTAAATGGGATGGGGGTGGGGGGTGTCTAGGGGATGAGGTGGAGGGGGAGGGGATGGGGGATGGTGGTTTCATGGGGCTGGGGGTTGTCCAGGGGGTTGGTGGGTGGGGAGATGGGCTATGGGGTCCCAGGTGGGGTGGCTGTGAAGGCGGGGGGGTGCTGTTCGAGGGGATTTTTTGGGGTGGGGTGTCGAGGAGGGGGGTGGTAGTCCAAGGGTGGGTTGGAAGTGGTGGTTTTCAAGGGGGTGGGGGTGGGGTGGATGTCTAGGGGGTGGGGAGTCGGGGTTGTTTGGGAGTGGGGGGGGGGTTTCAAGAGGATGTTATGGGGTGTGGGATTTTTGAGTGGGGGGGGGGGGCTATCTACGGGGGCTTGGGAGTGGGGTTTCCTACATTAAGTGCCTATCCTAGTTTCAATTATTGCAGCTGGCCTCCATATATTTGAAGAGTGCCACACCATTTGGGGTTTTTGGATTCAGGGACTCAGTTTTAACCAAGATAGAACAGTGAACGCTCTTGGTTTTTGGGATATCTTTTCACCGAGAGAGATCAGAAATAAGTAGGAGGATCACTAGACAAGTTCATGGATTACCATACAAGAAAGTGATTGGAATAGTCTCTTCAGTTTTTGCGTAGCGATGGTTTTTTATTTGGTTTCCCTTGTTCGCCTCTCCATTCACTGAGGGATATAAAGGAATGATTTTTCGTGGCCTATCTTGCTTCTCCAATGATTGAAGATGAGATATTGGAGTATTTTCTCATATCCTTATTGGATCATGTTCCTAGTGCAGTGTTGATTTATTAAACCCAATGGACAACAAATCATGACATCAATGTGGAGGGACCGCTCCAGCGAGCTGGTTCTTGGATCACCTGGGAAGTGGTGGGTTCTTAGAGAAAAGAAGACTCATGTTGTGTGATCCTGAACAATGGAGAATATTATTGGAAAATTTATGAGAATCTACATAAGTGTAGAGGACTTTGGGAAACAATTGTAGACATAGAGAATTGACTTTGAAAACATTTAGTTGACAATAACAATGGTGTGCAGTGTTTGGCATGTTGTTCCATGGTGAAAAAGGTGATCGAACCCTAGGTAAGGGGGGACTCGGCAATGTCTTATTTTATTTATCAGTTTGATTCCTATACATGTTTTTTCTTTTGAGATGAATTAGTTTGGTGCTATTGTGTCCACCTGTATCATGTATCTATTTTCTTGCATAATTAAAAATCCTATTGATTCTGCCCCATGCATATAGGACATTGGTGGAATCACGTTATATCATTGTGTCTTCCTTACTACTTTCCATATTTTTTTCTTTCACCTATAAATTTCTCAACACCCTTTAATTAATCTTTATTCGAATTCATCGGTTGATAGATAATCAATTTAAGCATTTTTATACTTGGGTATGCCAATGATTGATGCCATTACTTTTTTGGATTGTTTTAATTGTTCATTAAATTTCGTGGAATCTGGTTTTAGGATTTTGTAATTACATATACAAATATAGAAAAACGTATTCATGTTTTGGTTTTGGTTATTATAATAGATTAGGGCATATTGGTTTTCTGTTGCTATGAGAATTAGCAATCTTGAATTTTTGTAATACCCATTTCTAGATTGTGATTTTGATCACTGCCCAATTATCATTTGTTAATTCCATGTTTTGGAATTATGTTTAACAAATATATCTTATTTGTGGGTTGTTTTAAACATTTTAAAAAAATATTTAAACTAGAGTGTATGAAAACAATTATACATTTCATTAAACATGAAAATCGATAGTTTCTCCTTCAACAACTGCTCTAACCCAATAAATATCTTCTTTATGTTGACCTATAGTATGTTTATCAATATTTTGGGCAATAAAGGGAATATTCTTAGGTTTATCTTGTTCAAATAAAAATAGTCCTTTCTAGGACATTTTCACAACAACATCCCAACTAGGATTAAAAGGAAACGTAATGAAGAATACATGTTACGCTTGTAATGTCAAAATGAAAGGTTCATTATAAAATCATTCATTTCTTTATAACATATAGTAAAAATTCACCAATGTAAACTAATTTTGATCAACATTACTTCCAGGTGCTGGATTAACCCAATTACACTTTAATAATATGTACTTCAACCTGTATTCATATACAACTTCAATGATGTCTGTCAATTGACCATAGTAATAACCAGAATCGATGAATGGACAACTGATGCCAATATTTTGTGTTGCTAATTTTTTTTCGACATCTTTAATGTGATATTTAAATCCATTAGAATATATATCATTATAATGATGATCTGTTATGAATGGACCCTCAACTAGTTGGATAAATTCTACAGTTAGTGTGGGGTCAGCTAACACCCTCAGGTTATAAACCTACATAATTCCAAGAATTCAATAATGGTTTCTTTAGAAATAAATTAGTATAATACTTCACTCATAATGAAAATAAATTTATACATACGAAATCCTTGAACCAATCATGAAATGATGCATAATGAGATTGTTGAATTTGATACTTAGTCTCATGATACATCTCTTCCTTTATCTCATTAATGTGATTGCTGGAAATAATAATGTGATGTTTAAATGATCAACTTATTCAAAAAAACTAGTTAAAGTTAAACAATAAATGTGATAAGACACTTACTGCATTAATAGTGCAACTGATGGAGTATTGAACAAGATATATTGATTCGCTTGTATCCACTCGAAGTTGTCCATATCAAATTTGGTTCCCTCTCCAACTAAACAATCATGAATCCAATAGGGATAATTTAATTTTGTTTCAACATCCATAAGAAATTATTCAAAAAAAGTAGTACACTCATCCATCAAATAACCATTGGATATTGATGCCTCCAGACAATCTCTATTTCATACAAATTGTTTCAATATATTCAAATATCTGTCAATAAAATACATCCACCTGAATAGAACTGGACCAACAGCCATTACTTCATTAGTTAAGTGCACTGTCTTGAAAACCATAACATCAAAAAAATGAGGGAGAAAATATTTTCACAAAGTGAAAAAGCATAAGTCCAATTTGGTCCTACAAACTTTGTAAATCACTCATTTGTTTATTTTTTAAACAAATATGTCTAGAAAATTTACTCATCTCAATCAACGGTTGAACAACATTGGGGGATAAACAATCAAAAATTGTGATTGGAATCAACCATTGAAGTAGTATGTGATTTTCATGACTTTTCAATTTTTGCAATGTCCTACTCATCAGATTCACACACATTGAAATATTAGAAGTGTAACCATTAAGCACCTTGAGCATCATCCAAATGGAAACACATTTCTTTTTCTCCTATGTAGTCATCGTATACTGTGTAGCAGGCATATATGCCTTGTTTCCCTCAGCTAACTATAAATTCAACTATTTCCTTAAACCCATTTCTTTCAAATCACGATGTGTATTAACATGGTCCTTTGGTTTTCCATTGATACCTAAAATGGTCCACAATATATTATCAGAAAAAAAATTTCAGTGTGCATGACATCCAAATAATTCCTTAGAATGTTAGTTTTCAAATTATTAGAGATTGAAAAAAATAATTTTATTTTTTCAATTGTGACTACGCTGTCTACCCATACCATGAATATCGGGTAATAGATAAGCTACCAAATCCTGAAAATCATATACCAGAGGATGTTTTCTTCCTCAATATGTGATAACATTTCGACTCCTGCCATGATCTTTGGTGCTGGGATGAACTCTCTAGAACCAATAAATGTCACTCTATCCTTTCTAAACGAGTGGGGGGAAATGTATGAGATCCATGTATGGCCATTTTTTGGAATTTTTAAGCCACACATATTTTTTACTTTAATTTAAATAAGGGAAATAAAATTCCCCTTTCGTACTCTAGCTTCATAAATTGGTATATGCCAAGATTTCATTGAATGTCTACTATAAATCAGTCTATAGTTTGAACATTTCATTCATTTCACTGTCATAACTCATCACACCATCGCCCCAAAATTCACTCAACTCATCATTCAGTGGATAAAGGTGAACATGAATCTTGTACCTTGGACATATATCTCCATCAATAAGAGTGGAAAGTAATATAAATTTTTTCTTCATACAAATCCATGGAGGAATATTATACGTAACCAACACCATGGGCCATGTGCTATGAGTTGCACCAAACATAGACTTGAATGGATTAAATCATCTACTGCCAACCCCAATCAGACATTACGAACATCTTTAGAAAAGTCAGGGTGTCTCTTATCGAAATCCTTCCATGCATGAGAGTCTGACAGGTGGGATGACATATCACATTCCAGATTTCTTTCGGCATTCCATCTCATTAAATTAGAAACTTTAGAAGACATAAAAAAAAAATTCAACCCCGAATTTAGGGGAAATTAATACATTTTTTTATGACAATAATTTTTCCCTGTTTTTCATTCTGACTATGATGAGTCTAATTTCCCCTATTTTATTTCTACCTAGAAGCACCATAGACCGAACAAATATCCAAATGGAAAAGTTCTTGTCTAAAAAATCAAACAGTTGTTTTCACATGCATCTATGGTCCCATATGTAAAACCTATGTTCTCTATCATCCTACGAGAATGGTAATAGGACTCAGGAATCATAGCATTGATAGGAAAAACCATTTTCAATAACACTAATAGCAAGTCAAACGATGTGTTCGACCACTAATTCAATGTCTTCAAATAAAACAACACCACAATAAACAAAAATTTATTGTAAGCGGTACATCTAGGATATAATTGTGTTTTTACATCATCATGTACATTATAAAACCTCCTCAAATCACATTATACACTAGGGTGTAGATTTATCTCACAAGTCTCAACATTCATGATGTCAATTCCATTAGGGGACAACCCAAATACCATTTTAGTAAGAATTGCATGCATTGGATCATTCATCCTTGCATTATCATCCTTCTGAACTGCACCTGTATTTTGAAAATGAATATATTCTTCCCCATGACGAGTCCAACTCTTATAATGTTTTAGAAATACTTACAAGAATAAGTTCTCCCTCATGGTATCTCATGTGAATTGATATTTATTTGCGCATTTTATACATGGAAGACTAATATAATCACTTTAAAATCCTCCAGTGAACTCAATAAACTGCATTATAACCCTAAAATATTATATATACATTTTATTTGGAAGATCAATACAACTCTTATCCATAATAATATCCTTATAACAAACACGTACACAAGACTTTGTATTACATGCATGTTTTATATCAAATATATTAAAAATAAAGACTGACCAATTGCATGTGGACCATTGAAAAAATAAACAATATATATATGAATAATAAACAAGAGAATAAATAATATACTGGAAGTGAAATCCCATGACATCTCTACCATGTTGGAATAGTAAATATAATAATTATTCTATATTAAATTTTCCCTAATCATATTTTGAATATTTTAAAAAAAAATTGTAAATGAAATATTTCATAAGTCAAGAAATATTAGATTAACATATGTATAATGAAGAAACTATATTGAGAATGAATTTGGTCTATAATTCCATATAGTAAACTATTTTCAAGAAAGGAATATTATAGCTATATAATCTCATTATTCAAAAATCTCGTATAATAATTTTTGTTCAAAACTATTTAATTTTTCACAATCATTGTTTAATTTTTATCCTATGGTAACTGATTAGGTCTTCCACAGCAAGCATGTCAGTATAGAGATGTGAATTTCAGGATTGGTTCTCAAATGTGTTTCCATAAAGTGACAAAATAATATCATATAATCCCCCTATAAACTTGATAATTAGTTCCCTTCAATATATTTCTCTTCATAATATGCAGTTGGATAGATCCTGGGTCATATATAATGACATTAGAAAACTCATTTTATCGAATGTTTGGGGGAGTCGATCAGTTAGGAAACAAAATATATTATATATTGGGTATACTATAAAATAGAAAACCATCATGAAAAATAAGTAATATGTGGTCCACTAATATCAAAATGCATAAATTTTGATAAACTATAATCAAAACATATAAAGAAAATCTAACTATCGAAAATCAAATGAAAAATAAAAAAAATGAAACACAACATAATAACCTATGTCTGTATGTGGTACAAGAAAAGAACCATAAAATACAAATATTGAATGATCAACCCTTGTTACTAAGTTAATTTCTATCAATAAATCAACAAATATAATTTTTTATGAATGTACTCAAAATCAATTATTGATGAATGTGCCAATTTTAGATTTCTACACACATGTACTTTGTATGTCATTCATAAATGTATGATGGAAATTATGTTTTCAAGTATTCATGTCCCCACGTGTATGTGTATTCTATATATTCCCAATTAAAATCATTAATATTCATAGGGTGTGTAAAAGACACTATTCACTTCCTATTTTCTTCACACACACACACCTAGTTCACACACAATTTCTACTTATTAATTTATTCACACACATAACTTCTATGAAAACATTGTCCACTTATAATTTTCAATTCAAATTTACATTTATGTGTGCATAGCATCTTTCATGTGAATTTACTTAAATAATAATGCATGATACCTTTTCAAACCATGTGCCTTTTGCAATCCTGATCAAATAATGAACGAATCACGCAATAATATGAAAAGTCTTCCCAAACGCAAAGAAATTGAATCTTTGTACAAATAATGCCTCACAACATCTTAGATTCACACTGCCTTTGTGTCCCCAGAGGCAGTAAAGATTAACCATCGAATATAGAAATCAATCTCTAATTTATGGAAAACTAACTTGTAACACCCCAAGATTTCATAGCGTGTTATTTCTTCAAAATAATTCAATAAATTGCACTACACGCAACAACGAGTTCAATCACACCATGACTTACAAAAAAAAATACATTCAAAAGGGGTTATGAATAGTATTAACTAAATTTTAAACTTTATATAATCCTTATAATTTTAGAATCCATATTATGAGTTTCTTAGACATAATGCAAGAACAGATTCATTTTCAGTATTGCACTTTTATCAACTTTTAATAGTGAAAACTTTTTAAATACAATATTTTAAACTTTTTGACTAAATGGGGACATCAAAAAAAAAATTAAAATGAAACATCCCATGCTTCCACGGTAAGATTTCCTTTGAATAATACAGTAGTGTGTGTTGTATGCAACTTCGAGTTCTAACGCACACCACAACCAATCAAACCAGCCGTTATGAATAGTAATACCTACTTTTTGAAATTATATATATTTTATATTCCAAAATAGACTTCATTTTTGGATTCGGAATATCGAATTTAGCCTAAGGTGAAATTTTGGTACATTTCAGATAACTTTCATATTTTGATGAATAGTGAAAATTACTATGTTTTAATTAAAAACAACTTTTTTAATCAAAATAATTAATAGTGATAAATTATGAATTTGAGTGGTTTTAAAGTATATTTAGAATATATTTTTACCATTTAATATAATTTTGGTCATTGGACATAATTTTACAATTAAACCGAACATAAACGAGTGTCAATCTTTTGATAGTTATTATCTCTTAAAAACACGCTTTTTGTTTTGACAGCGGGAATTAATTTTAAATTAATTTCTGCCACTTATGTGTTTTGAATTTAGGAAGATTGATTCCATATTTGGAATCAGGACGTTCAAATTGTGTAAATAGGTAACTTTTATTTTTAGACATTTTGAATAATTACTGCGGTAAATATTTTATTTACCATGGTTAAGGGTAAATCCGGTAAATAAGGGTTAAAAAATAATATTATAATAATACTAAATTACCCTAAAACGTGTCTTAACCCTATTGTTTGATACATGGTCGACCATGGGAATCTTTGGGTCTATTTTGGGACCCCATGGATCCACTTGTAAGTGATAATGACACTTTATTTTAATTAAGTTAAAATGAATACAAAAATGACACAAGCATATATCTTTTAGAAAAACAATTGTTACATAGGGTTATATATGTTGTATTTTAGATTATAAATATTCATTAGAAAGATAAAAATATTTCCTACATAATGATATTTTATTTATAATTTTTAGACATTAAATAATTTATTTTATTTATGACACAATGATGATGCAGTAATTACTATAATAGTGAAAAATTATAATAATTGATATTATAAATACCCAAATAAATATAATATGAAACTTTTAATGAATTAAACTAATTTAATAGGATAATATGATATATTAGGATTGATGTAATTGACTTTTTTCGAAGTAATCAATCTGTTATGAGTTTCACAAAAATCAACTATTGAATAGTGTCAAAATTGACATAAAAGAGTTCTTAAAACAAATATTATATTATTAATTGATATTAAATTCCTAAAAATCTAAGGTTTGGCCAAGAGACTTATATCATGATAGGTTCATCATTAATTTACCACTTGGGGGTCTCTTGAATGTATATAGTAAGTTTATTAACCATATTATATAAAAATACAAAGAGACATTGTAAAAGTGAAACTAATTAACTTAGAGTTAATACTTAAAGATAAGGTTAATATAAGTACCCAAACCTGTCTAAATTCTATTGGTTGAGTGGTTTTAGACCTATCCCTACCTTAAACTTTGAATAATAAGCTTTGGAGCCATTAGAAACCGAATATAAATTTATTATAAATTAATATTTCTAGCCTTTCCAAAGGTGCCCCTCACCCCTCTTATAAAAGGGCACTCCTCCTTCTCATTTCTTCACACCTTCAAAGCCTTTTGGTTCGGCCAAACTCTGCCCAAATACTCTCCCAACATCCCTCACTACAACCTAGAGGCCTTAGTTGGATCAGAAAGCCAACCTAAGGAGCCCTTTTGATCAAATCAAAAGGAAGAACTCGAAGAAGAGGTAATGATTTCACCACCCTTCTCCAAGTTCATTTTTTCTTCCACTTCTTCTTCCTTTGTTCTTACCATTCTAAAATAATAACTCCAGTATCTCACATATACTGTGATGTTATTATAAATATGGTACAACAATATTCAGTATTTTATCCACCCTTTGAATAACATGTCACCATACGTGCGTACGTACGGACTACCGTCTCCACGTCGTGGTGTAATTGTTATTCAATATAATATTATTTGGATGGGTATAATAATGATGTGTAACTCATGTAAATAATAAATATAACATGTTAATTATTCTGTATATATGATATACCATCCATTTATATATTATTTTAATATCAAAAGAATGATATTCTCGCTCGTGCGTACGTACGGACTACCGTCTCCACGAACGCGATGAGATTCATTCTCCATCGTATCCATTAAAGTATAATTATCATTTGATGATTTAAAAATGATGTTTAAGGACTAGATATCATTCTGGATATGAATAAGATACAACAACCATGGTTTATGTAACAAAACATATAAAAGAAAATGAGTAAGTTAACTCCCGAAACGACGATAATTCTAAGATATTATTAACAAATCAATGTTAAAAGATCATATATGATATCATATTATTATATATGATTCTTGTATAATTTAATAACAACTATTTCACCATTATACAGGAGGTTAACCTACCCCAACCAAGGAAAAGTACAAGGTAAGGGTTTACTTTACAACCTCTTCATTATCCAAGGTTGTTTATACGTAATAATCTACTGGGATCTCTTTATCATCCACATCCGTGTTTCTTAAAAATGCATTTCAAAACATTTTTACTATTTACTAGAATATGAGTTAAAGTCATTTAAACCCTTTTTGACTTTTATAAGTGGTTTATAAAGGAATCTTTCGGTCGTTTTCAAAACAAGGTCCTTTTTAACCTTTTCGACAGAATTAAGGTAAGAATGTTTTTTTTAACTTATACGGCGGGTGCGGATATTTTCCGCCGTTATAAAATCTTCAAAGCTTCCCCTACAAGCTTATAAGAATATGTTCAAAGAAAATGTTTTATTTTATATGGATCTTAAATTATTTCAAAATAAAAGGAGATATTTCTTTAAAAAGAATTTTGATTTCATCTATGTCAACATCATTTGATGGATTTTAAGATTATTTGAAGTTGATTTATTATGATACAAAACTTCTATACTGTATTGAAGGTTTTGTGATATGTTTGACTGTGGATGTGCTATTTTTATACCATTCATAGTTTATGGTGAAATTATTGACATTTCGTATGCTAGTTTTAATACGAATGTTTATGTTATGTTTAAACCTTTTCATATGGGAATGCATTGGACTTAATAAGTGACGGGTGGAGCCCGCTATAGCTCCTCGATGCATCGGTAGGTCTCATGAGACAAACTAGTGTCTTGGCACAAGGACTTGACAAAATCTTATTTGTAGTCTTGGCACGAGGCCTTGGCTATGTGGTTATGATAGTCTGGCATTATGCATTCCAACATTATGAAAGTGGTTATTGATTTTTGCATGTGATTATTCGATTAGTAGAATATCCATGTGAATAATTAAATGGAATTATTTCATTTTATTTATTCCATACCATGTTGAAAGTTAATATTTAAAAGGCTTTTTTTTAGTTATACATTGCCTTAAATGTTTATTCTTATTTATAAAAGTTTCCGCTATATTGTTATCCTTACTGGGCATTTGAGCTCACCCCTTTTCTATGTTTTATTTTTCCCAGGATGTGAAGAAGTAAGTTATGAATGACCTGCAGGGATTTTATGAGGGGTTAATAGTGTGGATTGTGGAAACATTATGTTGTTGTAGTATTTTTTCATTTTATGATGTAATGTAAAATTTATGGATGTATCTAGTGTTTCCAAGGCTACTAAACTAATCGGTCTTTCGAGATTTGATCTTTCTTGTGATCATGCCAATGTTATGTAATTAATGCACCGACTCTGGGTAACTGGGGTCGGGGCGTTACAGTTGGTATCAGAGGAAGTTTAGTACAAACCTTGGAAGCTAGATTTAGATAAACTCTGATTAGAGCACGTAGACCTAAGATGAACTTTGAGGATTAGTATAAAATAACTTCTTAGAATTTTGGTATTGTAGAGATTTTGTGAGTTTTCCGAGCAATACATCCCTGTCTGGATACGAGCAGGTAGAGGCGGCTCTGGCACAGATGTACCTAGGGGTAAAACCCGAAAACACTGCTTTGAGCTAGACTCGAACGGGAACTGGTGCACGACAACGGGCCTTGCTGCACTCTTGGTTACGACACTCCCGGGGGAAATGCTTAGGATAACTCTCATTTTCTTTACAAATAATTTTGAAGGGTTTATGAGTATATACTTCCTTAATGAAAACATTCTTATGATTATGGATTATATCCATAAATAGTCCAATTTATGTTAAGTGTTTTATAAGTATAGGATTATGTGTTTTGATTCATAAACTGATCTAGTTTATGCCATGGTATAAAAATGGCGCCCAGTAGAAGGAATGAGAACTCCAGAAATACACATGATTCAAAGAGAAGGAAGGATCATATCATTCATGGTCTTAAGCTAGAATTTATAAGAGAAATAGTCTCCCATGTATTATCATCTTATGAAGAAATAATATCATGTGTTGATAAGATATGTAAAGAGTTTACTGAGTCCTATGGATTTGAAGGGAAGCAAGAGAAGAAAAGGATGGAAGAGAGAAAGATGGATAAAGGGAAGATGGAAAAGAAGAATTTTCCCATATGTGGTAACTATGGAAAGAAACACCCTGGAACTTGCCTGAAAGGAATGGGAGTTTGTTATAAGTGTGGAGGAAAAGGGCACAAAGTACGTGACTGCAATGGTAAGAAAATGGTTTCAAATGTACAATGCTTCATTTGCAAGGAGTTTGGACACTATGCGAACCTATGTCCCAGTCATCAGACTATGCCGCAAATGATGTTATTGGATAATAATCAAGTTATGATACTACCACAGATGAAGAGGAATGATTAAAGCTCTTATGTTGATTATGTCAATTGAGTGTTGTATCAACAATGTACTTGTTATAATAATTATGGAGTATATAAGGATTGTACTGCAGTACTATTTAATTAAGGACTTGAAATTGTGTGGAACAAAGAAAAGTGACTCAATAGCAGGTTAAATTTTTGGAAAATATATGGTTGAGAGAATGATAAACCATAATATGGTTCTGATACCGAGGTAGTGATTTTAGAATAATACATGATTGATTTGGATAAATTATATTGGATATTCTTGACTACCTTGAAACTGATTAATGATTTGTATATTCCATCATTTTTGGGGTTTAAAACATTTTTGGATTAATGAAGTATATCCAGCATTCTATATGGAATAAAGGAACATGAATGTAATCAATAAGGAATATGGTAATACATGATGAAGGCATTCATATGCTATTACGGGGTAAAAAGGATCTATATTATGTTTACCTTCCTTATAAATGTTGGACTGTGAGTTTGGATAGAAGTATTTTGGATAGTTCTAGTTTGGATTATTTTGGATTTCCATAAAAGGACAACCCAGAGGTCGGGCGGCAACCCGTCGCGTCCGGCAAGGCTGCGAGACTTGAACCCGCAACCGAAGGGCGACAAGGGTGTATCACCTACCACTGGCCCACGAGATGTCCTGGATTAAATAATGTAGTTTTTTTTAAAAGATCTCGTAGATGAAATATAAATTCATTTATTTTGGAACCCTGTATGAATAGTTTAAATAGAAAAAAAATTTACATTCTATTATCTTTTAGAGTGAAAGATGAGTTTGTGGTAGAAATTTATTAATGGATAAAACTCTAATTATAAAGTAAGTATATCTCCTTATGATCTTATCCAATCTCATATATAAATTCCTCAACATTAATAAAAGGAACTTAGAACAAAAATGTTGTCCTAGATGGTACCTTAAATCATCACAAATTTATGGCTTTGGGATTTTTGGCCTTTTCATAGCCATGTTCTCTACCACTCTCCATCAGATAATTGATGGTTATATTTCTCTTCCATATCCATATTTTCCTACATGGAACCCTAGTATGTGTTATTTTCGGTAATCTTCATACTTTCCGCTCTTTATTTTAAATAGAGGCCTCATTAATTCATTTTTCGATGTGGGATTTCAACTAAGATATTTTGAAACGTCAAAAATGTGTTATCCTAATACCCTATGTTTTGTTGAACCGATGGTATTTCAAATCATCATAGACTGATGAGTTTAAGGACCTCAATTTTATAATTGTTTGTGATTGATGACCTCAATCACTACCTATAATTATTTACGTTTTTCCTCCAATTATATGTCTCTAATTGCCACCAATGTTCTCCTAATCGAGATCATAATTTGGTGGTGACCCTTTCATTTCTCTTTTCCTCGTATTAAGACTAAATTTTAGTAACCCAATTTCCGATGTGGGGTTTCCCACAAATATATTATATATTTTCAACCTTTTATTTTCGAAAAACAATTTCAAATTGCGAGGGCGCAATTTATTGAAGGAGGGGAGAATGTAACACCCCAAGATTTCATAGCGTGTTATTTCTTCAAAATAATTCAATAAATTGCACTACACGCAACACCGAGTTCAATCACACCATGACTTACAAAAAAAATACATTCAAAAGGGGTTATGAATAGTATTAACTAAATTTTAAACATTATATAATCCTTATAAGTTTAGAATCCATATTATGAGTTTCTTGGACATAATGCAAGAACAGATTCATTTTCAGTATTGCACTTTTATCAACTTTTAATAGTGAAAACTTTTTAAATATAATATTTTAAACTTTTTGACTAAATGGGGACATCCAAAAAAAAATTAAAATGAAACATCCCAAGCTTCCACGGTACGCTTTCCTTTGAATAATACAGTAGTGTGTGTTGTACGCAACTTCGAGTTCTAATGCACACCACAACCAATCAAACCAGCCGTTGTGAATAGTAATACCTAATTTTTGAAATTATATATATTTTATATTCCAAAATGGACTTCATTTTTGGATTCAGAATATCTAATTTAGCCTAAGGTGAAATTTTGGTACATTTCGGATAACTTTCATATTTTGATGAATAGTGAAAATTACTAAGTTTTAATTAAAAACAACTTTTTTAATCAAAATAATTAATAGTGATAAATTATGAATTTGAGTGGTTTTAAAGTATATTTAGAATATATTTTTACCATTTAATATAATTTTGGTCATTGGACATAATTTTACAATTAAACCGAACATAAACGAGTGTCAATCTTTTGATAGTTATTATCTCTTAAAAACATGCTTTTTGTTTTGACAGCGGGAATTAATTTTAAATTAATTTCTGCCACTTCTGTGTTTTGAATTTAGGAAAATGGATTCCATATTTGGAATCAGGACGTTCAAATTGTGTAAATAGGTAACTTTTATTTTTAGACATTTCGAATAATTACTGCGGTAAATATTTTATTTACCATGGTTAAGGGTAAATCCGGTAAATAAGGGTTAAAAATAATATTATTATAATACTAAATTACCCTAAAACGTGTCTTAACCCTATTGGTTGATACATGGTCGACCATGGGAATCTTTGGGTCTATTTCGGGACCCCATGGATCCACTTGTAAGTGATAATGACACTTTATTTTAATTAAGTTAAAATGAATACAAAAATGACACAAGCATATATCTTTTAGAAAAACAATTGTTACATAGGGTTATATATGTTTTATTTTAGATTATAAATATTAATTAGAAAGATAAAACGATTTCCTACATAATGAAATTTTATTTATAATTTTTAGACATTAAATAATTTATTTTATTTATGACACAATGATGATGCAGTAATTACATAATAGTGAAAATTTAAAATAATTGATATTATAAATACCCAAATAAATATAATATGAAACTTTTAATGAATTAAACTAATTTTCTAGGATAATATGATATATTAGGATTGATTTAATTGACTTTTTTCGAAGTAATCAATCTGTTATGAGTTTCACAAAAACCAACTATTGAATAGTGTCAAAATTGACATAAAAGAGTTCTTAAAACAAATATTATATTATTAATTGATATTAAATTCCTAAAAATCAAAGGTTCTGCCAAGAGACTTATATCATGATAGTTTTATCATTAATGTACCACTTGGGGGTCTCTTGGATGTATATAGTAAGTTTATTAACCATATTATATAAAAATACAAAGAGACATTGTAAAAGTGAAACTAATTAACTTAGAGTTAATACTTAAAGATAAGGTTAATATAAGTACCCAAACCAGTCTAAATTCTATTGGTTGAGTGTTTTTAGACCTATAACCACCTTAACCTTTGAATAATAAGCTTTGGAGCCATTAGAAACTGAATATGAATTTATTATAAATTAATATTTCTAGCCTTTCCAAAGGTTCCCCTCACCCCTCTTATAAAAGGGCACTCCTCCTTCTCATTTTTTCACACCTTCAAAGCCTTTTTGTTCGGCCAAACTCTGCCCAAATACTCTTCCAACATCCCTCACTACAACCTAGAGGCATTAGTTTGATCAGAAAGCCAACCTAAGGAGCCCTTTTGATCAAATCAAATGGAAGAACCCGAAGAAGAGGTAATGATTTCACCACCCTTCTCCAAGTTCATTTTTTCTTCCACTTCTTCTTCCTTTGTTCTTACCATTCTAAAATAATAACTCCAGTATCTCACATATACTGTGATGTTATTATAAATATGGTACAACAATATTCAGTATTTTATCCACCCTTTGAATAACATGTCACCATACGTGCGTACGTACGGACTACCGTCTCCACGTCGTGGTGTAATTGTTATTCAATATAATATTATTTGGATGGGTATAATAATGATGTGTAACTCATGTAAATAATAAATATAACATGTTAATGATTATGTATATATGATATACCATCCATTTATATATTATTTTAATATCAAAAGAATGATATTGTCGCTCGTGCGTACGTACGGACTACCGTCTCCACGAACGCGATGAGATTCATTCTCCATCGTATCCATTCAAGTATAATTATCATTTGATGATTTAAAAATGATGTTTAAGGACTAGATATCATTCTGGATATGAATAAGATACAACAACCATGGCTTATGTAACAAAACATATAAAAGAAAATGAGTAAGTTAACTCCCGAAACGACGATAATTCTAAGATATTATTAACAAATCAATGTTAAAAGATCATATATGATATCATATTATTATATATGATTCTTGTATAATTTAATAACAACTATTTCACCATTATACAGGAGGTTAACCTACCCCAACCAAGGAAAAGTACAAGGTAAGGGTTTACTTTACAACCTCTTCATTATCCAAGGTTGTTTATACGTAATAATCTACTGGGATCTCTTTATCATCCACATCCGTGTTTCTTAAAAATGCATTTCAAAACATTTTTACTATTTACTAGAATATGAGTTAAAGTCATTTAAACCCTTTTTGACTTTTATAAGTGGTTTATAAAGGAATCTTTCAGTCGTTTTCAAAACAAGGTCCTTTTTAACCTTTTCGACAGAATTAAGGTAAGAATGTTTTTTTTAACTTATACGGCGGGTGCGGCTATTTTCCGCCGTTATAAAATCTTCAAAGCTTCCCCTACAAGCTTATAAGAATATGTTCAAAGAAAATGTTTTATTTTATATGGATCTTAAATTATTTCAAGATAAAAGGAGATATTTCTTTAAAAAGAATTTTGATTTCATCTATGTCAACATCCTTTGATGGATTTTAAGATTATTTGAAGTTGATTTATTATGATACAAAACTTCTATACTGTATTGAAGGTTTTGTGATATGTTTGACTGTGGATGTGCTATTTTTATACCATTCATAGTTTATGGTGAAATTATTGACATTTCGTATGCTAGTTTTAATACGAATGTTTATGTTATGTTTAAACCTTTTCATATGGGAATGCATTGGACTTAATAAGTGACGGGTGGAGCCCGCTATAGCTCCTCGATGCATCGGTAGGTCTCATGAGACAAACTAGTGCCTTGGCACAAGGCCTTGACAAAATCATATTTGTAGTCTTGGCACGAGGCCTTGGCTATGTGGTTATGATAGTCTGGCATTATGCATTCCAACATTATGAAAGTGGTTATTGATTTTTGCATGTGATTATTCGATTAGTAGAATATCCATGTGAATAATTAAATGGCATTATTTCATTTTATTTATGCCATACCATGTTGAAAGTTAATATTTAAAAGGCTTTTGTTTTAGTTATACATTGCCTTAAATGTTTATTCTTATTTATAAAAGTTTCCGCTATATTGTTATCCTTACTGGGCATTTGAGCTCACCCCTTTTCTATGTTTTATTTTTCCCAGGATGTGAAGAAGTAAGTTATGAATGACCTGCAGGGATTTTATGAGGGGTTAATAGTGTGGATTGTGGAAACATTATGTTGTTGTAGTATTTTTTCATTTTATGATGTAATGTAAAATTTATGGATGTATCTAGTGTTTCCAAGGCTACTAAACTAATCGGTCTTTCGAGATTTGATCTTTCTTGTGATCATGCCAATGTTATGTAATTAATGCACCGACTCTGGGTAACTGGGGTCGGGGCGTTACAGTTGGTTTCAGAGGAAGTTTAGTACAAACCTTGGAAGCTAGATTTAGATAAACTCTGATTAGAGCACGTAGACCTAAGATGAACTTTGAGGATTAGTATAGAAGAACTTCTTAGAATTTTGGTATTGTAGAGATTTTGTGAGTTTTCCGAGCAATACATCCCCGTCTGGATACGAGCAGGTAGAGGCGGCTCTGGCACAGATGTACCTAGGGGTAAAACCCGAAAACACCGCTTTGAGCTAGACTCGAACGGGAACTGGTGCACGACAACGGGCCTTGCTGCACTCTTGGTTACGACACTCCCGGGGGATATGCTTAGGATAACTCTCATTTTCTTTACAAATCATTTTGAAGGGTTTATGAGTATATACTTCCTTAAAGAAAACATTCTTATGATTATGGATTATATCCATAATTAGTCCAATTTATGTTAAGTGTTTTATAAGTATGGGATTATGTGTTTTGATTCATAAACTGATCTAGTTTATGCCATGGTATAAAAATGGCGCCCAGTAGAAGGAATGAGAACTCCAGAAATACACATGATTCAAAGAGAAGGAAGGATCATATCTTTCATGGTCTTAAGCTAGAATTTATAAGAGAAATAGTCTCCCATGTATTATCATCATATGAAGAAATAATATCATGTGTTGATAAGATATGTAAAGAGTTTACTGAGTCTTATGGCTTTGAAGGGAAGCAAGAGAAGAAAAGGATGGAAGAGAGAAAGATGGATAAAGGGAAGATGGAAAAGAAGAATTTTCCCATATGTGGTAACTGTGGAAAGAAACACCCTGGAACTTGCCTGAAAGGAATGGGATTTTGTTATAAGTGTGGAGGAAAAGGGCACAAAGTACGTGACTGCAATGGTAAGAAAATGGTTTCAAATGTACAATGCTTCATTTGCAAGCAGTTTGGACACTATGCGAACCTATGTCCCAGTCATCAGACTATGCCGCAAATGATGTTATTGGATAATAATCAAGTTATGATACTACCACAGATGAAGAGGAATGATTAAAGCTCTTATGTTGATTATGTCAATTGAGTGTTGTATCAACAATGTACTTGTTATAATAATTATGGAGTATATAAGGATTGTACTGCAGTACTATTTAATTAAGGACTTGAAATTGTGTGGAACAAAGAAAAGTGACTCAATAGCAGGTTAAATTTTTGGAAAATATATGGTTGAGAGAATGATAAACCATAATATGGTTCTGATACCGAGGTAGTGATTTTAGAATAAAACATGATTGATTTGGATAAATTATATTGGATATTCTTGACTACCTTGAAACTGATTAATGATTTGTATATTCCATCATTTTTGGGGTTTAAAACATTTTTGGATTAATGAAGTATATCCAGCATTCTATATGGAATAAAGGAACATGAATGTAATCAATAAGGAATATGGTAATACATGATGAAGGCATTCATATGCTATTACGGGGTAAAAAGGATCTATATTATGTTTACCTTCCTTATAAATGTTGGACTGTGAGTTTGGATAGAAGTATTTTGGATAGTTCTAGTTTGGATTATTTTGGATTTCCATAAAAGGACAACCCAGAGGTCGGGCGGCAACCCGTCGCGTCCGGCAAGGCTGCGAGACTTGAACCCGCAACCGAAGGGCGACAAAGGTGTATCACCTACCACTGGCCCACGAGATGTCCTGGATTAAATAATGTAGTTTTTTTTAAAAGATCTCGTAGATGAAATATAAATTCATTTATTTTGGAACCCTGTATGAATAGTTTAAATAGAAAAAAAATTACATTCTATTATCTTTTAGAGTGAAAGATGAGTTTGTGGTAGAAATTTATTAATGGATAAAACTCTAATTATAAAGTAAGTATATCTCCTTATGATCTTAGCCAATCTCATAAATAAATTCCTCAACATTAATAAAAGGAACTTAGAACAAAAATGTTGTCCTAGATGGTACCTTAAATCATCACAAATTTATGGCTTTGGGATTTTTGGCCTTTTCATAGCCATGTTCTCTACCACTCTCCATCAGATAATTGATGGTTATATTTCTCTTCCATATCCATATTTTCCTACATGGAACCCTAGTATGTGTTATTTTCGGTAATCTTCATACTTTCTGCTCTTTATTTTAAATAGAGGCCTCATTAATTCATTTTTCGATGTGGGATTTCAACTAAGATATTTTGAAACGTCAAAAATGTGTTATCCTAATACCCTATGTTTTGTTGAACCGATGGTATTTCAAATCATCATAGACTGATGAGTTTAAGGACCTCAATTTTATAATTGTTTGTGATTGATGACCTCAATCACTACCTATAATTATTTACGTTTTTCCTCCAATTATATGTCTCTAATTGCCACCAATGTTCTCCTAATCGAGATCATAATTTGGTGGTGACCCTTTCATTTCTCTTTTCCTCATATTAAGACTAAATTTTAGTAACCCAATTTCCGATGTGGGGTTTCCCACAAATATATTATATATTTTCAACCTTTTATTTTCGAAAAACAATTTCAAATTGCGAGGGCGCAATTTATTGAAGGAGGGGAGAATGTAACACCCCAAGATTTCATAGCGTGTTATTTCTTCAAAATAATTCAATAAATTGCACTACACGCAACACCGAGTTCAATCACACCATGACTTACAAAAAAAATACATTCAAAAGGGGTTATGAATAGTATTAACTAAATTTTAAACTTTATATAATCCTTATAAGTTTAGAATCCATATTATGAGTTTCTTAGACATAATGCAAGAACAGATTCATTTTCAGTATTGCACTTTTATCAACTTTTAATAGTGAAAACTTTTTAAATATAATATTTTAAACTTTTTGACTAAATGGGGACATCAAAAAAAAATTAAAATGAAACATCCCAAGCTTCCACGGTACGCTTTCCTTTGAATAATACAGTAGTGTGTGTTGTACGCAACTTCGAGTTCTAATGCACACCACAACCAATCAAACCAGCCGTTGTGAATAGTAATACCTAATTTTTGAAATTATATATATTTTATATTCCAAAATGGACTTCATTTTTGGATTCAGAATATCTAATTTAGCCTAAGGTGAAATTTTGGTACATTTCGGATAACTTTTATATTTTGATGAATAGTGAAAATTACTAAGTTTTAATTAAAAACAACTTTTTTAATCAAAATAATTAATAGTGATAAATTATGAATTTGAGTGGTTTTAAAGTATATTTAGAATATATTTTTACCATTTAATATAATTTTGGTCATTGGACATAATTTTACAATTAAACCGAACATAAACGAGTGTCAATCTTTTGATAGTTATTATCTCTTAAAAACACGCTTTTTGTTTTGACAGCGGGAATTAATTTTAAATTAATTTCTGCCACTTCTGTGTTTTGAATTTAGGAAAATGGATTCCATATTTGGAATCAGGACGTTCAAATTGTGTAAATAGGTAACTTTTATTTTTAGACATTTCGAATAATTACTGCGGTAAATATTTTATTTACCATGGTTAAGGGTAAATCCGGTAAATAAGGGTTAAAAATAATATTATTATAATACTAAATTACCCTAAAACGTGTCTTAACCCTATTGGTTGATACATGGTCGACCATGGGAATCTTTGGGTCTATTTCGGGACCCCATGGATCCACTTGTAAGTGATAATGACACTTTATTTTAATTAAGTTAAAATGAATACAAAAATGACACAAGCATATATCTTTTAGAAAAACAATTGTTACATAGGGTTATATATGTTTTATTTTAGATTATAAATATTCATTAGAAAGATAAAACGATTTCCTACATAATGATATTTTATTTATAATTTTTAGACATTAAATAATTTATTTTATTTATGACACAATGATGATGCAGTAATTACCATAATAGTGAAAAATTAAAATAATTGATATTATAAATACCCAAATAAATATAATATGAAACTTTTAATGAATTAAACTAATTTTCTAGGATAATATGATATATTAGGATTGATTTAATTGACTTTGTTCGAAGTAATCAATCTGTTATGAGTTTCACAAAAACCAACTATTGAATAGTGTCAAAATTGACATAAAAGAGTTCTTAAAACAAATATTATATTATTAATTGATATTAAATTCCTAAAAATCAAAGGTTCTGCCAAGAGACTTATATCATGATAGTTTTATCATTAATGTACCACTTGGGGGTCTCTTGGATGTATATAGTAAGTTTATTAACCATATTATATAAAAATACAAAGAGACATTGTAAAAGTGAAACTAATTAACTTAGAGTTAATACTTAAAGATAAGGTTAATATAAGTACCCAAACCAGTCTAAATTCTATTGGTTGAGTGTTTTTAGACCTATAACCACCTTAAACGTTGAATAATAAGCTTTGGAGCCATTAGAAACTGAATATGAATTTATTATAAATTAATATTTCTAGCCTTTCCAAAGGTGCCCCTCACCCCTCTTATAAAAGGGCACTCCTCCTTCTCATTTCTTCACACCTTCAAAGCCTTTTTGTTCGGCCAAACTCTGCCCAAATACTCTTCCAACATCCCTCACTACAACCTAGAGGCCTTAGTTTGATCAGAAAGCCAAACTAAGGAGCCCTTTTGATCAAATCAAATGGAAGAACCCGAAGAAGAGGTAATGATTTCACCACCCTTCTCCAAGTTCATTTTTTCTTCCACTTCTTCTTCCTTTGTTCTTACCATTCTAAAATAATAACTCCAGTATCTCACATATACTATGATGTTATTATAAATATGGTACAACCATATTCAGTATTTTATCCACCCTTTGAATAACATGTCACCATACGTGCGTACGTACGGACTACCGTCTCCACGTCGTGGTGTAATTGTTATTCAATATAATATTATTTGGATGGGTATAATAATGATGTGTAACTCATGTAAATAATAAATATAACATGTTAATGATTATGTATATATGATATACCATCCATTTATATATTATTTTAATATCAAAAGAATGATATTGTCGCTCGTGCGTACGTACGGACTACCGTCTCCACGAACGCGATGAGATTCATTCTCCATCGTATCCATTCAAGTATAATTATCATTTGATGATTTAAAAATGATGTTTAAGGACTAGATATCATTATGGATATGAATAAGATACAACAACCATGGCTTATGTAACAAAACATATAAAATAAAATGAGTAAGTTAACTCCCGAAACGACGATAATTCTAAGATATTATTAACAAATCAATGTTAAAAGATCATATATGATATCATATTATTATATATGATTCTTGTATAATTTAATAACAAATATTTCACCATTATACAGGAGGTTAACCTACCCCAACTAAGGAAAAGTACAAGGTAAGGGTTTACTTTACAACCTCTTCATTATCCAAGGTTGTTTATACGTAATAATCTACTGGGATCTCTTTATCATCCACATCCATGTTTCTTAAAAATGCATTTCAAAACATTTTTACTATTTACTAGAATATGAGTTAAAGTCATTTAAACCCTTTTTGACTTTTATAAGTGGTTTATAAAGGAATCTTTCGGTCGTTTTCAAAACAAGGTCCTTTTTAACCTTTTCGACAGAATTAAGGTAAGAATGTTTTTTTTAACTTATACGGCGGGTGCGGCTATTTTCCGCCGTTATAAAATCTTAAAAGCTTCCCCTACAAGCTTATAAGAATATTTTCAAAGAAAATGTTTTATTTTATATTGATCTTAAATTATTTCAAGATAAAAGGAGATATTTCTTTAAAAAGAATTTTGATTTCATCTATGTCAACATCCTTTGATGGATTTTAAGATTATTTGAAGTTGATTTATTATGATACAAAACTTCTATACTGTATTGAAGGTTTTGTGATATGTTTGACTGTGGATGTGCTATTTTTATACCATTCATAGTTTATGGTGAAATTATTGACATTTCGTATGCTAGTTTTAATACGAATGTTTATGTTATGTTTAAACCTTTTCATATGGGAATGCATTGGACTTAATAAGTGACGGGTGGAGCCCGCTATTGCTCCTCGATGCATCGGTAGGTCTCATGAGACAAACTAGTGTCTTGGCACAAGGCCTTGACAAAATCTTATTTGTAGTCTTGGCATGAGGCCTTGGCTATGTGGTTATGATAGTCTGGCATTATGCATTCCAACATTATGAAAGTGGTTATTGATTTTTGCATGTGATTATTCGATTAGTAGAATATCCATGTGAATAATTAAATGGCATTATTTCATTTTATTTATGCCATACCATGTTGAAAGTTAATATTTAAAAGGCTTTTGTTTTAGTTATACATTGCCTTAAATGTTTATTCTTATTTATAAAAGTTTCCGCTATATTGTTATCCTTACTGGGCATTTGAGCTCACCCCTTTTCTATGTTTTATTTTTCCCAGGATGTGAAGAAGTAAGTTATGAATGACCTGCAGGGATTTTATGAGTGGTTAATAGTGTGGATTGTGGAAACATTATGTTGTTGTAGTATTTTTTTCATTTTATGATGTAATGTAAAATTTATGGATGTATCTAGTGTTTCCAAGGCTACTAAACTAATCGGTCTTTCGAGATTTGATCTTTCTTGTGATCATGCCAATGTTATGTAATTAATGCACCGACTCTGGGTAACTGGGGTCGGGGCGTTACAGTTGGTTTCAGAGGAAGTTTAGTACAAACCTTGGAAGCTAGATTTATATAAACTCTGATTAGAGCACGTAGACCTAAGATGAACTTTGAGGATTAGTATAGAAGAACTTCTTAGAATTTTGGTATTGTAGAGATTTTGTGAGTTTTCCGAGCAATACATCCCTGTCTGGATACGAGCAGGTAGAGGCGGCTCTGGCACAGATGTACCTAGGGGTAAAACCCGAAAACACCGCTTTGAGCTAGACTCGAACGGGAACTGGTGCACGACAACGGGCCTTGCTGCACTCTTGGTTACGACACTCCCAGGGGATATGCTTAGGATAACTCTCATTTTCTTTACAAATCATTTTGAAGGGTTTATGAGTATATACTTCCTTAAAGAAAACATTCTTATGATTATGGATTATATCCATAAATAGTCCAATTTATGTTAAGTGTTTTATAAGTATGGGATTATGTGTTTTGATTCATAAACTGATCTAGTTTATGCCATGGTATAAAAATGGCGCCCAGTAGAAGGAATGAGAACTCCAGAAATACACATGATTCAAAGAGAAGGAAGGATCATATCTTTCATGGTCTTAAGATAGAATTTATAAGAGAAATAGTCTCCCATGTATTATCATCATATGAAGAAATAATATCATGTGTTGATAAGATATGTAAAGAGTTTACTGAGTCCTATGGCTTTGAAGGGAAGCAAGAGAAGAAAAGGATGGAAGAGAGAAAGATGGATAAAGGGAAGAGGGAAAAGAAGAATTTTACCATATGTGGTAACTGTGGAAAGAAACACCCTGGAACTTGCCTGAAAGGAATGGGAGTTTGTTATAAGTGTGGAGGAAAAGGGCACAAAGTACGTGACTGCAAGGGTAAGAAAATGGTTTCAAATGTACAATGCTTCATTTGCAAGGAGTTTGGACACTACGCGAACCTATGTCCCAGTCATCAGACTATGCCGCAAATGATATTATTGGATAATAATCAAGTTATGATACTACCACAGATGAAGAGGAATGATTAAAGCTCTTATGTTGATTATGTCAATTGAGTGTTGTATCAACAATGTACTTGTTATAATAATTATGGAGTATATAAGGATTGTACTGCAGTACTATTTCATTAAGGACTTGAAATTGTGTGGAACAAAGAAAAGTGACTCAATAGCAGGTTAAATTTTTGGAAAATATATGGTTGAGAGAATGATAAACCATAATATGGTTCTGATACCGAGGTAGTGATTTTAGAATAATACATGATTGATTTGGATAAATTATATTGGATATTCTTGACTACCTTGAAACTGATTAATGATTTGTATATTCCATCATTTTTGGGGTTTAAAACATTTTTGGATTAATGAAGTATATCCAGCATTCTATATGGAATAAAGGAACATGAATGTAATCAATAAGGAATACGGTAATACATGATGAAGGCATTCATATGCTATTACGGGGTAAAAAGGATCTATATTATGTTTACCTTCCTTATAAATGTTGGACTCTGAGTTTGGATAGAAGTATTTTGGATAGTTCTAGTTTGGATTATTTTGGATTTCCATAAAAGGACAACCCGGAGGTCGGGCGGCAACCCGTCGCGTCCGGCAAGGCATCGATACTTGAACCCGCAACCGAAGGGCGACAAGGGTGTATCACCTACCACTGGCCCACGAGATGTCCTGGATTAAATAATGTAGTTTTTTTTAAAAGATCTGGTAGATGAAATATAAATTCATTTATTTTGGAACCATGTACGAATAGTATAAATAGAAAAAAAAATTACATTCTATTATCTTTTAGAGTGAAAGATGAGTTTGTGGTAGAAATTTATTAATGGATAAAACTCTAATTATAAAGTAAGTATATCTCCTTATGATCTTAGCCAATCTCATAAATAAATTCCTCAACATTAATAAAAGGAACTTAGAACAAAAATGTTGTCCTAGATGGTACCTTAAATCATCACAAATTTATGGCTTTGGGATTTTTGGCCTTTTCATAGCCATGTTCACTACCACTCTCCATCAGATAATTGATGGTTATATTTCTCTTCCATATCCATATTTTCCTACATGGAACCCTAGTATGTGTTATTTTCGGTAATCTTCATACTTTCCACTCTTTATTTTAAATAGAGGCCTCATTAATTCATTTTTCGATGTGGGATTTCAACTAAGATATTTTGAAACGTCAAAAATGTGTTATCCTAATACCCTATGTTTTGTTGAACCGATGGTATTTCAAATCATCATAGACTGATGAGTTTAAGGACCTCAATTTTATAATTGTTTGTGATTGATGACCTCAATCACTATCTATAAATATATACGTTTTTCCTCCAATTATATGTCTCTAATTGCCACCAATGTTCTCCTAATCGAGATCATAATTTGGTGGTGACCCTTTCATTTCTCTTTTCCTCATATTAAGACTAAATTTTAGTAACCCAATTTCCGATGTGGGGTTTCCCAAAAATATATTATATATTTTCAACCTTTTATTTTTGAAGAACAATTTCAAATTGCGAGTACACAATTTATTGAAGGAGGGGAGAATGTAACACCCCAAGATTTCATAGCGTGTTATATCTTCAAAATAATTCAATAAATTGCACTACACACAACACCGAGTTCAATCACACCATGACTTACAAAAAAAATACATTCAAAAGGGGTTATGAATAGTATTAACTAAATTTTAAACTTTATATAATCCTTATAATTTTAGAATCCATATTATGAGTTTCTTAGACATAATGCAAGAACAGATTCATTTTCAGTATTGCACTTTTATCAACTTTTAATTGTGAAAACTTTTTAAATACAATATTTTAAACTTTTTGACTAAATGGGGACATCAAAAAAAAATTAAAATGAAACATCCCAAGCTTCCACGGTACGCTTTCCTTTGAATAATACAGTAGTGTGTGTTGTACGCAACTTCGAGTTCTAACGCACACCACAACCAATCAAACCAGCCGTTATGAATAGTAATACCTACTTTTTGAAATTATATATATTTTATATTCCAAAATGGACTTAATTTTTGGATTCGGAATATCGAATTTAGCCTAAGGTGAAATTTTGGTACATTTCGGATAACTTTCATATTTTGATGAATAGTGAAAATTACTAAGTTTTAATTAAAAACAACTTTTTTAATCAAAATAATTAATAGTGATAAATTATGAATTTGAGTGGTTTTAAAGTATATTTAGAATATATTTTTACCATTTAATATAATGTTGGTCATTGGACATAATTTTACAATTAAACCGAACATAAACGAGTGTCAATCTTTTGATAGTTATTATCTCTTAAAAACACGCTTTTTGTTTTGACAGCGGGAATTAATATTAAATTAATTTCTGCCACTTCTGTGTTTTGAATTTAGGAAAATGGATTCCATATTTGGAATCAGGACGTTCAAATTGTGTAAATAGGTAACTTTTATTTTTAGACATTTTGAATAATTACTGCGGTAAATATTTTTTTTACCATGGTTAAGGGTAAATCCGGTAAATAAGGGTTAAAAAATAATATTATAATAATACTAAATTACCCTAAAACGTGTCTTAACCCTATTGGTTGATACATGGTCGACCATGGGAATCTTTGGGTCTATTTTGGGACTCCATGGATCCACTTGTAAGTGATAATGACACTTTATTTTAATTAAGTAAAAATGAATACAAAAATGACACAAGCATATATCTTTTAGAAAAACAATTGTTACATAGGGTTATATATGTTTTATTTTAGATTATAAATATTCATTAGAAAGATAAAAAGAGTTCCTACATAATGATATTTTATTTATAATTTTTAGACATTAAATAATTTATTTTATTTATGACACAATGATGATGCAGTAATTACTATAATAGTGAAAAATTAAAATAATTGATATTATAAATACCCAAATAAATATAATATGAAACTTTTAATGAATTAAACTAATTTTCCAGGACAATATGATATATTAGGATTGATGTAATTGACTTTGTTCGAAGTAATCAATCTGTTATGAGTTTCACAAAAATCAACTATTGAATAGTGTCAAAATTGACATAAAAGAGTTCTTAAAACAAATATTATATTATTAATTGATAATAAATTCCTAAAAATCTACGGTTCGGCCAAGAGACTTATATCATGATAGGTTCATCATTAATATACCACTTGGGGGTCTCTTGGATGTATATAGTAAGTTTATTAACCATATTATATAAAAATACAAAGAGACATTGTAAAAGTGAAACTAATTAACTTAGAGTTAATATTTAAAGATAAGGTTAATATAAGTACCCACACCTGTCTAAATTCTATTGGTTGAGTGGTTTTAGACCTATCCCCACCTTAACTTTTGAATAATAAGCTTTGGAGCCATTATAAACCGAATATGAATTTATTATAAATTAATATTTCTAACCTTTCCAAAGGTGCCCCTCACCCCTCTTATAAAAGGGAACTCCTCCTTCTCATTTCTTCACACCTTCAAAGCCTTTTGGTTCGGCAAAACTCTGCCCAAATACTCTTCCAACATCCCTCACTACAACCTAGAGTCCTTAGTTTGATCAGAAAGCCAACCTAAGGAGCCCTTTTGATCAAATCAAAAGGAAGAACCCGAAGAAGAGGTAATGATTTCACCACCCTTCTCCAAGTTCATTTTTTCTTCCACTTCTTCTTCCTTCGTTCTTACCATTCTAAAATAATAACTCCAGTATCTCACATATACTGTGATGTTATTATAAATATGGTACAACCATATTCAGTATTTTATCCACCCTTTGAATAACATGTCACCATACGTGCGTACGTACGGACTACCGTCTCCACGTCGTGGTGTAATTGTTATTCAATATAATATTATTTGGATGGGTATAATAATGATGTGTAACTCATGTAAATAATAAATATAACATGTTAATGATTCTTTATATATGATATACCATCCATTTATATATTATTTTAATATCAAAAGAATGATATTGTCGCTCGTGCGTACGTACGGACTACCGTCTCCACGAACGCGATGAGATTCATTCTCCATCGTATCCATTCAAGTATAATTATCATTTGATGATTTAAAAATGATGTTTAAGGACTAGATATCATTCTGGATATGGATAAGATACAACAACCATGGCTTATGTAACAAAACATATAAAATAAAATGAGTAAGTTAACTCCCGAAACGACGATAATTCTAAGATATTATTAACAAATCAATGTTAAAAGATCATATATGATATCATATTATTATATATGATTCTTGTATAATTTAATAACAACTATTTCACCATTATACAGGAGGTTAACCTACCCCAACCAAGGAAAAGTACAAGGTAAGGGTTTACTTTACAACCTCTTCATTATCCAAGGTTGTTTATACGTAATAATCTACTGGGGTCTCTTTATCATCCACATCCATGTTTCTTAAAAATGCATTTCAAAACATTTTTACTATTTACTAGAATATGAGTTAAAGTCATTTAAACCCTTTTTGACTTTTATAAGTGGTTTATAAAGGAATCTTTCGGTCGTTTTCAAACAAGGTCCTTTTTAACCTTTTCGACATAATTGAGGTAAGAATGTTTTTTTTAACTTTTACGGCGGGTGCGGCTATTTTCCGCCGTTATAAAATCTTCAAAGCTTCCACTACAAGCTTATAAGAATATTTTCAAAGAAAATGTTTTATTTTATATGGATCTTAAATTATTTCAAAATAAAAGGAGATATTTCTTTAAAAAGAATTTTGATTTCATCTATGTCAACATCCTTTGATGGATTTTAAGATTATTTGAAGTTGATTTATTATGATACAAAACTTCTATACTGTATTGAAGGTTTTGTGATATGTTTGACTGTGGATGTGCTATTTTTATACCATTCATAGTTTATGGTGAAATTATTGACATTTCGTATGCTAGTTTTAATACGAATGTTTATGTTATGTTTAAACCTTTTCATATGGGAATGCATTGGACTTAATAAGTGACGGGTGGAGCCCGCTATAGCTCCTCGATGAATCGGTAGGTCTCATGAGACAATCTATTGTCTTGGCACAAGGCCTTGACAAAATCTTATTTGTAGTCTTGGCACGAGGCCTTGGCTATGTGGTTATGATAGTCTGGCATTATGCATTCCAACATTATGAAAGTGGTTATTGATTTTTGCATGTGATTATTCGATTAGTAGAATATCCATGTGAATAATTAAATGGCATTATTTCATTTTATTTATTCCATACCATGTTGAAAGTTAATATTTAAAAGGCTTTTGTTTTAGTTATACATTGCCTTAAATGTTTATTCTTATTTATAAAAGTTTCCGCTATATTGTTATCCTTACTGGGCATTTGAGCTCACCCCTTTTCTATGTTTTATTTTTCCCAGGATGTGAAGAAGTAAGTTATGAATGACCTGCAGGGATTTTATGAGGGGTTAATAGTGTGGATTGTGGAAACATTATGTTGTTGTAGTAGTTTTTCATTTTATTATGTAATGTAAAATTTATGGATGTATCTAGTGTTTCCAAGGCTACTAAACTAATCGGTCTTTCGAGATTTGATCTTTCTTGTGATCATGCCAATGTTATGTAATTAATGCACCGACTCTGGGTAATTGGGGTCGGGGCGTTACATAACTAATCTATATCAAGGATAACATCAAATATATAAAATTCAAGAACAAAAAAATACCAATCACTCTTGACTTATGTAATCAATATAGAATATGTTGGATCATGAATGTGATGCCCCATGTTGAATCACAAGGTCCAAGAGAGTCATCCACATGACCTCAAGAAGTTATCCTTTTATGCAAGATGTTTGTTTCTAGCATTAAGGGTCGAAATGTCATTAGTGTATAAAATATACCCTTGTTATTAATAAAGAAAAGGATAAATAATAACATAATAGATTCAATAAAAATGAAAAATCATAACCCATGGTAGGTTTCTCATGTCATAATGTAAAAACCCAAATACCCCCAATGTTTTAGGTGAATAAAACTATGGGAAATAACAAGAATGTGAACAAATATTGATACATCACTCTAAATTCCATCCAAATTCTACCTCAAACACAATTATCTGTATCCTAGGCCATATAATCAGGGCATTTCCCTTTCGTGTATACAAGACAATGAAGACTTCACATCCATCGAGATGCCCATGAATGGTTGGAATATGAAAGTATTAGGAAACAGCTAATTTGTAATTAACACATATTCAATGGTATAAGAGTTTATTTTGTCAAAATAAATAAATTTTCATGAAATAAAACACACAACCATGTTTGGAGTGGTCATGCACTAAAAAACATTAGACCCATGATGGAAAAGTATTTATAAAAAAATTCATGAACTTAGTCAACCACAATGTTACGTCATGTATTCAAAAGCATAAAAAAGGTAAGAGTATCAAGGTAAACCATATAAGGACATCAATCCCCATATCTCTCTCAGTTAATCCATAAGGACAACACATTTGTTCACTCCCTTGGGCCTTCATATCCCAAAACTACATCTCAAGTCATGTCCTTGAATACCATCATGCCCCATTACCACCTCAAGGTCCAGATCACATAAGTCTATAATGACCTTATGTGAGGCTAAAAAATACAATATACACCATCATCTATCTAAATACAATCATCATGGAACAGACATCATCTTATCATGCTCCCCCTTAAGGGATACTAATCCATGATGAGTACACCAGTAACCTTGGTACCAGGCATAGAACAACAAAATATAAAATATACAAACTACATCACATTGAAAAAAAGAATATCATATTGAGAAATGACATATAATATTAATTATAACATATAGTATCAAAACAAACACATGGGATCTATCAAGATCTAACTCGTGTCAACCCGGAACTGGTCACTTGAGTCAGCACGCGACAAGGCCCGAGAGGCATTCTCGACCCTCTCAGGCTGGCAACAAGTGCCAGGGAATCAGCAGAGGGCGAATGGGAATCATTTACCCCAAATAAAATAAATAAACTAGTAGAAATAATGAAGATAAGCATATAATAAATAAAAAAATGACTAAACAAGAACAAAATAAAAAAAACTAACCGAACTCGATGCCCAAAATAACTCATTGTGTCCCCGCGGGTCACTCTCCGAATCAACAATCAAACCTCTCCCTAGGAAAACACATCCAAGATGTAACCTACACAAGGACTAAAAACAGAAAAGAACTATAGGTGTGAGTGATGAAACTCAGTAGGCTAGCCCGATATCTATTCCCAATGCACTATCTTTAAAAATAATAAACAATTATTCTATGTTTGAACTATAATATATTAAATTATGAATTTCTAAAATTTTTACTTAATAACAAAGTACGAGCCATTACCCTTAATCATTTGAAAAAAATTATTTATCCATAAGTGTTTTCATGGTATTTCAAGGGGAATGTAAATATTTAATTCAAAAACCAGAACAAAAGAGTTTGAAACACATTTTCTATAGAAAAACATTTTCATAGGGGTTAGGAAGCCAAAATGTCACTTTTCCTGGAAACACCACACAAGGGTACCAAAGAAGATACAATGAGGCCAATGTAAATATATATTCAAGTATCTCACCAGCAGTTCAATAGATAAAAATCACTAGACATAGATAAACCCGAGACATCAAGATTAATCCAGACGACACTAATACCTGTGATCCTATCTATAATAGCATGTTGCATATGATCATATCTAATTCTCCAAAATGCGCATCGATCCATTCACATGTAGGCCGAGGGAAAATCCCATAGCAATAAACCCAAACATATCCACATACTATAGGTCACTGGTCATTACCATAACATACGAGTTCACTACTCATCTGAGACAGTTCTCTCAAAATTCCAGGTTCGTATGTCGCAAGTATAAAAGGAGGTGAGCTAACAGATGCCACTGAGCATCAAATCACAACCTATATTTATAATAATATTTCATAGCAGGTCTCACCCTGAGTCTCCCCATGGATGAATCTCGTGCCTTTAAGTAAATAGATTACAATGGTTCCCAATCGAGGAAACTACTTAATAGAACCCGAGGATCCCATTCTAAGGATATCCCTACCATTCAATGTTGGAAAGGCATGTGGATAAACTAGTGGAGGTTTTCCTAATTAGAACTTATTATTATTTTCACTATGTGGCCAAACGGACCCTTAAATATTACATAAAAACATTCTTCACCAAAGATGCCATCCAATTTCTATTGTGGTGCAAGACACACCATTTAACATATAAAAGCATTTAGAAAACCCCTTTCAAAAATTTTCTGACACACTTCTAAACAAAACAAACATTTATAAAACGCCTACCTGGCTACAATTCAATATCAGAGGACAAAATAATTTAAAACGACAGACTAATTTCAAAAGGAAAACTTTAAAAAAACCAAATCACACTTCATTTACCATTAAATAAATGTTTAAAAATATATCATTCAAGAAACCTAAAACCAAGAATTAAAATTACAAATTATTGTTAACAAAACCACACTATACTTTTATTGTCACAAAACAATTCTGAAGGCCAACCTGGCAATTTCTTTCAAACACACAATGTGCGCTAATTTAGCACAAAAACCCATATTATCAAAAACCCAAACATAAAACATTATCCACACAATAAACTCTTATCCAAGAGGGAATTAAAACATATTTAACATGAATATACGTGTTGAGAAACATAAAATTAATGATTATTAAATTCAGAAGGCGAGCGCATGGGAAACATACCTCGAGATCAAAGCGTGATGACAACGAAACCACAGAACCAAGGCATGAGGACAATGACCACTCTGAAATTTCCTTCACTAGTCCTAAATCACTAGATCTATAAAAAACAATCATTAATCAACAAAAACAATAAAATACTAAAGTAAATAAAAAACCAAGGGAGCAGGGTATACCAGAGGGAAGTCGCACTGGATGGGTGGAAGAGCGCTAGTCAGAAAGACACTGTCAGTGTGCGGAAAGGTCATAACGATGTTGATAGGGTGCAAGAAGGCCGTAACGATGCTGGAAGGGAGTGCACTGGCAGGGGTGGTGCCTTCAAGGAGAAGGGTCGTGCGGGAGGCCAGCTGGGGGTAGTGCATATGGCATCGGGGGAGGGGGGGTTACGGGTCATCCAGAGAGGTTGTGGGTCGGACGGAAAGGGTGCGGGTCAGCTGGAGAGGTTGGGGCCACTAATGATGGGAGATACGGTGCCAGCGGGAGGCCTCACTAGAGGTGGTCACTGGCTAGGGAAAATGCAGATCGATCAGGAGTTCCGAGGGGGGGGGATCGTGCCTTCAGCTTGAGCAAGGAGGAGACGGGGTGATACACCAGTGAAAGAGAGAGGTGGTGTGGTCGCCTGCACAGAGGGGGGGTGTGCCGGCCGGGGCGGCCGGAGTAGGGGAGAGCGCACCAGAGGAGGGGTCCGGGATTTGCCACGCGTAGGGGAAAAACTAGGGGTTGGAAAAGGGGAGAAGGGTGCACCCCGGCTTGGAGCTGCAGAGGTAGGGAAGGACGAGCTTGCTTAGGGAGAAGCGCTACTTCCAATAGGTGGCTGGGCCGCTCGCCACGCCTAAGGGTAGGGGGGGCCAAGAGCTGGAAGGTGGAGTCCGGGTGCACCTATAGCGAGGATCATGATGGGAAGGCGGCGTTCGGGCTGCGGCTCACTGAGAGGGAAAACGATGGGGTTGCAACCAGCTGGGGAGGGAGTTGTAATGAGGGAGAAGGTGATATATGGGGTCACACCACACACATGGGAGGGAGGAGATTGGAGAGATAAAGGATCTTTAGAAACCCTTAAGAAAAAAAAACAACCCAAAAAATCTAATTATAAATTTTAATAGCATAATAATAATAATAATAATAAAATGAATAATAATAATAATAATAATAATAATAATAATATCATGATGGTAAAAATAAATATAATAAAAGTATTTATTTCATTTTAATTATAATGAAATTAAAAAAATTAGTTTTCATCTAAAATAAAATTTTTAAAATTATTAATAACTAAAAAAATTTAAATCACATAAAAATTAAAATTTATTTTTTCAATTTATTTCTTCAAAGATGGAAAGGCCATATAGTTTCCTAGGCGAAGCCACACGATGTCGTGCTCTGCCCATGTGTCCAACGACGTTGAACCCAAAACACGCACTCTTTAACATAATCTCAGAAATTTCATCCAGGACTCACCCTGGACCCCAGCAAAATATTTAAAGGAAGAAAAGAAATTAGATAAATTTATACACATGAGTTGGGGTGTGACAATTCTCCCCACCATAACACTTTTCGACCCCAAAAATCCACAACACTATCCAACTGATTGATCAAAACCTAAGGATTTTACATATACATGATCCAACCTCTTAAACCCAAGACATTCTATCGACAACCAATAGGACTCAACCCAATTGCCTAAAATAAATCACCACTAGAGGGGGGGCCTGAACAGACACCCCACCATAAAAATCCAACGAGAATCTGATAATTACAAAAGAGAAAACCCCAAGAGACGGTGGGTCTCCCCACCATAAAGAACCAACCTATTCACATAAAAATAGAAGAAATGACTTAGGCATGAACCAGGCCATACTCAAGCTAGAAAGAGCACAATAAGAACATTTAAACCATTCACTATCGTCCAAAAGGGATAAGATCTAAACCAAAAACTCTGCACAAACTAAAATACCTCACCCCATGGGTGGAGAGGGAGGGACCAAGGATTGGATCAATGAAACTATGACAGAAAACTACACCCAACTTTTTATTTTGTGATGGACACAAACTAAAGCCACAAATGACTCACATGGGTAGTCTACGCAAGGCCACTTATCAGAAACTCACATCCAAAAAGGCACAATTACTAAAATTGTGTGAGGGACAAGTCCATCACGCACTTTGTGACAATAGAGGAATTACAATGATAGAGAAACCACAATAGAAACATTAAAATTGACTCACCACAACGATAGAGGTGCAACCTTAAAAAACTTCTTAAAATTCCCTGGGGTTCATGACTATGTGATAACTTTACACCGAGTCCATTTAGCTGGAGCTCTGATGGATGAAGGGTCTCCTGCCTCACAGTAAGGTTCTGATATTCCCAATAATAAACACACATACTTTGGTTTGGAAAAGAAAAGGACATAATTTTGAAATAAAAACACACTAGCATTGATAATCGGAGTTCATCAAAAGGCCCAGTACATTAGCATACATTTCAAATCCTGAAACACCATCACTACATTTTTCCTAAAAAATAACACTTATAATTAAAGGAAACTTTCCCAAGAAACTATAATCAAAAACTATACAGAAAATCACATCTGGAAACTTCCCCCACAGCACTTTCAATCAATACCCCGAAAAAATCACCACAAGTGACCCGGGTGCCCACATGCCTTGCAGGGCTTTGGAGCATTAGCACACACTGATTTTTGTGACCCATCTTGCCACATTGATAACACATGAATATCTATCGCTCTGATGAGGTTGATGAATGATCCTAAGGCCTTTTGATTCCATGACTTGATCCATCCACTTTTAATCTCTTCTTCATCTCCTTTCCAAAATCTTCACCACCGCTCATAGGGATTGAAGGAGGGAGGACTACTTTAAGCACTCCTACCATCACATTTTTGACCTGAAAAAATTGCCTCACCACATCAATAATAGAATGTAGGTAGGAATTTGACACCTTTGACTATAGAACGGGGCGGAGACCTACCTCAAAACGTTGAGCCTTCATAGAGCCCTCTATGACATACCCTTAATCATAAGTAAATGGCTCCAAAAAGCGTTGGAAATATTCCAACACGAATCTATAGCCCTGCAATAGATAACACATCTCCATCCCCTTTCCCTCCTTTTCTCCTTCATATAAATAAAAACAAATGAATGAAGCTTTGTAATATTACCATGTAAGCTCTTGACGGGGCTTGTTCGTAGACACTAAATTCCACCACATCCACGGTGAACCTTCAAGCATCAAGGTTGAAAACAAGACCTTCAATGACTCAGGAAAATCAATGAGGTAAAAGTACCTTTCAATCCTCCACATCCAATCCTCTACCAAGGAAGGGTCTGCTTGACCATAAAAGAGAGGTGGATTTAGCTTCTGAAACCCATGCATAAAATCTATAGGTTGATCAACCGTACTTTGATCACCCGTCGAGGCTTTAATAGGGAAACCGCTGGACAAGAAAAGTTAAGAACCCAATCTAGGCCAACTCAATAAATAAAATGCTCAGAATGAAACACTGCATAGGTGAAAATCTCTAAACACGTGAAAACAAGCTATCATAAAATCAAAACATTCATTTTTTAAAACATCTTGATTTTAAAGCAATCTTGGTGGGTTAAACCCTCGCCATTGATATTCTTGGGAGTCTCACCCTCATTCATGTACTCATTCCACCCCGAGCATCCATTCGCCATACCAGACATCCATTTATATTCCCACATACCATTATGAATCTGAAATAAAAAAGAGAAGTGTAGAATAAATAAATCAAATAAAATGACTAAACAAGTACAAAAGAAAATAAAACTAAATGAACTCGATGCACGAACTAACTCTGTGTGACCTCATGGGTCACTCTCCGACTCAATGATCAAACATCACCCAAGGTGAACACACACATGATATAAGTTGAAAAAGAACTAGAAATAGAAAATAACTATAGGCATGAGTGATGAAACTCATTATGCTAGCCCGATATCTATTCCCAATGCACTACCATTTAAAATAAGAAACATCTATTATAATTTCGAACTAAAATATATTAAAGTATGAATTTCTAATATTTTTATTATAAACAAATTAAAAACCATTTCATGTAATCATTTGAAAAAATGATTTAACCTTAAGTGTTTCCAGGCTATTGCTAGGGGATAATAAAGATTTCATTCAAAAACCATAATTAAAGACTCTGAAACACATATTCTTTTGAAAAACATTTTCATAGGTGTTAGGAAGCAAAAATTTCACTTTTCAGGGAAACACCACACAAGGGTACCAAAGAAGATACAACAAGGTCAATGTAAATAGGTATGATAGTATCTCACCAAGAGTTCAATAGCTAAAAATCACTAGACATAGACGAACCTGAGATATCGAAAATAATCAAGATGACACTATTAATTGTGACCCTATCTACAATTTCATGCCACATACGATGAAATCTAATGCTCCAAAATGCTCAGTCGTCCTTTCACATTTTGTTTGAGGGAAAATCCTACAGCAAAATACCCAAACATATCCACTAACTATGGGCCACTGGTCAGTACCATAACCTATCAGTGCACTACTCATCTTAGACAGTTCTCTCAAAATTCCAAGTTCGTATGTCACAAGTATAAAAGGAGGTGAGCCAACAGTTGCCACCGAGCATCAAATCACAACCTATATATATAATAATATATCACAGAAGGCCTCACCCCGAGTCTCCCCAAGGAAAACTCTCATGCCTTTAAGTAAATAGATTACAATGGTACCCAACTGAGGAACCTACATAATGGAACATGGGGATCCCATATTGTGGACACCCCTACCATTCCATGATGGAAAGGAATGAGGAGAAACTAGTGGAATTTTTCATAATAAGCACTTCCTCTTATTTTCACAAAGTGGCCAAACAACCCCTTAAGCATTGCATAAAAACATTCTTTAACACAATGAAAACAAATTTATAAAGAGGTGAAAGACACACCATTTACCATATAAAAGCATTTACAAAACCCCCTTAAACACATTTCAAACACACTTCCAAAAAATCAAACTTTTATGAAATTCCAACCAGGCTACAATTCAATATCATAAAACACACTAATTTAAAAATACAAAGTAATTTCAAAAGACAAAATTAAAAAAACCAAAGCACACTTCCTTTACCATAAAAAAGTTTTAAAAAATTTCATTCCAGTAACCTCAAATCATAATTTCAAATTCCTAATGCTTTTTAACAAAACCAAACTATACATTCAATGTCAAAAAACAATTCTGAAGGCCCACTCGGATATTTTTTTTCAAACACGTGATGTGCGCTAATTTTGTAGAACAAACCAAATTATCGAAAACCAAGACTTAAAACATTATCCAAACAATAAACGCTTAACCAAGAAGGTACTCAACTATAATTAACCTTAATATAAGAGGATAAAAACATAAAACTAATGATTCTTAAATTTAGAAGGTCGACGCATGGGAAACCTACCTCGAGATAAATGTGTGATGAAAATGCAATCTCAGAACCAAGGCGCGATGACAACAACCACTCGGAAAAGCCCCACACGGGTTCTAAACCTCTATCTCTACCAAAAAAATCCTTAATAAAAAAGCCTTATCTAGACTAAAGGAATGAACACAACTAAGGGAGTAGGGTATACCAGAGGGAAGTCTCACTAGAAGGGTGGCGGCACGCTAGTCCGAAAGACGTCGTTGGGGTGTGAGAAGGCCGTAACGACGCTGGCATGGCGCGGGAAGGCCATAACGATGTCGGAAGGGCGTGCGCTTGGGGCGGCGCCATCAGGGAGAAAATTCATGCAGGAGGCGGAGAAGAGGGCATCAGGGGGGTACCGGTCAGTTGGAGAGGTTGTGGGTCAGCCAGAAAGGGTGAAGGTCAGTCAGAGAGGTTGCATTAGCTAAAGGAGGGAGGCCCGGTGCCAACAGGAGGCCTCACTGGAAGTGGTCAGTGGCTAGGGCTGCTGCGGATAGAGCACACCAGGGGGAGGGGACCAGGCCATGCTCCACATAGGGGGAAAACTGGGGGTTGGAAGAGTGTAGAAGGGTTCACACCGGTTGGGAGCTACAAAGGCAGGGAAGGAGAGGCTGGCCAAGGGAGAAGTACTGTTGTGAACATGTGGCAGGGCCACACGCCGTGCCTAAGGGTAGGGAGCCGAGAGCTGGGAGGCGGCGTCTGGGTGAACTTGTGGTGGGGAGAACAATGGGAAGGTGGCATTTGGGGTGCTGCTCACTGAGAGGGAAGGTGACGGGGGCGTGACTGGCTGGGGAGGGAGTTCAGCATAGGGGGAGGCGATGTCTTTGGTCATGCCGCACGCAGGGGCTCGAGGAGATTGGAGAGAGAAAGGGTCTTCAGAAACCCTAGAGAAAATGAAAAAAGACCCTAAAAAATATAATTAAAACTTTTTATAACATAATAATAATAACAATAATAAATGAAATAATAATAATAATAATAATAAAATCATTATTGTAAAAATAAAAAAAAGTATTTATTTCATTTTGATTATAATGAAATTAACAAATTTAGTAATCATCTAAAATAAAAATATTAAAATTCTTAATAACCATAAAAATTTTAATTGACATAATAAATTAACATTTAATTATTTATTTAAATTATTCAAAGATGAAATGGCCACACAGTTGTCTGGGCGAAGCCACACGTAATTGCACTGTGCCCGTGTGTCTTTCAATGTCGAACCCAAAACGTGTACTTTTTAACATAAACACAGAAATTTCATCTCGGACTCACCTCGGACCCCAGAAAAAATATATAAAGGCATAAAAAATTAAATAAATTTATACACATGGGTCGGGTGTGACATGATAAAACTCAATCATGGGTCTCATGGGCTATGAAAGCACAAATATGTTATCAAACCTCCCATATTTCCCCATGGGGCACACACACACACACACATAAACATGATAAACTCTAGAATGGGACAAATCAAATAACAACACAACTTAATATCAATCCAGTTAGCATATACAGAGACTCTACATGGTATGTAACTTCCAACCTCATGTAAAGTGTGAAGTCTACTAATACACACATTTTCATTGCACATTGTTTCATAACTCTTCATGAACACAAGATTGTATGCACATGAACTTCCATTTCCACTTTTTTTATTCACATAAAATGTTCATATAATCATCAGGCATGCCAAATTTGGGCTATAAATTTCGCACAATCAAAAACATAAAACAAAAATTAGGTTATACCTGATAGCACGACAAATCCGAATGGGAGGTGAGTCGGAGGGGGTGTTGTGAGGGAGAGGAGTGGTGCGGGATTCAGAGGCAGTGGATTGAGGGAGAGGACGGGTAGTGGAGGGGATCCAGTGGAGGTGGCAGTGTGGTGGCATTAGTGCAGCGAGGGAGGGGACGGGCTGTGGTATGAAATGGGAGGGTACATGTGGGTGTGAGAGGGAGAGGGGGGAGCACCGATTAATTATTATTTTTTGGGAAGCCTAGGGACTACCGTTGTTGGACACTATATGGTACGAATAGAAACCTCCAATGGCGGTCCCCAGTGTAAGGGGTCCCCAAAGCTTCCTTTTATAGTATTTCACCCAACCACGTCCCACAAATATAAAGGGGAAAAGAAGTATACGAAAACAAGTGTTGAGTTCACGTGTAACTGAAAACACGTGGGTCATGATACAAACCCAACAAAGAACTGAAAATAGGAATGTATAAAGGGGTTCGGATAGCCATATGCTGAAAACACCACCTGATGACAAGAGTAGTGTAGCTATAGGAAGCTGAGGTAGTACTTCATGTCTGCCTGATTATACTGGGCCCCGCATCCTTCTAGGACACCAATTCCTCCGTCAAAACATCTATCGTTTACACAAGACACAACATGTGTGGGGAATTCTTGTATAGGGGTGAGTAACACTGTACTCAGTAGGGGACCCTAGTCCACTAAGGATAAATACCTCAAAGCAACCACAAAGAAAAGTCACAAATTAAGGAAAACTCATTCCATGTATATTCTAGAGTAGGAATGGTTCATTTGTTATGGTGATTAACATTTTGTACTATTGAGGGACTCATCCCTGATGAATCGTTGCTCGTCTGTCGGTCCACTAAGGATCCACACGGCTGCTGCTTGTCTATCAGGACACTAAGGATCCACACAACTGTTTCTCGTCTGTCAGGCCACTAAAGATCGATATAGCTAATGCTCGTCTTCCAGACCACTAAGGATATAGATGGCTGCTACTTGTCTCCCGCGGCACTAGGGATTCACACGACTCTTTCTAGTCTGCTGAGCCACTAAGGATCCACATAGTTACTACTCATTTGCAAAGCCACTAAGGATTCACAATATGGATTCTCGAGAGATCAATCATACCACAACCACCAAAATGTCCCACGAAGAATAACCCAATGTATCTTCTCGTCGTAAGAGTTCCAACACAATAGATGGCGTGTCGAATGAACTCATGGTCTATAAGATATTAGTGTTTTAGTAATCAGGGTCTGGTTGCGTCTGTGCCTGGTCCGACCTGATCGACCCAGCCTGGGGGTCCCACAAACCTTGGTATAATTCAACTTTTCTGACCAGATCTGGTTTGGGTCAGGGTAGGTCCAGTCCAGCCTGGCCAGTGGGCCAAGCCCAATGGCCCTTGCTAGCCCCGACCCAGTTTGGCCAGGGGTCAAACCCGCTAGGTCCCTCGGTGACCCAGTCTCATCCAGTCTGGCCCATAGTGCATGGGTCTGGTCTGTCGGTGCGGGTCAAGCCCATGAGGCTTGGGTCTGGCCTGCTAGCTGAGGGTACGGCCTGCCCGCCGAAGACCAGTCATGTGTGCGGATAGTTGTGTGCTCTCGAGACGTGGCAGCTAGCACCACATCCCCTCCGATGTCTAAATATAGACCGCAAGGAGTAGTCTAATTCTCTAACATGGCACCTGCATAGAGCAGTGTCTACCACCTGCGGCGGCTGATGGTCCATGACCTGCCCTCCACTGCGGTCGAGCAACCATGGCTCGCCAAGTCACCTGTGCAGGTCGGATGCCAGCCGCCACCTCCATGCAGGTGTGGCCAGCCAACCGTGGCCTCCTGCCTCCATGGCGTGCCAACAGGCAGGCCGCCTCTCTCTAGCCGCAGCTGCCACCGTGGGCCACCGGCATACTAGTGGTTCATTCTACGGGCCACTAGAGTTTCTCTGGTGGTTTGTTTCTTAATCCCCCTACACCTACGGGCACCATATGGCATCGATTTCCCTGAGAATGCCTTGAACTTTCCTTGCCGCTATTTGAAAATTCTCTACCAAGAATGCACAAGGGATAGGGGTCAGACCTTGTTTGTGTCAGCCCTCACCCTCCTTGTTAGAGTTTTAACGTCGGGAAGGCTCGGGATTACAATTATAATAGTAATAAAATTAATCTCTAACAGAAAACCCAAGAACAATACCCTCTCGCAAGAATGCATGATCCATGGATTAACCTATACATGGGTTAATCCATGTTCGCTGTTTAGAATAAAGAATGAAGAAAACATTAAAATAATTCAAAACCCCTATATTTTTGACATTCTTTGTCATAGAAATTAATCCTTGAGGTTCACAGAGTTCGATGGAATTCATCATTTTTTGACGTACATCGAAGTCGATGACGTCCCGCTGGTGTTTGTCATTCTTCGTTGGGGAGGAAATCCATCGGAGTTCGTCAGAGAACCCTTATATTTTAATCCTAGTTCCACCAGCGCATCAACTATTAAAAAGAAAACATGTCTCATCATTTCTGTTACACCGTGACCTTGCGTCATTATGCTGTTTCATTTATGAAACAACATCGTTGTTATTAGTCATTAAATTATTTTTATACTAAGTGTTAACAATCCATTAATGAGTTCCATTAATTCACCACTTTGATGCCTCATCGTTGCACCACAAATTCACTATGTCACCCCTCATCTATGAGAAAAGGAATAAAATTACTTTTTAAGTTGTTTTATTATTTATCTTGAAAAGTCCCAAAGTTAAATTTTATTTTTGGCCCTTCCCAGCCGAATTTAAGTCCTTTTTAGTCGAACATATGGTTCTAAGTTCTAGGATGACCTCATATTTTCGATCTAAGAAAAAGTATAAATTTTATAAAAACCTTCTCACACATTTTTTTAGATGGAAGTTAAAAAAAGTTAAAAAATTAACTTTCACCTTGACCTACGTCGATTGAGGTTAGGCTCTGCCTAATGGGAACACACCCTCATGTGCTCAACGGTACTCTTATATTTCCAATATGAGTTACCATTTAATAATTATAAGGATTTTACAATAAAATAATTTTCACTTAATTATTTTATTTATAACCAATAACTGACTTCCACTGTTGGTCTGCCCTGGCCAATGTTAAGATTTTCCTAAGGAAAGCATACCCTCACGAGCTCAACGGTGGTCTTGGATTTTTAATCTGACTTACCATTCATGATTAATAAGCATTTGAAAAATAAAAAATATTTATTTAATTTTTTGATTTATTGTTATGCCATTTTTGGGTTTTCTCACTATAGACTTGTGCTGAAAAAACATAAATCGCGCATAGCATAAAACATCCATCCTGAACGCAACAGTGCCCTGAAATTTATGATCTAGGAATCCATTTAAGAGTTATTCCACTTTATCAAAAAAAACATTCACACATGCTATTTAACGGATATCCTTTTTCAATGGATCATTTCGGGCACTCTGGGCCTCAGAATAGAACGATGTCTCAGCGCTTGTTCTCAATATAATTCTATATAATAATAAAATGTACGTAAATTATAGGACATTAAATTCTCCACACCTTATGTCTTTACATCCCTAAAATCCAAAACAAAGTCTAATCAAACAAGTGGTGGTTCGGAGCATGAAACTTACCCTCTCGATCCCATGTGCTCTCTTGTAGAATATTGTGATACCACTAAACGTGCACTTGAGGAATAAACCATCCCTGAAGGAACCGCCCTGGCAGATCCTCTATCTCCACCAGGAACACCACAAATGTCGCCCCATTGTCAATATCCAGCAGGCCTGAGTTGATGAAGTGTGATGGATCATTCACATACCTCCTCATCTATGACACATGAAAAACATCGTGCTCCTGGGGCATCTATAGGGGAAGAAATTGGTGGTACGCCACCTCACAAACTCTGCTGAGGATCCAAAAATGTCCAATGAACATTAGAAATAGCGTTCCACACGGGCCAAATCTCTGCAATCTCCATCTAGGCGATACTCGAAGGATAATATGGTCTCCCCCTCAATCTCCAAGGGTCTCTGTATCCTATCGGCATAAGAATTTTGTCATCTCCGGGCAGTTCTCATTAGCTCCTGGATGATCTATACATTCATAGTGTTAACCAATACCAACACTGGACCAATGAGTACTGACTCCCAAAGGTCGGTCTAGTATAGAGGTGATCTGCATGGCCACCCCTATAGGTCCTCAAACGGTTTCGTGCCAATGGTGAAGTGATAAATATTTATATACGCAAACTCCACCAGTGGTAGGTGGTCCTCCCAACTATGGACAAAATCTAGGACACAAGCATGAAGCATTTCCACCATGGTATGTATGGTCCGCTCCATCCAACCATCTGTCTGGGGTAAAAAGTCATGCTCAAGCATAGCTAAGTCCCACATGCCTCCTGGAACCCCTTCCAAAACTGGGACATAATGTGTGCATCATGGTCAAAGATGATCTTTGAAGGCACCATGTGAAGCCTCACTATCTTCTAGACATCTATTCTCCCCACTCCCTCTTCTGATCCATACTCTTGGATGGGTATGAACTAAGACGATATGGTGAGTCGGTCCATGATCACCAATATAGAATTTTGGCCCCTAGATGTGCATGGTAATCTCATCATGAAGTATGTCAAGATACCATCCCACTTCAACTATGGTACCTCAAGTGGATATTCCAAGCATGCTAGAACCTGATGCTTAGCTTTCTCATACAGATAAGGGAGGTATCATGAAACAAACTATGTCATCCCTTTCTTCATCCATAGAAACTAGTACTAACGTCGGATGTCCTGGTACATCTTATCCACACCCGGATGTACCACCAAAGGGTATGTATGGAATTACCTTAACACCTCCTCTGGTAACGTCACTGGTGCCATGGTACGTCCTCTAAAAAGGATGATGTTCTCTCCACCTATCTAAAATCTATTAGGATATTTTCCTGAGGATATCTGAGCTTGTCTGGCCTCGCAGTAAAATTGCACAAGCTATGCCTCCCTAACTCGCTAAAGGAGTGGGGTTGTAAAATTTATAGACTAGAGGTAAGCTTCTCTATCATCATCCATGAAGGATATTTTCATCATGGATATCTTCTCTATCACCTCACTGAAAAACTGCAAACCAAACCTCCTGCTGAGTGCATCATCCACCACATTTCCGTTCCCTAGAGTATAGAAAACCTCAAAGTCATAGTCTTGGTAGAAATCTATACATAACTACTATCTCAAATGCTGAAAATACAATGGTCACCATTCCATCCATGTGATAGGCTACCCGATTTAACTTATTGATGTGCCCATCGACCCTTTGGTAGTGGGTACTCATTCTCCACGACCACTTGGTTAAAGTTCTGGTAATCCTCACATAACATCGAACACTGGGTCTAATTATACCCTTCCTCTTCAAGTCCCCCAACTATACTCTCTACCCCCAGATATCCTCAGGAGACATCCATTATGTAGGTGTAGATACCAGTGTCATCCCTAGGTACATGTCAATGTAGAATTCCCTCTCCCTACAGGGAGGTAATCCTGGAAACATCTTTTGGAAGGATATTCCTGCACTCTGCCATTACTGTAGGGAATTGAAAACTAAAAACACCTACTTCCACATGGGTATGGCTATCTAACTCAAGAGTGATCATTTGCACCCACATATATAAGAATTTTTCCAATGGTTCCTAGGTTTCCTTTTCATCAACCAAGGACAACCTCATTCCAACACTGCAGATATACTGCATCCTTTTTCCTAAAATGGTCAATCTAAGCATGAACTGTGGATGACATGTCCATACCGAGACTAATGTCATAAGGCCTCAATACTATCACCAAGATATTCCAACCGAAACTCTCACCTCATGGGTCAGATCACACCGTCGACATAAGTGTGATTTTTGAGTCTGCCCCCATAGGTATCTCTAAACAAAAGGATCAAGTCAATGGATTATCCGGAAGCTCTATGTTTAAACAGGATTTGTGATATGAAGGATTGATTAATACCTATGTCTATTAATATGATAGCTAGAAAAATACATAGACCGTAACTTGAATCATTCTTGGAGCCCTTGGGCCATACTCCTTGATCACATGCAGCTACTCCCTTCTCATTTACTCTAGCTCCTTAAACTTAGTGGGGAAAAAATTGGGGTGGTGGTTGTAACATGTCAAAATGTGCACCACCTCATACAGGTCTCCTAGCTCATCTTCCATGTCTGGTTCCCTTAAAATTCATCAATCCCTATCACTTCTTCGTTCCAAAACATTTTACGCATTCAAGTCTCTGAGACTGACGTTGGTTTCTTATTTTCTCACTACTGACATTCAGTAGTTGTGTCTGCTCATCCAATGAACATTCAACCATAATGGTCCTATCGAGCACCCTAACATAAGTAGGAAAGAACAGAGAAATAGTGTTGGCTCAAATGTCCCTAAACATATCTCACTCGAATGTATGGGCCCTGAAGCACTGGTTGTGTCATATTCATCGAGTACCAGGAATGGTATGTACCCCTCAATGAATACTCATCTACCAACATGTCATCTTGATGAAGCTGTAGAAGATCTTGGGAACACATGTCCCTTAGATTTTTATGGAAAGAGACCCCTTCTTTGAGAAAGGTTCTCATGCTATGTCTATGGAAAAGTCACCTTATCGTAAAATAGAGGTAATTTAAACCTTGCCATCTTCCAGCTGAGCCACGTAGAAGGCTCCCTACTAGGACCAACATCTGATCTAATGGTACCCTGTCTAGTTGGTAACTCGATCCTCAACACTAGCCAGTCCATAGCCACATGTGGTTCCGGATCACCTAAGAACCTTAGGAGTATTTTTCGCTGAATCTAATATAAGGCACTAAGCCTAAATGTGATGTCTACTGGTATCCCTGATAGTAAAAGCTAACCAACGGGTAGTGGTATTGCTGGAACACTCCTTGAAGGTAACATCTCGGGAAACGGTCCATGTACCGATGCCTGATCACTATGTGAACCATCCTCACAGTCACACACTGGAATCCTAGTTAGCTGACTGCGTGGAGGCATCTTCCAAGATAATCATGACGAACCACGATCAATAAGTTACAATTGGAGAGATGAATCAAAATATATCTAGAGAAAAAAACAATTCCCATACACATTCAATTAGTATTTTCATGTACCGAGTTAAAAAATAGAATTCAAGGTCCTGATGTATGGATACATCGGCTGCCACACCAACATTTGACTCCCCAGACTGAAATCCAAACTCAAGACACTTAACACTATTTACCTGATTGAAAATATAGAGTCTTAGTTCTTATGGTAGAACTGACCTCCCTATGATAACACTTTTTCATGACCCGTCCCCGGGGCCGGTGTCAAGACATACCCCAGGCCCACCTTCCGAAGGCCAGGGGTTGGTGAATAGCAATGGAGGCTTCAACTTGGATGTGGGAGGCATTTTCATTAGTATCTGTATGAACACACATACCCAACCATGTCCACAAACAGAATGGGGAAAATAAGTATACTGAAATAAGTGATGATTACAAGTGAAACTATAAAAATTGGGTTGGAATAAAAACCCAACAGAGAACTGAAAATAGGAAAGTAAAAAAGGGTTCTGAGTTTCCATTTGCTGAAAACCCCACCTAATGGTAACAGAATTATAGCTATTGGAATCTAATGTAGTACATCCTATCTGCCTAATCCTACTGTGCCCCGCATATTCCTCGGCCACCAATTCCTCTATTGAATCGTCCATCGTCTGCACAAGACACAACAAGTTTGGACGATGCCTGTGCAGGGGTGAGTACCACAGTACTCAGAGGGGACCGTAGTCCACTAAGGGGGAATACCACAAAGCTACTACAAAGAAAAGCCACAAGGTAATGAAAACTCACACCATAAATATTATAGAGTAGGAAAGGTTCATCGGTTAATGTGATTTACATTTCTAACAATTGAGGGACTCATCATTGATGAATCATTGCTCCATTGTTGGGCCACTAAGGATCCACACAGCTGCTGCTCGTATGTCAGACCACTAAGGATCCACACGGATCCTGATCATCTTTCGGGCCACTAAGGATCCATACGATTACTACACTTCTGTCAGGACACTAAGGATCCACACAGCTACTGCACATCTTTCGGGCCACTAAGGATCCACACAGCTGCTGGTCGTCTGCCCGGACACTAAGGATCCACACAGATTCTGCTCAAACAATCGGTCATACCTCAACCACCATGAAGTCCTACATAGAATAAACCAAAGGATAGTCTCGTCGTAAGGGTCCAATGAAATAGACGACATGTTGAAAATATTCTTGGTCTGTAAGATATTATCATTTTAGTAAACAGGGGCATGTTGCGTCTAGGCCCATTCCGAATTGATCAGATCGACCTGAACAACATGGAAAGAGGGTCCCACATACCCCAGTTTAATTTGACTCGCCTGACCAAACCGGGATTGGGTCAGGGCAGGTCGGGTCTAGAATAACTAGTGGGCCAGGACCAATGGGCCTTGTTGGGCCCGAACCAGTTTGGCCAGCGGTCCAGCATGACAGGTCACCCGATGACCCAGTCTCATCTGGCCTCACTCAAAGTGTGCAGGTCTGGTCCGCAGGTGCGGGTTCCACCTGCGGATGTGGGTTTGGCCCACTGTATGCGGTTCTGGCCCACTGGCAAGGGGTATGAACCATCAGTCGAAGATTGGTCGCACGTGCAGCCGATGGTGTGTGCTTGGGACACGGCAGCTGCCATCACATCCCCTCTACTGTCCAAATACAGCCCACAAGGAGTGACCACTCCTCCTATGCAGTGCCCACCTGGGACCTTGTCCATCTTCTTCCATGGCTAATGGGCCGCAGCCTCCCCTCCACTGCGGTCAGGTGACCGTGGCACGTCACGTCACTCGGGCGGCTCAAACGTAGGACGTCGCCTCTATGCCATTGCTCTCGTCGGCCACAACATCCATCCTCTATAGTGTGCCGACAGGTGCACCACCACCCTCTGCCTGCAGCCGCGGCCACGGGCCTCCAGAGTTTCTATGGCGGTCTGTTTCTCAATCCATATGTGCCTACATGCTCTGTAGGGTATAACCTTCCATACAAATGCCTCAAACGTGCCTTTTTTTCATTCAAAAATTCCCACCAATAATGCACAAGGCGAAGGGGGTCTTTCCTTTTTTTTGATGGCATGTACCCTCCACATTAGAGGTTTAATGAAGGAGAGGCTACAAATTGTAATTCTATCAACGAAAAATTAAATCCAGAATAGAAAACCCAAGAATGAAACCCTCCCTCAAGAATACATGATCTGTGGATTGACCTGTTCACGGGTTAATCTATCTTCATAATTAAGAATGATGAATGGGGAAAACATTAAAATAATTCAAAACCCCCACCTCTTTGATGTTCATTACCAATTAAAATTCATCCTTTAGGGTCCTAGATGTCGATGGAGTTCATCATTCTTTGAATTGCGTCGAGGTAGAAGATATGTCGCTGGCATTCATCATTCTTCATTGGGGAGGAAATCCATCATAGGATCATTAGAGAATCCTCACAGTTTAATCTTTGTTCCACCAACGCGTCAACTTTTAAAAATAAAACACGTCATAGCATTTTTTTACGTTGTTTCATTTATAAAACAACTTCGGTGTTATGCGTCATTAAATCATCATTACGCTGCATGTTAATGAGCCATTAATGAGTTCCATTAATTTTCCTTGTTAATGCCTCATCGCAACACCACAAAGACTTTTTGTTTCCACCCATCTGTTAGAAAAAAAATAGAATAACTTTTTATGTTATTTTATTATTTATCATCAAAAGTCCAACAATTAACTTTTTTGTTCAGCTCTTAATGGATAAAGTTAAGTCCTTTGAAGGTGAATCATGGTGTTCTATGTTCAACAGTGCCCTCATATTTTTGATCTGAGCACCAATTAAAATGTTGGGAAACCTACTCACACGTTTATTTAAATAATCATTAAAAAAATCAAAAATTTAAATTCATCCTTGACCCTTGCTGGTCGTGGTTAGGCTCCGCGTAAGGGGAACATGCCATCACGAGCTCAACGATACTCTCGGATTTCTAATCTGAGTAAATCTTTATGAGTTATAAGGATTTGAAAAAATAATAAATGTTACTTAATTATTTTATTTATTGTAGAAAACTAACGTCCACTATTGGCCAGAGTCGGCCAATGTTAGGATTTTTCAAAGGAAAGGAAACCCTCATGAGCTCAGCGGTATTATCATATTTTTAATCTGAGTCACCATTCATCTGTTATAAGAATTTGTAAAATAAAATAATTTTATTTAATTATTTAAGGAACGATTATGCAATTTTTTGGTTTTCTCACAGGAGTCCTGCACAGACTAAAATAATTCACGCCTAGTGTAAACCCACAATCCTAAATGCAACAGTGCCCTCAGATTTCTGATCTGGGCACCCATTCAATAGTTATTCTACTTTTTTAGTAAAATCACCCACACATGCTATTTAAATATTAATATTTTTCGACGGATCATTCTGGGAACTCCAGGCCTCAGAATCGCATGTCATCTTGGAATATACTCACGAAATAATTCCATATAATAAAAATATATAGTGAAATTCCCAGACATTAAATCTTTGTTTTTTTGTAATGTAGCTACATGGTTCATTTACAAAACATTCTTTCTACTATCACAAATATGTTGAGGTGTGACACCACCTTAACACTTTATACAGGATAACATTTTTCAATATTCTGGTTGGATTTAGTGTCCATTCAATTTTCCATAGGTCCAAGAAACCATCCTCTAAAAAGTTTTACATGAAGTGAACTTTCAAATGAATATACCTCATATGAGAATAAAATGAATGATTTTAAACCAAATGAATTGAATTAATTGACTCGTAAAATAGAAATAAAACTCTTGATTATTTTCAATTATCATATAGAAACCCCTTGAATGAAACTAGATACTTAATTTCTTCAATCAAAGAGATATAATCCACTTCTGTCATTGAAAGTGTGACCAATGTTTGAATCTATTTATCCAACACATTTATATTCATATAAAAGTAAAGACATAAAAAGTAGTACCCATACATGAATATGAATATATACTAATGTATGAGTTCTCAAAATTTGGCTCAGCCATATCTTTTATAAATTTTTTTTCCAAATCTCATGAACCTTTATGTACCAGATGATCCATTTCTCAGGAACCCAATAATCCCTAATGTTGTTCAATAGGATCCTTCTAACCACTCCAACTACTTTTGTAATGTATGGATGAGTATATACCATATCTTATATGAATCCATTAAAAATTGAAATATAGGATACCTTCAATATATACTTAACCTCAGATTCTAGTTTAGGAGAATTATTCATACTTATCTTGAAATGAACAACTAGAGGTGTGGTCACTGGTTTTTCTTCCGAAAATTTTATGCCTTCCACCACCTTATGGATGTACATAACATGGGACAGATTCATTACAATAGAAGATCAGTCTCATAAAATCTTCATTAAAAAATACTCTATGTAGGAAAGGATTCATCATCTCAAAGCTTCCAAAAAATAAAGTATTTAAATCATCATTACTTTATTTCTCTATAACTAGTATTAGCATATCATCCACATAAAGAAAAAGTACGAGAGAACTCCCATAATCAATTACCTACCAGTAATAGCCCTGATCAAAATTTATCTGGGTGTACTTATATTTCATCATTAAATCCTTAAACTTATGATTTAAACACATTGGTTCTTTCACTAAACTGTAACATCTATGATTGATCTTATACATAAATCCATGGTTTTTTTGTTCCTGAAAACCGATAATATTCTCCATATAGATCTTTTTATCTAAAACTCCATGAATAAAAGTTGTCTTCTCATCCATTTGCATCAGATGAAGATATTATAATATATAATTACTCAACACTCTCTAGGTATTCATATTCTTAAATACATAATAACATTTGAGTGAAATATATTCCTTCATACAATTAAAATACCTTCATAACTGACCTAACCTTGTAATTACACCTATTATATTGCTCTTGTTTCAGATGATAAACATATTTGGTATGAATTATCAAATTCCTAAGAGACCTTTCTATTTTCTTTGATGTATTGTACACACGGATGGTTTCAAATTATTTCATCATGGTTATCTCCCATTATTTAGAGTACTTCAAACTCATTGCATCCATTAGATGTTCCTGATCACCACCAACTATTAGAATTAGAAAATGAAATGTACACCCATACCTTTTCACCTACGTAATTTCATAGTAGATCCCTATAGTTTTCATTATGGTTGAGCTCCTTCTGGTACTAAAACATTTGTAGTGTGAATATATGATGCTTGAGATTTTTTAGTCCTTCAACCCTCTATTATGTAATACTTTGGAAATACTATCAGAACACGACCCCTTTCTTCTGGTAACTACACAAGTTGTTCTAGAGTTTCCTAAATTGAAGTGCTACATAAATTTTTCGAAATACTTGTTACATTAATCCATCTATCTTAGTGAATCTATGATTTTTATGATAATTTTATTCCATTGAAATATTCTCCTAGGTCATGATCTTTCCATAAGATGTCCTCATTAAAGATTAAACTTCATCTTTAGATGATTTTATGAGAATAATTATCCTAGATTAAAAAATATAAGTTCTTTATACCCATAGACAATAATGTAACATAATAGAGACTTATTCCCCTTCTTTTCTCATTCCATGGAATAGCAATAGTTGTAGGTAAGTACATAAAATAATTGAGGTGATTTAAATAAAACTTGATTATGTGCCAATAGTTATCTAGAATCAATAACCCAATGAGAGAGAATGGACTATGATTGACTATATTTCCGCATTGTTCAATACAACCAATAAAAATATATAGGGGAACCCTTTGTGAATCCTCCTAATTCTAGAAATTTATAGAAAATAATTATTAATCCTCTTGTTTACTCCATTATTCTCTAAGGTCCTTAGAAATTATTTAAAAAATAAATCCCCTTCCCTAAGAAAAACCACCAGAACTATTTTATTCTATACTGACCACCATTTTTTGACCTTAATCACTTTAACTTACTTTTGATCTCCTTTTAACAATGTACATCCATCAATCTAAATTATAAAAAACACAAATCTTGTTATTGATCAATTAAGACACCACTTTTTATGGTGAATCAATGATGAAATTCATGTCATATAGTATTCCTACATGAGGATGCACCAAAGATATTCCCCAAGCATTGGTCTGAAACAAATCAAAAATTTAGTTCTTTATAATTTTTTCTTTTTTCTAAAAAGACACCATTCACTAAATTCCAATGTCATAATCCTTTCATGTTCCATAATTCATTATTTATTTATTTAAAATTACATTGGTAGCTATAATATCCATTTTTTCACATTGTGATCGCCAATGTTTTCATGCCAAAATTTAATAAAAATAACTTCTCCAGTACGGATCACCCAATTTGATGAACCTATAAGATACAAAGTGCCGTCCCTTATGAATTTTTTTCACAACCATGGATCCATATTAAATCTTCCATGTTATATCTAGGAAAATTGTAAAAAACCTAATCCATCATGTTTTCCTATGAAAATTATGTTTTTTCTTAACCTGGGGATGTGTCACACACATTGGTAGTTCAACAAACTATTATTCCTTTTTTGGATAGAGACATCTCCCACTACAAAAATATGAAGAGATTTACCATCATCCAAATAAAATATAACAATTACATTAGGTATATAAATATTTATACTCCCCTGATCAGATATTGAAGGGAATTATTTGGTAGAGTCTATTACCCATGACTCAAGTGAGTTGGTAGTACATTAGAGAAAATATATCTTTTCATATGGTACATGGTTAAAAAACCAACATCCAAAAGTATATATTCCATATTTCTCCCATTTATCAATGAAATAATTTTACAGGTTGAATTTATGCCCAAAATTCTAATATAGGGGACCACCTTTCACTGAGTAACTTTTTCTTCGACTACTGTGTCCTTTTCATTTAAGGTGAATTTTCTATCCAGCAGTTGTCCCACTTCCTTCGATACTGAAATAATTACTGAAAGATACCATCATATCCTTTTAATGAATTTATTTATTCAATATCAGGACACATATATACATGAACTTAAAATATTTATTTCATTAGATTTACTCATAGCCATTTCCATTTCATCCCATGATCCCTGAAGTCAAGAAAGTGACAATAGTGCCCAAACCTGGTCTTTGAAGTCTACCTTTATCAATTACATATGACTTTTAATAAATTTTAACTAATTTATATGATCAAACTTAGACCTTAATTTTGATATTTAATTTACTAATAATCTCTTTAGAAATAAAAAATTATTTATCCCCACAGACTTCTCATACATATCAGCTAAGTACTTCATGAGTTTTTATGTGGTCTTCACATGTTGGATTTTGAACTACACATTCCAAGAAAGTGACATACAAATCATCCCAATGTAATTCTTATCTATCCTCTACCACTAATTACTTTCCATATCATTCAGTTGGGATTCACTTAATAGAAGATCCAGCTCCTTCTAAAAAATACAATCCTATATCTGTATTCTCTAAAACCCAAAGTCCATTTCACTCAAATTCTCTTGTTTGAACATTCTCTCATATAAAACCAGCCCACTAGAATGTGTGAACACCTACTATATACTATCAATTTAAAACAAAATTAAAAGAACTTATTACTAATCGGGGTAGGAACAAATTGTTATGGTTTAGTTTTTTCCAACAAAAAAACCAAACCATAATTTGTTGTTTGGTTTTTATAAATAAAAAACAATTTATGAATGAATTGGTTCGAATTATAAAATATATAAACCATTATTTTATAGTTTTGTTTAGTTAGTATTTTGGATTGAAATTTTATTGATGTATTAATCCAACTACATCCAAAAAAGAACATGACTAGAGAAAACTAACCCACCCAAAACACATGGCTATTAATAAAGGACCACCAAAACACATTCAATATTTAAGGATTAGGAATCAAGGTTCTATAATAACATTTCAAGGTTAAAATGATGAAATATATATAGTTATATCATTTTTTCTTAAACATATAAGTCTTTATGATTTTAAATAAAGGATTAAGGTTCTATGTTTAAATGTTCAAGAATTAGTGTTTAATAAAGGGGAGGATAATAATTTATTCTTCATGTATTTAGATTGTGTATTTATGATTTAACTATTCGAAAACAAATATTATGGTTTATGATTTTGAAATTATAATGTTTTAATTTTTTGAAAAGATAGAACGTTTAGAGTATTTATATTAATGAATAATATTGTTTTTTTTACATAATATTGAGATTGAAATGCAATATATAATTATGAAAGAATATTTTTATTGGTTTCATTTTAAAAAAAATGCATATACAAGGGTACAATTTTTTTTAAAAACCAAATCAATCACGAATTAAGAAATCATATTCTTATAACACAAAAAAAATAAAATAGTAATAATATAAATATATAGGAGTAGGCATCTTTTCCCACTTAACTATTGACATTCCTATTTTATGGTAGTAGATATTATGAACTACCAAGTAAAGTCATGGAAAGAATAAAACAAACCATGTAAAATCGCTTTAGGGAAGAAAGGGATGATTGTAAAGCTCTCAAGCCAATTTTTTCATGAAAAATATAAATTGATAGAAATTAAAAGAGAGAAATGGAAGGAAAAAATGGAAATGTTTTATTGTCAACAAAACGTAATCTAATATAATTAAAATAATATTATAGTAATAAAAATTGGTTATATTAAATATAAAAAAATCATTTTCCTTCATTTAACAATTGAAAAAAATAAATAGTGCCATGAATCAAATGCACAAACTTCCCCTAAAAAAATATTTAGGCATATAACCAAAATTTTAATATATAACTGCATAAAAAAAATGAAACCATAGAAACTATAATAATTAATAATACAATTAAAAAAATTGAAAGTATTCAATCTATCGTGAATCAAATAGAGATATATTCAATCACTCTATGAATGATACTAGATCACAGTAAAGAAATATCATTGATATGAATAGTATGAATCCCATCATTAATAGAAATTGGAGAACCAAAACACATAATTATAAGAAGAAATTACAAGGAAAGACATAAACTAATGCAACATAAGAACTATACATTTATATATATGAAAAAAATCTGGAAAGTCGTTTACGTTATTGTTATCAAAATCATCACTTAATTCTTATATGACTAAATGAAGGATAAATAGATATTAAAATGATAAATTCCATACCCAAATAGATCTTTAAACATTAATTATAACCTTAATATGTTGTATGGAAGAACTAGATGATTTTCTTAGAGGTGTTTGTATTGTTGAGTAAGAACCACCACTACCGAGATGGAGTAGAGAGGATAGTCAGTGGGAGAGTCATCACCTTTATGTTCTACTGTAATATTTATTCATAAAAACATTTTAGAGAGAAGAGTTACTTAAAAATTATGGCTACTAGTATAGGGGGAGGGGACTAGAAATAATAATGGGTGGGAACAGGGAGGAGATAAGATCATAATGAGGATGATACTGAGAATGGTCAAATTAGAGTTGAGATGGATTGAAATGTATATGGGTATAAAAGGAAGATGGATATTAAAGAGGTGAGGGGTTACGATGGTGAAAGAGAAGATTATACTGGGTGGGTGGAAGAATGGGATGGGGTAAAACTAGTTATTTTAAACTAGTATATTTTGATATAATAGGTGTAGTTTTTTGAAAAAATAATCAACCTAGAATATATAAGGGTCTATTAAATCCACACCCTAAATCAAATCATAAGAAAAAATAACTATTTCAATTTTGTTCTGTTATGGTTTTGGTTAGATTTAGTTTGATCCTTTTTTTCCATCCCTACATATATATAATATCCTATAAGGAAAAGGGGGAAATATTACTAATGAAATTTGATCAAAATATAATAACCCAACCTTATTACATTACATAATCTTAAATTTTAGTCAAGAACAAACATTTTTTCATATTGAGGATCTTATAAAGTTTAGATTTTTAGATAATTTGGATATAATACATACATAACATTCCACATTCATATTGATCAGATACAACAAAAATAGTATAAATTTCTTCCAGAATATAATAATTTCTATATAAAACAGGTTTTCTTTGATGAATCTCCGTAAGGGATATAAAAATAAAAAAGGAAAACATTATTCAATGAATACCTGTAAAGGCAAGAAATCATTTTCAAGAAGACATACTTATCACCAATATATACATACTTTGTGAAACATGAGAGTAACACAATACATAATGAACATAAATAGAACTGTAAAGTTATCTTGGGGAATTACTTACATATATTGGAACCCTCAAGAATACCTTATGATTTTTAACCCTCATGGCTACATTACAATGTATCCCTCACGGCTACCTTATGGTATAACCATTTTAGCTACACATTAACTAACCATATGACTGACCTAGAAACTAAACATAATAAATAAATTGGAGTAAGATTTAGGTCCCACATATCATCATAAATAATAACCAAGAACCAGAACATAATTATAAAACAAGAATAATTTCATAAAAACATTGCGTTTGAATTTTGTAAAAGAGAATTTTAAAAAATGATTTTAAAATAAAAGTTCCTTTCAAATATCATATAATTTAAGTTTCAATTAATAGTATTGACATAATATGTATATACACTTTAGATAGAGATAATGAAACATAATATAAAAATAATTCACGATTCCAACAATTTTAATACCACATAATTAATGAAGTAGAAGGTCAACCCAAATAATGGAACTCGGGTTAAGGATTTCCTTACCTCGGGTTTGAATTACATCGAACATGTTTAAAACTAATATATTAAGATTAAAATAGTGTTATTAAAATCCTAAGGAAATATATTCATGTTTAAAATACCTTATATAATCATTTCATTTCATCATTTCACCCTTTAATTGTTAGTATTTTGGTCCATCCATTGTTTTGGGTGCATTCTTTACATGATTTCCAAGGTTGGTTTGTATTTGATTTTCTTGTCATATGGAAATTAAGTTATATAAGTGTAATGAAAAGGTATTAATGTGTTTCAAAAATATATAATGATACCATATATAATTTTTTATCATATATGATGATGAATCTAAAGATAAATTATTAATGATATTTGTGTAGATCTTTTTTGGGTGTTCCTCGATAATCAATGACTTGTTTCATTATATAATTTAATTTCATGCTTATAAGTTCATTAAAAAACATAAAATATTTCAAAATATAAACATTAAATTATTTTTCAACCATTAAATGGGTTTTATGATCAGGTTTGAAGGAATTAATGGAAACTGAAAACTCATCATCGACGATTTTGGTAAATCATCAAATCATGGTTGATGTTTTTATTTTTAGAATAAGAGGGAGAGGAGATGAAGAATGATGATGAAGTTTTTTACATGATAATGATAAAAAACAGAATATATAATATTATTGATATTTTATGCCTCCTGGATAAGGGTATGGGAGGATAGCATAAGAAAAAAAGGAATTGAAAATAAAACCCATGAAAAAGGAATATTATTCTTAACTCTTGATCTCTTCTCCTTGAGGTCATCCATAAGGCCTTTGGTTATGGACTCTTGGTGATACCAAAAGGACTTGGACGTGAGGAAGATCCTTGGGAAGGGGATTTGGTTGAACATAGGCAATTATCAAGGCTTGAGGTGTGTGAGAGGATGAGGGGAATGATGGTGGTGTTTATAGTGGATTAGAGGAGTTGTTTTACATTATTTTTGTCATTAGTTTAATATTTTTTCTCAAGACTATGAATAATCTTTATTCATATGATCCCAAATAGTAATAATTTCATGTTATTTAGATCTAAGTGGGATTAAATCATCCTTTCATTACCTATTATGTAGTAAAACAAGTATTTAGCATTTTTCGTAATCTACCATATTTTACTATTCATCAAAAAATCATGAATTTTAGAGAAATAACAAAACATCACACTAAATTTTTTTAAAATGTGTATAATTCAAAAAATAACTCCATTTTATGAAGATAATTTTCTAAATATTATTAATTTAATTTTTAAATAAAATCACAATTTATTCAAAAAAATATAAAAATTAAATCTATAACCCATTTTTTAACACCAAGAAATATTAAACAATGTCTCATTTTCTTATAAACTTATGAAAATAAAATAATAATACAATTCACTATTAATTAGCATCATATTACTAATCATATTACTATTAATGAGGGTATATTACTATTAAACAAAAATAAATTTGGTTCTATATTACTCCAAATAACTTACTAGTCACAAATGTAGATGACAATTCTTTGAAATTCAAATCATAAAAGCACCAATAGTAGGTTTAAAGGCTGGTTATAACTCTTTATATAAAACAATGATTCATGAATTTCAATTTATTTTTAAAACCCGAGGGTGTTACATTATCCTCACCGTCTCGAAATTGCATCTGCACAATTTTATTTATTTATTAAACAAGTGAGGGTAACCTTCCCTAATAGAATTTTCAGACAACCATGTTGCTTATTCAACCATGTGATTTCTCCAAAAAAACCGTTCCATAGTGTATTACCTTTTTCTTCAATTCATGTTCCTTTCAATCAAGAATTTTAACTGGTTTCTCTTCATAAGAAAGGTTCTCTTCCAATTGAACTATTTATGGGCTCAAGACATCAGATGTAGCTTGCATATACTTTCGCATCATCAGAATATGAATGACATTGTGTACCTAAGATAAACTTATAGGTAATTCTACTCGGTAGGTGAATGGTCCAAATTTCTATAGTATTTCATAAGGTCAAATGAACCATGGATGTAGAATTTCTTTCTTAAAAAAATTCATGACACATTTCCATGGTGAGATTCTAAGAATAACATGATCACCTACCTAAAAAAAATTCTTTCCTCCTATTTTTGGCATAACTTTTCTACCTACTCTAAGCTATCCTCATGTGGTGGTGGATCATCTTCACTTTATTAGTCACTTCCTCTACTAATTATGGTCCCATAAACTTCCTTTCCCCGACTTCATCCCAAAAAGATGGAGTTATACACCTCATCCCATACAATGCCTCGATAGGTTCCATATATATACTAGAATCAAAACTTTTATTATAAGAAAACTAAACTAAAGAAATATGTTTATCCCGACTTACCTGGTAGTCCATTGAACAAGATCAAAGCACATCCACCAAAGAATGAATCATTCATTCTAATTTCCCATCTGATTGAGGATGAAATTATGTACCAAAATTTAATTATATTCCCAACAACTTCTAAAGTCCCTTCCAAAAATTTAAAGTGAACCTGGGTTCCTAGTCAGATATAATGAAAAGGGGAACTCCATGTAACCAGAAAATATCATTGAGGTACAGTTGAGAAAGCTAATCCAAATACATGGTATCTCAAACCGAAATAAAATATATATATTTAGTTAGTCGATCAACAATAACACAAATTTCAATGATACCTTGATAAGTACTAGGTTGTCCCAACACAAAGTCCATGGATATATTATCCCATTTTTACTTTGGCACTGACAGTGGATGAAGCACCCCCTTTGGTAATATCCTCTATGGTTTAACATGTTGTCATGTCAAACATTTCATAGTAAAATATTCAAAATATCTCTTTTCATTCTATCCCACCAGTAATACTCCCAACGGTCTATGTACATATTGGTACTTCCAGGATGAACGGAAAATTGAGAACTATGAGCATTATGAAAAAAAATCCTTCTTCAACTGGGAATAACAAGGAACACATGATCTATTTCTAAATCTCAAAACACAATCTTTATCAATGTTAAATCCTTGCAGATTACCCATTTTATCCAAATCATCCTTTTTCTGTATCTCACGATCATCCCTATATGCTTACCTAATCGTATCGCATAATGATGACACTATTAAATCAATAAACAAAATAGATTTATTTCATTCACCAACAACTTATAATCCAAAATTCATCAAATCATTAATCATGGGATCATGTTACAAACTTATCATGGTTAATGATACATGATGTTTTCGACTCAAGGAATCTGACACAATGTTTTCTATTCCTAGATGGTAATTGATTTTGAAATCATAATCCTTTATTAGTTCAATCCATCTTCTATGCCTCATGTTTAATTTCATCTGAGTGAATATATACATCATACATTTATGGTTAGTATATATTTTTCATTTTTCTTCGTATAAATGATGCCTCAAAATTTTCAATACAAAAACCACAGATGCCAATTCCAAATCATGGGTGGGATAATTTATCTCATGAGTTTTTAATTGTCTTGAAGCATAAGAAATTACTTAATATTTCTGTATCATAATACAACCACGTCCATCAATGAATCATCATTGTAGATTATAAACTCACCATTTCGGGATGTCAAGGAAAAAACTATAGAATTCTCCAATCTCCTTTTCAGTTCCTACAGAAACATCACATTCTTCTCTACCAATAAATTTAACCTATTTTCATGTTAACTTATTTAGAGTGATAGATAAACATGAATGTTTTTTAACAAACCATAAGTAATAGCCTATTAATCCAATAAAACTATGAATCTCTATAACATTTGTAGGTATTTGCTATTAATCAGCCACTTTTTTGGTAGGATCAACTATTATTCAATTATTATTCACAATGTTCCAAAGAAAAGAAATATATTGTCACCAAAAAAACATACTTTTTGAATTTTCCATATCATTTCTTTTCCTTTAAGATTTTCAAAACAACCCTTAGATGTTTTTCATGCTCATCTTTACTCTTAGAATACATCAGAATGTAATCAATAAACACAACCACAAAATTATCCAAGATCTCAAGGAATATTCTATTTATAAGATCCATAAATAAAAAAGGTGAATTATTTTACCCAAAAAGAATAAAAAAATTCATAATTATCATATCTAGTACTAAAATATATTTTTAGGATGTCATCCTCCTTCACCTTTAGCCGATGGTATCCAGATGACAAGTCAATCTTGGAAAAGTATTGAGATCCCTGGAGCTGATCAAACAATTCAATGATATGAGGAAAATGATACCTGTTTTTAATAATGATTTTATTCGAGGATCTATAATCAATGAAAAGTCTCATTGAACCATATTTATTTTTAACGAACAAAACAAGATCACCCCATGGTGAAGTGCTAGGATGAATGAATCCTTTATCAAGAAAATCATGCAACGGATTTTTCAACTCTAAATGTTCCATTTGATAAATTTAGAAAGGGGGTTTTGAAATTGGATTATCATTAGGAACTAATTCAATTGTGAATTCAAATTCCCTGTTAGGTACAACACTGGGTAACTCATCATGAAACACATCAAGATAATTATTTAACATTGACACATCATTAATCTGAACAATTTCCTTGTTTTTAACAATATGAGTATGATAAATTTTATTTTCATATTTAAATAGTTTCTAAGATTCATAATAATTTATCAATTTTATGGGTTTTTTCTTCTATAAAAACTGAAAATAATTAAGAAAAACAACTTATTTTGATCTACAATCATTCTTAGCATGATTAACAGAATGAAAATCCATTCCCATAATGATATCAAACTCTACTAAGGAAAAATCAACAAGGTTTGTTGGTAATGTCTTTCCACATACCACTATAGAATGATTATTGTAATTCCTCTTTGATATAATATTCCTACTAGTGTTTTAATAATTAGTTATGGTCTCATATGTTGAGGTGGTATTTCCAATTTTCTAGAATATTCATTAGAAGTAAAGGAATGTGTAGACCCCATATCAAACAACACTTTAGCAAAATACAAGTAAGAAAATATAGTACCTGATATAAATTCAATGGATGGCCCAACATCTACTGACGTAGTCTAAAATTATCTCACTACACCTTTCTAAAGTATGGCTTCTTTCTATCATTCAGATCTCTCATTTCATAGGAATTTGCAAAATGACCCATCTCACCTCATTTAAAACACTTTACAATTTTCTAATTAAGATTGGTATTAGGATAATTTTCATTACAATCTAGGGCCATATTTCAAAACTTACCACATCAAAAACACTTCCTTGTTTTGTTAAGTCATTCCCTAGGGTGCTTTTTTCCATTGTTTTCACAAACTAGAAATAACAATTTCTTACCATCAGATTTATTTGATTGATTCTTACCCATAACTTTCCATATGGACCTCTTCATCTCCTTGTTTTAAAATTGTACTTGATCATCATAAAACTCCATATATACACTTTCAGAATAGATGAAATTTTTCTCATAAATTTTAAATTAAATGGAGGCTAATTCCCTTCGATACATTGGCTTTAATCCCAAGTAAAAGTGGACGATTATTCAATCATGATCCATAATAATATTTAGAGAATACCTCGCAAGTCGGGTGGAGTATTCTTCATACACAATGAAAAAGGATTACTTCTTTTTCTTCAATTCAAGGATTTTCTTATCCATCACATGTTACACCACCTTAGGAAAATGTTTTTCAAGGAAAAGACTTTTAAATTCATTCCACTCTATGGCATACATTTTCTCTCTATCCCTGATATTTTTGACTATTGACCACCACTGATCAGCTTCAGCATCCAAATGATAAATGGAAAGATATATCTTTTTATTATATGAACATCCCATAACATCGAATATATTTTTAAGGGATTTAATTCATCCTTCAACCACTACTTTCTCAGAAGATACATTGAATGTATGAGGGTGTTGTATCATAAAATGTTCCACTATCATAATGTTCTTTTTTGGATGCTCTAGTGGTTCTATTGGAAGGATTAAATTACCATTTATATCCAGTATCAGCCGATCCATTACTATCACAAACTGCTCAGTTCCAATTCCTACCATTCCAAGCAGCATATTTAGAAGGATATCATTCTGTTAGTGCCTTTCCTCTTCAACTTCCCTATTTTTTCTACGAAGAACCTTTCTGAACAAATATATCATAGTTGAAGAAAAATGTTAATATCTAAATGATATAACATTTAAAAAATATATACATTAAAAATAATTTATGGTATTCCATTAACATCATCCTAACCCCTAAATTTATCTAAACCATCCTCTGATACCAACTATAAGGACCCATCCTTATTACAGTACATAATATTGAATGTTAGTCAAGAAATCACTTCCTTTAGTATTGAGGATAATTTCAAGTTTTTAGTTTTAGATAATTTGGATATAATACATAGATAAAATTCCACTCTAATATAGGGTATATACCACAAAACAGTACCCATTTCTTCCAAAATATAAGACTTGTTTAACAAAATATGCTTTCATTGACAAATCATCATAACATTTAACTTGGATTCCTTCATTGTCATATGCATCCATATAACCTCTAGGAAATATTTTAAAAACATGGGATGAGACCAAAAAGTTCAGTAAGGGATATAAAAAGAAAAAAAGAAAGCATTACTCCATGAATAGTGTCAAATGCATGAAATCATTTTCAAAAAGACTTACTTGTCACCCATATATACGTACTTTGTGAAACATGAGATTCCCACAAAACATAATGAACATAAATAGAACCATAAATGTATATTAGGGAATTACTTACATATATTTTTACCCACACAGCTACCTTATTATTTATAACCCTCATGGATACCTTATAATGCAACCCACACGGCTTCCTTATGGTGTAACCATTGTAGCTACACATGGAGTAACCATGAAGATAACCTCCAACTTACACATACCCAATGAATTGTAGGAAGATATAAGTCACAAAATTAATCATAAAAATTTCCCATGATCCTAAACATAATCATACTACATAAATAATTCTATAAAAATGTTGCATTTGAACTTTGTAAAAATGAATTGTCAAAGAGGATTTTAAAAGAAAAGTCCCTTAAAAATTTCATATAATTGAAGTGAGACTTAATAGATTTGATAGATTATGTATATAAACTGTATTTACTAATTATTCAACATAATATAAAAAATCACTATACAAATTATTATAATATCACATAATTGATGATGTAGAAGGTTAACCCAAAGAATAAAAATCAGGTCATGAATTCCCCTAACTAGGGGTTGTCTTAATTGAAACTTGTTTAAAACTCTTTTATAAATGTTAAAAGAGTTTTATTAATATCTTAATGAAATATATTAATGTTTATAATACCTTATATGGTAATTTAGTTACATCATTCCACCCTTTTCTTGTTGGTATTTTGTTCCTTCCCTTGTTTTGGGTGCATTCTTTGCATGATTTCCATGGACAGTTTGTATTTGATTTTCTTTTCATATGGAAATGAAATTATAGAATTGGAATGAAATAGTATTCATGTATTTACATAATATATAATGATATCATAAATCATTTTTTATAATATATGATGATGGTTCTTTATATAAAACATTAATTATATTTGTGTAGATCATTTTTTGTGGTTCCTCGATAATCAAGGACTTGTTTCATTATATAATTTAATTTAATGATTAAAAGGTCATTAAATAACAATAGATAGGTCAAAAAATACACTTTAAATTCTGTTCCAAACATTAAATTTGTTTTATGATAATCTATGAAAGAAGTAATGGAAATTTCAAACACATCATCCTTGACATTAGTAAATCGACAAATCATAGATGGTGTATTTATTTTTAAAATAAGAGGGAGAGGAGAGGAAGAAATAAGATTATTTTTTTTACATTAACATTATAACATACAGAATATATAATATTATAGATATTTAATAACTCTTGGATAAGGGGAGGTGAATATAATATATGAAAATAAACAAATTGAAAAGAAAACACATGAAAAAGAAAGAGGATTCTTACCCCCTTGATCTCTTCCACTAGAGATCCTCCATAAGGCCATTGGTTTTGGCCTTTTGGTGAGACAATAAGGTAATGTATGTGGGAAATATACTTGGTGAGGTTATATGGAATAACATAGGAAGTGATCAAGGCATTAGAGTTGTGAAAGGAAGAGGGGAATGACGGTGGTATTTATAGTGGAAAATAGAATGGGTTTTACATTATTTTAACCGTTAGTTAAAGATTTTTTCTCAAGAATACGAATAGTCTTGATTAATGTGACCCAAAATAGTAATAATTTCTTTTATTTTATAACCAAGTATGCTAAAAATGGCCTTTCATCACCAATGATGAATTAAAACAAGTATTTAGCCTTTATCGTAATTTTCTGTATTTTACTATTCATAAAACATTCACGAATTTAAGAAAAATCCAAAAAATTCAATCTAACCATTTTTTTATGTAGATAAATTCAAAAATTAACTCTATTTTTTTGAAACAATTTTATAAATATTATTAATTTAATTTTTATATAAAATCATGATTTATTCAAATAATAATTTTTTAAAATCTATAACTCGTTGTTTAACGCCTTGAAAAATTAATCAACGTCCCATTATCAGGAAAATAAAATTATAATACAATATACTATTCATTAAGGTAATATTAAAACTCATATTACTATTCATAAGGGTATGTTACTATTTGTAAAAAATTAATTTTGTTCTATCAGACTCCAAATAACTTACTGATCACATTTGTAGATAACCGTTTTTTTAGAATTCAAATCATCGAAGTGCCAAAATTATGTTAAAAGGATGGTTATAATTAACTACATAAAAAAGTTTCTTGAATTTCAATTTATTTTTTAAAAATTTGGGTGTTAGAAAAAAACACTTTCACGAAGGGATGATCCTCTAAAAACACTCCAATCATGAGTTCCGATACCACATTTTGGGTTCATGTATTGATTTCTGTGAAAGTACAGGAAGCAAATCGCTTAGAATGCCACTTATAAATTATGAAATTGTGAAATAATACCCATGTGTGGTACATGAAACACCGAATATTAGGGAAACCAAATCACTATACTCTATCTTAAAATGGTAACACACCGATATTTTAAAAGATGAACATTGAGTTAAATAATGAGTATGACATGGAATATCGGCATAAATGAACCACCTAATATGTTATTTAAATATAAATATTATATACTAGCCATTAAATTAGATGATATAATATGATTAAATAAATAATGGAAATTATATGGTGTAAATATGTATTAAATAAATTCAGTGGTTATGACTTGGTTATAAATGAAAATAACAATAATTTGAAAGTAAAAGAAATGTTTTTCTAAAAAATGTTTCTATGTATATTATATGTTTTTATATTAATAAATTAGATTAATAAATATTTTTGATTTATTTTAATGAAATTTTAATATTCAATCAAATGTTTGGTCATTCATATTATATTTTTCAAATTCATCAGATAAGAATAAACCTAGTTTATTCTTAAAACCGTGTTTTTTTCAAAAAACAATTTTCATCGTGTAATGTAAAATTATTTTAAAATAAAATCTAACCAACATTAGATTTTTTTTGAAAAAATTTAAGTAACTTTTTAGATAATAATTTTAAAATTATATTATAGTGTTTTTTTATAATATTCTAAAAAATGATACATTTTTTATGAATAGTGAAAATACTAATTTGTTTTAAAACCCCCTTTCTGTTTATTGAATTATAAAAGTTATATTTTATTTAAAAATTGTTTTACAAGAATTTTTTTTTATTTTTATAATAATTACCAAAATTTAGGCCATTCAAATCAGTTTATGTAATTTTTTATATAAAATATTTTATACTTCAGAAAACATTTCCTTTAGAAGACTTTTTCCAACTTGTTTATAGGTTTAATTTTAAATTAGATTATACCACATATATGGATTGAATTTCTTAAAATATATTCAATATTTAGAATCATAATAATTAATATTAGTAAATAAGTCCAAATTTATTTCTGGTCATAATGAATAGTAAACATAGTAAAAATTAATGACCCTAGTTATGGTTAAAATTAGATATGGGGGGGGGGTTAAACCAAAATATGTGAGAATGATTGCTAATTAAAAATGTAAAAAAAATATTTATATCCATATTTATACCTTATAATATCCCAAATAATAACCTATGTTCATTTGGGATCATTTTTCATGGGAAATACTTTTCCATTTTGTATTGCTTTGGGAAATTTCCAAGTTATTTCTAAGAGGGTCCCCTCTATCACTTATAAATAGACCCCCATATCCTCTATTTTACACACATAAATATATTTTTTTCATCCAAGACTTCAATATACCCCTTCCTTAAATTCCTCCAATTTCCCAGAGTCTATAGTTTGTTCATAATACCATACTACAGAAGATTTTGGTGCAAACCAAAATATGTTGTCTGATGAAGAGGTATCAATCTTAAACTTCTATTTTTAATTTATTTATTCTCTCGCATCATTAAAATATTTTTCAACCATTATTATATAATAAAATCATTATATACTGTATATTAATATTTTATATGTCAATTTCTTACCCTATATCCATATCTTGTTCAATCAAAAGGGAAACAAAACCACTGTTAGTGTGTACAGAGGACTACCGCCTCGTAAACTGATTTAATTCATTTTCCATCACCACCAATCATGAATGGTTATAATGATGTATTTAATATATATATGATATAAATTCCATCTTTATCATTCTAAAAAGAATATATATCATATAATATCTTACATTTCCATTCATTTAAAAATGATAATGTGATTCATGCGTACGTGTTGATTACCACCTCCATGAATTGATGTGGTACATTTTTCATAACCAAATCACATGAATTATATATGTAAGTGTATTTAATGATATAATATGATATTTATGTCATAATAATAATTATTTAAATATAAAATCGTACTTATGTTCTTCTAATCGTGATCATTGAAAAATGGAAACATTACTCAAGAATACACATAGCTTACCATCTCCATGATTGTAACATAGTTAATTTTTCATAACCATACTACATGGATTGTTTAAAAACTATAATTTATGTATACAACTGATAATTATTTAAGTATTATTATTCTATAGATAATTGAATATTTACCACTTTTAAAATATTCAAATTAAAATATTCATTTTTTACATATGAACTCAATATCAACAAAACATTCAATGAGAAATCAAGTGATTAAGAAAATAAATATTACTTAGTAATAATAATAGAAAATTTATAATAAACATGAAAAAATTCATAAGAATGTAAATAATTAACAGATGTTTATTGTTCAGGAAGATAAATGATGTACATGATGAGTCAGACCTAAGGTAAGGGATTTCATGTCAATTTTCCTACATTAAGGAATATTTTATTGTTTTGTAAATAGTTAATTTTATATAATCTACATACTAAACTTTAATATGTTTTATCTTGAATCATATATACTTCATGATATTATAAATTTGAATTCAAAATATTTTATCTAATGGGCTTCTATGTGAAAGTTACAAAATGGTAAGTGTTTCAAAACTCAAATATATTTTATTGGGTTATATCACATATTCATTGATTATATTATATAAATATTATGTGTTCATTTGAATGTTTTTTATTTATTTTGTATTTACACATTTTTTATTTTAATTTGTTACACATAATCACTACATTGATTAACTATCACTATAATGTTATAATCATTGAAAAATTTATTTGTCTCAAATTGTCTTCTTTAGGACATATGTTTTTTATACACCTATATTATTTTAAGAGGTGTATCTAATAACTATTTGATATGTTATATCATGAATATATTTAAATTAATTTTATTTAATGTTTTATTTTATGTCATTTATTTCATGGTTGTTATGATTCTAAATTTACCAAATGGGTAAGGGTTTAATTTAGATTCTCATCATTATTCAGCACTTTTTTGTTTAAGTCTCCACTGGAGGAATTATATGATATTTATATATGAAAAGAATTTATTTTATTACCCAATGTAAATTTTTTAATGTTACAAATTGTATTTTAATTTTCATATTTTGTGTAATCAAAATATCAAAAAATGTTTTTAAGAAAAAGAGAGTTTACTTCCTCTTTAGTCTTTAATTTTTCTTTCCATGTCCAGGTTTCAAAAAAAATTATGGAATGTTTTTAATCTTCTCCAATTATATATTAATAATGTTTTACCCATGTATTACTTTCAAAAATTGGTCTTAAAATAATCTTCTAGTATTTTACTAAATACAGTTCTTTTAAACTTTTCGTATAAAAATGGGAAAGGAATATTTATTTTGACATACTCGACATGAACAAAATTTTCCACCATCATTATCACCCAATGATTTTATTACTACTTTACAAGTTTCAATTATTATTTTAAAATAAAATTATTTTTCCAAAAATTCTAGAAATTTTATGTTTTTAAATGTGATTTGCAGAGTGTAATGGGTATTTTCCTCAAGAATTTTTTAATGATATTTTAGGAATTTATATTTCTCAATGTAAATAACCATTAATTTACTTATGATACACTGGGTATTTTTATAGTGACATTTCATATTTTTTCATGTGATGGATTATGATTAGTTTGACCAAGGATATATTATTTTGATACCGTTTTTCTTATTACCATGGATTGTTTAAGTTTATGGATATTGATTATGGAAATTATTAACATTTCATTTCATCATTTTTCAATATGAATGTTATGTTGATTATTTTTCACTCATTACATGTTAGGAAATCATTGATCTTATGATGTGATGGGTGGGGCCCATTATTTCCCCTTTATAAATCTATAGGTCTCATGAGACAAATTATATTGGTAATTTGGCTGACTAGATGGTAAGTGAATAATGTCTAGCATTATGAATTCAAAATTTATGATATTAGTTAATGATTTTCATGTGATTATTTATGATATTCGTAGATAAGTTTTTGGGTCTTTTAATTAGTTATATGAAATTATTTTCTCATCATTTTTTCCCACTATATTATTTTTCTTACTCATGTTATTGATAAAACTGAATGTGTTTTAATTTATTTATCTTTATATAATGATTATTTCTTATTGAAACAAGATATATTAGTCTTTACATAAATCTTAATGAGAATTCAAGTTCAGCCATTTTTTTGTTTCCTTTACCCATGATATAAAGATGGAATTTTTGAATGATTTCATGGCTGAAGAATATTAACCGTTCGCTATATTGTATTTTTATGTTTTTAGTTTAAATGTTAAATTCAAGTATATAACTTTTTTACCAAGAATATTAAACTATTCATCCCATTAAGATGAAATCTCTTTAATCTAGCAACAATTTAATAAAGTAACCACTGACTTTGGGTAAGTAGGTTTGTGGTATTTATAGTTGGAATGAGAGAATGTTTAGTAGAAACCATTAAACCTAGATTTTGGAAAACATAGATTGGGTAATAAAACCTTATGAATAAGATTGAGGAATATTATATGTATTTGATAACATCCTAATTTTTAGATAGGGTATATATTATGGGGGTTTCCTGGATATTAATCCTTAAATGGATATTACAAGGGACATGGTTTTGAAAAATATGTATTTCAGAGTAATAACCCTGAAAAGAGTTGGTCAAGTATATCTCCACCAACATTATAATTCATGGTGACTATGATCTTAATATGTACCTAATTTAAAACTCTTGTACGAAATTTTTGGGATAATTTACATTTCCATTATAAACCATTATGAAGGATTTGATTAGATGATAAAAATGAATGTGGTTTATTAATAATAATGTGTATTGGGATGGTATGTATATGGTGAATCATATAATTAGAGGTAGAGATTATCCTTTTGAGGTATTATGTGATTGGAGGTCAACAAGATTGTAGATAATCTTCAAGATATTTATTGGAGTATAACCCTTTGGTTTAGTTTTGGATTTTGTGAAATGGTTATTTGAGAAAGAATTACATTACATTTTCAATAAAAAATTATAAAGGTGTTTGTAACCATTAGGGTTTATCATATCATTGATATTGAAAAAATTATGGGTTATTAACATTTTAGAATGTATTTTTTATCTTATAGCTTACCATGGGATTGAAAAGGTATTTGGTGACTATTTCACAAAAGTTAATTTTGAAGAAGTTCAATATTGTGGGGAAATTATATAATTAAGATATATAGAAATAAATTTGGATAAGAAGGGTTTTCATTTTATGAATTATGGCTAATTTATCTTTTGGATTCATTAATGGGTTTAATTTGATAATATTTTGGGTAATGGTTAGTATATTTTGGAGAACATAATATAAAGGAATTACATTATAGATAAGATTATTTATGAGTGATGGATGTTATTTGGAGATAATAGTTTTGATTATATAGGTAGAATAGGTGATAAAATAATTCTAATCATTGTGTTTCAATCTAAGTTAGGAATATTTTGATCAATATTAAGGAAAAATATTTGTGGAACTATTTAGTTTCAACTTTGGGTGTTACTGATGATGTGTAGAGAATAATTTAATATATTGCATAACTTATTCTAACCATTTTGGTTTTGTTAAATATTTATAGTTAGATGGAAGGAATGTTTAATATTTTATGAATCATATGTTATGTTAAAAAAAATTAATTTTATTGATTCAAACTTAAAAAAATCAATTTTTATATTCATTTATTGAAGTATGAAATGAAGTCACAATTTATCTAAGAAAAACAAATACTGAAATTGTTCTTATGAACTATAAATATATCAAGTATATATATTTTTTAGTATTCTGTATCTTGATGGTAAAATAATCCCCCAACTTTTGGAAGGGTATCTTGAAATAGAAAAGTTATTCATTTACCTTCATTTCTGATGAATCAATCGTCCTTTCACCGATCAAATGTTTATGGATTTGTGGTTGTTAACATTATCCTAACCATGTTATCTATCACTATATATTATTAATTATGTGTTATTTTCCTTCATGTTTATATTTTATGTTCACAATAATATTCTCATAATGGGAAACAAAGCTTCTTATTATTCTTGATGACATTTGTTTTTCACTTTCTCACTTATAAATTGGAAGTATTTCAAACCTTTTTTTGAAATGGAATTTCAACAAATGTATTTTTAAATTTAAAACCATTTATTACGGATAAAAAGTTAAAATTGTGATGAAAAATTTTATTGAAGTTGGGGATAATATGACAACCTAATAATTTAAAAGAAAAACATTATGTTCAATATCATACATGAAAGACAACACCGAGTTTAGAAAAATCCAAAAATATATTATTTAAAAAAGAAAACTATAAAAAAGATGTTAAATTGGTAGATATGAATTAGAAAAAATAAATTATGTTAATTATATATTTAATAAATTTATTAAATGCATTCATTGGTTATCAGTTTGTTAGAAATTGAAATAAAAATAATTTGAAAGTAAAAAAAAATGTTTTTCTGAAAAACTATTTTTATGTATGCAATGAGTTTTCATATTAATATATTAAATTAATAAATATTTGTGAATTATTTTAATAAAATTAATATATTACATATTCAATAAATTTTTTTATCATTTATCTATTCGTTTTTCGAGGCATGATATTAGCATAAACCCAGTTTTATTTTTTAAAATTATGTTTTTCTAAAAATAGTTTCATCGCATTTTGCAAAACCATTTTAAAATTAAAATTTTCGAATTAAAAAATTTTATTTTAAAAAATGAACATTATTTTTTAAATAATCATGTCAAAATTATCAGAGTGATTATTTTTTAATTTTCAAAATAGATTTACTTTTTCGAAGAAAATTGAAAAATACTAGTTCTCATTGAAAACTTCATTTTCATTTAAAGAATTCAAAATGAAATAGCTTATTTTAAAATAATTATGAAAGGAAAATTATTCATATTATTTTATAATTAATTCTAGTTAGATCACAAAAATCCATTTTATATTGACTTTTTATATCCTAAAAGATTATGCTTAAGAAATATTTTCAATTAAATTATGAAACATCAAAAAATTTATTTTTTGGATTAAATATTAATATTCATGATAATTAATATTATATAATAATTTTTACTTAATGTTTTGGTTTAAATTAATATTAAAACAGTAAAAATTAATTACCTAGTTAGGGTTAAAACGAGTTTAATGTGGGTGTTAAAAAAAGGTAAGAGTATTTTTACCAATTAAACATGTCAAATAAACATTTATGGACATAATTAGAGCTTATAATATTCTAAATACTTGACTAAGGTCATTTGGAATTTTTTCAAATAAATACTTTTTAATTTTTTACTCTTTTGGGAAATTTCCAAGTGATTTCCAAGAGGGTCCCCTCCCTGCTTATAAAAAGAAACATCATTCCTCAACTATCCACACCTAAAAGGAATTTTTATTGGAAAATTCATAACAAAATATCTTATTTAAATTACCTCCCATTTACTATAGACTATATTTTGATCAAAATAACATCCTGTGGAATCTTTCAGTTTAAACCTAATGAGGTTGTATGAAGAAGAGTTATCATTCCTAACCCATTATTTTGCTTTTATTTATTATTCAAAATTCATAAAATATTATTCAACCATGATGATATAAAACCATTATTATCTCCTATATACTAATATTTTTTATGTCAATTTCATACCCAATATACATATCTTCTTCAATCAAATGGGAAACAAATTTTCCATTTTGTGTATGGTAGACTACCGCCTCACGAATAAATGTAATTTGTTTTCCAACACAACCTATTGAAAATGTTTTTAATGATGGATTTAATATATATATATATATATATTATTCATTACATATTAATTATTATTTAAATATAATATATTATATAATTTCTTACATTTCTATTCATTTAAAAATCATAACATTGTTCGTCTGTATGGGTGGATCACCACCTCCACAAAGTGATATGATTCATTTTTCATAAACACATCACATTATTGATATATATTGGTGTATTTAAAAATATAATATGATATTTATTTTATAATTATAATTATATAATGATTAAATAATAGTTATGTTCTTTCAATCAAGGTCATTGAAAAATGAAAAAATTTCTCCGGCGTACATATGGCTTACCATATCTATGATTATAACTTTATTCATATTTCATAACGATAATTCATGGTTGTTTTAAAAATAATAATTCATGTTTAAAAATTATAATTATTTCATTAATATTATTCTAGATATGATGGATCAATGACAACATTTACCATATTCAAAATACCAAAGTGATTTTGGACATATGAACTGAATATTGACAAAATGTCTGATGTAAAATTAATTGATTATGTAAATAAATACCAATTATTAATAAATAAAATAAAGGGAATAAAAATTTTATATTTTTTCTTAATAAGGTAAAAAAATTAACATAATTATATTTTTCATTAAGATAACGGATGTATATCACGAATTAGAATGAGGTAAGGGATTTCATTTCAATTTTCCTTTATGGAGGCATATTTCATGCTAATGATCCTAATTTATTTCAGATGGTGTATATAATAAAATTGTTTATATTATATCATTAATTCTTAATAAATCATTGTATTTTATGTTTCAAATCTAATTATTTCAACCAAGAAGATTTTACTTGAATGTTTCAATGTGGTAAGTGTTTCATAACTCAATTTTATTTTATTAGGTTATATAACTTCATCATTGATTATATTTTGTAAAGATTACGTGTCGAATGACCATTTTTTAATTTATGATATATTTAAAATATTTCTTTGTTGATTTAATTTTTTTACAAATAATCACTTAATTTATTAATTCTCACTTCAATGTTACGATCATTATAAGGGGTCTTCATATATTTTTTTTTCATTGGGACATATGTTATGTTAAACACCGATTTAATTCTATAATATGTATCTAATAAACCATTGATATGATATATCATGAATCTAATTTCATTCATATTATTAAATTTTTAATTTATGATATATATTTTCTGGGTGTTATGATTTAAAAGTTATCAAAGTGGTAATGGTTTCTTTCACAATCTCATCATTATTCATGATAGTTTATGTTTAGGTATCTGATTGTGGAATTATATAATCAATATATATTTTACACAATATATTTTCTAATATTATAGTTATTTATTAAAATTATACATGTTCCATTAATTTTGATTTTTTATTTGCTCAAAATATCAAAAATTATTTTTTTATAAAAATATGATTTACTTCTTATTTAGTTATGAATTTTTCCATCTATGTCCATGTATTCTAAAAATGATTTCAAGAGATTTTTTAATATTATCCATTTTTAAAAATAAATTTATACCCATGTTTTAATTTAACAAAATTTTTTAAAATGCCTATTCATATTATTTTTTGAATGAGATACTTTTTCACTTTTCTTACAAAAATGCGAAAGGAATATTTGTTTAAACATTCCCAACATGAACTGAATTTCCTACCATCATGACCACCCAGTACATTGATTCATCTTTTACACTTTTCTATGATTATTTTCTAATGAAAATTTTTTCCTAATATTATAGGAATTTTTATTTTTTAAAAGTGCTTTAAAAACTGAATAGGGTATTTTTTCAAGAATGTTTTACTGGATTTTTATGGTATTCTTATTCAAAAATGATAACAACCCTTATTTATCTGATGCTCCACTAGGGATATGTTGTAATGATATGGTTCTTATTATTTATTTATATGGTTTATGATTAGTTTAACTGAGGGTTTACTATTTTGATACAATTTTCCATAATACTAAGGTTGTTCTATGATTATGGTTATTAATTATGGAAATTGTCGACATCTCATATGACAGTTTTTTTATACGAATGTTTACATTGATTATGTTTCACTACTTTCACTTGATAAATGAATTGGAATTGTTAAGTAATGGTAAGGTCCCACTATATCCCCTTAATTCATTGGTAGGTCTTACGAGCCAAAATTGCATGGGTATTTGGCTAAGACCTTACCCATTTATGTAATATGTCATGGAATGAGGCCATGATAGTCAGTTTATGATTACGGGAATTATGCATTCCATCATTATTAAATTATTTATTCATTTGTATTTGATAATTTAAATATTTATGATACACATGGATATGTTTCAAGATCATGTCATTAGTAATATGGAATTATTTGATCATCATTTATTCATACCATAATATTCTTTATGATAGATTTTTTGAAAAAATAAAATGTGTAATTAGTCATTTACCTTTTTATACAGATTATATTATATTTAATTTTGATAGCTTCCACTTCATGCAACTCTTACGGATAATTTTATATCACCCATTATTTTACTTCCTTTCCCCAAGATATGAAGAAATAATCCTTGAATGAGTTCAACGATACAAATTATCTACTATCACTATGTTGTAAATCTATGTTATGAATTTAAATGTTAGATCCAAGTGTGTATCTAATTTACCAAGACTATAGAATAGTTATATCTTATGGGATATGGTAACTTGTATCTTATTTCAATGTAATAAATTATCCACCAAATATATTCCACTAGCATCAAGGTCTTTACCAAAACCACCAGAAGAGAATAAAAAAATAATAGAGTTGGTGATTTGAAGAAAACATGAATGTTATGGAACTACACAATAATATTACACGGTTTAGTATTTCACCCTAATCTATATGGGAATAATTCTTCACATTATTCAAATAATTAAGAGGAATATGAATAAAATGAGCATATAACTCTCTATTATAGTGAAATTAATGGTCCCTATAGATGACCCACAATTCCATTTATAATAGAATATTTTCAATGCTTATAGTTAAAACCACCATAAAATCTAGGAAGGATAAATTATTCCTCCTCTGAGATCTTTGTAGGAACCCTTTTATGGTAAAATAATTATACCACCTTAATATTCCCAATCAGTTGGTTCATCCCATTCCAATGGTATCATATATATGAAATTCTACATATCTTATGGTGTGTGAACATCCAATGGTCAAACTCCATCTCACTAAACTTCATATTTGGGTTTACTGACACTTTTCTACTATCATCCCATCTTCATGAAGTAATAAGAATAAAGGTTAATGGATATTATCCTTCAAGTTAAAAAAAATTACATCCTTATAGTGAAATGAAGTTTACATCTCAAGAAAAAAATTATGTGGCCAGAAGGACCATGTTTTTTGGTACCTTCAAGGCCACATATGGTATGGCTCGACGTTTTAGAGGCCTAAAGGACAAATTTTGTTTTATTCTTAAGATACATGGGGCCACATCGTAAACCCTGAGATTCTGCGTCATGCAATTTGATCCCATGCATGTGGCCATACCATTAACCTCCTCCTGGTGCATCCTACACTCATGCCTTCCATGCTAGGTCAGCCCCGTGCAATGTTCCCCAAAGGATTCCACATCATGCCACCCCAATCACACAATTATAGACACATTTTACAACTGACTAAAACCCACCTATGACATCTGTTCTTATCAAGAACATACTATATTGGTCAGGAATATCGCCCAACATTTTCCACTTGTGGACTATGTGCATGGTAAGTAAATCAGTTCCACCATTTAATGGGTGTATAATTCTTCTCCAATTAGGTTTTGATCCTCGATCGCCTGGATGTCAATGGGGTGTGCTAACCACTTGGCTTCATCTTCTCCTTCAAAATCAATTTTTATTTTATTAGATTCTCAAATATTCTATCTAGGTTGAGAAGAAACACTTACATGTCTAAAATTCCCTATGATATAGGCCTAAATCCTCTATGTACATTGCATGATGGCCTATAGGAAAAAAATACATTTTTAGAAGTGGAAACTTCTCTCGTCGTATCATTCTCTAGCCTAATTCCCAGACATCACATCTACAGACTATCATCTTTTCACTATGTTGAGGCCTTAAATGTTCTCTAAAATATGTTCACTACTACCAGTAACTAATCACATAAATGATCATTATTCCTCTTTCATCACAATTGAATTATATGGCATCATCATATCCATCGATTAAATCCACTCCATACATCCTTTTGGTCCTAAAAATATGACATGTAGGTATTTTGAATTGAAGTCCATGTGGGATAAAGGCCAAATACCTGGCCTTAAAGACCATTTTGGATTAATCATATTACTATGAAAACAATTGTATTATTACGGTACTGCAATTTCACTATAGTACCGTAGTAATTCATCCCTTCCTGATTTTGAAACTAACTCTCATACAAGATTATGGGATGATTTTACCACTCCGGTATTCCACCAAATTCTTGGGTTAACCCAATTTCCAATTAGTAATTATTATTAATAATTATTTTAATTATTATATTTTTTAATAATTTATTTAGTAATTATTATTTCTGATTTACAATTATGTATAATTATATTATTAATTGTTGATCATTATTAATTATTTACTATTAATTAATTTATAATTATTATTAATTATTTACTAATATCGAATACTTATAAATAATTACTAATAATTAGTAATTATTATTAAATCATTACTAAATATGGATTATTATTAATCAATTACTATTTACTAATTAATTTATTAAATAACTACTTATTACTATTAATTATCAATAGGAAATTACTAATTTTGTTTAATTATTATTAATATTATTCTTAATTATTGAATAAATATAAATATATTAATAATAATTAATTAATTGTTATTATTAATTATTATTAATTACAATATTAATGATTAATTATTAGTATTTTATATAATATTCAATAATTAAATGCTCGTTTATTATTGATTTAATTTTTATTATATAATGTTATGGAAATTATTATCAATTATTAGTAACATATTATTAAAAAAATTATATTATTAAAAATGTGATATTGTAAATAATATGTTTTTATTCTAGTGTTTGTAAATAAGAAGTGAATCTGATATAAAAAATCTAAAAGGATTTTAAGGCCTCTCCTCTATTGGTGGATATTTTAGTTATATTTTCTGAATATTTTTAATAGAAATAATGTCTAATATAATATTAATTAAATAAATCTTTAAATTTTATTCTATATATTTATGTATGAATGTATGTATGTATGTATTTGTGTATATAATAATTTATGTAGATATATATGTGTGTCAATATAACAAAATAAAATAATACTTCTTAAACTCGTACATGAATATATATATATATATACCTACATATTAAAGTCTAAAAATTATATTTTTTAATCATTTTTAATAAATGTGTTAAAGTATTTAATCTGTATGAAGAGAAATTAAAGGAATTCATTAAAGATTTTAGTATTTCATATATTATCAGTTTCCAAATTACATTAAAATATACATGATGCCAAAGAAATATATTTCCATTGATTGGAAAAAAATGGAGACAATATTGAAATAATAAATGTGTTAAAAAAATTTAGTCAATAGTAAAATAATAAAAAATTGGGACAACACAAAATGATAGAAAATAATAAAATATTAAAAAAAATTATAGAGATATATATACTTCCACAAATATAAAAATTTCACAAACATATGTGGGAAAATTCTCAAAAATATAATCTTCAAAAAATATATGATAATAATATGAAAAAATATATGTGGTAAAATTTTCTAAAACATTAAAGTAGTATACTATTGTACAAAAATAAAATTATAAAAAATTCAAGATTAAGAGATCCTCTTATATAAATGATTAATTATTTCCCATATATGACAATATTTAAAGAAGCTATTTTGAAGTAATCAAATCAAGATATATATATCTAAATTATAAGTTGATTGAGCCAATTATTTAATAAAATATTAAAATATACAATTAACTTAGTTAATTTTCAAGTGATTCAATTTTCACTTAGTGTCATTTTTTTACCCCTTAATGAGATAAACTTGAATCCCTATACTAATATCCACACATATTTCATGATGCTCAGGAAGTCGGTCACAGTCCATCAGATTTTATTGTGAAGAATCATATTCTCCACAATATCCATCATTGTTTATTTTTAAATTATGAGAGGATTTGAGAGAGGAAATTCAATTTGTGCCAAGTGAGAATGAAATTTATTGATTTATATTCCTAATTTACCATTATCAAATTACATAATATATTTAGTGTTTTGAAATAGAAAACTATAAGTAGATCCATCCTCTTTTCCATATTCAAATCTCAAACATAAAGTCATTAAAATTTATTTAATTTTATTATTAATAATAATAATAAAATTGATAAATAAATATGTATCATGTTAATTAATATTTATTTAATTTTTTATCTCATTTCACAAATAATTATTTTTCTGATATAATTAAATAAATTTCAAATAATAATTAATCTAATTAAATAATTAATGAGATTAGGTCCTTTTAATTAATATAAAATCTCCTCTAATAAGTAAATACATAATTATACTCACTAATATTACTTGTGAATATTTTAAAAAATACAAATTCAAAACCCTTATATTTTTTCAGGAATAAATAGTGATTGAATTGTGACAGAATCTACTGATCTTACATAAACACATAGTGTGAAACAATAAAAGTCAATTTCTCACTACTAGTGAGTGAAAAATATGAAAAATTTGAATCTAAAAAAACATCAAGACCTAGATAATGAAATAAAAAATTGTAGCAGTGAAAAACATCCTACAAATGATTAATATGCAATATACTCATTTTTTCATCTAATTTCTGATAAATACTGATTTATACATGTGTAATTATCCATTAATACTTGAATAATATTTATATATTTTACAATTAAAAAGATGCATATGATTACTCGAGTCCTCTATTTAAGTAAGACTCTGTTATCTGAACCAATGAGCTAAAGATATATTATTCTATAGCCCAAAAAAGAGAGTCCATTTTTTATTATTCAATCAACTTCATACCACTTAAGGAACACCTCATTCGAAATAATTCTACATGAGAATATAAATCACAATTTTCATCATGAATATAAGTATAAATATCATTATTTTCATTAATAAGTATATCAATTTTAAGTTTTATTACACACATCATAGATAAGAATTTCTAATGTAACCTAGTGCATAAAATTATTAACAGAAAGGTTGTCCTTCTTATTAGAAACCATTATAGGTAATAATAAATGATCTTCATGAGAATAATTATAAATGATTTTTTTACCCAAGAACTTGATATACAGATATCAACCATTTCATGTTTTTAATATGTATTCAAACCATAAGAAATAAATTATGAAAATTTCCATTGCATTCCTGGTTCTAAATATAGCAGGAACCTGTATAACCAATCAAAATGAAAAATATTCACATTTTATAATCACATAGAGTTTTTTGGAAGAAAGTATAATAGAATATATGAATAAAACATCTATATATGAACATAATTGTATGGTTCCATGTATAAAAAAGTTAATAAAGAATGTTTGATCAAGGTAACCAATTCTAAAAAATCCCACATACATCGGAGAAAATCAATAATTATCCCCATTTTTAGGATAGGTTGTGATAAATGTTTTATAGAAAACGAGTTGGAACTCTAGAAGGGGAGATTATATGAGTTCCATAATAGAACCAGATGGAGTAATGGTTAGTATAACCACAAATATCTAGAACTAGAATCATACATAAGAGATATATGAATACTAGATCTAGACATTGGAAGTTTGTAAAAAGAAGTAACCTTTTGTATGAGTAACCCTATTTAATGAATAAGAAAAACATGGATCGTTTTGAAGGATACATATGATTCTTCAAAGGGAAATGTGAGAATAAAACTGATAGATTGAATTATTTCCTAGGGATTATATGTTGATGCTTTTTATTTATTGGGAAACTACTGACTACTTTTACCAAATAAATTGTCATCCATGAAGATCATAGTTTGGTAAGATCATCCATGAATAATAGATAATGTTGGAACTATGATCATCCTACTTCGTATTTTTATAAATGGGATGGGTGGGTTCAATTATTTTGCATACTAATCTTGTAATCATTTACATTCATTATTAATAAACCAATAATGTTTCTATTGTAAATTATGAATTAGTCCAAACAATTCAAATCCCAATGTTCTTTTACGTTGGTGTGAGTTATTTTGTTCTTCCAATTATGTTAGAGGATCATTTTAGGTTAAGGTGATCTGATAGAATTTTTTTATCATGGTTTCTTTATCCAAACATTGATATTAAGGTCCCCTACTTTTGAAACATCCATTTTTTTGTAAGTTAGGTTATAAAAGGGACATACATAACATGGGGTTTCCAAAACAAAAGTGGTATTAGAGTTTGGTAGTAGACATTTTGATGCTTATTCTCCTTATAATTTTTCATTTTTGTTTGATTTCACCTTTTTAGAAGGCTTGATATTTTAGTAATTTAATGTTTATATAGAAAAGTGTAATGGGTAAGATATCATATTATAGAAGATGAAGATTGAAGTTAGTATATACTATAAGGATACTGAGCTTCCAATGAAGTGGATTAAACCCAAATAAATGGATAAAGATTAATGGGAAAGAATATATTGATAATTTCTTAGGTTATTTTAAATGTTATTAGCAAAATATGAAGACTTCTATATTTTTGAGGTAAATGAAACTTCATGAATAATTTCCATTCTCAACAAAATATATAAAAATCCTTCCAATATTAGAAATATTTTTAGTATATAAACTATTACATGGTTAAAAAAATAATATCTCATGTGGCAACTCACATAACAAACTACACATATAATTTTCACTAATACATGGTTTCAAATAATCAACTCATGTGGGAAAAAGTATATAATTGGACTTACATGTGAATTAAACTATCATAAATCATTAATAATTATATCGACATGGAAACATTTTTTTAACTAATTTCATTCTAAGAAAACCCTTGAAAAGTGAAAAAATGAAATCCATTCATTATCTTTGGCTAAATTGATAAATAATGGTCACTAGGGGAAAAATCATTCATAGGGTGGCCTTAATCAAACCAAATAAGCCTAAACATGCTTAAATTAATGTACTAAATTACCTAATGTCATTAGGTGTCAACATGGGTCAAAATCTCAATCAAGAAGCAGCCTAAACATGGGTTCATGGCACAATGACACATATAAATAACTTGAAATTAAAAAATTAGCATGAGACCACCTAACTCGTTGTAGTAAAACTCTCATCATCCATCCATGAGCTCCAATTTGATCTAGAAGGTCATAAATATGAGAAAAAAGATTAAAAAGTCAACCATAAATAACTTCTTCTAGAAGTGTAATTTATAATAATGGAATATGTTTAATCTAGAGCTTAATTATATGGTTCAAGAGAAACTTACGACGACCGAATCAGATTCCGGACGATGATTTGGGAGAAGGTTGATGTTTCGGCGGTGCATGTTCTTCAACCTAGCGATCCCACTGTCCAAACTATAGAATGGAGAGGCTACTTCCCATTTAAAGTGAAAAACACAAGTACATAGTATGTAAGTCTATATACACGGCACATATATCATTTTAGTGTTCATTTAGTAGGTGACTTATACTAACTTACTTTCCTGGGCACGTCGACAAGACTACATGGTGTGTACTGAGAATTACACGGTGTGTAGTTGGTTTTTCCTCTTTTCTATTCTAACATACCCACATTCAATGTATTCTCATCCTACACTGATGAAATACATGGAGTGTGTACATATCATTACATGGTGTGTAACCCTGAATCATCCCATGTGATAGTATGATTCCAGTACTTATCTAGTTTTCCCTTGTTTTCATAAAAAAAAACTCAAGGAAAATGAATAAAATAATCATACCTAAAAAAGAAGAACTGAGTTCTTAAAAACTTCTCCCCTTAAATCAATTTGTCCCTGAATTTCACTTCCAAGGGTGGTGAAGGAATATCTGATAATAACTCCAGCTATTAAGCATGTGTGTCGGCCTCCCTCTCCCATGTCTCGTGCTATACTTGGCCATGCTTTAATAACACCTGTATGAGAGGACTGGATCGTCCTCATAGAACCTTCATGCTCCTGTGAGCTATACAAATCAAATTATCCTAAAAGGATGCATAAACCTAATGATCAACCTCCTTAGGCTGAATAACATGAGATGGGTCTGAGTGATAGTGTTGTAGCTGAGATACATGGAAGACTCGTGCATGGATCGGTACCTATGAGGTAACAGTAACCGATAGGCAACCAACCCAACTCGCTCCAGAATATCAAACGGTCCTACATATCTCGATGAAAGTTTACCCTATCTGCTGATACTCTTGTGTCTCAATCTCGGTGTGACATGTAGAAAAAATTTATCCTCAGCCTCAAACTCCAATGGTCGTATACGACGGTCATCGTATGATTTTTGACGAGACTACACAATACACACCCACTTATAAATAAAGTTGACTTCTCAATAGTCTCCTGGACTAGATGAGGTCCCAACATAGCTGCCTCTCCTGCATCTATCCAACACATGGGTGATCGGCTGACTTACCATAGAAAGCCTCATATTCCTCCATCTGATTAGTAGCCTAGATGTAATTTTTATAGGTAAACTCAAATAGGGGTATATGATTCTCCCATGATCCCCCAAAGTCTAGGACACATCCACACAACATATCCTATAACACCTGTATCCTACACTCTGACTGGCCATCAGTTTAAGGGTGGTATGTTGTGCCCAGAACCACCGATGCACCCAGTGTCCTCTAAAAACTCTTCCAGAAACGAGATGTAAATTCGATGTCCCTATCGGAAATAATATAATATGGGACCCCATGAATTCATACCACCCTTTGGATATATATCCTTCTGATCTCATCAACACCGATGGTCTCCTTGATCGGCATGAAATGAGTGACCATCATAAGCCTGTCAACTACAACCCACACAACATCGTTTCCCCTAGGCGGCCTTGGTATCCCTATCATGAAATTCATCGCGACACCAACACATTTCCACTCCAAAATAGGAAATTTATATAACATCCATGCCGACCACTCATGTTTTTCATTCACCTACTAATAAGTGTAACACCTCGTAACAAAACAAGATACTTCTCACTTCATACCCTGCCACCAGTACTGACGGCACAAGTAACGGTACATCTTGGGGACTCCAGGATGCACTGCCCATGCTGAAGAATGAAACTCATGCATCATGTCCTCGCATGTAACCCCTGGAACCCACACACTTCCATGGATACATAGAACTTCAGGCTCTCCTATCATCTATCTTGGAGGAGGGTCCTCAACATCCACACTCCAGTAGAACTAGGTCTCCATAATCTGATAGCTACCTCATCCTCACTCTGTCCAGTTGGGTTGAGGTAATAGACAAAGATGAAAGATAACTTTGTTTCTGACTATTTTTCATCTATAAATGCAACATAGAGAACAAATCCATAAGCTTTCAATCACCACTAGCCTCCTGAACTTCTTGTATTTGAGTTCTCCTTCCCAATGCATCAGCCATTGTGTTGCCTTTCCTAGGCATGTAGGCAAGCTCAAAGTCATAATAATATAGGTACTCAACCCACCATCACTGCCTCAGATTAAAATGACACTAATTAAAGATGTATTAGAAACTTTTTTGGTACTTGTACACCAATAAAATGTTCTCCCCAAAGACAATGTCTCCAAAAACGCATATCATGTAAAACTACAACTGACTCGAGATTGTTCGTTTGGTAATTCCTCTCATGTAGCTTCATCTACTAATACATGTACGCAACAACTCAATCTCCCTACATAAGTACTCCTCCCATCTAAATACCTGATGCATCATTGTACGTAGACTAACTCGATCCCTACTCTGGAAATATCAGTATTGACGTTAATATCAAACATCCCTTCAACTCCTGAAAGGCTACGTCACAAGAATCTCACCACTCAAACTTCACACCTTTCTTAGTCAAGCCAGTCATTGGCACTTCTAAGTGTGAGAAGTCATGTATAAAAGTCATATAGTAACCAGTTATCCCCAAGAAACTTCGTACCTCAAACACATTCTTAGGCTACTCCCAGGTCACCACTTCCATCACCTTGTCAGGGTTCATTGATACTCCAATATGTGAGATGATGTGACCCAAGAAGTGAATTTGATCCATCCAGAAGTGGAATTTAGCGATCATAGAATATAATTTATGCTCTCCTAGTGTATTAAAAATATTATCAAGGTGTTTGGAAGGGTCATGTCGATTGTGATAATACCCTAAGATATTTTCCATGAAAACCACCACAATATAATCTAGCTAAGGATTGAACACTTGGTTTATCAGCGCCATGAAAACTGATGGCACATTTGTGAGACCAAAAGGCATAACAAAGTACTAATAGATACCATAACTGCTATGAAAAGTTGTATGAGTTATGTCTGCTGATCGAACATTTACTTGGTGATATCATGACCTTAGGTCAATCTTAGAGAACACTCAAGCTCCTCAGAGTTGATCAAATAGTTCATCTATCTGTGGAAAAGGATATCATTTTTTAACTGTCAACGGGTTCAGTTTCCGATATTCCATATAAATCCTAAGGGTGTCATCATCCTTTTTCACAAAAAGGACTGGTGAACACCAAGGAGAAGTACTATTTCAGATAAAACCCTTAGCTTACAGATCTTCCAACTGCCTCATGAGCTCTTGAAACTCTATCAAATCCATCATGTAAGGAGGAATGGATACTGATACAACTCTTAGCACTAGCTTTATAGTGAACACCACCTCTCTAACGAAAGGTAATCCTAACAAGTCGTCCAAGAAACATCCCAGAAACAATTAACTGATGGAAGAAATCTTCCATAAATGTTCCCTGATCATTCAGAAATAAACTCACAATCTGGGCTATCATGCCTCCCAATCCACAGTGCTCAGGTCCAGCTCTACTTTCTTAGATATCCCATTCACCATTATATAGAAACTATCTTCCCTATAGTGAAGTGAAACTCAACCTATGATAATAGAAATAAATAAAGGATAGAAAAGAATCTAATATGACCATTCTAATAATTAAATCAAAGCCCATCATCTCTAATACATAGTGGTTCCATAGGAAGTTACACCCACCAATCTCAAGGGCTCACTCCTTGAACTGACGCACACCTACCATTATAATCCCAAATGGAGTGTCTAGATTCATTACATTAGATGTAGTATAAACATGGAGCCCAAGGATTTCCACAATGGCCACAGATATAAAACTATGTGTAGCACTAGTATCAACAAGTGAAAAAGATAAAATAGAGGCAATAAGAATAGTACCACTGACTGTAGAAGGTCCGAGATCCTGATCCTACTAGGTCTATAGAACATAATATGTATGATTTGTACCTTGGACCTGAGACACTACTTGGCAACCCTGAGCTGACCCTCCCTACTATCGCTGAGATCCTGGGGTCTGGCTTCCATAAACACAACCACCCTCTCAACATGGATGACCTGATGTATTTTAGTTCCCTGACTAGTGAGAATCTACTGACCCCACTCGTCATTATGGAGTTGGTGCAGACCCTCTCCCACTAAATTCTATTGGAAAAGTCCGGGAAAACCAATGTAAATGGCCCATCACTCTGCAAGCTCGACATTTGACCGGGTCCATCTGGAATTGAAGTTTTGTATACCAAATCATTCTACACTAGTACCACCTCACATGGCTACTGAAAGAAGGATTATGACCACTCATATCCCTGAGAGAAATCTCTATATGAACCTTCTTACTTCCAGTCGACCCCGTACTAGATCTCGGTGATGAACTTCCCTAGATCGCACACCGAGATTCACGTTGGTTGTGCTCGGTAATCAGTGCTTGTTTCACATTAGAAAAGACATAATGAAACCTAAATACATTCTCCTTTGATCGTATTTTAATCTTGAGACCATACTCAAATATTCTATCCATCGATACATCATCAACCATCAAAATAGGTGTGAATCACTGATCCTCAGTAAACTGGGATGAAAAGTCCATAACTAATTGTGTGCCTAGCTCTAATTGCATGAAATCCCAGGCTCGGTCAACCCATATCCTATTGGGAAAATAATAATCATATAAGGCCACCTAAAAGTCTTCCCACGTCATATACCGATGGAACCCTACCTGAGTGACAACATCCCACCATCTCTTGGCAGAATCAAGGAGCATATATGACATGAGCTTGAACCTCCTCTCAAGAGACATATCCAGATGCTCGTCGATAGTACGCACTGATTCCATCCATGATTCCACAGTCAGTGGTCCACCATACCCTGAGAAATTAGATGGATGTTCTACTATAATATATGTGTCAGCTATTCTAAAGATGTGGTAGCCCGTAGTACTCCATCCCCTGAAAAAGTAGCCGGATGCTGGTGCTAGAATATACGCGTCAACTCTGCCATAGATGTGGCAGCTTGTGGTGCTCCCTATAGGGTCTTCTTGAACCTCACAAAGACTTTACAGAACTTTTCATCTGCACCTGCATCTGGTATAATAGTTGGTGTCGGATCTGGAACAACTGGGAGATCCATCGGTAACCAATGACCTACCATTTCTTGAGTATGATCATCACCACTCTCTTAGCGTACATCTCATGGTCATTGCAGTGACATGAATCTACAAGTTCAATAACATTCCTTAGTTCAAACTTATTATCAAGGTTTCCCATTCTAGTTCCAAAAAAAATAAGAGAAGACCCCAATACATTGTCTAAAAAGGAATACGCAGTGTGTAAAATAATACACGATATATACCCTTATGTCGCCACATGGTCATGTGCTACCGCCGGATAGGGTGTCAATAAACCCCAGGTACACAGCTTATTCGACCCTCACATGGAATGTATACATTTCCTTCCTCCCATCCATGTAATCACACTTGGCCATGTCTACATGGGTTCATCCTGGGTAGACTACACGATGTGTACCGAGATTACACGACATGTTCTGATCAAAATTCAACATCCTGTATTTCCTATCACAAGGCCCATTAAACTATCAGATATTATACATCATGTAAATGTATTGCATGACATGTACATATTAATACTTGGAACACCTTCTTCCCCGAACATGGAGAATACATGGCATGTTAGGATAATATACATTCCATATATACTTTCTTTTTCAAGACAGAACCTCCAGTTTTCTCATATAACCCTTGTTTAGTATAAAAACCTATTAATAGGATTCCAAATTCTAATTTGTGAGGTACCATAGTCCCTAAAGATCAATTTTTGGGACACAATCATAACATATCGCAAAACAATTATATAACAAGTTCTTTTAACCTATATATTTCATTAGGGCATAATTTATCAATTCATAAGGTCTCATACTACTTATGGATTGAAAGATGATTTCACACCATTATTTACTACACCCATATAGCAGAAAAGAAGGCATATCTATCCTGTCAACTATCACAAAAACATGAAATAGATAATGCATCCTAGATGGCATGGCATAATTCATGGCATGTGATTCAAACAAGTGTCTATATGATGCATGAGATGGAATACCGTCATCTCACCTGGTTGCAAAAAAATTGAACCACAATTGCATCAATAGTAATTGAAAAATTAAGTGTGTCACCCAACGGTGAAATATAATGAACTATAATACCTCAAAATCTAAAAATAAAAATTCATTTTGAGGTAATTTAGCATTTCCAGGAATAAAGGGTTGCTACTCCTGGGAATAACTAATTACCAAACTCCATTTCTTTCATATCCCGGTATAATGTCACTAAACAATAATAAAATCCAGACAATAAAATCCATTGATATCACTTTGTATCGTCCTGGTTCAGGAAGCCACTCCACTGGTGCCCTGTACCCAGTTGGCCACATGGCCTCAAACGTATTTTCCCAAACACCAGAGGTTGCCGACTAGCAGCAAGGGCCTAGGGTGTGATAGTGGGGAAAATATGTCTTCATTGATTGATTGTAACACACATGAATAAATTATAACAATAGCAGAAGCATCAAACAACATGAAACTGAAGTAAAAAATGAAACACTAAAAGATAAAGATATCCAGAAGACATCCAATATCAAAATGATGTGGAATGTCAAATGTTCTAAGAAAATAATTAAAACAGGGTAAAATGCCATTAAGTACAACACAATACTAAAGTACAGTAAAATAAAATGAAACTTATTAGCATCACAAGTTGTGGCATCATCCCATGCTCTCCTCCTCCTAAAAATAAATCAAGTACCGGTATAGGGAGCATTTCCCCTATTGACCCCTTCAGCAATGTAGTTTGTTTAGTCCCAAAACATGACCCAAACAGGGTGTGATAAATAAATCCAAGTAGGAAACCACCAATTGTTAGTTCCAATCTTTCAGTGAGTATAAGAAATAGTAGTCTACAGTAATAAAATGCAGTAATCTTGTAAGTACTCAAATATAAACCATCCTACAAGTAATTCTATTTATTTACATTCATTTTTTATTCTTTAATCAATTCAAATCCATAGAATTATATAACTCTTGGGGTCAGTCATAAGCCCATCAATCCCCTATATAATGTAAACATAACAGATACCTCAGTAGGATATCTAAACAAAGAAGGGTAAACTAAATCCAAGATTCAGTTTTGTCTTGGAAGATGCATCGACAGTCATTCCATTTCAATATGTCTCAGGTCCAAGACTGATGTATAAGCATTTCAACAAATTCAAGTCAGGGAAAAGCCCAGTGTATCATCATTTTAGCATGTATCAGGGACTATCCTAATGTATCATCATTTCCGCATGTAACAAGGACTAGCCCTGTGTATCAGTATTTCAGCATGTATCAGGGTCATGCCCGATATATCAGTATTATAGCATATTTAGGGTCAAGCCAAGTGTATCATCATTTCGGAATATTAAAACCAAAACATGTAAATTACCCTATTACATTGTTAAAAAAATAAAATCTCTTGAGGGAAACTCATAAAATAAACAACACATATAATCTACACTAATACATGGTTTCAAATAATCAACTCACGTGGGAAAAAGTATATAACAATTGTATCATTTGAATTAATCTATCACAATGCTTTAACAATCATATAAAAATGGAAATGTTTATTTAACCAATTTGATTCTAAGAAAACCATTCAAAAGGGAAACAAATTCAAGCCCATCGGCATCCTATTCCAAATAGCTAAATACCAGTCATTCCAGGGAAACACACCCATGGGGTGACCCTTAATCAATCTAAATATGCTTATACATGCTTCAATTAATTTAATCAATTAACTAATGTCATTAGGTATCAACATGTGTCAAATTCTCAATCAAGAGACACCCTAAACATGGGCTCACAGAAAAACGGAGCATATAAACAACATGGTATTAAAAAAATTTCATGAGACCACATACCACATTGTATTATGACTCTCCTCGTCCTACCTCGAGCTCCAATTCAAACTTGAATGACATAGATCTAAGAAATAAGAATAAAAACTCAACCATAAATAAATACTTATAGAAAAAGAATAGGGAAGGGCGAATTAAGTGTAATTGAAATCATACCAATATGGTTCAAATGCAACTAACGAATATCGAATTTGAGTCAATATGATTATTTGGGAGAAAGTTGATGTTCCGGTGGTGCATGTTCTTCAACCCGGTGAGACCACTATCCAAGCTGTAGAATGGAGAGGCTACTGCCCATTTTAAGTGAAAAACAAAAGTACACGGTGTGTAAGTCTATATACACAGCATGTATATAATTTTACAGTTCATTTGGTTGTTGACTTCCACCGAATTACTTTCCTTGGCCTTTCAACATGACTACATGGCATGTACTGAGAAGTATACTGCATGTTGTTGGATTTTCCTCCTTTCCTTGCTGACATGCCCACACTCTATGTATTCCTATCATACACGGCCAAACTAAATAGCGTATACTTATAATTACATGACATGTAACCCTGAATCACAACATGTGATAGTATGATTCTAGTACTTATCTATTTTCCCCTTGTTTAGTCAAAAACAACTCAAGGAAAAATAATAAAAGAAATCATACCTCAAAAACAAGAATCGGGTTCTTACAGTTTCCTTTATCCATGTCGATTCTAGTAAAAAGGATTCATTAAAAAAATCATGTCTATATTTCATTATGTATTATGAAAATTAGAACTCTAGATTTTTTATATGCGATAATATTCCCTAGAATTTAATCAAAAGAAGGATGTACCCTATAATTTTGGGATCAAAATGAAAGATAGGAACCAGAAGGAAGATTCTACTAAGAATAAGGAAAATGAATATCAGTCCAAGTATGATCTAAATGGAACTCTAGATTTCCTATTTATTTAAGGAAGTACTACAATTTTGGAATAACCTCATATTATGAAAGGTGTTGTCTAATATGGAAGTTATATTATAAAGGTTTATCAAGGAGAAAATTTTTATGAAAATTTGAGGATTTTGGGGGTGCAGGGAAGTGTTCCATAAGATATAGTTCAAAAAAGGATCAAAATCTCAATATTTGAGGAGAATGACCAATTTAAAACACTAATATTTTTTGAATTTTTTAAAATAATTTTAATCATTTAGATATTTTTAATTAAATGCAACACGAAGTTTATCTTGCGCTACATGCAACAATGAGTTTATCTTTCATTACACTCAACTCCCAGATTAAATGAAATGTGACATACTATTAAAATTATATTGCTTAACATGATAGTTATCACCTTGCTATTGGAATGGAAGACATGAATAGGATTATATAAATTATAAAAATATATGGTTTACACATTTATTTAAAATTAATTATTTGGTGACCAATTAATTAAAAATTAAGATAAAAACTATTTTAAAACAATGGAAATATTTTTTCACAAAATAATGTTTATGCACACAAACACGTTTTACCTAAATAAGTTAAGAAAAATTTTGGATTATTATTTTAATTAAAATTTTATATTATATATTCAATAAAATTTATAATATTCAAATTATTTACAATCTAGAATAGATACAATATTAAATCCAATTTTACGCCTATAATTGTATTTTATTTTCTAAGAAACAGTTTTATGACCATTTTCACACTAATTTTAAAATAAATTTTTAATACCTTTTTAAAATTTATTTTTAAAATTTTAATTAATATTTTAAATCATATTGTGAAATTTATCTTTGTAAGAATTCTTGAAAATTTTATGAGAAGGTAAATTCTTCGATGAATAGTGAAAAACATAGGTTTTTATTAAGAATTTTCATTTTTTTAAAGAATTTAAAAAATATTTTACGGTTGTTTAAAAGGAAATATTAGTAAAATTATATTACTATTAATACAATATAGTTCATTTTAATAAAATTAATATTTATGTTTTAATGAAAACCTTTTTTAATGATTGAACATTTTCTCTTTGGAAAACTGTTTTCTCATCACGTCTACAAGATTCATTTTAAATTGATATTTGAAAATTTAATGAATATAATTTGTAGTAATGGATTAAATATTTTGAATTAGAATAATATATTTTATAAAAGATGTTAAATATAATTTTGGTCCTATTGAATAGTAAAAATTAATTACTATAGTTGAGGGGAAAATGGGTTTACTGGGGGTGTAACTAAACGGATAATAGGTAAAATGACATATAAAATTAAAAGAACCCAATTTTATATAAATTTATAGGAATTAAAACCTATAATGTTCAATAATAGACCATTTTGGTTCTGTGCAGGTTGTGAAAAAGGTGAGTAAATTGTTTCTTTTCAAAAATTACAAGGGTACCACTAACCTCACATATAGAAGGAAACCCCTTTTATTTTCCTCTCTATTTAAAAAACATTTTTTTTTTCAGAAAATAACTTAGAAATAACCTTCCATAATTCTCTCCTATAACTCTATAAAACTTATTTTTTTCATAAATAGAACATTAGAATCCTTTACGGCAAACCAAAAGAAGTTTTATGAAGAAAAGGTAACGTCCCTAAATAAGAGTTTTATCACTTTTACCCTAAAATCCTTAAATACTTTAAAAATGATTTCTTTATAACCTCATTATATTAATTATACTTATATGTTATTGTTTTATTATAAATACCTGAATTAGTCTCATCTTTTATGAAACTGGATACAAAATCATCTTTCATGTGTACGGCAGGCTACCACCTCACAAACCGATGTTATTCATTTTCCATCACCACCTCTTGCAGTAGAATATAATGATATATTAAAAGTTTATATATTATATTTATGAAATTAATATAATTTATATATAATTATATCACATATAACTTCTTATTTCCCATTCTATGGGAGTATGATAGCATCGCTCTTGTGTACGGCATACTACCACATCGTGAAGCGATGTGATTCATTCGTGATTGCCATGAAATGTAAAAAAGAAGATTTTAATAAAAATATGTGACATATATGACATAAAAATTATTATGTAATGGAAATATAATATTTTACTTTTATTCATTCAATCCATCCTGAAAATGAAAATAATGTTCAAGTTTACATACGACGTACCTTCTCCATGAATATTGTATTTCATTTTCTATCTCAAAATTTTATATAATTCTATTAATATATATATATATATGTATATATTTAATATATATTATATTTATATCATATTTAACATTATGTATTTGATTTAACCATGATTATATAAAGAGGAATGAAAATACCAAATCAAAACATACATAAAAAAAGTAGTAATTACTAGAAATACGACTTTAACATAGAATTGTTAACAAATAGGTAATAAAATTTGAAAAGTAAATTTTATTTTTTATGATATATATAATTATGGTTATATAATAAATTTATAATAATATTATATTTTTTATAAATGAGGTCCAAACATGTACGATGGAAGTCGATACTTTAAGTAGGGGATTTCCGTCCCAATTTTATTTTCTTTGAGAAAAATGTGATATTCACCACATCTTTCTTTTACATGGTATATATAATTACCAGGAATTTATTTTAGGATTAATATCCTAAAAATTATAGTCATTTAAATATCCTTTTTATGATCTATCTTTCATGGTTTAATGATTCAAAAGTTTCCAAAGCAGTAAACATTTTTTGTCTAAAATTTCCTTATTTGGGACATGAGTTATTTTATGAACCTATAATATCATATGAGGTGTATATAATACCATTTTGACAAGTTATATCATGAATATATTTATTTTAATGATATTATAAGTATCATTTTATGTTGTTCTTTAATGTGTCCAACAATTCAAAAAGATACCGAAGTGGTAAAGGTTTGATGTTATAATCTCACTATTTATCATGTTTATTTATGATTATACTTTAGGCGATGAAATATTATGACCAATAACTAAATAATATCAAGAATTTTATTATACTATGGTTATTTAATTATAATTCTTGTTTTACCATCATTTTACTCTATTTATTTAATCAAAAGTTTAAAAGAATATTTTTTTGAAAAAAATATTTATTTCTATCTTTGGTCGAAAAACCATTTTCATATATACACCTATTTTATAAAAATGTTTCCAAAAATGTTTTAACATTATCCAATGTATTTATTGATGTATTTTTAACACATTTTTTAATTTTTTAAAAAAAATTTAAAATGAATCTTCATGTTGTTTTTTAAACAGCATTCATTTGAATATTAATAAAAATATAATAGGAATATTTGTTTTAATATGTATGAAATTTTCTAACATCATGGAGACATATTTTTTGAAAAATTAAATTATAATATTCAATGTTTTTTAAAAAAGGGAATTATTTTTAAAATGTTTTATTTTAAAAAATCAATGTGAAAATGTTATTTTCCACTTTAAATGTTTTAAATTATTTTTAAAGCCTCCGTTATAAGTTTCAAAAGGTTCCTTAAAAAATGAATTACAAAATGTTTTTTGATATTTTAGTTTTAAAAATGTTATTTAAATGTGAAAAGTTTATTTTCATTAATAATTTTTTTTTTTGAAATTTTCTTCGTAAGTTTCAAAGGTTACATTCAATGAGAAATATTTTTACAATGTTCTTTGAAGTTTTAGTTATAAAAAGTTTATTTTCAATGAAATGTCTTTGGAAAATGTTTTATGATTTCAAAAGTTTTTTTCAACATGGAAAAAATATATTACTCAATAAATATTCCATGTGATCTTTCAAACCCAATTCCCATTTAAGATGAAATCTTCTAATGCTACTTATTCTTTAGTGAGGATATGTTCCAATGATACTATATTTATTACTTCTATAGATGTTTTACGTTTATGACTATAATATTTTTATGATACCTATTTCTCTTCCATGGGTTACACCATGATAAATATATTATAAATCCCACTTTTTTATGATATATTCTTTGATGAACTGATCACAAAACCCATTTCGTTTTATGGGTTCTAATATAATGAATATTTTATGATCTTTTCAAACAGGTATATATGATTTTCATCATGTGATGGGTGGGACATATATCTACCTCTAATGAATCAGGAAATTATTAATGTTAAATGAGATCAAAGAGTACATGGGAGGTTATACCAATCCCAAAAGAGGGTACATGAGAGGTTATCATAAGCCTTATGTAGGTACATGAGTTGTTAGTTGAATCCTAACATGCTATGAATTTCATGGTGGATATCCTTGACATAATAATTCTATGATTATTTATACTCTCAAAATCCATGTCTTATTTCAATGTTATTCATTCATGGAACATTTTCATTTATTACATCATAATTCATTTCTTTTGAACTACCATGATTTATGTGATGAATCATCATTATGATCTATGATATGCAGGGTATAGTTTTTGTATGTTATTCTCATGTTATAATCCCTATATGTTCATGTTGTAATTATATCTCCCTTATTTAACCTTACTGAGAATATAAACTCACCCTTTCTTATGTTTCTTTTCCATGAGATGTGAAGAAAGGTATTATGTTTTATATGTCTAAAAAGGGTACTGATTACGAAGAACTTAGTGGGAGATGGCGTATCTTACTTATGGACCATTTTTTATGTGTCTATGTGTCACAACCCGCCTTCAACAAGATGTGGGAAGGGAAAAAAAATTTCAAAACCCTTACATTCTCATGTTTAAGGAGAGATGATGAATCCCGAAGCCTGCCCTTAATAGCCCGCATAGTGGCAACTAACAATAAGGGTATAGAGTCACACGTAATATGGAAGGCATTACCCTTTTTATTTAGTAGGATCAGGAGATACGATAGTAAATTCTAAACAACGCAAAAGTTGGATGTAAAATTAAGCCCCAAAGAATCCATTCCCATATGCATGTCCCAATAATGAAGTGCTACTAAGAATAAGAAAAACTCCAAAGAGAAGTATCAAAAGAAAAGAAAAACGGTAACGTCAGCGGTCTTGACATCCGACCTAATAGGGTTTGGCATGGTTTTTGATGTCCTTTTGAAAACATGAAAGCAGTTTAATATACATAGGGTGAGTATACCGGTATACTCAGTATGGAAAACCAAAAGCTCTTATGCACAAGTGGGGAGGCATTCTAATGCCCCGTGAGAAAAGAAGTGAACCAAATCACCTAGTAAGGAAACTATCCACCCAAACCTCACCTATGCACACTACCAAAATAAAAAATTCATGTAAAGTAATAGTAATAATACATCGACGGTTGTGTACCCTGCACCACTTTTCCAGTGGTTATTGAAGACATCTTACACATTAGACCTCTCCCACCATTCTCACCATAGTCCCACTACCATACCCTGCCCGCACACACCTAGGCTACCACAACCCCAAATCCCACCCAAAAACATCTGGGCCACTACAACCACCACCATGCTTGAATGCACCTGGGCCAGAAAACCTATCATCACGCAAGAAGATACCTCAGCTTCATCCTGAAGATACTTGGTAAAGAAACTGCCCGCACACACATGGGCCAACCGCCACAACTACCTTGCATGGAAAATCTTGGGCTATAATGGACCTTAGACCTCCATAGCCTTCCCAAAGAGGCTTGGGAAACTTAATAAAGGGAGCTGAAAAGGAGATAATGACTATACACTCATTAAAGTATTGGGAAAAACACCCTCCCCTATGAAATGGGGGTGTTCAGCACAAAGTTCTCAACTTGGGTGGGGCGCGAATAGGAAACAGAAGAACTAAAATTATACGTGTAAGAAAACTAGCACTCATCCCAAACTAGGGGTTCCAAACCAGCTCATACACAAACACCCTCATTACAATTCATTCATAAGATTTACAATAGCCAAAACCAAGTCACCACTCATTCCTGGAAAACAAATCCCTATTAAACCCATTATTGATTTCATATTCAAGTGATTCTATGTAAATAATTATTCACTACCAGGAAACTAATAGAAATGTCCATATTACGTGGAAGGAAAGACAATCAAGAATAAATTTAAGCATTCACACACGGTTCTCTTGTAAGTCACAACTTCAAAATCGATCAGTGATATCCCAAACAGTACTGGAACCAAACCAAGCCCCACCATATGGCCCCACACAGACTTAGATCCACAAACCAACAACTACACCACAATAGAGGATCCCATACCCATCCATGTCACCTGAAAATAATCAAGCATAACAACCACACATATTACCAAGACAATGAAATGGAGTTTCCAGATTTAAACACACCATTCATTGAGTTCCTTTTTTCCATTGGGTTAACCATGGTGATCACACATGGATTATTGTTCACTAGAAATCCATTTAATCGACCGAGCTTATGTGATTAACCAATTTCCATGTTACATCCATTCAATCATCCCATAAAACAAGGCTCCCTTAGTGCGAAAAGAAATACCAACAACAGAAATGATTATCAGTGGATATAAGCCCATACAATTCACAACATATAAGCAAGGGTAAAAGAGTACAACAACATCAACAAAAACACCCTTTCATTCTTGAAAAGTATGTTTATTATCTTTGTTAGTGTTTGGTTTCATCAGTCCCCATAGAAACACTAGGATACCCACCCCGCATGATACACTGTAAAGAGAGACGAAGTAAGAAACCTACCTGGATGATCAACGATCGATGTTTTTCTCCACGCGCCAAGAACTGCGGATGCACGACTTGAAGGGTAGGAACTCTGAGGGCTCCAGGAGTGGGTAGGAAAGGCTCTAGCATAGGAGCACAACTATCCTCAGAATGGGGGACTCCAAATTCACCAAGGAAAAAAGAGACCATCCCAGAAGAAGAAAGAATTATCGTGCGATAAAAAGGCCAGATCCTGGAGTTAAGGGATATGAATTTTGAACGGATTTAAAGGTGGATCGTGGTTTCACCACATGGTTAGAAGGTTACACATGATGGAATTAATTTTTATTTAACAATTATCATTAGAGACGTGTCCATAATGTCTATGAGTTAAAGGGTTTCCTTTAAATAGAGGGAAATGTGTAAGAGGGGCAGAACTAGAAAGTACGGGAAATTGGTGTGGCACTAAAAACAAAATACACATGTTTGGGTAATTTAATGGTCTCCCAGCTCTTGGGGGATTTTTTATATAATTTATGGGATTTTAAAAGATTTTAAAGGGGTATTTAAACCACTCTTACATCAAAAGATATGTTGTGGGTGCGGGACAAGAAAAAGAAACTAGGGAGGGACACTGTTTGATGAGACACCTAAAGCGGTTCCAACGTCACGGTGAAACTGTCACAGTTCCACCATCATGATTCCACTGTAAGTGGTGCCACCATTTTGGTGTGATACCTTGATGGTATGACCGTGATGGTGCCACCATTTTGGGGTGGGACCATGATGGTGCGACTGTTACGGTGCCACCATCATGGTGCCACCAGTTCAGTAGGACACCGTATGTGGTGCCACCATTTCGGTGTTCGACCAAGACTGGTGCCACCATTTTGGTGGAACCATTTTATGGGATTGAGATTTTGGAAAAGAGCTAGACTAGGAGGGTCCATGACATTACATCAAGTACCTCTCAAACTATTCTCACCCTCAAGAATCAAACAAGACACGAAGAAAAGAGAGGGGTCCAAAAAAACACCTCGGAAGATACCTATCATGAGTAAACCTCCTCGACATATAGTAACACCTATAATTAATGTATCCATACAAAGGTGTAGAGGTCATACCATCCAGAAAAATACATTAGGGAGTCCCTTCCTCCATGTCTAGATATTATCCACTTTGGGCGGCACTGACTCACCCGTATGGGTTTAACCGCATCCACATTAATGTGTCTTGACTAGGGATCAGGTCCTCCCCTCCCCAAAGTCATCACTCTTCACACACATCTAGAGAACAATGTAGTCAGCCAATTTCTTATTTTCCATGGTCAAACACTACATCACAAACATGTATAAAACAAAATAGAAAAAAAATCAAAACAACTCTGGGTACTCAGCGTGCTTTTGTTCCTCTCATTCCCATGTACTCTCCTCGAGGCCACCATGCCTCCACAACACATGAAACAAGGGAATGGTTCATCCCCGAGGAACCTTCTCCTCATGATCCTCGATCCACACTATTGACTCTATGAACATCCCCTCATCTTCGTTATCTAGCATTCGATAGTTGAGGATGTCTGAATCATCGTGTAGATACCGACAGAGCTAAGACACCTGGAAGATGTCGTGCACCCTCAGTAGTGGAGGTTGTATCGCCCGCTGATATACCAGTTCTCCGACCCACTGAAACACCTTGATGGGTCCGAAGAACCTGGGAGAAAGCTTACTCCCCCTATCGATCCTCTGTTTCCCACGCTGAGGGGCGAACCTCAAGAACACATGGTCCCCAACCTCAAACTCTAGGTGTCTCCTCCTATGATTGACATATGACTTCTCCCAATCCTGTACTACCTTAATACTCTCTCGTATAAGATAAACCTTCTCCGTTGTGCTCTGAACTACCTTTGGGCCAAGAACACTTGTTTCCCCGACCACTGTCCAGCACACGAGTGAGCGACACGGCCTCCCATATAAAGCTTTGAACAGATCCATTCCAATGCAAGAGTGATAGCTATTATTGTTGGAAAACTCTACCGGAGGCAAGTGTCAAACCCACAATCCCCCAAGGTCCAAAACACATGGTCGTAGCATATCATCTAATTTATGGATGGTGCACTATATCTGGCCATCTGTCTAGGGGTGGAAAGCATTGTTGAGGCATAGCTGGTTGCCAAAAGCATGTTGAAAACCCTTCCAGACCTGTAAGGTAAACCGGGTATCCCAATCAGAGACTATGTACATTGTAACTCCATGAAACTGCACCACATTTTCCACATACCGGTATGCTAGGGAATCCACCACACTTGACTCCTAGATTTCTAGAAAGTGAGCTAATTTCATCTGTTAGAACACCACTACCTATAATTCATTGCAACCCCCTTGAAATCTTGGTATTCTTGTGATGAAATCCATCGATATTTCTTCCTACTTCTGCTCATGGACATCTAAAGTGTACGACAGACCTCTTGGGATGTGGCATTCTACCTTCACCTACTGACACATGAGGCACTTTTCCAGAAACTCTTCCATCTCCTGCATCACCCCAAGAAACCAAAACTAATCCCTCAAGCCTTGGAACATCATGGAAACTCATGGATGAATAGACAAGGGTGAGTTGTGGAACTCACCAAGAAATCTCTTGCACATTCCCCCCCGGGACGAACAACTTTCCAGGAAATGACATCTGATTCTGCCCGTATTCTGACCATCAACCTGGAGTATCACCTTGGCTAACACGATCGTGCATCACTTCAGCCTCTATGTCCACTGAGACTCCTCCACATTATTTAATAGATAGGACTACACTGTTATCCAGAATATACATCCACTACCATCCTCCACCCTTGAATCTAGGTAGCGTACTAATCCATCGCCTTCCAGGAATCTGCCGACTCTCAAACCACATCTTTCTATGACTTCATGCTCAAGGAATTGGCCACCACATTCCATTTACCTTTAGTGTAAGAGATTTCAAATTCGTAGTCTGGAGGAAACTCCATCCACCTCCGCTGCCACATGTTCAGGTCCTACTGGGAGAAGATATACTTCAAGCTCTTATGATCCGTGAAAACCACAAAGTGCTCCCCGATTAGGTAGTGCCTCCATATCTTCTGTGAGAAAACAACTGCTACGAGCTCCAAGTCATGGGTGGAATGGTTATGCTCATGGAGAAGTAACTTCTTAGACCCATAAGAGATCAAACCTATTATTTCATTAGCGCACACCCCAAGCCTTGTCCTAAAGCATCACCGAACACATCAAATATCACCCCTTCTTCTATAAACCTTAGCACTAGGGCACTCACCAACTTCCCCTTCAGATAAATGATGGATGCCTGACACTGTTCACTCCACATGAAAGCCTGGTCCTTTCTAGTCAATTCTGTCAAAGGAGCTACAACTCGAGATAATTTGGGAACGATCCATCAGTAATAGTCTTCCATACCCCGGAAACTATGAAACTCCATCACATTCTTGGGTGCTTCCCAAGAAACAACTGCCTCGATCTTTGATGGGTCCACGACTATCCTCTACTCAGACAACACATGTACAAGGAAGGGCACTAATTGTGTCTAGAATATACACATGGACAACTTCCCACAGAGCTCGTGCTGCTGGAGGACCTCTAAAATTATGCTCAACTGCTTAGCATGATCCTCCTATGATCTTGACTATATCAGGATGTTTTCAATAAACATGACTATGAACCGGTCCAAATATTCCCAGAATATGGAGTTCATGAGACCCATGAACAAAACTGGTGTGTTCATAATGCCAAACAGCATGGCCACGAACTCAAAGTTCCCATATATTCACCTGACAGCAGTCTTCAAGATGTCACCCACCTTCACTATCAACTAGTGATATCCTGACCACAGGTTGATCTTGTAGAACTTTCTTTCCCCCTTCAACTGATAAAAAATTTCCTCTATCCCCAAGAGAGGGTAACAATTCTTGACTTTTACCTGATTCAATCTCTAGTAGTCTATGCATAGCCTGAGACCACCATTTTCCTTCGTTGCGAGAAAGACAGAAGCACCCCATCAAGATGTTCTTGGTCCGAAAAAACCCTTTTTTGTCAGATCGTCAATCTGAAATTTTAACTCCCACAACTCATACAGAACCATCCGATTTGGAGCCATCAAAATCAAATTGGCACTGGGTTGTAAGTCTATCCCGTACTCAACAACATGTCATGGGGGTAAAGTCACAACCTCTTGAGGGAAGACGTTCAAGAACTCAGCAACAATCCTCGAAGCTTCTATCATTTCTGAGTCCACTGAAGGGTCAACTAACAAGGAAAGAAAGGGGTCCACTCACTAGCTTCCCTCCTGGAAACCATGGTCAACAACTAAAGTCACACATCGGCCTCCCATATTTGAAAACACAACCCTTCTATGGAAGCCGTCGATAATGGAACAGATAGAGATGAACCATTTGATGCCTAAAATGACATCATACAGCTGCATCTACAGCAAAAGAAGGTCCCCACTGGACTAATGTGGTCTAAACATCAGTCTACATCCTCGGAAAACATGAGACAAGCTGGCCTGAGCTCCGATTGGAATACTAAAAACCAATTGTACGGAAACTGTCTCTCAGTCTATACACAAATCTTGGGCTAGACTGGGTGCAAAAAAGGAGTGTCAAGCTCTTGGATCAAACAAGGCATATGCAAGATTACTGAACAAGCTAACTGTACCTTGAATGACCTCTAGCCCTACTGGAACTACTACCATTGAAGTGTACAACTTCCCACACCCAGCTCCTCTACCCCGTGGAAATCGGCCACCTCCCTGACCATGACCTGAGGTCAGCCCCCTCCTGAAATGTCTTCTCTCGGAGGAGCAATAGCTCATTGTCCCTACTGCTTCTACTGAATGGGAAGGGATTGAAACTATTGCTGCTGAGGTGGGTGATAAAATGGGCCACCACTACTTTACTACACTGGTCTGGGCACTGATTCCGAAGGTTCCCATTGTTTCCAAAGATAAAGAATCCCAGTCCTGGACCTATAAATAAAGGGTGATGGCCAGGAGATCGAAACTAGAACTGCTGCGGCCTGCACCCCACTATCCAAAACCTGAAAGGCCCTAACGCCGGAGGCCTACTACTGATGGCCTTCCCATTTAATAAGACCAACTAGATCCCTTCTCAGGGCACACCTCCCAACGTGTACATCCTCACCACCACATAAGCCTTCTTATAGACCTCCATGTATTTCGGTAAAGTGAAGGGAGTAATGGCATACTAAAGAGAAGTTTAGAGTGCCTCCTCTAAACGTCTCACACGAGACTCCTCATCTAGAAATAGGTCTGGAGCAAAGCGAAGGAGATCCTTGAACTTGATCCCCAACTCTCTCACTAACATACTCCCCTTCTAAAGGGATAGTAGATCCTGCCTCTTCTTAGCCTTGATTGTGGAAGAGAGGAATTTCGCCTTGAACTCCCTCTCGATGTAAGTCAACGAACCCTCAACCCCCATCTTCTCCCCAGGGTAGATCATCCACCACTGATGTGTTGCTCCCCACATTTGGATTACATCCAGAGGAACCTAGTACTCTGTCTTCATGCCTGCATCTCTTCCCTTATACTCCCTCAAGGTATACCACTTAAAGGAATTAAGCATCCTCTGCCACTGGTCATCCTCCTACTCCCAATCATCCCTCTGCTAATTAGCTAAATCATCCTCTTGGGCCTCGATCTCTCGTACTACTCGTGGTTTTCGTCTAAGTTCCCTAGCTGCAAGGTAAACAAGAAATTCCATATCCCGAGTAGTGTATAAGATTTCTTTTAATTTTTTTGTAGAATTTTTATTTATTTAAAAAAAATCCAAAAATACACAAAAAACACAAGAACACAAGTCATTATGTTGCATGTACCTTTCCGATGGTCTCTACCCTGCAATCAATGTATCTTCACTTAGTCATTCGTTAGGCCTAGAGTCCTTGTGTCAGATCATAGGGGTCCCTAAAATCCCATGTGCTAGCGGCTCTTCCCTGGCCTATCTCATGAACCAAGATAGCCTAACAATATTTCCCTACCATCCCATGTAATCCTCACTGTGCCTAACTACCAACTCCATCCTCTCTCTCGACCAACCTCCCCTCTGATACCATTCTGTCATGACCTGCCTTCACAAAGATGAGGGAAGGGAAAATATATTTTCAAACCCTTCTTTCTCAAGTTGAAGGTGAGATAATGACCCCCGAGACACGCCTTCAATAGGCCTCAGAGTAGAGAATAGCACCAAGGCTATATAATCACACGTAATATGGAAGGAATTACACTTTTTATTTAGTAGGATCAGAAGATAATATTTTAAATCCCAAAAAACATCAAAACTGGATGTAAAATTAAGGCCGAAATAATGCATTCAAATATGAATGCCCCAATTGTGAAGTGCTATGATGTATAAGAAAAAATCCAAAGGGAAGTACCAAAAGAAAAGAAAAACAGAAACTTCAATGCTCCCAGTGTTCTAGATAATAGGGTCTAGCATGATCCTCAATGTCCTCCTAAAAACCTAAATGTAGTTTACTATACATAGGGTGAGTATACCGGTATACTCAGTAGGGAAAACCAAATGCTTTTGTGCATAAGTGGGGTGCAATTATAATTCCTCATGAGAAAAGGAGATAACCAAAGAACCTAGTAATGAAAACTATCCACCCAAACCTCACCAAGGCACACTCCCTAAATAACACAAGTCAAGTAAAGTAATAGTAATAACACATCATTGTTTGAGTACCCCTCACCACTTTCAAACTAGTTATTCAAGACAACCTATGCATCAGACCTCTCATATAATTCTCACTGTAGTCCCACTTCCATACCCCACTAGCACACACCTAGGCTACCACAACCACACATCCCACCCACAGATATCTGGGTCACAAAAACTACCACCATGCCTGAAGAAACCTGGTCCAGAATAACTACCACCACACCCAAAGACACCTTGGCCTCATTCCGAGGATACTTGGGAAACAAACCGCCCGAACACACCTGGGGAAACCACCACAACTACCCTTGATGAATAATCTTGGGCTATAATGGACCTCAGACCATCACAGCCTACCTGGAGAGTCTTGGGATACTCGAGAAAGGGAGCAAAAAAGGAGCTAATGAGCAGCCACTCATAGGAGTGGGGGGGTAAAACACCCTCCCCCATGAAATGGTGGTGTTCGAAACAAAGTGCTTAACTTTGTTGGGGAACGAATAAGAAACATAAGAACCAAAATTATACATATAGGTAAACAAGAACTCAACCCATCCTAAGGGTTCCAAACCAGCTTATATAAAAACACCCTCATTACTATTCATTCAATAGAATTAAAACAGCCACATACATGTCACAACTCATTCCCGGAAAATAATTACCCATTAAACCCATTCTTGTTTTTATATTAAAGTGATTACATTTAAATAATTCTTCTCTACAATGCAACAAATAGGCATAGCCACAAGACAGGGAAGGAAAGGCAATCAAGCAGCAATTTAAGCATTCATGACGGTTCTCTTGTAAGTCAAAACAAAAAAGGTATCCATGATATCACTCAATGTACTGGAGTCAAATCAAGACCCACCATACAGACCCACATCTTAGAGACCCTAAACATGACATACATGGACATTACATTACTTTTTCATAATACTTAGTACAGAACAAAAACAGACACACGAGGACCGTAATAGTTTAGTGTCTTTGGAAACTCGGAAAAAAAATCATCTAATCGTGGTGAAAGATCTTCAACATCTCCCATAAAGATCTTCCCATTTTGTTTTCTTACCTAAAAACTTTCTTTATATCCTGGGGAAAAGAATACATATAAATGTGAGCTCAAATGCTCAGTAAGGGTAAACATGGATAAAATAAAATAAATCATATACATTTGAACATAAAAACATGACCATAATGTTTAAACATCAAAAGCTTGAGCAATGACATAAAACATGGAAGTACGTAAGGCATAGATCATAATAAAAAATTAAGCATGATAAAATAGCATGGGAGTAAAACATGTAATTGTGGAAACCATTAAGCACATGTTATGATTTCCATAGTAGCCAAGGCATTGCTGCCAAGACCATCTTAGTGGACAAAGTCCCTTTCTGAATCGAGTTCACTCCTCGTTTCAGTCCTATAAAACTGAACCAGATTAACTTACCGTTTGATCCATGTCTATCTCATGAGATATAAATCTCTAACCAATGCATTGGAGGGACATCTAGGTCCCACCCATCTCATAATGAAATCATTCTTACTTGTGCCACAACATAAACATAAATCATTCATCATAACCCAAAGAATAAAAATGGGTCTCATAAACATCATCCCATCATAACATAATCCATATAAAACAAATGGATATTATTTCATCATAAGAAAATTGAAACCATGTAAATCATAGATACATTATACTTGAAACATACACATATGAAATAATGTCATCTTAAATGGAAAAATGGTTTTGATAAAACACTTGAAATGAATTCTTGAGGAAAATATCCTTTATTCTTAAAAATAAATTTATTTTCACAAAATGTCATGCAATTTAAAAGAAAGATATTTTTTTGAGAATAGTCATGAAATATTTTGGAGGAAGGTTCATGAAAATAAGGCTTTATAAAACTGTAAAAATCCTTTCATGCCCTATAAGTTAAAAAAACATTCTACTCGTACTTTTGCCGGAAAAGTCAAAAAGTACCTCGTAATAGAAAGATTCCATACATACCATGTAGTAAAAGTCAAAAATGGGTAAAAAGGACTTTAAACATATATGAAAACATTGTTAGAAAACATGGGCATGAATGATAACAATAACCCCAGTAAATACTTACGAATAACAATCTCGGATAAGAATGAGATTGCAAAATTATCAATTACCGTATGTCTGATATGCTTCATACGTATCTAAACCTCATGTATAATGATTTAAATAATGTCATTGACTTATTACAGAATCATATTAATTGTTATGATATCATATATGGTTCACTTATTACTTTATATTACCCGTTCATTTTTAAATTCCATGTTAAAGCATCATTTTGGGTAAAATCGTTACATTTATCGTACGTGTTTCGACTTGCTGTTCTTGATATTATTACTTATATACTGATTTACATAATTCCAGAATTTAAAACATGATTTTTATATAATATATATTCAGCGTATACATGTATATATGATAGATCTATAAATGGAATGAAATACACCGTTCATAGAGACGGTAGGCCATATGTACGCATGAACGTTGTTTTCGTTTCCTTTTTGAATTGAATGGAATTAATTAAATGACATAAATATATATATATACATAAATCCAGTATCATTATTATGTCATGTATTTAATTATTATTCATTATATATACTTTATAATCATTCATGAATGGTTAACATGGAGAATGAATCTCATCGCGTCGTGGAGACGGTAGTCCGTACATACACACGAGCGATGATATCATTCCTATGATCGTGGAATTGTATATAAGTGTATGTATAATATTTCAGAATCAATATAACTTTACAATAATTATATCTAGTTATTTATTTACACCCTTATACCCATCCAAGTAAGGTGGTGGTCGAAAACAAATTACACCACGGCGTGGAGATGGTATTCCGTACGTATGCACGCGCGGTTATTTCGCTTTCCGTAGGATGGATAGAAGGTAAAATAAGGCTGTTTAATATTATAAGAACATATCATTATATGAGTTATACTGATATTATTACTTCATAATGAAACAACTAAAGAAGAATAAGTAATTTGAATGAATCTGTTACGGTTATTACCTCTTCTTCGACACGCCTCTCTGAAACCTCCTCTTAGGGCACTAAGATTGGCCTTTGAAGAAGACCAGGACCTATAGGATGTTTCTAGGTAAGTGGAGAAGATAAATTGGCAGGGGTTTTCTGAGCTTTAAGGCTCAATGTGGTGTGAGGAAGAGATGGAGGAGGTGCCCTTTTATAAGGGAGGAGAGAGGCACCTTTGGAAAGTGTGGAACTATTATTATATTATAAACTTATCTTCGGTTTCAAAAGGTCCAAAAATCATTAAAGATGATGTTAAGATGAATAATGGTCGAAATAAAATCATCCAATCATAATTGGACATGTTTTGGAAAAAATTTTAATCATTATAATCTTATTTATTTAAATCATTCATTAATGAGGTAAATACTTCATCATTATTGTGTCATAAATAATTTAATTTATTTGGTGTCTAAAAATTATATAAAAAATAATAATTATGTAGGAAATCTTTTTAGATTTCCAATTAATATTAATAGTCGAAAATATAATATATATAACCCCTTATAAAAATTAATTACTAAATTATTTTTGTTACTGTCAATTTTGTCTTTACATTAAATTAATTAATACAAATTGTCATTGTCACTACCAAGTGGCTCAATGGGGTCCCAAAATCAACCCAAGGATTTCCACGGTCGGCCACTACTCATCCCATAAGGTTTGTACAAGTGTCAAGGTAATTTTGAATTATTATAATATTCTTTTAACCTTGAATTACCCTATTAACCTTTAACCGTAGTAAATTAAAATTACCGTAGTTACTATTCATAATATAAAAAAAACAAAAGTAACCTATTAACATAATTTGGACCCACTGATTCCAAATATGGAATCCATTTTTCAAAATTAAAAACACAGAAGTTGCAGTAATTAATTTAAAATTAATCCCATTGTTAAGCAAACGGGTTTTAAAAGTTAAAACATTGCCAAAGATTGAAGTGTTTTTACCAATGAATTCAATGTAAAATTAATTCTAATGACATACATTATATTAAATGGTAAAAATGTATTCTATTTATAATTTAAAAACATTAAATATTATAATTTAACCATATAAAGTATTGCGATGAAAAAAGATGTTTTTAATTAAAATATAGCATGTTTTTACTATTCATTAAAATATGAAAGTTATCAGAATAATATGAAAAATTTATCCAAAATAAATTTTTATATCCTGATTCAAAATAAGAAGTTTATTTTGTAAAATTTAACTCATAATCATGTCAAAAACTAGATTTAATGTGGGTGCACCATCAAACGGCGGCAAAACTACATTTTTTGAAAAATACTTATTTCACCCGAAAAAGTTATTTTGTTCAGATAAAATGTTTTAGAAAATTTATAAGATGAATAATAATGTAATAAAATTAAAAATTTATTTAATACTATTCATAATGGCTAGTCCATAATAATATTATAACAATATATCATCGTTTAGTGAAACTTGGTATTGCGTACAACACATGCTATCGAGGAAGGTCGCGATTGCGTGTAATGCAAGCCAAGTCAGGGTTGCGTGTTGTGCAAGACTTTTTTGTTGTTGTTTCTTTATAACAGAATATAACCATTTTTCATTAATATATTGAATATATATATATATATATACACTCAATGTTGTGTAGAATGACTATTATCAAACGAACATGAAATTGTGTGTAACACAATCTAAGAATAGTGTTGCTTATACTGCAAGCTAATACGGTGTTGTGTATAACACAAGATAATCTTTTTGTAGCATAAAACACATGACATCAAATAAATTAAAAATAATAATTATCATAAAATATCAGGTTGTTACATTCTACCCCCCCTTAAAATGAATTTCGCCCTCGAAATTCGTCGGGGTTATACATGGTTTTCTACTTGAAAGTTTCTTTAATTGAAACCCACATCGTAAAATGAAATACCAAAACTTAACTTTAAAAAATAAAGTATGAAACGTAACGGTTACCCAAATTAACTAATCACTGGGTTTCCACATAGGAGAACATAGGTGAAAATATGGATATGGAAGAGAAATCTAACCATCATGTTCAGATGGAGAGTGTTAGAGAACATAGCTATGAAAAAGCCAAAAATCACAAAGCCATATATTTGTGATGATCTAAGGTACCATATGATTCATCGGGTATAAGGGCACTAGGACAACATTTTTGGTTTTCAAGATCATTTCCCAAAAGTTGAAGAATTTGAATTAGAATAAATACTTGCTTGATTTTGGTAAAATCTCACTGTTGTTCGTGCTTTGAACAATTTCCACTTCATCTCTTAAAGAAATGAAGTTGAATTTGTTATTCGTGAACTGTTAACAGATCATGTGATATATTGATGGGTCACTCCATCTTTTTCAAAAAAAAGGTTAGAAAAATTTATCAAATATACATAAGTCCATCTATGGTGAGTTTAATCGTATACGATTCCAAAAATGAACTTATACGTCATATATCATACCGCTTAATAAAATAAAACTAGTTTCTACTAACCAGGGACTTCCTGTAGGCCAGTGGTAGGTGATAAAGTCCAGTCGCACTTCGGTTGTGGGTTCGATTCCCATAGCCTTGTCCGACGCGATGGGCCGTCACCCATCCTGCAGGTTGTCCTTTTTCTAAAACCACATTACTATAACATCCCATCAATAATATAGAAAAAAAAGTTCTATCCTTAAACAATACTAACTTAAGTCCAACATAATCCATTCCAATCTTTAGGCTTATCTAAAATACTTCGGTCCAAGATCATAGTATAAAGAAAACAATTACTAGAAAGGTTATCAACCAATAATGTGAATATAAGCATTTATCTCACATATATCATAAGATATATCTTGTTGGTTGCATTATAAACACATGAATACCTTAGTTATATATTCTCTCGAAACATAAATTACCATTGAACCTTAGTGAAAACATGAATACAGTCAAAAGGTAACTCTTTCCACATACCAAAATCCCAAAAAAATCTATATAATCGAACCATAATATCACTTAGTCCTTATATCAGTCATGAGATCATGAATACAATCAAACATCTCATTATCTTTTTATCCCTTCATTATGCGCATATTATCTATTTTCCAAAAATATCTAAATAACCTTCCATGGTTATCGGTACCATTCAACATATACTTTCAAATACTTTGGAAAAAACAATAGTGTAACAATCCTTATATGATTCTTTATTCCATAGTACCATACATTATTCTTTATAAACATAAAATCATTCCACTAACTTCTTAAACCACTAGATGCGCTTCATCATTTCTTTCATTTCATATTTCATTTGTAGTCTCTTCATCATCATCCACATAAATACTATCCATATGACCATATTGATTCTCTTCATGAGATTTTCCCTTAGGGAATTGGTTTGCATAATTCCCATACATTAAACATTTTAAACATCTAATCATTGTTGATGTCGTAGCAATACCATTATCCTTGTCCAGGCTGTTAACTAAACCTTTTCCTTTGCACTTACTGGATTTGTGTCCTTTTCCAAACCCAAATAATCTTCCATATCTTTTGAAACAATCTCCCTAATGCCTCTTCCCACATGATTTTAATGAGGGAAATTGAACTTTCTTTCCTCTATGATCATCATGAAACTCCATCTTTCTCTTATTATCTGAGTCGGGAAACTTACCAAAGTTGAGATTATTGATCATATTATGAGATTTCTGATTAGGCATAATAACGATGTTTGGACTTCTAAAACCCATTTCATTTGGTTTCTCATGAAGAATATCATTCCATTGTCCAACATATCCTCCATTATCGTGAATCTTCCTATTTCCAGCCATTTTCTAAAACCCAAAAAGAATACTATGAGAGGCAAAAATCATACTAGGGAAAACAAATAAATAAAGGGGGAGTACCGTCAATATCTAATCATCTTAGGTTAAATTGTATGATCGTTATCGTAGTTATAGGACTATAACCTATACGTATACTTATCCTTAGGGACATCCCTGGACATACCTTAGAAATATATCTAGGGATCTCACTAAAGTTTTCACATCCTAGTTTCCAAAGGTTAACTAAACCTTTCCTCTGATACCAACTATAGAGACCCAAAACTTTACGTACATGGACATTACATTACTTTTGTGGAATACTTAGTACATAACAAAAACCGACACACAAGGACCGTAATAGTTTAGTGTCTTTGGAAACTCGGAAAAAAAAATCTTCTAATCATGGTGAAAGATGTTCAACACCTCCCATAAAGATCTTCCCCTTTTGTTTTCTTACCTAAAAACGTTCTTTATATCCTGGGGAAAAGAAAACATATAAAGGGTGAGCTCAAATGCTCAGTAAGGGTAAGCATGGATAAAATAAAATAAATCATATACATTTGAACTTAAAAACATGAACATAATGTTTAAACATCAAAATCTTGAGAAATGACATAAAAATTGCAGTACGTAAGGCATAGATCATAAAGAAACATTAAGTATGATAAAATAGCATGGGAGTAAAACATGTAATTGTGGAAACCATTAAGCACATGTTATTATTTCCATAGTATCCAAGGCATTGCTGCCAAGACCATCTTAGTGGAAAAAGTCCCTTTCTGAATCGAGTTCACTCCTCGTTTCAATCCTGTAACACTGAATTGGATTAACATACCGTTCCAGCCATGTCTATCTCATGAGATATAAATATTTACCCGCTGCATTGGAGGGAGATATAGGTCCCACCCATCTCATAATGAAATCATTCTTACTTGTGCCACAATATAAACATAAATCCTTCATCATAACCCAAAGAATAAAATTGGTCTCATAAACATCATCCCATCATAACATAATCCATATAAAACAAATGGATATTATTTCATCATAAGAAAAGTGAAACCATGTAAATCATAGAGACATTATACTTGAAACATACACATATGCAATAATGTCATCTTAGATGGAAAAATGGTTTTGATAAAACACTTGAAATGAATTCTTGAGGAAAATATCCTTTCTTCTTCAAAATCAATTTCTTTTCACAAAACGCCATGAAATTTTAAAAGATACAGATTTTTTTTGCAAATAGTCATGAAATCTTTTTGAGGCAGCTTCATGAAAATAAGACTTTATAAAACTGTAAAAATCCTTTCATGCTGTATAAGTTAAAAAAACATTCTACTCGTACTTTTTCCAGAAAAGTCAAAAAGTACCTCGTAATAGAAAGATTTTATACATACTATGTAGTAAAAGTGAAAAATGGGTAAAAAGGACTTTAAACATACATGAAAACATTGTTATAAAACATGGGAATTGATGATAACAATAACCCCAGAAAATACTAATGAATAACAATCTCGGATAAGAATGAGATTTCAAAATTATCTCTTACCTTAGGTCTGATATGCTTCATACGAATCCAAACCTCATGTATAATGATTTAAATAATGTCATTGACTTATTACAGAATCATATTCATTGTTATGATATCATATATGGTTCACTTATGACTTTATATTACCCGTTCTTTTGTAAATTCGATGTTAAAGAAGCATTTTGGGTAAAATCGTTACATTTATCGTACGTGTTTCGACTTGTTGTTCTTGATATTATTACTTATATACTGATTTACATAATTTCATAATGTAAAACATGATCTGTATGTAATATATATTCAGCGTATACATGTATATATGATAGATCGATAAATGGAATGAAATACATCGTTCATGGAGAAGGTAGGTCGTACGTACGCATGAACGCTGTTTTCGTTTCCTTTTTGAATTGAATGGAATTAAGTAAATGGCACACATATATATAAATACATAAATCCAGTATCATTATTATTTCATATATTTCATTATTATTCATTATAGATACTTTATAATCATTCATGAATGGTTAACATGGAGAATGAATCTCATTGCGTCGTGGAGACGGTAGTCCACACGTATGCACAGGCGATGATATCATTCCCATGATATTGGAATTGTATATAAGTGTATGTATAATATTTTAGAATCAATATAACTTTACAATAATTATATCTAGTTATTTATTTACACCCTTGTACCCATCCAAGTAAGGCGGTGGTCAAAAACAGATTACACCACGGCTTGGAGACGGTATTCCGTACGTACGCACGCGCGGTTATTTCGTGTTCCGTAGGATGGATAGATGGTGAAATAAGGTTGTTTAATATTTATAATGACATATCAGTATATGAGTTATACTTATGTTATTAATTCATAATGAAACAACTAAATAAGAAGAAATAATTTGAAAGAATCGGTTACGGTTATTACCTCTTCTTCGACAAGCCTCTTTGAAACCTCCTCTTAGGGCACGAAGATTGGCCTTTGAAGAAGACCAGGTCCTCTAGGATGTTTCTATGGAAGTGGATAAGATAATGTTTTAGGGTTTTTCCGAGCATGAAGGCTCAATGTGGTGTGAGGAAGAGAGGGAGGAGGTGCCCTTTTATAAGGGAGGAGAGGGGCACCATTGGAAAGTGTGGAAATATTATTTTATTATAAACTTATCTTCAGTTTCAAAAGGTCCAAAAATCATTAAAGATGATGCTAAGATAACTAATGGTAGAAATAGAATCATCCAATCAGAATTGGACATGTTCTGGAAAATATTTTAATCATTATAATCTTATTTATTTAAATCATTTATTAATGAGGTAAATACATCATCATTATTGTGTCATAAATAATTTAATTTATTTGGTGTCTAAAAATTATATAAAAAATATCATTATGTAGGAAATCATTTTTTCTTTTCAATGAATATTTAAAGTCGAAAATATAATTTATATAACCCCTTATAAAAATTAATTACTAAATTTTTTTGTTAATGTCAATTTTGTCATTACATTAAATTAATTAATACAAATTGTCATTTTCACTACCAAGTGGCTCAATGGGGTCCCAAAATCGACCCAAGGATGCCCATGGTCATCCACTGCTCATTCAATAAGGTTTGGACAAGTGTCAAGGTAATTGTTAATTATTATAATATTCTTTTAACCTTGAATTACCCTATTTACCTTTAGCCGTAGTAAATAAAAATTACCGTAGTTACTATTCATAATATCAAAAAAAAGTAACCTATTAACATAATTTGGACCCACGGATTCCAAATATTGAATCCATATTTTAAAATTCAAATTATAGAAATTGTAGTAATTAATTTTAAATTAATCCCATTGTTAAGCAAACGAGTATTAAAAGTTAAAACATTGCCAAAGATTGAAATGTTTTTACCTATGAATTCAATGTAAAATTAATGCTAATGACATACATTATATTAAATGGTAAAAATATATTCTATTTATACAACATTCAATATTATAATTTAACCATATAAAGTATTGCAATGAAAAAAGTTGTTTTTAATTAAAATATAGCGTGTTTTTACTATTCATTAAAATATGAAAATTATCAGAATAAAATGAAAAATTTATCCAAAGTTAATTTTTATATCCTGATTCAAATTAAGTTGTTTATTTAGTAAAATTGAACTTATAAACATGTAAAAAACTAGATTTAATGTGGGGTTGCCATCAAAAGGTGGCAAAATTGCATTTTTTGAAAAATACTTATTTCACCCAAAAAACATTTTTTGTTCACATAAAATGTTTTAGAAAATTTATAAGAGGAATAATAATGTTATAAAATTAAAAATTTAATTAATATTATTCATAACGGCTAGTCCATAATAATATTATGACAATATATCGTCATTGAGTGAAACCTGATATTGCGTACAACACACGCTATCGAGGAAGGTCGTGATTGCGTGTAATGCAAGCCAAGTCAGGGTTGCGTGTTGTGCAGGACTTTTTTTTTGTTTCGTTATAACAGAATCCTACCACTTTTCATTTATACATTGAATATATATATATATACACTCAATGTTGCGTAGAATTACTATTATCAAACGAACATGAAATTGTGTGTAACATAATCTAAGAATAGTTTTGCATATACTGCAAGCTAATACGGTGTTGCGTATTGCACAAGATAATCTTGTTGTAGCATAAAACACATGACATAAAATAAATTAAAAAGAATACTTATCATAAAATATCAGTTTGTTACACACATGGCCTTAGATCCACAAACTTACAACTGCACCACAACAGGGGATCCCATCCCCATCCATGTCACCCTACAAGAATCAAGCAGAACAACCACCCATATTACGAAGACAGAGCAAGGGAGTTTCAAGATTTAAACACACCATACATTGAGTTCCTTCTTTTTCGTTGGGTTAACCGGGGTAATCACAGAGGGATTCTTGTTCACTGGAAATCCATGTAATGAACCGAACTTACATGATCAACCAATTTCCAATTTACAGCAATTCAATCCTCACAGAAAATAGGGATCCCTTAGTGCATAAGGAATGACCACCAACGACCACGATTTTTGGTTGAAAGAAGCCCATACAATTTAATACATATAAGAAAGGGTAAAAGAATACAACATCATCATCAAACACACCGCTTAATTATTTAAATTTTTGTTTAAAATCTTCATTGTGGTTTGGTTTCATCCATCACTATAGAAACATTAGTATAGCCACTGCCCTGTGTGATACACAGTAAAGAGAGATGAAGGATGAACCCTACCTGGATGATCAATGATTGATGTTTTTCTCCGCATGCTAAGAACTGGGAATGCGTGAATTGAAGGGAAGGAACTCCTGGGGATCCAATATTGGACATGAAAGGCTCCAGTATATGTGCACCACTAGCCTCAGGAAGGGGGACTCCAAACACACCATAGAAAAGAAAAGAGACCAGCCCAGAAGAAGAATGAATTCTCGTGCGATAAAAAGGCGAGATCCTGAAGTTACAGGATTTGAATTTTTAATAGATTTAATGGAGGACTATGGTTTCACCACACTGTTAGATGGTTACACATGATGGAATAAATTTTTCTTTAATAATTATCATCGGAGATGTGGCCATAACATATGTGAGTTAAAGGTTTTTCTTTAAATAGAGGAAAACACGTAATAGGGATGGAACTAGAAAGTATGGGAAATGGGTGTGGTGCTGAGGGAAAAAGCCACACATTTTGGAAAGTCAAGGTTCACTAATCTCTTGGGGGATTTTTTATATCTTTTATGGGATTTCAATGTCTTTGAAAGGGGTATTTTAAACACTCTTACGTAAATAGATACATTGTGGGAGTGGGACTAAAAAATGAAACAAGGGCGGGACACTATTTAGTGAGAAACCGTAAGCGATTCCATGGTAATTGTGCCATCGTCACGGTGCCACTGTAAGCGGTGCCACTATTTTGGTGTGCACCCAAGGGGGTGCAACCGTTACGGTGCCACCGTCATGGTGCGACCGTCACGGTGCCACCATCACGGTGCCATCGTCACGGTGCCACCGTCAGTGGTGCCACCATTTCGGTGTGCTACTGTGAAGGTGAGACCGTTACGGTGCTACCGTCGCAGTGCCACTGTCACGGTTCCACTAGTTTGGTGGGACACCGTAAGCGGTGCCACTGTTTTAGTGCGCAATCGTGACTGGTGCCACCATTTCGGTGGAACCCTTTGATGGGACCACGTTTTTGGAAAAGTACTAGACTAGGAGGGTCCAATCCATTACCTCATGTTTCCGAAGTCACTATAAATAAATGATTTCAGCATTTATACTTATGTAATGTAATGAATAATTTTTTATTATGATGTAATAATTAGGTGTGATATGTTTGGATCTACACAAACAAAATTAAAATATCAATGAAAAAGTTTAGATTTATATTCTTTATCTTCTTTATATGGATGGTGGTGAAAAAAAATCCTCAGACGTGGAATCATGTATCATTAGCTAAATTTATTTGGTGTTAACATTGAAAGATAATACAAACTCTTTCATGATTGTAAAATATGGGAGCTTATAAAACATCGACTTAGGAAAATATCACTACAAAAAATGGGTCTACTAGTTTTAGGAAGATATAGATGGTAGGATGAAATACAGGGAAAGTTTAGTTATTAATGGATTTCAAAAAATAGAATGATTTTATTTCTTAGAAATTTTTTATTCATCTATTAAGAAAACAAAAATCCAAATATTTCATGAAATTATTAGGAATTTTTTTTAAATTATAGAAAATTATATGTGAAGACAACTATCCTATGGGGATATTTACGGGAGTATCATTACAAGAAGAAATAGTAAGGTTTCATGAGAAATAGAAACAAAGTATGATTGTTCAAGCTTATATAGGGTTTCTACAGGATGAAGTAATAACCCAGGAAATGGAACCCAAAGTTATATTCCTTTATTGTAGAACAAAAGTTTTAATAATGAAATGAAATATGAATTCTCCAGGTACAAAAAATATGGTCAGGCTCATTACCTATGATAGTTTCTATGTAGATACAACATATAATCCAATAAGAACATGATTAATAATTTTCTTGTATAATGGATATAACTAAGGAAAAAGGACATAAGGATTCTCATAACAAAGAGATTATATTTTCATATTAAATTTATAGTCTATTCAATACCAATAATTAACTCTATCTTGATATTCTTTCTTCACTAATGTTTTTGATCATTAAAAACCCTATGGTGGTATCACCATTTCATCAGGTAGATTAAAATTTAGAATCCTTCAATCTATAGTGCACATGTGTTCCTTGATCATAAAATGAAACTGATGGAAATATGGGTACATCCATAGATGATTTTGTTACCTTCAATTATTTTTCTTGATCACCACAAAATCCTTTGTGCTTGAAGAATCCCCTCATTATTTATCTCATTAATGAATTTAATAGAGGATGTGGAAGAAAAATCGATGTGTTGAGAGGAAACCTAGAGATATTATTCAAAGGTATAATTCTTCTATGAATAGGGTTCATCAAGAAAAAAAATGATTTCACAAAATCTCTAAAATGATATAAGTGGTTATATATTGATCTAAGGTTTAATAATTATAATTTTATAGCGAAACATAATCAAATAATAATCCTAACATATACCCCTTGATAATACTATGTATATATATATATATATTTATGAAGTTAATAGACTTGTGAATAATAAATAACATTTTAATTAAGTAATAATTCCTTGTTAATATAAATGATATTTACATTTTTATCGTTTTTTCCAAGGCGTATAACTCTACCCATCAAATTTCCTCATAATTTTTCGAACCTTTAATAATAAATAAATACTATCCATTCATTTAATAAATTAATATTATATTCATGATCTTCAAAATAAATATTTATTTAATATTTAACTGACATAAATATTATGACGAAATATTTTTTATCAATAAATCAAAAATAAATATAATTTTTTGGTCTTTAGAATAAAATGTATTCCAATAATTAAATATAAATAAAATTCAACTGAAATGAATAAAAACAATATGTGTGTGTCCCACTAGGTTGCTTCCCCATTGGCATTATTCAAGCTTTTTTGGAGTCCAATATTGGTGTCACGTTATATATAAACTCACCTATAGTGAAAGAAGTTATCATCAAAATGAAAAAACATCCAATATTCCCTTTCTCTTGATATCTCAACAAGAAGGTTTCATACTCACGTCATCAACCTATATGATCTATATATCTTTCATTGACTTCTAAAAATGAATCTATCAATCAACATAGATATAGAACATAATTTGACAGTTCTATATCAGTCAAAGGGATTTTATTTCATCCACCATTCATATATATGAAAAATCATTTATTGAATTATTAATTAATTATATATATCTCAAAATGCACCCAATGTATCCTAATTCACTATTAAAATACATTATCATAGTATTCATCAATACATAAATGTATGTGGATAATGACATTAATTAATCAGAATATAAATAATATAAAAAAATACACACATTTACTGATAGAAATATCCAAGGGGGGAAACTTTATGAATTCCTATATGAAAGATTATCCTTACAATATACTATTATTTTGAAAATCATTGTGTGAAATTCAAGATATGGATCCTCATATGTTGTTGCGAGTGATGAACTAAATATTCTGCAACATGTATTTCCCTTTAGATAAGTCCATTAAAATATAGTACTCATTTGTTGTAGAATATCATATATGTCCCTTTATATAACTCTATATAATTATAATAAAATTATAAATATTAATGTATTTTAATATATAATATTAGAATGTAAAAAGTCATTGGTTCTGGGAAAACGTCTCCAAAAAAATCACACTTACACTTGATCTAATTAATATTATCTTTTAGTTTAGTAGATGAGACATTATATTCATTTATATGGTTAGATAAGTTTTTAGTAAATTGGTATACCACATTCTCCTCTATGGAATTTCATCTTATTATGACCTCACCTCTAAGAAAAAAATCCATCAAGAGATGATAATTTTTTAGTATTTTCTTCATCTTTAGAATTTATATTTTTTTCCTTGGAAGGATCCAATATTGTAGTGTTATTAAAATTTAGTGTGATAGGATGTTTACTTATTATTATGAAATTAATCCTTTGGAAATTTTTTCATATCCACATAACTTATTTAGTTACATTAGAAATTGTAATATACCCCGAATTTTGTGTAGAATCCATGACCACTACATTCTTTAAGCTCTTTAAAATCAATTCTCCTTCATTAAGGGGTAGTAAATATCATTATTGAAATTTCATTTCCAATAGATATATTTAGAAACTAGAATCTATACATATCTTTAACACTCACTTCATCTCTCTACCAAAAACAATGAACATATCCTTAGTACACCTATGGTACTTCAATGTATTCGTGACTTGCATACAATAGAAGTCTACAGAGTCTTCTTGACACCTTTCTATCATGATTAAAGAGTTGGAATATTCATGCCTAGTACGTTACATCATATATGTATGACCCTATCACTGACGCATATGTGATCCTTATAAATATATATATCTTTCATCCAATTTATAAGGAAAAATTTTCATAGAGAGATATAAATCATGTGACAATGGAAAAAATCCGATTTTTAATTTTTTTCATATCGAATCCCTTCAGTATCTTATCAATATGGGTTCCTTGAATTAGTGTAAGAAAAATATTTTATCTATCATGGTTGATCATGATCCCAAGAATTTATTCTACTTCACCTAAGGCCTTCATGGAGAATCACATGTTCAGCCATGTCTTAATGGATATAGAATTTGTAACATGTAATCAACATATACTATTTAGAAAATTACTGCACTCCCTCTAAATCACTTTTATAAACAAGTCACACATTCATTAAATATGAAAACAAATTTTCTTATGGATTTATTAAATAGAATTTTAAATGATGTGGATTCTTGATTTAATCATTAAATGTACGTCTGTAACATTCATACTGAATTAGAATATATTTGGTTCATAAACACTTTTGGTTTTTCTATATAATCATATTTCATGGGGTTTTTATTAATCAAGGATATTTTGAAATGAATTTTTCAAATATAATAATCAAGATGATATTATATTTAATGAAATATTATAATGATTTTTTATATAGAAATTAGAGAAAGGGATTCCTCATAGTCAATGACTTGATTCTATTTAATACCATTTGTAAGCTGTCTAGCCTCATATGTGATGACTCTACCTTCACTATCAGGTTTATTCTTGAATATCAAAATCTTGAACCAATGTGAGGAAAAATTGAACTAGACTTTGGAAAGGCCTTAGTAGAATTAAAAATTTCCATAATTCAATTAAATTCTCTAGGGATTCAGATTTCACTTAGTGGGAATGATTTTTCCTAAATAAATTTTATTAAAATAGTTGAAAAATTATTCCAAAATTCCAGAATGTTTTCTCCATACATTTATTTCATATAAAAAATATGATATGAATATTTAAATATAAGAAGAATAAAGTTAAACTAAACATGAAATAAAATTCCAAAGGAGAAGACATGTCAATGCAATGAACAACAATATTAAATTTAATCTTCTAGAAATACCGACTTAGAAAAACTCTTATAGTACTAAATATAAAATTAACAAATCTGATCCAACTTCTCAATGTGATCTAACATCACAATCCATCCACTAACTCGAGACCTTCTCCGAGAGAAGTTTTTAAGAACAAGTTCTTTAAGTGTAATTCTATAAAATAAAAATCCTAACCTACCATAGTTTCATGTTCTGAAGCCATAGAGTGGAGTATTTAGTGAACTTGAAAAAAATAACATTACAGTCTCACTAATAGGCCCATGAATTCTCTCTAAAAAATTCCAGAAATACTAGTTTCCAAATACCTTAATTTTAAAATTTTATTTTCATTATTTTTGAAAGTAAAATCATTCGTGTTTTTCAAATACTCAATGAAAAATCAAAAATAAATCTTATAATCATTAAAAAAATATATAAATATTCCATTAAATAAATAATTATGAAATAGAAATTTTAAAACCAATTATTTAAAATCACTAAAAATGAACTCAAATAATAAACAAAGGAACAAAAAGTAGAAAACTAAACTGAAATACAAAATTTAGAATAAAATCAACAGGAATGTATAAAATTAATCATGCAGGGTTAAAATATGGCTACTAAAGAAAAAGCATATACTAGTAAAACCAATTGGAAGGAAACGTAATGTGTGCGTGTGTGTATTCATGTAATTATATAGTAAATAATTTTCAAGAAAAAAACAATGAAATTAGTAACGTTAAAATATCCATTAAAGAAGAAACACCCTAAGGTTATTAAGGTTAGGAAGACCTAGTAGTTCTACATTGACCTTGTAGTGTAGTTTGGATTTCCACCATCTCTGGATTGAGAGGGATCCACATAACTATGTCACTAGCATTTCTAGTGGCGGGGGAAACTCATTCCATATAGGCTAGCCTAGAAAATCATCCAAGGTTTCCCATTAGGATCCACATGTAAAAAAATCATTAGTAAAATATATTTCATTAAAATTTAAAAAAATAGTTCTTTATTGAACAAACTTCAAGCTATTTCCCCCATTCATCTTAAAATTATTCCAATGTTATTCATCGGTTTTTAACCAACCACCAACTACCATAAAACCTTTTCTATAAAACTCCACTATAAATAAATTCATTCTCAAAATTGAAAATGAACACTAAAATTACAGGTATGAAACCAATGATAAAATCCCCCTTGAAAACTTATTTAAAAATAAAATTTCATCATCGACTTGAAATTTGAAAACATCCACTTATCATTGTATACACACAAATATATATATATATACATCACTTAATGAATATATTCATGTATTCATGTGGGAATATTTATACACACACACATATATATATAGACTTATGTATATGTATTCACACACAAAACATGACTTGAGAAATTGGTTCATATATTAGAAATAAATAACATAAGAATGTATTAAGTAAACATTGTAAAATTTATAAAGAAGAAATTATCAACCAATTTAATTTGTTATACAAATATTTCAACCAGTAAAGTTTTAAAAAAGTATCAAACAATACAAAAACACTTGAGTTCTATAACAAATATGCCGTTAATTTTTTTTCTAGAAAAAACATCACATATCTTTAGGTGAAAATAGATAATATAGGAAAATGTATATGAACCCATTTTTTAACCAATCATAATCTCTTTAATACTTTTATCAATATATGTCTAAATCCACTTGAACTAATATATAACATCTATGTTTTAATAAAAACTATTTCTGAACACCCATGTACACATGATATGTCATATAAAAGTAAAATCATAGAATAAACAATATTGTTAAATGCCAATGATGAAGAATTTTAATATACTCTAAGAGGAAGCATTGAGAGGGATATCACTCACTCTAGAAACTGGTTCCATATAAAATCAGGACCAAACCACTCTCGATACTTTCCCTATAATGATCTATAATGAGAAATAGAAGAGGAAAAAATAATGAGGAGAGGAAGAGGGAGAAAGATAATAATAAATCATAATATGGACAGATTCTCTTCAAAATCACAAGAGGAGGAACAAGGAATCAGAGGAGGAGGAAATGGTGGCCAGGAACATGAGGGTCCTCCTAGATGGGTGTCACTTGAGATAAGGGTAATAGGGGAGAGATAGAATAAAGTTTGGGTTTTATATTATAAGGGGAAAATTTTGAAATTAAAAATTTTAAATCCCAAGTTGAATTTCATTATTTATCCACATAGTTGGCCAAACTGTACACCGACCATGTATCCATAAAATAGAAAAACAAGTAATTCACTAGTGTTGAACAAAAATTTATGAAAAACATACAAAAAACATGAAAAATAACTCTACTATGTTACAGAACCCTACCACATGGATATTTCCAAGTTATCCCTAATAGTGTGCTAATCATGCGACATGGCTATACTATTAAAATTTGAAAAAAGTTCAAAATAAAAAACATTAAATATAAAAAACCAAAAATAAATAAATAAAATAATTAAGAAAAAAGGTCTAAGTGTGCAAAATATCTCCACAATAACCCTTTATTCCCCTATAAATCCACCAAATTCAAGGGAGACAAAATTTGAGATCTAAGATAAAAATAATGAACCAACTATAACATTATCTCTGACATAAACCAAAAATAGAATTCATACCACTACACATCGATCAATATAAAAATAAACCTCACTCCAAACCACCTCAATTAAAAATGGAAAGGGGTAGAGACTCATATTGGGTTCCCCATCATATCAAAATTCTACATACATGGCAGATCTACTAAACAATACATCCTAGATAAGAAGTCCAAATATATAAAAAAACTATAACTAAAAATACCTAGACACAATAATCTAAATGAAGGCACATCAATAATACCATATAATAAATAAAACAGTATCCAAACATGTAAAATATAATTAATTTGTAAATTACAATTACAATCAAGCTAATAGAAATGGAAAAATAAGAAGTGAAATAAAAGAGATATATGGAAGAAAGGTTACCTCCAAACCCCATTGGACTAAACTAGAAACTTGCAGGGAATCACTTCCCCTCTAGAGAAGAAACACTAGAAAAAAGATATCCATCAAAGATAGATTCCTCAAACCCTATCCTATCAAAAACCCATGAACCTTCACTGATATAAAAGTGTTTCAACACCAGTATTATGGATTCAATGACAAGAACATTAAATGAGGTTTATCTAGATGAAGTCAGTTTAGTCCAAATATATAGATAAGTTCTGTTCACAAGGAGACACACACTTAAATGAATTTCCTTACAAAATATTATCAGAAAAAATCCATCCAAGAGACTCCATGAGACACTCCACTAGGAGATTGGGTAGGTTCGATAATAGTAAGAGTCATGCTCAGACACCAAATGACTTATTCCTAGATAGCACACCCTAAAAAGAACCCAATAGTGTTCTCTGATATTTTCATAGGAATCATGATTTAAATAAAAAAGATGAAAAAATCTAAATTAATAATGACCCATAAATTAAATCACATTCACTTGAAGTAAACCACTACGAAAAGTTAAATCATAAAAACAAACCATATCCATAACCCATGAAAATCACAAACCTGAAATAATACAAGGTAAATCCATTTCAAAATATATTCTTAATCCTATGTTTAAATATTTTGAATGTCAAAATCTAAACAAGAAAACATTTTTATAATCTAATCAGGAATTTACTAAACATAAAATTTCCATTTTAAATATTATATAATCTATACAAGTTCCTTTATTAAATCCAATCATGAGTCTCAAATAAAAAAATACAATTCAATGTATTTTAAAAAAAATAATATTTATTTATTTAAATATTATTTTTTATTTTTTCTACCATTGAGAGTGTCACAGGAACAAGTACATGGCCCCACATAGTTCTCTATGTCTTGGGGAAAAACATTTACCTTTAGTCCTTCAATTATCATCACCCAAAATATGTAAAATTACACAAAGAAATAGATAAAATGCCAACATAAATAAAAAACATAAATTCAAATCTAAATCCATAAAAATAATCAAATTAAATGTCAAATTCCAAACACAAAACCTAGCATCCCATAAAAACTCATGTTTTGATATGAGAAGTGATGACCAGGTTCGCACCCATGACCAACCTCTTGAGATATTATGATTCTATCTACGACATATTACACTTCCCAGATAACATGTGTGCTTCAAGAAGTTGTACCCTCTCTAGAATCAAGGATCTGATATCATTTTATCTTGATCCAATTATGAACCAACCCAAACTGACTTGTGGAAATACATGATGAGGGTTCTCAATCCCCTTAAGATAGAGACAATTGGTACATCATTAGATTATAATCTTTGGGAATGAATTCTCCCAAATACATTAGACTCAAATTGTAGTGTAATTATACCAAAATTCTACCATGACATGTCAACATGTTATATTTCCATGAAAAATAATATTAGAAAATTCATAGACAATGAAAATAAAATAAGTACTAAGTAATAAATAAAATTTTAAATCAGAAAAAATATCAAAGGATAATATATGACTAATAAAACTAAAATTATAGAAAGTCTTTCTTATCCTAATTTATATGTCACTAATGATAAAAATAACATAAATGATAAAGTTTCCCAATATGACCATAGGTCAAATTCCATAAACAAACTCAAGACCTCCTTTAATATTGGTTGGGAAGACAAAGTCCCTAAAGTGGACCTCCTCTGAGTCAAACTCTTAACATACAAGACTCAATCAATCTTGAAACATCGAGTGTTATAAGTAGGGTGGGAGATAAAAATCCCAAAAGGGTTCCACTATAGGTTCAATGAATAATATTTTATACAATTTTCCAGAAAAATATTTTTAAAATATAATAATTTTTTAAAAAATATTTTCTTTATTTTTACAACATAATTCATAATTATTTTCTAAATCTGCATCTAAAAATAAAAAAAATAATCTTATTAACTTTAATAAAATTTTTTAAATATTCCATTAAGTATTTACATTTGAAATCAACATTTTTAAATAATTTATTTAAAATCATTAAAAAATGAAATCAATTAATAAACAATGGAACAAAAACTGGACCACTATACCAGAATATAAAATTGAGAAGAAACTAGAAGGAATGCACAAATGTATTCATATTGGGTGAGAATGCTCCTACTAAAGAAAAATTTTAAACAGATAAAACCAATATAAATGAAAAGTTATATATATTCATGATAGAATAGAGTAAATCAAGTATAAGGAAAAACTATACAATAAATAATTTAAAATAGGAATGATGGTTGAAACAACCTTGGGTCACCATATCTAGGATAATTTAGTAGTTTCATACTACCCATAGTTGTGGATTTTTATTTCTACTATGTATATGGACATAAGGGGAACTGCATATCTATTTTACAATCATTACGAGTGATTGGGGAACCTCATCCTATATTGGATATCCTACCCAATCATCCAGGTATTCACATGAGGATTAATATATAAAAACAACCATTAGAGAATATGGATTCCATAAATAATCAATTAACATTTTATTTATAAAACAAATTTGAATCCATTTCCACCATTCACTTAAATGTATCCCATAGTTACACCTGTATTTTTAATTAACCCCAAACCAGAATAAAACAATTTTTATAAATAACCACTAGAAATAGCTTCCATTAAAAAATGGGATGTGTTTTAAAATTTTAATTTTAGATAAAAAATCTCAAACACCCTTTAGAAACCGGATTAAAACATAAAATTTATATTTTAAAGATTCCATTTATCATTATACACATATAAATTTAAGTTTATATGTATATATATAACCCAATTCATATAATCACATATTCAAATATTCATATTTGAATATGTAAACACAAATATATATATATATATATAAACCAATGCATATGTGTATAGGAACTAAACCCAACATGATAGATATGTATATCATGCATAAGTGAATAATATAATTATATAAGATGTATAATTATTAAAAGTTTAAAAAAAGGAAATACCGACATTCTTAATCTGTTGAAATCATATGCTAACACATAAAACTATATAAAAAATCTCAAATTTTATTAAAACACATTAATTATATATAAAAATACTAAAAAAATTTTATTAGTAAAAAACATAACTAACATATAGGTTTAGATAAATAAGAGAGGAAAATACAAAGTATCTAATTTATAAATCGATAATAATATCTTAAAATATTTGATATAAATATATATAAATTAATTTGAACTGAACAAATAAATATTTTTAAATAAAAACATGAAAAAAAACCAAACCATACATGGAATTTCAATTAAAATAGAAATCATGGAACCACCCACCAAGACCAAGCGTAGACGATGCAGAATCTATATGACCATAATGAGAAAGGATTAAGAGGAACATTAGAAACCCAAGTAAAATAATCCATATGAAATCAAGATCAAAATAACATAGATTTAATCCTATAAGGTTCTGTCTTGATGAAGAGATGAGAGAACAAAATTAAGGAGATTAATAAAGAGAAGAAGAATAAAAACCCCTAAATTGGATGAATTTGATTTGAGATCAGATGATGAGGAACTAAATATCATAGGAGGAGGCATGGGAGCTTACACGTGTGGGGGTCCTTTTAGATGTATTTCACATTATATAGGGGATTTATTGGAGAGGGATACCTATATTTTGGAAATAATTCATGAGGGGCACATTTAGAAATTCTAATATTTAATAGTTTGGGTGAATTAGATGGATTTGTCACACAATTTACTAAACCATGAACCTTTTCACTATAAATTCAAAACATGTTAATAGGTTGGATATATTGTAGATACTCGAAGCTTAACATACATGGACATTACATTACTTTTTCGGAATACTTAGTACATAACAAAAACACACACACAAGGACCGTAATAGTTTAGTGTCTTTGGAAACTCGGAATATAATCTCTTAATCATGGTGAATGATCTTCAACATCTCCCATAAAGATCTTCCTTTTTTTTACCTAAAACCTTTCTTTATATCCTGTGGAAAAGAAAACATAAAAGGGTGAGCTCAAACGCTCAGTAAGGGTAAACAAATGAAATATCAATCACATCATATTCATAAGAACATAACATTTTGGAAATCTTAACCTGCAAAAGATATCATAATATCATAACATGGGATAAATCATAGTAGTGAAATGTAACCCCAGTAATCATAACATAAAACATGAAACTTTGTTTCATACACACATAATAATATAGAATCATTTCTTATTAGTCAAGACTCATTGCCAAGACTATCTTAGTGGACAAAGTCCATTTCTGAATCGAGTTCACTCCTCGTTTCAGTCCTGTTTCACTGAACCGGTTTAACCTGCCATTCCAGCCATGTCTATCTCATGAGATATAAAATCTTTACCCAATTAATTGGAGGGGGATATAGGTCCCACCCATCTCATAATGATACCATTCTTATGTGTGCCACAAAATCATAAATCATACATCATTGCATAACTCATGTAATAAAAATGGGAGTCGTAAACATCGTGACATCATAAAAAAATTCATATAAGATAAAGGAATTAATAAAAATAATTCCATAACAACATAATCAAATCAATGTAATAATAGGGATAGAAACAGAAACCTTTATTATCTTAGATGGAAAATAATTTTGATAAAACATTTGAACTCCATTCTTGAAAAAAATATCCTTTCTACTTCAAAAACACTTTTCCTCTCTTAACATGTCATAGAATTATAAACTAAAAGAAGTTGATTAAAAATAAACTTGAAAACATGTAAAGGAAGCTTCTTGGAAATAATGTTTTAAAAATCCATTCATTCCGTATAATTTAAAAAAACATTCTTCGTACTTTTGTCAGAAAAGTCAAAAAGTACCTCGTACGAAAAACGACAAAAGATTCCTTTCATATCATTTACTAAAAACTCACCGAAGGGTAAAATTGGATTTAAACAATTTTAGGTGGATAGAAAATATTATTACATATTGAGGAAACATGGATGTGGATGATAAAATACACCCCAGAAAATACCAAAGTATAAACAATCTCGGATAAAAATGAGATTGTGATATTTCCCTTACTTTAGGTCTGATTTGCTTCGTAAGTGTCCGAACCTCCTGTATAATGATATAAATAATGTCATTGACTTATTCCAGAATCATACACATTTTTATGATATCATATATGGTTCCCTTATGACTTTATTTCACCTGTTCTTTTGTAAATTACATGTTAAAGAGTGTTTTGGTAAAAATCGTTTTATTTGTCGTCTGTGTTTTGACTTGTAATTATTCATATGATTACTTAGATCATGATAAAATAATTCTATAATATAAAACATGATTTATATATAATATATATTGAGAATATATATATATATAATAGATCAGTAAATGGAAAGAAATACACCGTTCATGGAGACGGTAGGTCGTACGTACGCATGAACGCTGTTTTAGTTTCCTTATTGAATTGAGTGGAATTAAGTAGATGACATAAATATATATATATACATAAATCCAGTAGTATTATTAATTCATATATTTCATGATTACTTATTATATATACTTTATAATCATTCATGAATGGTTAACGTGGAGAATGAATCTCAACGCGTCGTGGAGATGGTAGTCCGTACGTACGCATGAGCGATGATATCGTTCTCATGATCGTGTAATTGCATTGGAATGTTTGTATACTATTTCAGAATCAATATCAATTTAAAATAATCATATATAGTTATTATTTACACTATTATACCCATCCAAGTAAGGTGGTGGTGTAAAATAGATTACACCACGGCGTGGAGACGGTATTTCATACGTACGCACGCGCGGTGATTTCGTTTTCCATAGGATGGAAAGATGGTGAAATAGGGTTGTTTCATAATTATAATAACATATCAGTATATGAGTGATACTGATGTTATTACTTCATAATGAAACAACCTAAGAAGAAGAAGTTGAAGAAGTAATAAAGTTGAAAGAATCGGCAACGGACATTACCTCTTCATTGAAGCGCTTCTTTGAGACCTCCTTTTAGGGAACAAAAATTGGTCTTTGAGAAAGACGAGAACCTCTAAGATGTTTCTAGGATAGTGGAGAATAGAATTTGGCAGGGTTTGGCAGAGCTTGAAGGCTCAACGTGGTGTGATGAAGAGAGGGAGGAGGTGCCCTTTTATAAGGGAGGAGAGGGGCTCCTTTGGAAAAACTAAAAATATTATTTTATTATAAAGCCAAATTCGGTTTTAAATAGCTCCAAATTGATTTATTTAGAAGATAAGGTGGGGATGGGTCGAAATAATCTCATCCAATAGAATTTAGACAAGTTTAGGTTCCTATTTTAACCTTATCATTTATATTTAACTTTAAGTTAGATAATTTTACTTTTACCGTGTCTTTTTGTGTTCTTACACTATAAGGTTAATAAACTTACTATAACAATCCAAAAGAACCCCAAGTTGTTTATTATTAAAATATATAACCTTATCTAAGTATTTTGGCCGAACCTTAGATTTTTATGAATAAAATAACAATTAATAATATAATATTTGTTTTAAAAGCTATTTGATGTCAATTTTGACACTATTTAGTAATTGATTTTTGTGAAACTTATAACAGAATTATTAGTTCTAAAAAAGTTAATTAAAGTAATAATAACATGTCATATTAACCTAAAAAATTAGTTTAATTCATAAAAAGTCTCAAATTATATTTATTTGGGTATTTATAACATCAATTATGTCAATATTTCATTAATAAGATAATTACTGCATCATCATTGTTTCATAAATAAATTAACTTATTTAAAGTCTAAAAATTACAAATGAAATATCATTATGTAGGAAATCGTTTTAGCTTTCTAATGAATATTTATAGTCGAATTTATATTTTTTATAACCCTATATTAAAAATGATATACTTATTAAACTTTGATTTTAACTATTTTAACCCTTCTCTAAATAAATTAATAATAAATGTCCTAATCTAATCCAAGTAAGCCTAAATGGTCATATTTTATTCCTAAGGTTGTTTTTGGTCTAATTACACTTATACAATAGAATTAGGACATGTGTTAGGGTAATAATAATATCATTTTTACCCTTAATTACCCTATTTACTTTTAACCGTGGTAAAAAAAGGAAAAAAGTTACTATTCACCAAAAATTATTTTCATCTCTTTGAACCAAATTTTACTTACTGACATCAACAGTGTCTCTCAGATTTTTGAAATTCCACTCACAGAAGCTGTAAAATTAAGTTTCATGAAAAATTCATTTTTTTAACTACCACTTAGTGGTTTCACTATTCATCAAAAATGAATGTTTCCAGAAAAAAACCAAAAATTAGGACTAAGATATATTTGATATTATGAACTCAAAAATGATTTCTATTTTACCAAATTCAAAAAATATCAGTTGCATTACTTAATTTAAAAATTAATTCCCGTCGTCAAAACAAATAGCGTGTTCTTAAGAGATAATAACTATCAAAAGATTTACACATGTTTATGTCTGGTTTAAATGTGAAATTACAGCCAATGACCAACATTGTATTAAATTGTAAAAATATATTATAAATATACATTAAAACAACTCAAATTAATAATTTATCACTACTAATTATTTTGATTAAAAAGGTTGTTTTTAATTAAAATTTAGTGATTTTCACTATTCATCGGAAAATGAAAGTTATCCGAAAAGTACCAAAATTTCACCCTAAGATAATTTCGATATTCTGAATCCAAAAATGAAGTCCATTTTAAAAGATAAAATTTATAATATTTCAAAAAGTGGGTATTACTATTCATAATGGCTGGTTTTAATAATATTTTAATTGCAAATCGTTGTTTAGTGAAACTCGGTATTGCGTACAACACACGCTATCGTGGAAGGTAGTGCTTGCTTGTAATGCAAGCCAAGTCAGGGATGCATGTTGTGCAAGCTCCACAAGACATTATTGAAATTAAAAAGAATATTTTTTGTAAAATCTTGGGGTGTTACATTCTACCCTCCTTAAAATTAATTTCTCCCTCAAAATTCGCCGGGGTTATAAATGGTTTACTACTCGAAAGTTTCTTTAATATAAACCCACGTCGTAAAAAGGAATACCAAAAAATGGATTGAAAAACTAAAGTATGAAACCTAACAATTACCCAAATTAACTAATCACTGGGTTTCCACATAGGAGAACATAGTTGAAAATATAGATATTGAATAGAATTCTAACCATCATATTCTGATGGAGAGTGATAGAGAACATCGCTATGGAAAATCCAGCAATCACAAAGCCATAAATTTGTCACGATCTAAGGTACCATCTGATTCATCAGATATAATAGCACTAGGACAACATTTTTGGTTTTCAAGATCATTTCCCTAAAGTTGAAGAATTTGAATTAGAATAAATACTTACTTTATTTTGGTACAATCTCACTGTTGTTCGTGCCTTGAACAATTTCCACATCATCTCTTAATGAAATGAAGTTGAATTTGTTATTCATGAAGTGTTAGCAGATCATGTGATAGAATGACGGGTTATTCCATCTGTCTCAAACAAAAGGTTAGCAAAAGTTATTAAATATACATAAGTCGATCTATAGTGAGATTAATCATATATGGTTCCTAAAATGGACTTATACTTATTATATCATACTGCTTAATATAATAAAACTAGTTTCTACTAAACAGGGACTTCCTGTAGGCCAGTGGTAGGCGATAAAGGCCAGTCGCACTTTGATTGTGGGTTCGATTCCCATAGCCTTGTCCGACGCGATGGGCTGTCACCCGTCCTGTAGGTTGTCCTTTTTCTAAAACTACATTACTATAACATCCCATCAATAATATCGAAAAAAGTTATATCCTTAAAACTAACTTATGTCCAAAATAATCCTTTCCAATCTCTAGGCTTATCCAAAATACTGTTGTCCAATCTCATATTATAGTGAAAACAATTACCAAAGAGTTTATATAACAAGCATGTTAATACCATCATTGATCCCCCATATATCATAAGATATATCTTGTTGGTCAAATTACAAATATGTGAATACCTTAATCATGTATTCTTATGATGAATGAATACCCATTGAACCTTAGTGAAAACATGAATTCAGTTAAAAGTTAACACTTTCCACAAACCAAAATCCTCAAAATTCATTATACTCAAACCATGATATCACTTAGTCCTTATATCAATCATGAGCTCATTAATACAATCAAATATCTCGTTGTCTTCTTATCCCTTCATTATGTGCATATCATCTGCTTACCAAAATTTCTCAATCACGTTCCATGGTTACTGGTACCATAAAATTATTAAAAACCACAATAGACTAATACATAAATATTCCAATATTCCACGACACTATATACAACATTATTTTCGAATCCCATTACATAAACACTTAATCATTCCACCACATCATTGTCAAATTCAACATCGCCAATAGTGATCTCATGTGACTTCCCTTTGTCCATTGCCTTAAGTGGTTTCTCATGTCGATCATCATTAACCATTGGATTAGGGCATTGATTAGCATAATTCCCCATTTTCTTGCACTTGAAGCATTGAAGTGTTGGTGGTGCGTTCTCTGTAGTCTTTTCTTTATTCACAACATTAGCAACCCTTTTTCCATTACTTCGACACTCAGCTGCTTGATGACCTTCTTTTCCACACTTAAAACATTTTCTAGTCCCTTTAAGAAAATCTCCACTATGCTTCTTTCCATACTTTGAGCATAAGGAAACGTTCATCTTCTTTTCACCATTATTCTGAGATTTCTCCTTGAACTCCATATTTCGTTTCTTGTCAAAAACATGAGATGGCTATGTAACACCGACTTTCATTTCTACCTTAATAGCACAACGCACAATTTATTCATAGCTACTGAAGTCTCTTATAGCTAATGCCCTTTGAAGACTTGGTTTTAATCCACTGAAGAATCGATCAACTTTACTTTCAGGTTGGATGATAAAGCCAGATGCATACCTTGGAAGCCTTGTAAAATTCGCTTCGTATATAGAAACAGATTCATCATCCTTTTGCTTTATTTCAAGAAACTCCTTCTCCAACTTTGTTCGAAGAATACGGGGGAAGTACTTATTGAAAAATAAGTTCTTGAACTCATACCATTCAATGGACTCAATTTCATATCTTGGCCTCATATTCTTGATAAGATTCCACCATTGATCAGCTTCACCTTCCAAACGATGTACTGCTAAGATGAATTTATCATGTTCAGAACATTGAAGAACTAAAAATATCTTTTCAGTGGTACTGATCCATTGTTCAGCAATAAGTGGATCAGAATACTCACTGAAAGATGGTGGATGTTACCTCATGAAGGACTTAATAGAATATTGTTCCCTTCTCTGCTCATTCGGAAGTCCAGAATTATTCATAGCTTGTGTAATTATAGCAATAAGATTTGTCACTCCATCTCCCATAATGTTGGTTTGTTCAGAAGGACAATCATTGCATCGTCCATTACATTGATCAATACGGTTCCTTCGGGTTCCAGCCATCATCTAAAACCCAAAAAAAATAGTGTGAGAGGAAAAAATCACGCTGGGGAAAACAACATAATAAATGGGTAGTACCATCAATATCTAACATCTTAGGTTTAATTCAAAGATGGTTAGCGCAATTCTAGGACTATAACATATACTTATCCTTAGGGACATCCCTAGACATACCATAGAAATATCTCTAGGGATCTCACTAAAGTTCTCGCATCCTAGTTCCCAAATCTTGACTAAACCTTTCCTCTAATACCAACTGTAGAGACCCGAAGCTTAACGTACATGTACATTACATTAATTTTGCGGAATACATAGTACATAACAAAAGCACAAACACAAGGACCGTAATGGTTTAGTGTCTTTGGAAACTCGGAATATAATATTCTAATCATGGTGAAAGATCTTAAACATCTCCCATAAAGATCTTCCTTTTTATTACACAAAACCTTTCTTTATATCCTAGGGAAAAGAAAACATAAAAGAGTGAGCTCAAATGCTCGGTAAGGGTAAATAAAATAAATATCAATCACATCATATTCATAAGAACATAACATTTTGGAAATCTTAACCTGCAAAAGAGATCATAATATCATAACATGGGATGAATCATAGTAGTGAAATGTAATCCCAATAATCATAACTTAAAACATGAAACTTTGTGGCATACACACATAATCATAGAGAATCATTTCTTATTAGTCAAGACTCATTTCCAAGACTATCTTAGTGGAAAAAATCCATTTCTGAACCAAGTTCACTCCTCGTTTCAGTCCTGTTTCACTGAACCGGTTTAACCTGCCGTTCCAGTCATATCTATCTCATGAGATATAAAATCTTAACCCAATGCATTGGAGGGAGATATAGGTCTCAACCATATCATAATGATACCATTCTTATGTGTGCCACAAAATCATAAATCATACATCATTGCATAACTCATCTAATAAAAATGGGAATCTTAAACATCGTGACATCATAAAACAATTCATATAAGATAAAGGAATTCATAAAAATAATTCCATCACAACAAAATAAAATCAATGTAATAATAGGGATAGAAACAGAACCCTTTATTATCTTAGATGGAAAATAATTTTGATAAAACACTTGAACTCCATTCTTGAAAAAAATATCATTTCTACTTCAAAAAAAATTTTCCTTTCTTAACATGTCATACAATTCTAAACTAAAAGAAGTTGATTAAAAATAAACTTGACAAAATTTAAAGGAAACTTCTTGGAAATAATGTTTTAAAATCCATTCATGTCGTATAATTTAAAAAACATTCTTCGTACTTTTGTCAGAAAAGTCAAAAAGTACCTCGTACGAAAAATGACAAAAGATTTGTTTCATATATTTTACTAAAAACTCACCGAAGGGTAAAATTGGATTTAAAAAACTGTAGGTGGATGGAAATAATTTTACATATTTAGGAAACATGGATGTGGATGATAAAATACACCCTAGTAAATACCATAGTATAAACAATCTTTGATAAAAATGAGATTGTGATATTTCCCTTACCATAGGTCCGATTTGCTTCGTAAGTGTCCTAACCTCCTGTATAATGATTTAAATAATGTCATTGACTTATTCAAGAATCATACTCATTGTTCTGATATCATATATGGTTAACTTATGACTTTATTTCACCCGTTCTTTTGTAAATTCCATGTTAAAGAGCGTTTTGGGTAAAATTGTTTTATTTGTTGTCCGTGTTTTGACTTGTAATTATTCATATGATTACTTTGATCATGATTACTTAATTAAAGAATATAAAACATGATTTATATATAATATATATTCAGAATATATATATATATATATGTATGTATGTATATATAATAGATCAGTAAATGGAAAGAAATACACCGTTCAGGGAGACGGTAGGTCGTACGTACGCATGAATGCTGTTTTAGTTTCCTTATTGAATTGAGTAGAATTAGGTAGATGACATAAATATATATATACATAAATACATTAGTATTATTATTTCATATATTTCATGATTTCTTATTATATAAACTTTATAATCATTCATGAATGGTTAACGTGGAGAATGAATCTCATCGCATCGTGGAGATGACAGTCCGTACGTACGCATGAGCGATGATATCGTTCTCATGGTCGTGGAATTGTATTGGAGTGTATGTATGATATTTTAGAATCAATATCACTTTAAAATAATTATATATAGTTATTATGTACACTATTATAACCATCCAAGTAAGGTGGTAGTGGAAAATAGATTACACCACGGCGTAGAGACGGTATTCTGTACGTACGCACGCGCGGTGATTTAGTTTTCTGTAGGATGGATAGATGGTGAAATAGGGTTGTTTCTTAATTATAATAACATATCAGTATATTAGTGATACTAATGTTATTACTTCATAATTAAACAACCTAAGAAGAATAAGTGGAAGAAGAAATAAAGTTGAAAGAATCGGTTAGAGACATTACCTCTTCTTTGAAGCGCTTCTTTTAGACCTCCTTTTAGGGCACTAAAATTGGTCTTTGAGGAATACCAGAACCTCTAGGATGTTGCTAGGGAAGTGGAGAAGAGAATTTGTCAGAGTTTCGCTGAGCTTGAAGGATCAAAGTGGTGTGAGGAAGAGAGGAAGGAGGTTCCCTTTTATAAGGGAGGAGAGGGGCTCCTTTAGAAAAACTAAAAATATTATTTTATTATAAATCCAAATTCGGTTTTAAATAGCTCCAAATAGATTTATTTTGAATCTAAGGTGGGTATGGGTCGAAATACTCTAATACAATAGAATTTAGACAAGTTTCGGTTCCTATTTTAACCTTATCATTTATATTTAACTTTAAGTTATATAATTTTACTTTTACCCTGTCTTTTTGTGTTCTTACACTATAAGGTTAATAAACTTACTATAACAAGACAAACGAACCCCAAGTTGTTTATTATTAATATATATAACCTTATCTAAGTAATTTTTCCGAACCTTAGATTTTTATGAATAAAATAACAATTAATAATATAATATTTGTTTTAAAAGCTATTTTATGTCAATTTTGACACTATTTAGTAATTGATTTTTGTGAAAATCATAACAGAATTATTAGTTCGAAAAAAGTTAATTAAATTAATATTAACATTTCTTATTAACCTATAAAATTGGTGGAATTCATAAAAAGACTCAAATTACATTTATTTGGGTATTTATAACATCAATTATGTCCATATTTCATTAATAAGATAATTACTGCATCATCATTGTGTCATAAATAAATTAACTTATTTAAAGTCTAAAAATTACGAATGAAATATCATTATGTAGGAAATCGTTGTAGATTTCTAATGAATATTTATAGTCGAATTTATCTTTTGTATAACCCTATATTTAAAATCATATACTTATTAAACTTTGATTTTAACTATTTTAACCATTCTTTAAATAAATTAATAATAAATGTCCTAATCTAATCCAAGTGGTCCTAAATGGTCATATTTTATTCCTAAGGTTGTTTTTCGTCGAATTAAACTTATCCAATAGAATTAGGACATGTTTTAGGGTAATAATAATATCATTTTTACCCTTAATTACCCTATTTACTTTTAACCGCGGTAAAAAAAGGTAAAAAGTTACTATTCACCCAAAATTATTTTCATCTCATTGAACCACATTTTACTTACTGACATTAACCGTGTCTCTCGAAGTTTTGAAATTCCACTCAAAGAAGCGGTAAAATTATGTTTTATGAAAAATTCATTTTTTTAACTACCACTTAGTGGTTTCACTATTCATCAAAAAATGAAAGTTTCCAAAAAAATACCAAAAATTAGGCCTAAGCTATATTTGATATTATGAACTCAAAAATGATTTCTATTTTACCAAATTCAAAACATATCAGTTGCATTACTAAATTTAAAAATTAATTCCCGTCGTCAAAACAAATAGTGTGTTCTTAAGAGATAATAACTATCAAAAGATCGACACTTGTTTATGTCTGGTTTAAATGTGAAATTACATCCAATGACAAACATTGTATTAAATTGTAAAAATATATTCTAAATATACTTTAAAACCACTCAAATTAATAATTTATCACTATTAATTATTTCGATTAAAAAGTTTGTTTTTAATTAAAAGTTAGTGATTTTCACTATTCATCAGAAAATGAAAGTTATCCGAAAAGTACCAAAATTTCACCCTAAGCTAATTTTGATATTCCGAATCCAAAAATGAAGTCCATTTTAAAAGTTAAAATTTAAAAAATTTCAACAGCTAGTTTTAATAATATTTTAATAGCATATCGTTGTTTAGATAATGTCAGTATTGCGTACAACACACGCTATCGTGGAAGGTCGCGCTTGCGTGTAATGCAAGCCATGTCAGGGATGCGTGTTGTGAAAGCTCGACAAGACATTATTGAAATTAAAAATAATATTTTTCGTAAAATCTTGGGGCGTTACATATTTATTTTTTAAAACCATGTTAAAACCATTCCAAATGACCCTACTAAGATACAATCTTTTCATTATGGTTTCTACATGACAAGTACAAAATTTCACTAACTTTGTTCATTAAAAAAAATTTACAATTTCAATTTTTCTAAAAAATAAATACCTACACCATAAGGAAAATAAATATATGAATAAAATAATTATGAAAATAAAGGTCACATGTGAAAAAAAATTAAAACTAATTGGACTTACATCCTTTGGAGGATGTACTAAAATCTATACTTTTTTTATTATATGGAATGCATATCAGAATTCAGGACTACATTCCAGTTGAAATATTCTAGGCTATTTACTTATTCCTTATAGTAAACTTGTTAATTATTATTGACTAATAATAATTGACCATACTCATGTAATAGAAATCCATATATTTTTTTATCTCTGACCTCTATTATGATCCTATATAGAACTAGTGTTTCTAGAATATCTTCTTTGATGTGGTTATGTGGAATATGTACTTATGAAAAATATTGTGTATTTTGATACATGATATCAACAAATTCTATCTCACTCACATGATTTCATTTGAATATGTGCTACTTTTCAAGAAACATTTAATTTATTAATATTGTTACCTTTTTATTTTTGGGGTTATATAAGAAATATCCCCTTTTTTGGTGGGATATCATATAACGATATAAATTTTTCATCAAGGTGAAATTTGTTAACTGAAGATTCAATAAAAAATGACTCACATCACCCTGAACATAAGTTTTATGACACATATTTACTTTAAAATTAGAGTTCATATGAAATAACATTTATTTCTTTAGTTGGTACATGTTTTAATACGTGTGCTGCTTCCTGTAATGTGTATCCCATGATGGATAATGGAAGACTTATGAAACTCGTAAACTACCTCACCATGTCTAACAAAGTGTTGTTCCTCCATTCACTTACAGTATTCCATTGTGTTTGTACAAAAAGGTCAGTTGATATGTGAAGAAAAATTCCCTTATAAAATCAATGAAATATTGGTTTAGATATTCTCATCCATATTTGGAGAAATGTTTCATTATTTTATTCAATGAATTTCATGATGCAATCTGAATTATACTTCATTAGGTAGACACATACATATATATTAATTTCATCAATAAAAGTTATGATGTATGTGTAACATCCTAGGTAAAAGAAAAATAAGACATATTTCATATTTATTAATATTTGTGAATTAAATATTAATTTCACTTTAGAGGGGTTTCTATGTTTGATAGCGTACCCGATATGCAACAATGGGTTTCTTTGAAATCTTATTTTGCACATTAATAATAAAATATTATTATTCTAAATGGTAGTTAACTCATAGCTGTTATATTGGCCGGAATGAATGAAACTAACTACAATATGATAATATATGTTTGTTAAATGTATTTACATTATCCAATAAAAAGTTATAGGGTTAAAATGTGAATGAATCTTATTTTAAGCATAATTTACATTAAAAGGTTGATTTATCGCCTTCTAATGCCGAACCCTATTTAAATATAGTTTTGGTCACTTTAATACATTCTAATTGACCAAATAAAATTCTTTTTTTATAATGGGGACATAAAATTTTACTTTAGGAAATTTTTGGTATTTTTCTGATAAAGTTATTTTTTTAATGAATGGTGAAAATTATTGCATTTTAATTCAAAAGTGCCTTTTAATATAATTTATTTATATGGTTAGATTATCTTTTTGTTGGTTTTAAAGTGAAATTAGAATATATTTTTACCATTTAATCCAATGTTGGTCATTCGAATTAATTTCACCTTGAAATTGGACATAACAAGTATCAATCTTTTGATAGTTATTGTTTCTTAAAAACACACTATTTGTTTTAACAATGGGAATTAATTGTTAAATTAATTAATTCCACTTCTAGGTTTTGAATTTGGAAAAAATAGACATAAATTTTAAATTCAGAATATCAAATAATGCTTAGGCTGATTTTTTGGTATTTTTCTAAAAAACATAAATTTTTGATGGATAGTGAAACAACTTAGTAGTAGTTAAAAAACTGACTTTTTGATTTAAATGAAATTTTACCACTTCTATGAATTGAATTTTGAAAATACGACATACATGTTTTTTATCAAGAACTAAAATATGGTTTAATAAGATGAAAATAATTTTTGGTGAATAGTAACTTTTGATTTTTATTTACCACCATTAAAGGTAATTCAAGGATAAAAGAATATTATAATAACTCCAAATTACCTTAACACTTGTCCAAACCTTATTGGATGAGTCATGGCCGACCATGAGCATCTTTGGGTCGATTTTGGGACCCCATTGAGCCACTTGGGAGTGATCATGACAATTTAAATTAATTAATTTAATGTAAAGACAAAATTTACATTAACAAAATTATTTTAGTAATTAATTTATATATGGTGTTATATAAGTTATATTTTTGACTATAAATGTTCATTAGAAAGATAAATATATTTCCTATATTATAGGATTTTTTTTATAATTTTTAGATATCTAATAAATGAAATTATTTATTACACAATAATGATGAAGTATTTACCTCATTAATAAATGATTTAAATAAATAAGAATATAATGATTAAAATAGTATACAAAACCTGTCCAATTCCTATTGGATGATTTTATTTCTACCATTAATCATCTTATCTTAATCTTTAATTATTTTTGGACCATTAGAAACCTAATATCATTATATAATAAAATAAGATTTTCACACTTTCCTAAAGAGCCCCTCCTCTCCCTTATAAAAGGAGACCATTTCTATCCAATTACTCACACATCTCAAGCCATTTGGCTCGTCCTTAATCTTCCCAATTAAGCTTCCTACATTCCTATCCTCCTCCTAGAACCCTTACCTTAGGCAGAAGGCACTTTAATAATTACTTTTGGTTCAAACCAAAGGAAGTTACCCAAATTAATGGTAACGGTTTATCTTAAATTATTTTCTTTATTTTACTTATCCAACCCCTAAACTCTTTTTATTCCTTTATTTTGTAAAAAAACCCAGTATACTCAATATACTAGGATGTTCTTATGAGAATTATTTGAACTACACATACACACACCTCCGTCTAATGGGTGAAGAACATAATGTTTTTGTGGATGGAAAACTAATGCCTCACGAAACGATGATTCTTCAACTACCTCTTACCGCCTCTCATGGTGGACATTATAATGGAATTATATTTATATATGATATATATTATGTTTATGATTTCCTTATGCTTCTGTACTTCCCAATTATATCAATCCTTTATGGTTTCCATAGTGGGTAAATACGATAATCGCATTTGAGAAAGTGCGGACTACCGCCCCCTGAATGTAATGTGACTCGTTAATGCCTTATGTGGGATGTATAAAGGATGGGGTTAATGATATTATATAAGATAATATATTGTAATTATAATATACCTATGTGTCATTATGCTTTAATTCCATAAAAATAATAAATATAAATGAAAGTAGCTTTCATGCATACGTACGGCTTACCGTCTCCATGAACGGTGTATTTCATTTCTTACCTCAAAATGTTATGTAATATTATAAATACATGTATATAATGGATATATATGATATATATTATATCTAAATAATGAAAATAATTCTGGATATAATGGAATATTGACCACATGGACAACATGTAAATATAAGGTGTTCATTATTGACTCAAGTACCAAATATCGACAAAATGAACATTATTAACTTAAATGATTACATAATGTTTATAAAATGGTAATAATTTATATAAAAGTAATAATAAACATGATAAAGATTCTTAATCAAGTAGAAATTAACTTTATTTTATTATTCAAGAGATTAATGAACGATCGTGTCAAGTCCTACACGAGGTAAGGGACTTCGTCTCAATCACCTTTCATTGAGAAATTTTTAGTTTTATACACGACTTTGTGTTATACGATGTATAAACCCCTTTGAATTTTCATTTTATTCAATGGGAATATTTTTATATGAAGTTTCTTACTAAATGAAAAAAAAGAATGTTTTTTTACGTAAGCGGTGACAGCGACCTTTCCGCTGCCGCGAGTATTATTTGATCTTTGGATTCCTTAACAAGCTGGAATGTTTTAAAAGGGAAAATAAATACCATAAACTCTTTTACATATTTTGGTATTGAAAATGATTTTGAGAATGGATTTATTATTTCAAAATCTTGAAATGATATTTTATTATTGCAATGTGGAAATGTTATATTTCCTTTATTCTTATGTTATGTGTTATGATAATGTTATGGTTCTTGGGAATTATTTACGTATACAGTTGGTTCCGTGATAAACTTAGGGCGGGTGATCTTGAGATAGCTCTCCAATGCATTGGGTAACGTGATAGAGGTAAACATGAATGTTTCTCCTAAGAGTTTTAGGTAATATACTTTGATGGGTATTTCAAAGTAACTCCATATGTATCTGTAATAGCTACAATGTATGTATGATATGGGTGCCACAAGTAAACATTATGATTTATGATTTCTATGTGTATTTCATAAATCATATGATTTCACGAGGTAAGTAAAATATTTTACGTTTTTTATGTATTTATGATCAAATGTTTTCATTATTTTTTTTATAACCCTTACTGAGAATTTTATGCTCATCCCAAGTTTTAAAATTTTTTCACAGGACTTAAAGATGAATAGGGTGAAGGATGGGATCAAGGAAAAGTCATGCTGTCTAAAACATGGAACTATACATGACTCTTTTTTTCAAGAGTTTATATTTTATGAAAAAAATGGAAGTTGTGTAGAAGTTTCTACCTTGTAATATTTTGAGATGTAATAGTTAGGACCTAATTCTCTAAAACTATAAACCTGAAAAGATCCTCAATGAGAATTATTTGTTTAATTAAATATTATCTAAATTTTTAAGGCTGGGTCCTTATAGTTTGTATCAGAGGTTGGTCTAGACAACTTTAGGAGTTATGGTATTGTTAAATTAATATCTATAAAGTAATTTATGTTAATATTTAAATCATATAGCATTTACAGATTACCATGTTTCTTCGCCTAAGATACTTCTGTGTTCAAAATGGTTTTCCACAGAAGAAATAGGGCAGCTATGTTGGGACGACATCAGGAGGAAGACAACCTTTCAAATCAGCAACTTGAGATGGTCGGAATCGAAACTAAACCGTTTTTTGTAGTGATGGCATAGTTGACTTAGGATATAAATGGTGGTGGTATCCATGCACGAGATCAGCTAGATCAACCATAGAGGAACATGGTAGTACTGGAGCATGTCATGAGGCAATATCCCCCATCATTCAGAGGATCATATGACCCTCTGCTAGCTGAAGGATGGATTAAAGCACTGGAGAAGATTTTCAATGGCATGGGTTGTTCATAATATCAAAAGGTTAGTCTTGATGTTTACCATTTTGAAGGTGAAGTGGATCAGCGGTAGTCGATGGTGAAAAATATCATGGATAGTGAGGAGCATAATGCTCTTGATTGGGATGAATTCAATGGTATGTTTCTTGAGAAATATTTTCCTATGGTGGTTCGTCTTAGGATGGAAAAAAAATTCCTGGAATTTAGGCAGGAGGATGACTCAGTGGATTCTTATGAAGAAAAATTCACTCGACTGGCAAGGTATGCTCCAAATTTTATATGAGATCATGATATTAAAATCAACCATTTTTACTCAGGATTAAAACAAAATTATCGACGAGATTTATCTTCTCATGAGTTCAAAAGTTATGAAAAACTTGTTTGTTGTGCAGATAAGGTGGAAATGAGGTTTAATGATGATCAGGTATTCTTTGAAAACAACGGAATAAGAGGTCGAGGTGGCTGGAAAAAGGGAAGAACTCTTCAAAAAATTCTGATGGTAAGAAAATTTAGATTATAGTTTGTGAAAATTTTGGTAAAAAGAATATTGTGGAATGTATTTTGAATTCTGGTAAGTGGTAACGATGTGGTAAAATGGGACATAAGGCTCATAATTTCATTGAAAATGATCAGGGTAATGGTAGGACAATATCTGATTTATAGTCAGTAAAATGTTTTAAGTGCAATGAAATGGGTCATTATGCCAATGACTGTCCAAAAAAGAACTCAACTGAAGGAAAGCAACCAGACTACAAGCATAAAGGGGTGGTTAAATCCTTTGAAACTACTTTAGCAGATGTTGGGCCATCAAATAAAGTTGTATCAGCTCCAGGGAGCTCATTATTTTTTGAAGATTGATTTGAGGTCAGGGTACCATCAGTTGAAAGTAAAGGAAACAGACATTCCAAAGACCACGTATCATTCTAGATATGGCCATTATGAATTTTTAGTTATGCCTTTTGGTGTAACCAATGAACCTGTTGTATTCATGGATCTTATGAATAGAATTTTCTGTGAGTTCTTGGATAAGTTTGTGGTTGTGTTCATTGATGATATTTTGGTTTATTCTAAAAGTAGAGAGGAGCATGAAATTCATTTAAGGGTTGTCTTGCAAACCTTAAAAGAAAAGAAACTATTTGGGAAATTCAAAAAATGTGATTTTTGGTTACAACAAATTTCTTTCCTTGGTCACATTGTTTCAAAATATGGCATAATTGTTGATCCTGCTAAAACAAAAGTAGTTGAAGAATGTCTAATACCCACAAATATAATCAAGATCCATAGTTTTCTTGGTTTGACAGGTTATTACCGGAGGTTTGTTGAAAATTTTTCACGGTTATCAAGTCCAATGACTAAGTTAACTCGAAAAGGTGTTAAGTTCATTTGGACAAAAGAATGTGATGATTATTTTCATGAATTGAAAAGAAGATTGGTGAATGCTCCAGTTTTGGAACTGCCATCAAAAAATGGTGAGTTTGTCATCTACAGTGATGCTTCGTTGAAAGGACATGGTTTTTTCATAATGAAAAATGATCAAGTAATTTCTTATGATTCATGTCAGTTTAAACCTCATGATTTAAATGACCCCACACATGATTTGTAATTAGTTGTTGTTTTTTTTAAAAAAAAATTGAAGGCATCAATTGTATGGATTAAAATATGAAATATATAATGACCACAAAAGTTTAAAGTATATATTCACTCCAAAATAATTTAACATGAGACCAAGTAGATGATTCGAATTAATCAAGGATTGTGATTGCACAATCCATTACCATTCGGGAAAACCAAATAAAGTGGATGATTATTTGAGTCAAAAAAGTAATGCTTCATTTTCCATGATATGATTGGAACGAGATCCTTTGGTTTTTGATTTGATAAACTTTGGCATAAAAGTTGTTGGTGTAGGAAATTATTCTGTTTTGTATTAGGTGTTAGTTAGATCATATCTATCAGACAGAATAAAGCAAGTGAAGGAAGAAGACAGTGAGTTACAGAAAAATTTTGAGTTGGTTTAGAAGGGTAAGTTGCCTGATTTTAATCTTGATAATGATTGTGTATCGAGGTTTGGGAAGAGATTATGTGTACCATGTGATTCACAGTTGAAAAATGAGTTGTTATGTGAAGCTCATAGTTCTCCATTTTCAGTTCATCCTGGAAATACTAAGATGTATATAGATCTCTGTGAGTATTATAGGAGGGATGGAATGAAAAGAGATATTACTGATTTTACAGTGAAGAGTTTGACTTGTCAGAAGCTTAAAGCAAGAGCAGTAGTTACCGAAAGGGATACTTTAGCCTCAACCAGTGCCAGAGTGGAAATGGTAAAATAAATCCATGGAATTCGTTGTGGGATTACCAAAAACATCTCTAGGTAATAATGCAATCTGGGTTATAGTTGATCGATTGGGTAAATCTGCTCATTTCCTTCCTATTCGAGATAATTTGCCTCTAGATCAACTTGCTCGGTTGTATGTTAAAGAGATAGCCAGGTTTCATGGTGGTCCCCTCTCCATTTCATCTGATCATGATCCCAGGTTTACATATAACTTTTGGAAAGTCCTTCTAAAGTTGTTGGGTATTGAGTTAAATTTTAATACAGCTTTTCATCCTCAATCAGATGGGCAGTCAGAACGAACAATTTAGACATTGGAGGATATGCTATGTGCTTGTTCACTGGATTATCAGGGAAGTAGGTACCAACATATTTATTTGGTTGAATGTTCTTATAATAACAGTTTTCATTCTAGTATACATATGGCTCCATTTGATGCATTATATGGAAAGCATTGTCAAACTCCAGCTTTTTGGGTTGAAGTAAGTGAAAGGAAGCTGATGGGACCAGAATTTGTTGAAGAGATTGCATAGAAAGTTTAGTTGATTCAGAAGAACATGAGAACATCTCAGATTTGACAGAAAAATTACGCGGATAACTAGAGAAAAAATCTTTCTTTTGATGTAGGTGATCATGTCTTTCTCTAATTTTCTCCACGGAAAAGTGTTATGCGTTTGGGTATGAAGGGAAAGTTGAGTCTTAGGTTCATTGGACCTTATAAAATTATGGATAAAGATGGATGAGTTGCATATAGAGTGGCTTTACCTCCAATTTTATCCCAGGTACAGAATTTTTTTCATGTTTCTATGTTGAGAAATTACATACCATATCCATCTCATGTTTTGAGGACAGAGGTAGTTCAGTTGGAAGATAATCTCTCTTATAAAGAAGAACCAGTCCAGACGTGTGACCGTAGAGAACGAATATTACGGAATAAGGTAATTCACTCGGTAAAGGTTTTGTGTAAAAACAACATGGTTTAATAAGGAATGTGGGAATCTGAAAATTCTATGAGGGATAAATACCCCCACTTATTTTGATAAGTGAATAAAAATTGTGAGGACACAATTCCCAAAATGGGGGAAGGATGTAACATCCCAGGTAAATGAAGAATAAGAAATATTTCCTATTTATTAATATTTGTGAATTAAATATTAATTTTACTTTAAAGGGTTTTCTATGTTCAATAGCATACCCGATACGCAACAACGGGTTTCATTGAAATCTTACGTTGCACACTAATAATAAAATATTATTATTTTAAATGGTAGTTAACTCCTAGCCATTGACAGCGACGGCGAGGTAGGGATTTAAGTTTTGGGAATTACCCCCCTTTTCTTTTTATATTCTCGTATTTGTTTCTTTAAAAAGTTAAAGAACTGGATTTGTGAACAATTTTAAAATTATTAAATTTTTTGTTTCCGTTCAAATAAGGAACCCGTTTTTATGAAACAATTTTATTTCATTAAAAAAAATTGTTTCGGATATGCGTTCATGTGTTGAACTTTAATTTCACCCGTTGTTTATATCTAACGCGGAGGGTGCGGGCCAAACGAACACGGCCCGACAACCCTCCGCCGTTCTTCGTTCTTGTGCGGATTTGACGGCCAACGACGGAACATGCCGCAACGGATGTTTGATGATCCCGCAGTAAAGAACGGAACCCGGGAGGAACAACGGCACGGACGGGAAGGAAAACGGGCCACCGGAGCGACTCCGGCGGCCCGCGGAAGCCGGTGGTGGCGCGGGTCGCCGGCGCGGCGGCGCCGACGGCCGGAGGCGGCGGCACCCCGCGGGTGTCCAGCGCGACACCCCGCGGGTGCCGCGGGGTTGTCCCGCGGCACCCCGCAGGTGTCGCGGGAGTGTCCTGCAGGGCGGCGGCTTTCCTCCGCGTCGGCCGCTCGACCGAGCCGAGCCGGACCGGCCCTGGCCGGGCCGGGCCGGGCCAACCAGGGGGGTCGGGCCGGGTCGGCCCGGGCCCGGACCCCCCGTCTTCGGACGACTTTCGTTCAAACGCTCGTAACTTGAGCTATGGGCCTCCAAACGACTCACCGTCAGCGGCAACACAATCCTTGGAACGAGTCGGTCGTTTCGGTTTATTGCACTCAAAGTTTCGGAATACTTTGGGTTCGGCCGGGTTGGTTCATACACGAAACCAATCGGGCCCTCGGAGCGGAAACGCTCAAATCTTGAGCTACGGACGTCCGATTGACGTACCGTCAGCTTTGTTAGTTTCCTCTTAGTGAGACGGATCTTTTGGCTCATTCCGCCCGGGGTTTGGGCGCAGGTGGAGTACGGTCGGGTTGGTTTTGCCTTAAAAAACCAACCGGGCCCACGGGACGAAAAAGCCAATAACTCTCAGACCGGGCGTCCGATTGACGCGCCGACTGTTGCGTTGAGTTTCTGTTGACGATACAGAACTTTTGGCATCCTTCGCCCGAGTTTTGGATACAGCTGGTAGTGGCCGGGTTGGATCGCACCCGAAATCCAACCGGGCCCCTGGAACGGGAAAGTTGATAACTTTCAGACAGGACGTCCGTTTGACGAACCGTCAGCGGCGTTGACGATCACGTTGAGAAACGGTCCCTATGAGTATACCCTATGAGAGCTCGGGGTACAGTTGAGATACGGCTGGGTTTGGTTCGCTCATGAAACCAACCGGTCCCCTGGGACGAAAAGGCTAATAACTCACAGACCGGGCGTCCGATCGACGTGCCGTCTGTTGCGTTGAGACCCCTGTGACGAGGCGGTCCTTTGAGTTACTTCTTCGTGGGACCTTGAGATACTTGGAGTATCGACTTGCAGCTCGTGGAGCGGACCCTCCCAGAGACGAGCGTGCGGAGTACGGAGACCGTGTAACTGACTGAGACCTGACGTCTGCTTCACCGACTCGACTTGGAGTGAGTCGACTAGCCCAGTGGACGGAGCACTACTTTGTTTGGGTGCAGACCCATGGCGGACGGAGCACTACCTGTGTGATAGTGCAGACCCACGGCACTCATCCGGAGAGTACCTATGCAGGCTACTAGGGGGTGTGCACTACTGTGTTTGAGTGACATACCTCGGCGGGAAGCACTACTGTGTTTGGGTGGCTGGCCCGCGGTACTCGACAGGAGGAGTGCCTCAGCAGTCTTAGGTTAGTGAGCAGTACCTCGGAGTCGTGACAGGACCACTGTACACTCTAGAGACGGATCTCTTCAGTAGTTACGGTTTCGATAATGAAAATCCTGGTTTGAGCTGAGACTTTTGACCTTTGTGTTTCCCCATGATTGAGATGGGTTACTTGATAACTTAGGTATATGTATGGGCATATACCTGGGTAGTGGTTATCCGTTGATCTCATGATCCTTTTGTTTCCTCATGATTGAGATGGGTTACTTGATAACTTAGGTATATGTATGGGCATATACCTAAGTAGAGTTTATCTGTTGAGATCTTCTTGTGGTTATCCTTGTTGGATTTAGTGAGACCTTGAGGGTCTCGGGGTCCCTACTGAGTATCGTTATACTCACCCCTACACGGGCTATGCCTGCACCTCGATGTGTTGGTTGCAGACGACAGGCAGTGCTGACGGAGGACGAGTGTTCTAGGACTGGACGGTACCCGGAGGTGGACTACACGACAAGTCAGTGTCCGGAGGTGTACTTCACGGCGAGACGACACTCGGAGGAGGTTGACGGACGAGAGCACTGTGGAGGCTATCTGTACCTACCCTTCAGGTAGGATTCATGGTGGACGATCCAGGAGCTGCGCCATCTGTACCTACCCTTCAGGTAGGATCCGAGGAGGACGACCCAGGAGCCGCTTCCGTCCCTCCAGCTGTTGTCTTTTTCTATTGTACTTTGTTCAGTTGTAGTTGTACATTCTTTTGGGTTTGTATTCTGGCCCATTTACTTTTCATCACTTCTTTTTGTACTTAGTGTTTTACTTCCGCTTGTACTCTGTGGTGTTTTGTTTACTTTACAAAGGCAATGCCTTCCCTTTTTACCGGGATTTACACCTTGGTGCTAGTCGCCAGCCCCTGGCCTATGGAAGGCAGGCTTGGGGTAGTCACGGCACGGGCCCTGAGGACGGGTCGTGACAAATTGGTATCAGAGGTGGTCGGTTCTACCGCAGACTCTGATCTTTCTTTTTGTGAAGCAATAGTGTTAAGGGTACAGAGTGTGGTTTTCAGTTCAGGGAGTCCAGTGTTGGTGCGGGCGGCCGACGTATCCATACACCAGGACCCTGGCAACTGATTTCCGACTTTGTGCACGAAAACACTGATTGCGTGTGTGTTTTCAAAGGTTTCCCCCCTTAAAACAGCTCAAACTAGGTCAGCTCACCAGGTATAATCGTTTGACCGTGTTACGTTGTTTCTTTCAGGATGCCTTTTCTCGGACGACCAACTAGAGCCCAGAGGGATGTGCGTGCTGACAGCCTGTCGAGTGACGAGGCTTCGGTATAGGGCCCTCTTGAAGTTGAGGCACCAGCGGAGGCGCCAGCGGTACTACCATACGTTGGGCCACCGATGCCATGAGCCCCACCAGTAGGCGATGCCCGCTACTTGAGCACACTGCATGAGTTCCAGCACCAGAGGCCACCCAGGTTTGGGGGAGAGACGGACCCGCAGGCAGCTGAGGATTGGCTGGAGGCTGTGGTGGGAGTCTTCAGGCTAGTGGGGACGCCATTAGACTTCATGGTGACCTTTGCTGCCAACCTTCTTCAGGCAGCAGCAGGCAGGTGGTGGAGCCACTTGTTCCAGTTTTGCGATGGTATGGCTTTCACATGGAAAGACTTCGAGACCTTCTTCAAGGTGGAGTTTGTGCCAGTAGCTCTACACCCCGAGCGTGTTCAGGAGTTGCTGCCTTTGCCGCGTGTTTTTCGATCAGAAGCCGAGTCATCTTTGGGCAGTAGACAGATGATGCAGAGGTCCAGGAGGACCAGACCAGCAGTTGGGCAATCTCGGGTTTTAGGACCGGTGGTGCGGGGCACCCGGGGTGGGGTCAGAGCCAGGCGTGCTAGAAGCAGACTGTGTTACTCGTGCGGTGGAAAGGGGAACCTGGAACGTGACTGTCCGACTCCTCGTACAGTTGATCCATAGGCTTTTGAGGAGCCACTGAGGCAGAGGCAGCGACGAATGCTTGAGCAACAGTAGAGTAGTGGACAAGGCAGTAGAGCTCCTGGAGCAGGTGGACAGGAGCGGAACTAGTGGATACGTCTCTCGTACTTCTAGTTCCATGTAGATGTTGTTTTTGTGTCTTTTTACCATGAGATGCAATAAAATAAAGACACTTATCTTGTGATGTTAGCCTTCCTGTCCTCTTTTGTGATGTTACTAAGTGGTCCTGGTTAAGACTGTTGACTTGACCCTCACTTTTGAAATTCCTACTAGAGGAGACCCAGTGACCTCACACTGATGCCGACAGTGTGACTCGACCCATGGAGGCGAGAGTGACAGTTGGATCTCTTAGTAGTTACGTCGAGGCCTTACGACATCATCCATGGCATGAATGCATCCTTCATGCCAGGATTGACTGTATTAGGCAACGAATGTGGTTCATCCAGGGGATGAGACCAGATTTCTCTTATCGGCAAAGAAGAAATCATAGCATCTCTTGTGAGACTAAAGGAGGTGCAGTTCATCAAGTAGCGGATGAAGACTGCACAGTGCAGTAAGAAACAAGAAACCGGTGCCAGTCTTAGAGACTCGAGCGTGATAAATGTTTCAAGAAGAGGTAGCATTACATAGAGATGAGTCTGCGAAGCGGCAGACGTGGAGGCAAAGCTAGGAGAGCAGCATGAGGTGGTGTACATCTTAACATTCTACAACCACTCGCCTTAGTTATTCCCGCCAGGCTCAGGGAGCTGGAGGGCGGAGGAAGAGTGCGGCTGCATGCGGTCAAGGAGTGTGACCCAATGGCTCTAGAAATGATTCAAGGGACAGTCTATGTCCACTACTAGTTGCTATAGTAACAGACGTCGATATGAATCATTCCTCGCTTCCACAAATCTTGTTCCAGACCTAGAGTTTCCGGTAAGCCGTGGACTTGACCCTCACGTCTGGAGATACCTTGGGAGGATACTCGATAATCACACTTACGCTGACGGTGTGGTCAGACCCTCGAGGCGAGAGTTCTGGTTGGAATCTCTTGGTGGCAGCGTCGAGGCCTTACGACGTTAGTTTGAGTATGGAATGGGCAATAACTGTTCATACTCAAATTGACGGTTTTAGGCAAACGTCGGGATGGGTTTTCCTTGGTCGGCGGAAAAGGAAACCCCATACAGCGCAGGGTAACTCTTGCATAGGAGGGTGTGACTGATCACTCTTGAGTCGGTCCACCTTACTCTCGTAGAAGCAGTCGTTTTGAGTTTCAGTTCTAACAGAAATGGAGACCTCTGGAGTTCGAGGATGACGACCACGTCTTCTTACGGGTCTCACCTCAACGAGGTTTACGGAGATGTGGCCTGGGAGGCAAGTTATCTCCGAGGTTCAACGGACCTTTCTAGGTCCTCAGCTGGGTAGGCGAGGTGGTTTACCGCTTGGCCCATCCACTTCAGTTTCACTAGGTGCACGACGTTTTCCACGTATCCCAACTGAGGAGATACGTGCTCGACCCCTTCGCATATCATCGACCGTGAGGAGCTAGACGGTGGCGATGAGTGTCTTATACGGAGGTTCCTGTGGGGATCGAGGATCGACAGGAGCGGAACCTAGGAGGACGGTCGATTCCTCTTGTGCAGTTTCTTTGGAAGCGCGGGAACCTCCAGGTGAGCACATGGGAGCGGAAGGCTCAGATGCGTGCTCAGTACCGCTTTGTTTCCCTAAGATTGTGGTTAAGCTTTACGGGGACGTAAAGCCCTGTGGTGGTAGTAATGTAAAGACCCTTAAATTTCAAGTAAATGTTTTTCTTAATTTTCTTTGGAATTTTACAAGAGCGCAGCTTCTGACGACACCTGATTCCGAGGCCCGGTGTGCCCAGAATCATTTTCTGAAGTTTGGCTCGGGTATGTTCAGTGAACGAATGTGCGGGTTTTTCTAACTTTTGAACTGGTGCCCGGAATCGAATTCTGAGGGCTCCAATGAAATCGCAGCGTCGGTATTCGCTTAGAAACGCCTCTTCCGGAGTTGCGTTTGCTCGGGTGTGGTTTTTAATTTTCGGGCTTAAAGTTAAGAAATAAAATAATTTTGCGACAACTTTATTTTATTTCGCTTAAGCCACTTGGCAGCCACTTGAAGCCACTTAAAGGCGGCTTGAACTGGGTCGAACTGGAAATGATGCTATCCAAAAATATCCTACCCCTTGGTAGGATATTTGTGAGTTGGGGCCCGCACGAGCCCCGCCGTTTCTTTCCGCTAAGAAACGCACCCGTGAAAACCCATCTTAATGAAACTCAACTGACGCGTTTCTTAAAATCTTAACAGACCATTTAAATGAGCTATTTCTTTCGTTGAATTAATTCTACGAATTAATGGTTCGTTTCTTATCTTTTTAAATTCAAATGTTTAGTTGTGTAAATAAAATAAGGCTTAAGCTTATTTTATTTTGGGTTGAAACTTGTGGCGTGGAGAGGATTTGGAGGAAAGCGTTCTTCTTCGGCGAAGAACGCGAAGAACGCGAAGAACGCGAAGAACGCCAAACCTACGGAGATCGACGACGCGAAGCCTTGTACCGCGACGCCAACAGATCTCCCTTCGCGACGCTTCTTCCGCGACGATCCAACCCCGCGACAGCCTTCGATCGACAACAACCAAGGTAGGGGGTTGCGCTTCTTTTTTTTTCTTTTTGGATTTCAACAACAACATGGATTTAATTATTATTAATTAAATCTGTATGTTCTTGGTCCTCGGAGATCGTCGACGCGACGCCCTTCCGCGGTGTGACGATCACCTCCTTCCGCGACGGTCAATTCCGCGACGACCTCGCATCCGACAGCGACGGTGAGGTTGAGATTTAATTTTTGGGAATTACCCCCCTTTTCTTTTTATATTCCCGTATTTGTTTCTTTAAAAAGTTAAAGAACTGGATTTGTGAACAATTTTAAAATTATTAAAATTGTTGTTTCCGTTCAAATAAGGAACCCGTTTTTATGAAACAATTTTATTTCATTAAAAAAAAATTGTTTTGGATATGCGTTCATGTGTTGAACTTTAATTTCACCCGTTGTTTATATCTAACGCGGAGGGTGCGGGCCAAACGAACACGGCCCGACAACCCTCCGCCGTTCTTCGTTCTTGTGCGGATTTGACGGCCAACGACGGAACGTGCCGCAACGGATGTTTGATGATCCCGCAGTAAAGAACGGAACCCGGGAGGAACAACGGCGCAGACGGGAAGGAAAACGGGCCACCGGAGCGACTCCGGCGGCCGGAGGCGGCGGCACCTCGCGGGTGTCCAGGGCGACACCGCGCGGGTGCCGCGGGAGTGTCACGCGGGGCGGCGGCTTTCCCCCACGTTGGCCGCTCGGCCGCTCGGTCGAGCCGAGCCGGACCGGCCCTGACCCGGCCGGGCCGGGCCAACCGGGTCGGACCCGACCCGGTTCGGGCCAACCAGGGGGGGTCGGGTCGGGTCGGCCCGGGCCCGGACCCCCCGTCTTCGGATGACTTTCGTTCAAACGCCCGTAACTTGAGCTACAGGCCTCCAAACGACTCGCCGTCAGCGGCAACACAATCCTTGGAGCGAGTCGGTCGTTTCGGTTTATCGCACTCAAAGTTTCGGAATACTTTGGGTTCGGCCGGGTTGGTTCGTACACGAAACCAACCGGGCCCTCGGAGCGGAAACGCTCATATCTTGAGCTACGGACGTCCGATTGACGTACCGTCAGCTTTGTTAGTTTCCTCTTAGTGAGACGGATCTTTTGGCTCACTCCGCCCAGGGTTTGGGCGCAGGTGGAGTACGGTCGGGTTGGTTTTTCCTTAAAAAGCCAACCGGGCCCCCGGGACGAAAAAAGCCAATAACTCTCAGATCGGGCGTCCGATTGACGCGCCGTCTGTTGCTTTGAGTTCCTGTTGACGATACGGAACTTTTGGCATCCTTCGCCCGAGTTTTGGATACAGTTGGTAGTGGCCGGGTTGGATCGCACCCGAAATCCAACCGGGCCCCTGGAACGGAAAAGTTGATAACTTTCAGACAGGACGTCCGTTTGACGAACCGTCAGCGGCGTTGACGATCACGTTGAGAAACGGTCCTTATGAGTATACCCTATGAGAGCTCGGGGTACAGTTGAGATACGGCTGGGTTTGGTTCGCTCACGAAACCAACCGGGCCCCTGGGACGAAAAGGCTAATAACTCACAGACCGGGCGTCCGATCGACGCGCCGTCTGTTGCGTTGAGACCCCTGTGACGAGGCGGTCCTTTGAGTTACTTCTTTGTGGGACCTTGAGATACTTGGAGTATCGACTTGCAGCTCATGGAGCGGACCCTCCCAGAGATGAGTGTGCGGAGTACGGAGACCGTGTAACTGACTGAGACCTGACGACTGCTTGACCGACTCGACTTGGAGTGAGTCGACTATCCCGGTGGACGGAACACTACTTTGTTTGGGTGCAGACCCATGGCGGACGGAGCACTACCTGTGTGATAGTGCAGACCCGTGGTACTCGTCCGGAGAGTACCTCTGCATGCTACTAGGGGGTGTGCACTACTGTGTTTGAGTGACATACCTCGGCGGGAAGCACTACTGTGTTTGGGTGGCTGGCCCGCGGTACTCGACAGGAGGAGTACCTCAGCAGTCTTAGGTTAGTGAGCAGTACTTCGGAGTCGTGACAGGATCACTGTACACTCTAGAGACGGAGCTCTTCAGTAGTTACGGTTTCGATAATGAAAATCCTGGTTTGAGCTGAGACTTTTGACTTTTGTGTTTCCTCATGATTGAGATGGGTTACTTGATAACTTAGGTATAAGTATTGGCATATACCTGGGTAGTGGTTATCCGTTGATCTCATGATCCTTGTGTTTCCTCATGATTGAGATGGTTTACTTGATAACTTAGGTATATGTATGGGCATATACCTAAGTAGAGTTTATCTGTTGAGATCTTCTTGTGGTTATCCTTGTTGTATTTAGTGAGACCTTGAGGGTCTCGGGGTCCCTACTGCGTATCGTTATACGCACCCCTGCACGGGCTATGCCCGCACCTCGTTGTGTTGGTTGCAGACGATAGGCAGTGCTGACAGAGGCCGAGTGTTCGAGGACTGGACGGTACCCGAAGGTGGACTACACGACAAGTCAGTGTCCGGAGGTGGACTTCACGGCGAGACGACACTCGGAGGAGGTTGACGGACGAGAGCACTGTGGAGGCTATCTGTACCTACCCTTCTGGTAGGATTCGTGGTGGACGATCCAGGAGCTGCGCCATCTGTACCTACCCTTCAGGTAGGATCCGAGGAGGACGACCCAGGAGCCGCTTTCGTCCCTCCAGCTGTTGTCTTTTTCTGTTGTACTTTGTTCTATTGTAGTTGTACTTTATTTTGGGTTTTTATTCAGGCCAATTTACTTTTCAGCACTTCTTTTTGTACTTAGTGTTTTACTTCCGCTTTTACTCTGTGGTGTTTTGTTTACTTTACAAAGGCAATGCCTTCCCTTTTTACCGGGATTTACGCCTTGGTGCTAGTCGCCAGCCCCTGGCCTATGGAAGGCGGGCTTGGGGTAGTCACGGCACGGGCCCTGAGGACGGGTCGTGACATTAACACTTTTCCAAAACATATTGGATGAGTCATGGCCAACCATGGGAATCTTTGGGTCGATTTTGGGACCCCATTGAGCCACTTGGGAGTGATCATGACAATTTAGATTAATTAATTTAATGTAAATACAAAATTGACATTAACAAAAATATTTTAGTTATTAATTTTTATATGGTGTTATATAAGTCTTATTTTAGACTATAAATAATGATTGGAAAGATAAAATAATTTCTTACATGATAGTATTTTTTTTATAATTTTTAGACATCGAAATAAATTAAATTATTTATGTCACAATAATGATGCAGTATTTACCTCATTAATAAATTATTTAAATAAATAAGAATATAATGATTACAATATTATACAATACCTGTCAAATTCCTATTGGATGATTTTATTTCGACCATGAGTCATATAATATTCATTTTTAATTATTTTTGGACCATTAAAAACTGAATATTATTATATAATAAAATAATATTTTCACACTTTCCTAAAGAGCCCATCCTCTCCCTTATAAAAGGAGACCATTTCTATCCAATTACTCACGCCTCTCAAGACATTTGGCTCATCCAACCTCTGCCTAATTAAGCTCCCAACATCCCTCTCCTTCTACTATAATCCTTACCTTAGGAAGAAGGAACTTCAAGAAGTCCTTTTGGTTCAAACCAAAGGAAGTAACCCAAATTAAAGGTAACAATTTCTCTTAAATTTGTTTCTTTTATTTTACTTCTCCACCCCTAAACTCTTTTTATTCCTTTATTTTGTAACAACACCAGTATCCTTAATATACTAGGATGTTTTTGTGAGAATTATTCTAAATACACATACACACACCTCCATCTAATGGGTGAAGAACATAATGTTTCTGTGGATGGAAAACTAACGCCTCACAAAAGGATGATTGTTCAATTACCTCTTACCGCCTACCATGGAGGACATTATGATGGAACTGTATTTATATATGATATATATTATGTTTATAATTTCTTTATTATTTTGTACTTCCCAATTAAATCAAACCTTTATGGTTTCCATAGTGGGTAAATACGATAATCTCATTTGAGGAAGTGCGGACTACCTCCCACTCAAAGTGATGTGACTCATTAATGCCTTATGTGGGATGTATAAAAGATGGAGTTAGTGATGTTATATATGATATTATACTATAATTATAATATAAATATGTATCATTATGCTTTAATTCCATAAAAATAAGAAATATAAATGAATGTAGCATTCATGCGTACGTACGGCTTACCATCTCCATGAACGATGCATTTCATTTCTTACCTCCAAATGTTATGTACTATTATAAATACATGTATATACTGTATATATATTATATATATGATATCTAAATAATGAATATAATTCGGGATATAATGGAATATTTACCACATGGACAACTTGTAAATATAAGGTGTTTATTATTGACTCAAGTGCCAAATATCGACAAAATGGACGTTATTAACTTAAATGATTAAATAATGTTTATCACATGGTAATAATAGATATAAAAGGAATAATAAACAAGAAAAAGGTTCTAAAGCAAGTGGAAATTAACTTTAGTTTATTATTCAGTAGATTAAAGAATGATCAAGTCAAGTCATACACGAGGTATGAGACTTCGTCTCAATCTCCTTTCATTGAGGCATTTTTAGTTTTATACACAACATTATTTCATACGGTGTATAAACCCCTTTTACTTTTAATTTAATTCAAAGGGAATATTTTTATATAAAGTGTTTTACTAAATGAAAAAAAGGAATGTTTCTTTTTACGTAAGCGGTGACAACGATCTTTCCACCGCCGTGAGTATTATTTGATCTTTGGCTTTCTTAACAAGCCGGAATGTTTTTAAAAGGAAAAATAAATACCATATACTCTTTTTATGAATTTTGGTGTTGAAAATTATTTTGAGAATGGATTTATTATTTCAATATCTTGAAATGATATTGTATTATTTCAATGTGGAAATCTTATCTTTCCTTTATTCTTATGTTATGTGTTATGATCATGTTATGGTCCTTGGGCATTATTTATGTATACGGGTGGTTCTGTGATAAACCTCGGGTGGGTGAGCCCGAGATAGCTCTCCAATGCATTGGGTAATGTGACGGAGGAAAACATTAATCTTTCTCCTAAGAGATTTAGGGAAATACTGTGATGGGTATTCCAAAGTAACTCTATATATAGTTGTGATAGCTACAATGTAAGTATGATATAGATGCCACAAGTTACCTTTATGATTTATGATTAAAATGTGTCTTTCATAAATCTTATGATTTCATGAGGTAAGTAAAATATTTCATGTTTTGTATGTATTTTATGAACAAATGTTTTCATTTTTTGTTTTATAAACCTTACTGAGCCTTTTATGCTCATCCAAAGTTTTGTAATGTTTTCACCGGACTTAAAGATGAACAGGGTCAAGGATGGGATCAAGGAAAATTCATGCTTTCTAAAACATAGAACTATATAAGACTATTTTTTTTAAGTGTTTATATTTTATGAAAAAAATGGAAGCTGTGTAGAAGTGTCTACCTTGTAATCTTTTGAGATATAATAGGCATGTCCTAATTCTCTAAAACTCTAAACCTAAAAAGATCTTCAATGTGAATTATTTGTTTAATTCAATATTATGTAAATGTTTAAGGCTGGGTCCTTATAGTATGAATATCACCCCTTTCATCAATATAAAATGGTCCACTCATATCTATATGAACCAATTCAAGAAGCTCTATGACCTTTCAACTAATTTCATTAAATAACACGTTAGTCATTTTCCTTTCAAAAAACATGACATATACTAATTGGTTTTGGATCAAATTAATCTAAATACCCAACATGAAATAATTTTTAATGTGATATTGATTTACATGACCTAGAAAATGATCCAATAGATGGATGTTATATGATTAATGAGAACCAGATTCATTATCAATTAATAGTACTTGGTTTTCATATTCGAAAACATAACAACCAATATTTAGATGGTCCATACAAAAAAATATTCTATCTTTGTAGATACAGTAGCTTTAATTCCTAGATTTTGAAATTAAACAATCCATATTAAGAGAAGTTTCATAAATAATCTTTTAATTAAATATTAAAACATAATTATTATTAATTAAAACCATGATGAATATTGTTGAAAACATTAGGTAATAGTGTTCAATCATAATTAAAATGAGTCTAACTCTATTAAAAAATCATAGGTCCACCTCAACTCACAGAACGCTTCAAAATATAAATGGTTCATGTAATGAGTTATAAATGTGAGCACTCCAAGCTATATCTAACACCCAATTTCTAGAAATAGAAGCATTTAAATTAATAAATAGTGCACTTAAAGTCTACCCTTAATTATTTTTAATGGTTTGGTTATTCTTCTAGAAACCATTATTTCTCCAGGAAAAATATATATTATCATGTTTCCTTTATTTCCCCTAAAAAAGTTTCTTCTAAAATATGTGTTGTGAAGAGGCCCTATAAAATTGTTTCTTTTTTGAATTTTTTCTTTTCCATTACTCTTGTTCAATTTGTGCATATAAAGATTCTCATTATTCATGTACTTGTATACCTAGAATCATAGGGTAAAGATACATGGGATAGACTTCTAAATGTTATTCATATTAAAATCCACAAAAATATAGACAATCAATACAAAACCATCCTTAAAAATTACATATTATTGAGTTTTAGAAAATAACACGCATTCTTACACATTGAAGATTTTTTCATATTTAGAGTTTTAGAGAATTAGAATGTAAAAAATATATGAAATCCTAGAATCATACATTAGGATACCAATAAAACAGTATCCATTTCTTCCAATGTATAAAACATTTCAAATAAAACATAATTTCTTTGAAAAATATTCATAAAAATTAACTTGAATTGCTTATTTTTCTTACACACCCTTATAACATGTGAAAAACTTATAAAAACATGGGACGAGCACAAAAATATCAGTATGGGATATTTAGAATGAAATTATTAGTCATGTGATGACATAAAAACCTACTAAAACCCATGTCATAAAAACTTTTTAGCATGCATATAAACATCATGTAGTTTCCTAGGGAAAAATTTACCATATCACTCTTACAATCACCCTTACATATCAAATAACCATTTTTCAACTTTGATCTCCAGAGTACCCAATGCATTGGAGAGCTTTAATAGGGCTCACCAATTATATCTTGATCTATAATGGGCTCAACCCAACATATCTTGAGCTATAATGGGATCAACCCAAAATATCTTTAGATATAATGGTCTCAACCCCATTGGATCGTAATATATATATATATATATATTTATATTAGATGGAATAATACAGGAGGGGTGAATTGTGGGTTAAAAATCGTTGTATTTATGCACTTGAGAAAGAACATAGTTTTAGCACTCTTAAACTAATACAATTAAAAACAAATAAAATTGACCATTCATGCTTTGGATCCAATGGATATGATGTGTTGTAATTCCACATGTAATGAAAAATACAAATTGTATTCTAATTGAATACAATGATCAGAGTAATACAAATGTAAATGATTCAACCATATAGCGTATAGAATCTATTTGTAATTACCTGAAATTTTGAATAAATTTTGTTTCCTGACATTATGGGTTATTTTATTTTATACTCAAAAAAAACTATTTCATTTAATAAAATGAGTATAATTAAAATAAGATCGTTGGGTTTAGACTGTTATATGATCGTTGGTCAATATGACTGCTAAAACTAAATGTTGTGATTATTGTCTATAAATACAAGTGATCTTGATTTATTAATATAGAAAGAAGATTCAATGGCCCCATCAACTACTCTAGGTCTGATCGAAGCCCATATGATGAAACTCTCGAAGGAGTTAGCACCTTTGGGCATTGCTCAGGACCAAATCCAAGCTGAACTTCATCGTGTGAAGCTGGAACGGAATAGCCTTCATGAGAAGTTCAAGCTGATATAAATCACTACTCGAGCAATGTTGGCCGAGCTGCCCAAAGATTCTATCACCCTAGCACACCTTACACTTAGGTCCTATACTGGTGTTATAATGGGCTATGTAATGAGACAGTAACTGCCTTGTGTAATCTTTTGATTTAAATAAAAATTGGGATTTCTTCTTATGATGAAGTTTGTGATTTTTCAAATGTCCGGATAAATATAGTATCAATATTATTGATGAATTTTAGAAAAAGTATATTTTAAAAATATTTATGTAAACCTAAAATAATTAATAATGTGCAATGATTTTCAAAAAAATGGTCTTCTACAGTTATGTTCAGTATGAAATTTATAGTCTAATAAGATCAAATTAATTTTTGATGAATAGTAAATTATGAAAAGTGATTTTATGCTGATGAATAGTAATGTGACCAAATGGATTAAGTAACTTCACTTAAGAAAGTATTAATACAATTTAGGCACCTTGATTAATTAATGTGATTCAGTAAAATAGGTAAATAACTGTTTCATAAATTACTGGTTAAGTATTAGTTTTTTTGGGTGAATAGTTGTTTTATTTAAAAATTTAAACTAAAAATATTTAGAAAATTATTTTCATAAAATGGATTTCATTTTTGAAATCAGGGCATCAATATTTGGTTAATGTGAATTTTTGGGGTTTTTCTAAAACAATTGAATTTTCACTGAATAGTTTTTTTATTTAAAAATTAAATTAACATTATTTTGAAAACTATTTTCATAAAATGGAGTTCATTTTTGAAATCCGGGCATCGATATTAGGCTAAGGTAAAATTTTTATATTTTCCTAAGAAAGTTGAATTTTCAGTGAATAGTGAAAATTCATTTTTTTGAGTTTCAAGTGTTTAATGACATCATTAAGGATGTAATAATTATGAAATAATTCTGGTAGACTTATAAATAGTAAGATAAGGTATGATTTGTCCCAAGTGTCCAATACCATGGGAAAATAAGATGGGAAAACCCATGGTTTTTCCAATACCACCGATGAGGTGTCCCTTGGCAATTAATGCTTTGTCCTCTCACTTCTCCTATAAATACCAAGAATTTCCCTCATTCATTTCATCTAAAAATCCTCCCCAACAAATTTATGGTCTATTTACCTCCCAAGGAGTCCTCCCATGGATCCCTCAAGCCTCCCAAAGTCCCGACCTTCATGCTTTCAAAGTTACTCTTCAAGGTAAGAGATCCTACCTCTCTCCTTCATTTCAAGTACTCTCTTTTATGTCATTTCTTTTATGCTCTGTGTTAATATTCTTGAGTATGTTCTTTTATATTAAAATTACTATAAATTTTATGTTCATATGATTAGAGACCCCCTCTTGATCTCATCAATTCATTTTAAAAATGTTTAAGTGCCGCAGTTAGGCTACCGAATTTTTGTAAAGGATTCTTTCACCCTTCTCATTTTCAAAGTTCTATATTCATGTCAAGTATTTCAAGTTTAATTTTATTATGTTGGGGTATGATCTATATATCCATAATACTTTCATTTTATTTTCATATGATGAGATACCCTATTTTATCTCATCAATTCACTTTTTGATGTTTTAAGTGGCGTTGTTAGGCTGCTGAATTTTCATAAGAGAAATATTATTTTTGTCTTCCTTTCATGATTTTTATTTAATATGGTATGTATTTAAAATTTCATTACAATGTTCTTATATTATTTATATTATGTCCCTTTAATGTTTTATGTATCATTTATGAGTGGATGACCCATGTCCTCTCTCTTTTCTATGTTTTCTAAAACCCTGCAACATGGTTATTATGCTGCCGAATTTTCGTCTCAAAATGTCTCTCTCTTTTCTCAAATTCATTTATTTTATTAAGTGCATACTCAAAAAACATTATTCTAAAAGGTTATTCACATATATATCATAATTTTCTATTTTAAATTCTGGGATTTACATACATGAAACCCACTTTCCTTTTCTGTGGGTTTAAAGTGACATAAAAATCCCGTCTTTAAAGCAGTTCTTAAAATGTTATGATTATGAAATGAAACCCATTTCTTTTATGATATATGGGTTATTTATGAAATTTTGATGATGATATATGTGTCTCACATGATAATAAAGAAAAATTAAGGGTGATCCTTGATATCGCTCCAATGCATTGGGTAAAGACTTAATCTTTATAGATGACCATTTTAACAATACCTTGGTGAATAACAATGGTAATTTTTTTAATGACACCTTGGGGATGGAACTTGGTAATACAGAAATTCTTGTAAAAGTTAAATGTTTTATCCACATATGCAAGTTATGAAACACATTATTTTTATTATGATATTCCTCATTATCTTTTTCTCATGCCTTAAAGTTATTTATCACGACTTTATTTATGTATCTCAAGTTCACATGTAAAATGTTTCTCTTGTTTCCCTTACGGGGCCTTCTGCTCACCCTTTCCTTTGATGTATGGTCCCTATTTATGAGATGTTGTAATGAACTTCGGATGAACAATGAAGAATCCTTTCAATTATTTAGATGAATTTTTATGTTTTTTTATGTATTTTGTTCCTGATTTCCAAGACACTAGACTTTAAAGATCCTATGTTTGTAAAATGTAATGAATATTTATGTGATAAAATGGCGGGATGATATAGTTGGTATAAAAGTATAGTTTAGTTATAAATGGAAATTAGGATATGAAAACTTTTGGAAGAACCATATAGAAAATTATAAATATAGGAAATATTCCTGGTATTTTGGTGAGTATTGAGTAAGTGGTTTATCAAGAAAATACATCCCAGTCTGGATACGAGCAGGTAGAGGTGGCTCTGGCACAGATGTACATAGGGGTAAAATTCAAAAACACCACTTTGAGCTAGACTCAAATGGGAACTGGTATACGAAAATGGTCCTTGCTGCACTCTTGGTTATGACACTCCTGAGGGATATGTCTGGTTAATCGCAAACTCTTTATGAATCATTATGAAGGAATTATATAAAAATATAATTGTCTAAGCATGATGTTTTAAGACATAAAATCCTTTTTAGATAATAGATTCGTAAATGAAATAAGTTTCTCACAAAGGAGATATTATTTTTGAAAATGTCCCCATCATCTAGGAATACGTTGAAGTATTTCTTAAGGAGTTACCCGATCCTTCCCCAGAAAGGGAGGTTGAGTTATCTATTGAACTCGTACCTGGATCTCATCTGATGTCAAAGACCCCCCTGTAGGATGGAAAATGTGGAGCTAGAGTAATTAAAGAAATAACTCCAAGATCATTTGGAGAACGGGTTTATCTGACCAAGTGTGTCTTCTTAGGGAGAACCAGTTCTATTTTTCAAGAAGAATGATGGATCGATGCAGCTATGCATTGATTATAGAGAATTGAATGGGATCACAATAAAGAAAAATAATCTCTTCCAAGAATTGCTGACTTATTTGACCAACTTCGTAGGACTAAATTTTTCTCTAAGATTGATCTTCATTCTTGTTATCATCAATTGAGGGTGAATAATGATGATATTCCAAAAACTACCTTCCAATCAAGTTATGGGAATTATGATTTTTTTGTTATGCACTTCATACTGACTAATGTACCTAATATTTTTATGTATCAAGAATAATTTTATTTTGGAAACTTATGTTTTATCAAATGGATATTTTTTTTATAGGAAAATTATTTGGTGATTAAATGATAAAGGTTATTTTGGATGATGTTTTCTCTTTTGGAGGACTATATTCCTAAGGGAAATAAAATACTACATGATTTAAATTGAGGAGTAATTGTTGATTTTTTTTATAGTAATTTATGTATTTATTATGGACATATGGTGATTTAGGTTATTCCTGGAAAATGAAGAACCTGGCATAGAGAATATGTAAATAGGTTAATTACACTTTAGTATGAGACTTTAATAGTAGTTGATGTTATTTGGAGATAAATGTTACGATTTATTGGGGAAGACTATTTGATTAAATCCTTCTATGTTTTGGGTTCCAATCTTAGATTGGATTATTCTGAAGAATTTTAAGGATGATTGTGTATTGAATGGTCTTTCTGGAACTTTGGGTACTTTTGTTAAATTTTGGAGATTAATAGTCTTTTTTTCTTTTTATAAAGTATTATCCTTTTTCGGGATTATATGATCACATACTAACCATTTTAGTTTTATTTGATGGCTAAATACAAGGGAAAAATGTAGTTATTCTTTTGTGGATTATGTGATTCTCTAGAAGATGATTCTTGTGCTTTTGATGAAACCAAGTATTTTTGAATGCTCATTATTTGGAGAAAATATTAGTCTTGGTGGATACATATTAAGGGATGAAACACTACTTGAAGGTAAGTATATTTCCTTATGTTTCTATTCTATGTAGTAAATGAATTCCTCAAAATTATGAAAAGGAACGTAAAACAAAAATGTTGTTGGTTTACATTTCCTACTGGGTAATCAAAGACCGTTTAACACATCTTAAGTTTGTCATCTTCTTGTGGTTAATTTTCTCCTAATCATGTTTTCTATCACTCTCCATCTGAACTTGACCCTTTGTTTTCTCTTCCACATCCATGTTTTCCTACATGGAATCCTAGTACGGGTTAACTTAGGTGACCTTTGTACTTCCATTTCTTTTTTTAAAGTAATAGTTTTACTAATTCTTTTTCCAATGTGGGACGTTCAACGAAATTTCCATGCCCAATTTTAATATTGCGAGGACGCAATTTCTTAAGGGGGAAGATTTTAAAGACCCGAAATTTTGAATAAATTTTTCTTATTAACTTTGTGTGTTATTTTATTTTATACTCAAAAAAACTATTTCATTTAATAAAATGAGTATAATTAAAATAATATCCTTGGGTTTCGACTGTTATATGACCATTGGTCAATAATACCATTGAAACTAAATGTTGTGATTATTGTCTATAAATACAAGTGATCTTGATTAATTAATATAGAAAGAAGATTCAATGGCCCCATCCAGTAGTCTTGGGCCGATCGAAGCCCATCTGACAGAACATAGGAAGGAGGTAGAACCTTTGGGATTTTCTCTGGACCAGACCCAAGCCAAACTTCATCATCTGAAGCTGGAATGGAATCACTTCATGGGAAGTTCAAGCTAATAGAAATCACTACTTGGGAAATGTTGGTCGAGCCACCCCAAGATTCTATCACCCTAGCACACCTTATTATTAGTTCCTTTTCTAGTGTTATAAGGGGCTAAGTAATGAGACCGTAACTGCCTTGTGTAATCCTTTGATTTTAATAAAAATTGGGATTTTTCCTTATGATTAAGTTTGTGAATTGTCCAATGTCCAGATGAATATAGTATGGATATTACTGATGAATTTCTGAAAAAGGATTTTTTAAAAATATTTATGTAAACCTTAAATAATTAATAATGTGCAATGATTTTTAAAAAATGGCCTTCTACAGTTATGTTCAATTAGAAATTTCGAGTCTAATAAGATCAAATTAGTTTTTGATGAATAATAAATTATGAATAGTGATTTTATGCTGATGATTAGTAATGTGACCAAATGGATTAAGTAACTTCACTTAAGAAAGTATTAATACAATTTAGGCACCTTGATTAAGTATTGGGATTCAAAAAAATATGTAAATAACTGTTTCAGAAATTATTGGTTAAGTATTAGTTTTTTTGTGTGAATAGTTATTTTTATTTAAAAAATTAATTTAAAAATATTTAGATAATTATTTTCATGAAATAGAGTTCATTTTTTAAATCAGGGCATCGATATTTGGTTAAGGTGAATTTTTGGGATTTTTCTGAAATAATTGAATTTTCAGTGAATAGTGTTTTTATTTTAAAATTAAATTAAAATTATTTAGAAAATTATTTTCATAAAATGGAGTTCATTTTTGAAATCAGATCATCGATATTTGGTTAAGTAAAAAATTTGGGATTTTTTTGAAAAAGTTGAATTTTCGGTGAATAGTGAAAATACAGTTTTTGAGTTTATGTTGTTTAATGACATCATTAAGGATGTAATAATTATGAAATAATTTTGGTAGAATTATGAATAGTAAGATAACTTATGAGGTTTCCCAAGTGGCAAATACCATGGGAAATCTCATGGTTTTGCCAATACCACCGATGAGGTGTCCCTTGGCAATTAATGCTTCGTCCCCTCACTTCTCCTATAAATACCAAGCATTTCCCTCATTCATTTCATTTCCAAATACTCCCCAAAAAAGTTATGGTCTATTTACCAATCAATTATTCTTCCAAAGGAGCCCTCAAGCCTCCCAAGGTCCCTACCTTCAAGCTTTCGAAGTTACTCTTCAAGGTAAGGGATCTGACCTCTCTCCTTCATTTCAAGTACTCTCTTTTATGTCATTTATTTTATACTACATGTTCATATGTTGTAGGATGTTCGTTTATTTTCACCTTACATTAATTTTTATTTTCATATTATTATATACCCCCTATTTCTCTCATCAATTCATTTTAATAATGTTTAAGTGGCGTCGTTATACTGCCGAATTTTTATAAGGGATTCTTTCACCCTTCTCATTTTCAAAGTTCTATTTTTTTGTCATGTTTTTAAATTTCCTTTTTCTTATTTTTGGGAATGATATCTATATCTATAATACTTTTATTTTATTTTCATATGATTATAGACCCTATTTTATCTCATCAATTCATTTTTTGAAGTTTTAAGTGGCGTCGTTAGGGTGCCGAATTTTCATAAGAGAAATCTTTTTTTATCTTCTTTTCACGTTTTTCATTTCATATGGTATGTCTTTGAAATTTAATTACCAAGTTATTATATCCTTTATATTATTTCCCTCTACTATTTTATGGATAATTTATGAGTGTTTGACTCATGTCCTCTCTCTTTTCAATGTTTTCTAAAACCCTACAACATAGCTGTTATACTGGCGAATTTTTGTCTCAAAATATCTCTCTCTTTTCTCTAATTATTTTATTTTATTAAGTGAATACTGAAAACTCATTATTATATATGGGTGTTAACATATATATCAAAATTTTATATTTTAAATTTTGGGATTTACATACATGAAACCTAATTTCCTTTTCGGTGGGTTTAAAGTGACATAAAAATCACATATTTAAAGCAGTTCTTAAAATGTTGTGATTATTAAATGAAACCCATTTATTTATAATATATGGGTTATTTATGAAATTTTTATGATGATAAATGTGGCTCACATGATAATAAAGACAAATTAATGGTGCACCCTGATAGAACTCTAATGCATTGGGTAAAGACTTAATCTATAAAGATGACCATTTTAATGATGCCTTGGTGAATAACCATGGTAATTTTTTTTAATGACACCTTGGGGATGGACCTTGGTGATATGGAAATGATAGTCTAAGTTAAATGTTGTAGCCACATATTCAAGTTATGAAACAAATTATATTTATTATGATATTCCTCATGATCTCTTTCTCATGCCTTAAAGTTCTTTATCATGACTTTATTGATGTATTTCAAGTTCACGTGTAAAATTTTTAACTTGTTTCCCTTATGGGGCCTTCTTCTCAACCTTTCCTTTGATGTATGATCTCAGGTTATGAGTTATTGTAATGAACATAGGATGAACAATGAAGAATCCTTTCAAGTGTTTAGAATAATTTTTTTGTTGTTTTCATGTATTATGTTCCTGATTTCCAAGACACTAGACTTTAAAGATCCTCTATTTGTAAAATGTAATGAAAGTTTATGTGTTAAAAAGGTGGGATGCTATACCATTAATACAATATGTATTGAATAAATCATAATTGAAACAATTATAATAAAAATGAATATGAATAAAAACAATAAACAATACTATTTCCTTTCTATCACAATTAACTGTGGAAAGTAAAGGTATTACAATTCTTTTATCCCAAAGAGTAGAGCATCCTTTCACTTAGTATAGAAGATTTTTCTTACCACCACCTTGGTAAGCCCTCGTTATAATGATCAGAATGACTATCTTCCTATTCCCAAAATCCCTCAATTAAGAAGGTAATTGGGACCTCTGTCTTTCAAACAAATGAAAGAACTCAATATAATGATCAACACCATGTCTTCTTATCCCCAAAATCCTTAGATCATTATCACAATGATCGGTCTCACAAAACAGAAACAAATTTGTTATAAAATTACAGGAACTTCTAACAAGTTGTTTGTAATAACCAGGTTCTTATTCTTGAGGTACGAGTCTATTCTTTCTTTTTTCATTAAGTGTTTTTGAGAAAATAAGGACAATGGTTGAAAATCCCAAATTTTGTAGGTACACACTGTGTACTTTGGCCATGTGGGATGAGTACATAGGCTGTGTAGGCCAGTCAGTGATGAAGGGTGTCAAAACCGACTACATGCTGTGTACTAGGTATATACACGCTATGTAATCAGACGACAGGTGAACAATAAAGTAGTGTAAGTAGCCACAAACTGAGCAACATTACACACCGTGTATTTAGAAATATAAGCCGTATAATCATGTCGGTAAGTGAACAGTTCGGCAGTGAAAAGCAGCCACAAGAGGAACAGTTAAATGATGAAAGTACACACCATGTACTTGAGAGTACACGCAGTGTAGTTTTTTTGTTTTTACTTATAACGTGAAGACATCTCCTCTTTGAACAGAGGAAGCTTAGAACTCCGGAGGAGCTCAGGAGAGGAGGCCGGATCCTGGGAGAGCCTCCGGCTGCACACCAGGAATCAGATTCTTTCACCGTTGATCATGTTGGAACCGCACAGGTAAGATCTTCCTTCTCCTTGAGCCTCTCTTACCAATACGTTCCCGAGGGGAAGTTATTTAAGGATGAGCGTGTAGTTGTTTATTATAGATCTACGCCTTTCTCATGCATTTCAGGAGGTGTCGTTTGCGTATATCAATCAGTGGAGATCGAGGTAGGTGGTCTGGTGTTTATTTCCAACTGTTGAGTTTAATTTTTGTACCATTGTGCTACAAACCCATGATTGGGTTATCGTATGGTTGTGGTTTTGCTTTATGTTATCGATAATTGCATAGATAATCTAATGATAAGTTTAAACTACTATTTGGGATCACTGCATGGATCCAAGACTACCCTGGGGGTTCATTCCTCTGTATAGTTGTTGGGCCAGGATACCTGTGGGTATACCATGAATTTTAGAATGCTTTGAATTTCCTTGAGAGGAATTGTATATAATTGCTTTCTTATATGGTGGGCTCGGCCCAGTTACTTGTATAGCCTGGGGGTACTGTTTGTTTAGCCTGCGGGCAACCACTCTCATGCCTGTGGGCAGTAGTTTTTGTGCCCATGGGGAGTAGTTTTTGTGCCGATCGGCAAAACCTTGTACACCTTTAGGAAATATTCGTTATGTCTGTGGGAAGACACCTATGGGTTTTGATTTTGATTACCTGAGGGTAAGGATTGTATGTCTGTGGACAGTGTTATTGTGAATATTTACCGTTGGAATTTTTATATGTTATACCTGAAAAGTTAAAGCACAATCTTGAAATGGATAAAAGAATATTAAAAGGAAATATAACTGGTAGAGTTAGTTACTTTTGAGTATTGATTAGTTTATTTCATTTTACATTTTCACACTGTAGTTTCACATTTTCACTGACAGTTGGGAACAAGCCTTTGGTGGGTGCCTACTAGGATTTATTTCTCACACCATGTTTGGGTCATGTCTTCGGCCCAAACAGACTATATTGTTGTAGGTGTCGATAGGAGCAAGGGTCCCTATATAGGTACATGAGTTTATCAGAGGAGTAGGAGAGCATGGGACCGAGCTTAGGCTTGTGATGATACTGCGTTCTGTTTACACTACTTTGTTTTTTTGGTTTTACCTTGTACTTTGAGTTGTATTGTGTTGTATTGCATTGTATCCTATTTTGGATGCTTCCATAGAAATAGTGACATGATACATTTTTATTTATATAAATTTTTTGTCATCTTTTACTGTAGTTGTCCATTTTAGTTGTATATTGTTTACTGCTTCCGTTGTTGTATGTTATTTATCTTTTCCGCTATGCTACACATTGAAAAATGAAGGAATAGTTTACCCAATAACAGACATGGTCCCTCGCTGCTAGTTGGCAGCCTCTGGCATTTAGGGAAATGTTCTTGATGTCGAGTGACCAACCGGTTTCGGGGCACCCATTGAGTGGACTCCAGTTCCGGGACATTACAAAGTGGTATCATAGGGGCTCTTTTCATTGACGTACTGTTTGGAGCCTTAGTCTGGGATAGGACATGACATGGTATATGGTAATAAGATGTGCCTGAGAATAGCTAACCCGTGTACAGGGAAAATCCAATCTACCACGTTATTACAATTATTACTAGTTTTGCAATTTTACAGTTGATTTGATTTTTACCATTGGGTGACACACTTGTGATTGTGCTATTTATATGTTATGCATGGGTTTTATTTACTTGAAACCCAATGATATGATGGTATTCCATTTCTTTCATCATTTAGGCACATGCTAGAAATCACATGTCAAGCATTAATTCCATTCCATGTAGGAGAATTAGAAATTGCATGTTGTTGGGATAGTTGATGTACTAGAAGAGAATGCCATTGTGATAGCTTCTCTGATAAATACCTGCTATTTTATAGGATATTTTTGTGTGATATATTGATAGAATGAATTCCAAACATTGGTTTAAGTGGAGAATGGGACCTCAATGACCCGAATTTGGTGGATCATTGATGAGTTTACCTTGTTATAACACATATAAGATTTCAAACATTGATTCGCGGGGAGTATGGGCCCTCACAGATGGGAATTGTTCACTTAGGTGTTTGTTCCATGTTTTTTCTGGGTTCTAGAGTAGTTTTTTAGGCTTACTATCCGTAAAACCCAGTATACACGCCGTGTAGTTCTATGGACACACATTGTGTGTTCTTCTATTCGGGATGAAATGAAAACTTTTTAAGTACACGTCGTGTACCCTCATTACAAGTTGTGTAGTCTCTTCCCATGTCACATACTGTGTGGGCGGGGACACGGGTTGGGGAAGGGCTTGGGAAAACATGTCATGTACCGGTTGTACACATCGTGTATTGCGGACCTGGTGTCCGCCCATGTAACTAACAACACGGATGGAGGAAACCTTAAGGCATACACGTCGTGTCTACCTTAAACACACCATGTAGTCTTACCCAGGTACCTGGCCGTGTCACTAACAACATGGGTCCGTGTTACCCTACCTTTTACATGTTGTGTACCTATGGGACATGTTGTATAGTGTCAGCCATATAGTCGGCCATGTAGCGAGCAACACGGGTCAGTCTGAGATTCTATGTACACGTCGTTTCTACCTCTGAACATGATGTGTAGTTTTGTTTTAGGAGATCCGTGTGTCTTAAGCCGTGTGGAAGGACTCAGACAGGGAAGGATAATTCAAGTACACATCGTGTATTTACAAGACATGTCGTGTGTTTGGGGTGTTACACGACCAGTTTTAGCTGGAGTACACACCCATGTGGATGGCCAGTGAGAACACACCGTGTTGTATTTATTCATGTCATGTAGTCTGGTTTTGTAAATCATGAATGCTTTCTTTCTCCTATTTCCTTCTTGGTCTCCTAATTTTTAGTCCTTGATGACCTTAATCTAAGGTGAGCATTTGACCTTATAGATCCATGCCACTGAGATGACCACCAGTTGTTTTCCAGGAGAGCGGCGATGATTATACTCTTGATATGGTGGGCCATGGGCTACCCGTTTATCCTTCAGTAGTGCCATATGCGGTGCTGGCCCTTATACCAGGCACAGGCACGGATGTGCAGTTCCGTGAAGTCATTATGTGGTTCATATAGAACATTCAAAGAGCACTGAAGGCCGCCACATCTATAGTAGAGCTGACGTGTATATTCCAGCAGCAGCATCTGGCTACATTTTCAGGTTTTGGCGGACCACAGGCTACGAAGTAATCGATGGATTCGATGCAAATGATATTCGAGCATCTAGAGACACCTCCTAAGAGGAGGGTCATTCTCGCTACATACATGCTACAAGTTTCCTCCAAGAGGTGGTGGGATGTTACCACCCAGTCAGAGCCTCACTGTAACATGGCGTGGGAAAATTTTCAGGCAGCCTTCTATGACTTCTTCATCTCGGAGATGCTAAGGGAAGATCAAGCTCAAGTGTTCATGAATCTATAGCAGTGAGCCATTTAGTGATGGGTTATTCTACACGCTTCACCAAGATTTAGCATTTTGCACCCGTTCTGGTGGGTGATGAGGCATTGAGGGCCAGACGCTTTGAGGATGGTATTCGGTATGACATCCGAGAACTCGTGAAAGTTTTCAAGTGGCCTACAGTGCATGCTATTGTGAACCAGGCACTGATTAATGAGCAAAACCTGTGAGAAGCTATTGGTGTGGCCCATGGCGGTACAACACCAGTTTCTGGTACTATTTCTACAAGTAAGAGGAAGAGGCAGATGGACTTCTCTCAGAGTGGCATTATTATCCAGAAGAATACTTCAGGTGGCAAGGTTATGTGCTACCAATGTGGTAGAGAGGGGCACAAGAGACATCAGTCTATGCGTGACCCATTGCAGTGCATAGATTGTGGCATGATGGGTTATCTCTAACTTTTTTGTTAGGCGTTTCCACCAGTGGCTAGTGAAAGGGGTTCTATGCAGACTCCGCATGCAGGAATATGACCAACAGCTTCTTACCATTTAGGAAATTGTGGTACATTATGCCATGTAGGCAGAGAAGTTAGCTATGGTCATGGTAGCTAGACACCAGGATCTCAGAGGCAGCAAGGCAGGTATGCTCAAGGTAGCCAGGCTGTGTCGCAGGGCCGCGTCCCTAGGCAGGCATATGCATTGCAACAGACCCAACAGGAGTAGGACCTTAGACCTTCTACTGTCAGAGGCACTATTCTAGTAGCCTCGGTTTTATCTTCTTCACTTTTCAATATGGGTTCTACACATAGCTTTATATATATGGTCATTGTGGAGAGCCTTGGGCTCTGTTTTTTTCTTCTTGTTATATCATCATGCTAGACACACTATTGGGAGTGAGGATGGTAGGTGTGCGTCAGTGCAGGGAGTTCCCCTCAGTGGTTGGTGGGTGTCACTTTCTATGGGACCTTTATGTCTTAAAGATGACAACTTCTGATGTCATTCTCAGAATGGACTAGTAGGTACCCTTCTGAGCCTTTGTGAATTGTTACCATCACAGGGTGAGTTTCACATCACCAGAGGGCAGAGAGTTTTTATACAAGGGAGAATGGAATGTCCAGGAAAAGAAAGCTGGACTTGAGCATTGTGGGCGAGGTGGTGTCACAGCCCAGATTGCGAGTTTATATCTGGGTGACCAGGGAACTTTTCCGAAGGATTTACCTCCAGTAGTTGATATTTTTAGGTATGTCTTCCCGGAAAACTTTTCAGGTCTTCCTTCAGAGAGAGACGTGGATTTCTCTATTGAGATAGTGCCAGGAGTAGCACTGGTGTCCATTCCTCCTTATAGGATGGTTACACCAGAGTTACAGAAGCTCTTGAGGCAGATGGTGGAGTTATAGGCAAAGGGTTTCATCTGACCTAGTGCGTATCCTTGGGGTGCACTGGTCCTCTTTGTGAAGAAGGCAGATGGTACCCTCTGTCTCTATGTGGATTATCAGAAGCTGAACTAGCTGACATTCATGAACCGATATCCCTTACCAATGATTGATGATTTTTTATCAACTTTATGGAGAACGAGTGTTGTTGAAGATTGAATTGAGATCTGGATATGATCCGTTATGCGTTAGACCATCGGGCATACCGCTTACATCTTTTTGGAGCAGATATGGCCTATAAAAGTACTTGGTTATGCAGTTCGGACTCATGAATGTACCAGTAGTTTTTATGGATCTGATGAATCATATGTTCCATCCTTATCTTGATTCCCTTGTGGTAGTCTTCGTTGATGAAATCTTGGTGTACTCTCACACTCAACACGACCATGCCACCCACCTTGAGATCGTATTGAGTACACTGAAAGAGCATCAGCTATATGCTAAGCTCTCAAAGTGCCACTTCTGGATGGACCAGATTCACTTCCCTTGTCATATTATCTCAGAGGCATGAGTTGTAGTAGAACCAAAGAAAGTGAGAGCGGTAGTTTCCTAGGAGAAACCTAAAAATGTGTTTGAAATACAGATTTTCATGGGGGTTTCTGGTTACTACAGGTGTTGTATACATGACTTCTTTCTCTTAGTAGCATCGTTGACAGGTTTGACTAAGAAGGGTGTAAATTTCATTTGGTCAGAATCTTGCGAGATAGCCTTTCAGGAGCTGAAGGGTAGGTTGACGTCAGCACCAGTTTTGATCCTTCTAGAGAAGGGGAAGAGCTATACAGTTTAATGTGATGCATCAGGGATTGGTCTGGGAGCAGTGCTGATGTAGGGAGATCGATTTTTTGTGTACGGGTCTTGGCAGTTGAGTCCACATGAGAGTAATTACCCTACGCAAGACCTCGAGTTTTCTGCAGTTGTTCATGCAGTGTGCTATTGGAGACATTATCTCTTGGGAGAGAATTTAGTGGTTTTAATTAACCACAATAGTCTCAAATACATCTTTACTCAGTGTTACTTGAACTTGAGACATCGGATGTGGGTCGAATACCTTCAATATTTTGACTTTGAGCTTGCCTATACACATGGTAAGGGTAATGAAGTAGCTGATGCACTGAGTAAGAAGACTCAAAAACAAGCAATAAGGATGCCAGTGATGAGTGGAAGCTTAGGGATTTGTTCTCTTAGATGCATTTGGAGGTGCACGATAGTCAAGGGAAAACTTATCTTTCTTCCTTAGTTGTGACTTCTACCCTCCTGGATAGAGTGAGAATGAGATAGCTATCAGATTCAGAAGGCCTAGTTCTACGGGAGTCGGTGGAAATTGAGGAACCTCCTCCTGGATAAAGGATATGTGATGATGAGGTACAACATTTCCATGGACAAGTGTGGGTTCCAAGGGATATATGTGAGGAGCTGATGCGATAGTTTCAAACTTTAGCTTGGGAAGTACATCCCGAAGTTTCCAAAATGTACCATGACTTGAGACATTAGTATTGGTGGATAGTTATGAAAAGAGTGGTAGATGGTTTTGTTACGAGATGTTCCACCTGTCAGCAAGTGAAGGTGTAGCATCAAAGGCCAGTTGGACTGTTACAACAGATACCCATTCCAAAGTGGAAATGGGATGATGTCATGGTGGACTTCCTGACTGGGTTGCTGAGGTCACCTCAATGCAATGATGATATGTGGGTTGTTTTGGACAGACTCACGAAGGTAACTCACTTTTCTCCAATCAAGGAGACCTTCGGTGTTGATGAGATCGAGATGCTGTATATCCGAGAGGTTTTACGTCTTCATGGGGACCCTCGTTCTATTGTTTCAGATAGGAATGCCCACTTTACATCTTGTTACTTATAGTGTTTTCAGAGGGAACTGGGTAAACTGGTGATTCTGAGCACAACTTACCACCCTCAAATCGATGTCTAGTCAGAATGTATGTTACAGGTGCTAGAGGAAATGTTGCGTGCATGCGTCCTGGACTTTGGGGGCTCTTGGGAGAAGCACATACCCCTAGTCGAGTTTTCCACAAATAATAGTTTTCAAGAAACTATTTAGATGGCACCTTACGAGGCATTATATTGCAGGCCTTGTTGACCACCCTTGTGTTGGTTGGAGGTAGGTTTGACAACTTTACTGGGACCACGTCTCAAGCGGGAGACTTCTGAGTAGGACCAGTTGATGCAGAAGCGAATGGCTACTGCACAGTCTCATCAAAAATCCTATACTGATCGCCGCAGATGACCCTTGAAGTTCATGGTCGGGGATCAGGTTTTCTTGTGTGTTTCTTTGAGGTTGGGACACAGGCGGATCAGGAGACAAGGTAAACTTTCGCTGAGGTATGTGGGTCTATTTGAGATTCTTGAGAGAGTCAGGACGGTTGCAGATCGGTTTCAGTTACCACAATGGTACCAAGCCATGCATGACTTCTTCCATATATCTCAACTACACAGCTATCATTCAGACCAGTCTCACGTATTTCAGCCCGAGGAGGATGAGCTTCAGGTCGATGCATCCTTTGAGGAGAATCTGATTCGTATTGTTGATAGGAGCATGAAGGTTCTTAGAGGCCATTCAGTTCCTCTCATACGGGTGTTATGGTAGCATGGCTGAGTGCAGGATGAAACCTGGGAGCAGGAGACCGACGTACGTGCTCAATAGCCAGAGTTGTTCACAAATTTATCTTCACCCCCCTTGTAAGGGAAATTCAAGGAAAAATTGCTTTATGGGGGAAGTTTGTAAGAACTCAGTTCTTATTCTTGAGTTACGGGTTTCTTCTTTCCTTTTTCCTTAAGTGTTTTTGAGAAAATAAGGGAAATGGGGGAAAATCCCAAATTTTTTGGGTACACGCCGTGTATTTTTCTACACACCGTGTACTTTGGCCGTGTGGGACGAGTACCCAGGGCGTGTAGACATGTCGACAATGAAGGGTATTAAAACCGACTACACGTCATGTACTAGGAATATACACGTTGTGTAATCAGTCAGCAGGTGAACAGTAAGGCGGTGGAATTAGCCTCCAACTGAGCGACATTACCCGCTGTGCATTTATAAACACACACTGTGTACTCATGTCGACAAGTGAATAGTTCAGCAGTGAAAAGTAGCCACTAGAAAAATAGTTAAATGATGAAATTACATGTCATGTACTTGAGATTACATGTCGTTTAATTTGTTTTTTTTTCACTTAAAACGGGCAGTAGCCTCCTCTTTGAACAGAGGAAGCATAGAACGCCGGAGGATATCAAGAGAGGAGGTTGGATATTGGGAGAGCCTCCGACCACACACCGAGAATCAGATTCTTCCGCCATCGATCTTGTTAGAACCATGTGGGTAAGAGCTTCCTTCTACTTGAGTCATTATTACCAATTCTTTCCCAAGGAGAAGTTATTTGAGGTTGAGTGTGTAGTTTTTTATTACAGATATACACCTTTCTCATGTGTTTCGGTAGGCTTCGTTTACATATATCGATCAGTGGAGATTGAGGTACGTGGTCTAGTGTTTATTTCCAACTGTTGAGTTGAATTTTTGTACCGTTGTGCTACGAAACCATGATTGAGGTATCTTATGGTTGTGGATGTTGCTGTAAGTTATCTAGAATTGCGTAGATAATCTAATGATAAGTTTAAACTGCTGTTTGGGATCACTGCTTGGATCCAGGACCACCCCGGGGGTGCATTCCTATTCTTAGCCATTTGGCTAGGATACATGTGGGTATACCATGAATTTTAGAATTCTATGAATTTTCTTTAGAGGAATTGTATATAATTTCTTTCTTAAATAGTGGGCTTGGCCCGGTTACTTGTATAGCCTGAGGGAAGTGTTCATTTAGCATGCGGGCAACCGTTCTCATCTTTGTGGGCAGTTGTTTCTGTGCCTATGGGTATTAGTTTATGTGCATGTGGGTGACACCTCATACACCTGTGGGAAATATTCATTATACCTATGGGCAGACACCTATTGGTTTCAATTATGATTACCTGAGGGTAAGGATTGTGTGTCTGTGGACAGTGTTATCTTGAATATTCACCATGGGGATATTCATATGTTATACCTGCCAAGTTAAATCACAGGTTTGGCATGGTTAAAAAATATTAAATGGAAATATAACTGGTAGGGTTATTTACTTTTGAATACTTCTTATTTTATTGCATTTTACTTTTACACTCTGCTATTGCACATTTTCACTGACAGTTGGGCACGAGTCTTTGGTGGGTGCCTACTGGGATTTATTTCTCACACCCTTTTTGGGTCATGTCTTCGGCCCAAACAGAATATATTGATATACGTGTCGATAGGGTAAAGGGTACCTATAGAGGTACATGATTGTAGTAGAGGATTAGGAGAGCATGGGACCGAGCATAGACTTGTGATGCTGCTACATTTTGTTTACTCTTCTTTGTTTTGTTTGCTTGTACCTCGTACTTTGAGTTTTATTGTGTTGTATTGTAGTGTATCCTATTTTGGCTGCTTCCATAGAGATAGTGACATGCTTAATTTTTATCTATATAACTATTGGTCATATTTTACTGCAATTGTCCATTTTAGTTGTATATTGTTTACTGCTTCCGTTATTGTATGTTATTTATCTTTTCCGTTGTGCTACACTTTGAAAAATTGGGGCATAGTTTCCCCACTATCAGACCTGGTCCCTCACTGCTAGTCGGCAGCCTCTCACATTTGGTGAAATTCGCTTGAGGTCATGTGACCAACCGGGTTCAGGGGAACCTGTTGAGTGGCTTCCAGATCTAGGATGTTACACTGTTCACCTATTTTATCTTCATGGATTTCACGTGAAGCAAGAGAGAAATCACAACATCTATCTCTTGAACTTGGTAGAAGAAGAAGTTTTGTATTCTAGTTCGAATGTCCTCCTATATATGGGCCTCATGTCCCAACATTCATATTTTCTCTAAAGGTCATATTTATCTGAAAAAATCTAAGGGACTTGGTCACCTGGCATTACAACGGTCAAAACAAATAGAATACACGACATCATTTTGATTGGTAAATAACCAATTGAACAACATCATATTAGTTATCAAGTAGTAAGTAAATAGTACAAAACAATGATCATGAGTAACATATAATCGGTATTGAAGTTAATATAAGAGTGTAATACATTTCAAAAGTACAATACAAAACTTGCTTAATAGACTTATGATTATAGCAATGCATATCGTGATTAAAATTTATAACTTGGTAATGATTCTTAACATGGTTACGATGCACAATATTAAAATAGGTTACGATGATTGAATACAATCCTCAATAAGAGTATGATACATAACCTAGTTATGATACACGTGATGGTTACGATTCAAGACTATGAAACTATACCTAATTTGGTAATGATGCATGATTATGATATGATAATTAGTCTTGTTATGACACACATGATTATGATGCATGACATGGTTATGATACATAGACTTGTTACGATACATAACCTGGTTATGATACATAACCTAGTTATGATACATGACCTGGTTATGATACATGACATGGTTATGATACATGTGGTTATGATGCATAACTAGGTTACGAAACATGTTATTATGATATATGACACTATATCTAGTCATGTTGTAAAACAACATGCGTGATTAAGATAATAATACATCATTAATGAAAAAAATGTGAGTGATTACGATTGTGAGAAAAAACATTATAAATAATATATGTGATTACGATATGTGTGGGTAGTGATTTCCAAAACAAATGATTGATGGGAATGTAGAAACACGTTTTGACTCAACAATCTCTACATTTTTGGAAATCACAAAACAAAACAAATAGTAAATACTTATATCCCCTTGAGTATAATAAATCTTCTGAAAGTAATAGATAATAGGACCAATTCCACCCTTTATTTAAACAACTCACAAGGGATCATATTCTCTTTACTTTTACTTGAGAGTTCTCCCCCTTAATAAGATATTCATGAAATTATTATTTTCAAACCCATTATCCCCCTTTGTGATTTTCAAAAAGAATAAGGGAAAGTATTTAATTCTTGAAAAATGATATAGAAATAGAGCACAAATCAATAGAAATTCTATTGAATGAAATTGTTTTTATATTAGAACAAGATTTCAAACATCATTCCACCCGTTTGGTTTTTCCAAAAGATTAAACATGGTAATCTTCATCTTTTTGAAATCTTTTCTATCCTCTATTATTTTTTCAAGACCTTTTTTCTAAGCCTTCAACTTCACATCATGTTCATCAATAACCAATTCTTTCTTCTGGAGCCTTTGTTGTAGAATCCAATTGATTTCTTCTTGGGATTTAAGCTTTACTTCCCGAGTTTTAAACCTTGCTTCATGGTTATTGAAATCATCTAACCTAAGTCTGTAGGAATTCTCTAGGATAAAAACTCTATTTGACTGTGAAAAAAACTCATTGCTCTCATTATAACATTTTTCCTTTAATTATTCAATCTCTTTTGAGGAAACTTATTTTTAGGTTCCGAGTCATTGAATGTCTTCAAGCTTTTCATTCAAATCAGCAATCAACTTTTGATAGAGAGAGTTGAGTTTATTTACCTGGTGTACCAATTCATCATACTTTTCTATATGGTTCTTGATACTATCATCAACAATGTATGACCACTTCACAAAATTATTGTGATCCTTACTATTCTCAATGACCCGTTCCTTGAAAATATTGAAATTAGCTTCAAGACTTAGAAACCTTTCAATCAAAACCTTAATAGAGTTCATTCTATCATTGTGAGAATTTGAAATAATTTCTATCCTACATTCAACTTTTGGAATGAATGGAATCAAATTATCTAATCTATTAAAATCTTGTTCAATATATGTAATTCCCTTCATAGTGATTGTTCTTTCTGAATATGTGTTTTCAGTATATTGTGGGAGATCACCGAAATGAGTCTCAGTTCTGATTTCTTGAACTTGAGGATTCCAATTATTATTGGATTCTTCCTATTCTTTATCTAAAATCAGAATAACTTTCTTCAATAAACACTTTGAGAAGGTTTATTGGAATACTGAGGATTGAGTGATGGAAAATTAAATGAAGGAACTTATGGGGATTTTGTTGTATGAATTCTATTGTTTGCATAATCTTTCCCTTTCACTCATATTTCTTCTAATCCATGTTCCTCTTACTATTTTTCTTCTTGGTATTTTTCTTCTATCTATTATTTTTATTGTTATTCTTCTTCCTCTTCACATTATTGATCAAGAGAATGTGTATCCAATTGTTTAGAAAATTGTATTTCCTTGTCTATTACTACTAGATCTGATTGAGTCTAAACTGGTGTCTCCCTTATTACAATTATAGTTTTTTATTTCCCAAATATTTAGAGTAGAGTATCAATTTCAATTTTTTTATCCTTTTTTTCTTCGTACTGTTCTTATTCTCTTATTTTTTCAGAGCATATACTAATCTTAGTTCTAAATCCAATGCTTCAACCAGATCCAAACCAAACTGAGGAAACAATTCTTTCCTTTCATTATTTTTCTTTCTCCACTCAGAATCAAATTCATTGGATACAACCTTTTGTTTCTTTAAAGCCTTTAGATTTGTAGTTTTAAATACCTATCTTTTATTTGATGTTGTCTTGGATGGATTAGAAAGTTTCTCACAACCTTCGACTATGTCCCTCCCTTTCTCAGCATCTGAATATTTTTCAAACATTTTCGATTCAGGATTGAATCCTAACATGAGATTCCTTATCACATCCTTACTAATAAAGGGATACTTTAAAGAAGTCAGATCTGACTAGATTTCAATTTTACACAAGCTCAAGAATGTTTTTAGAAACATACAGATTATAGTGGGAAACATGACCAGTTGTGATTTTATAGCACCATACTTGTACTTCTTAATCATCAGGAAGATGAACACCATAAGGTTGAACTTTCTCATGTTCACCAAATAGTCAAGCACATACACATATGAAACGCTTAAAGCCTCATTATCACCCTTTATTGGTACTAAAAACCCATTCACCATGAGGTATATGAGTCTATTATCCTGGGTTATATGACTCAATTCCCTCTTGTCCTCACGAATCTCAAAAATTGTTTCTTCTGCATCAGATTTATCAAAAGTTTCTTCAAACTTTTTGTATTTTATAAAAAGAACATAATGCATCACCCTCAAATGGAACACTTAAAAATGTACCTACATGTTTTATGTAGGTTTTATACTTCTTTTCATACATCATATATGAAATCTTAAGAGCCTTGTATATCTCAACCAATTCATAAAATTGTAGTCTACATTATGATACAAAAAATCCTGTTTTGAATTTGTTCTTTTCACAAAAATTGATTCTGAACCTTGGAAACTAATAATACTTTTTAATGATGAATCAAATGTCTCATAAAAATCTCGAGAGACTAACCTTTCACCTCAAAAGTTCATGGAAGAGTATTCTTTTGGAGGATTTTCTTTCGAAGATGAAGCAGTAGACTCAGTCCGGAAAGACTACCTTAATCCGTGAATATCTTCCTAATTACGAAAGCTGGGTATATCTCTAATTATGAAAACTAAGGTAAGAACATATTATCAATCATGCTGACTACTTATAGAGAAACTGATATTGATAGAAAATAGATGAGTTTGATGTGGGATATGTTCTTTTCAAAGGATATTGATGATCAAGATTAGATCTAAATGATCCAATGGCCAAAAAATATTTCACAATCTTGTGGTTTTCTTTAAAATAAAATTATTTTCACACTAAAACCGATTAGGACAGAAGAGAAATATTTGAAAAAAATTAACGAAACAAATAAAATAAAGTTTTAGAGATTATACCTGTCAGAGTAACAGAAAAGATTTATTGGTTTCAATATATTTTTCTTATGAAAACAATACAAACAATTAAAATGTAAAATTATATGAATTATAAAACTGATAAAATAAAATAGGTTGGCACTGATTATTTTGTACTTACAGAATAATCCAATACAGATAGTTCAGTACCAATAAAGTAATCTAATACCGATAATCTAGTACTGATAAAGTATTACAATGCCTATAGTTTAGTACTGGTAAAGTATTTCAATTCTGATAGTTTAGTACCGATAAAGTATCATAACACCGATAGTCTAATCTTGAACCGATAATTTTGAAACCAAAACATAAAACTGATAAAAATATAGAACCAATAAAATTAAGAAACCAATAAATCCAATATCATTAATAGTGAAACTGATAAATTGTAAAACTAATCAGTGAAACTGATAATAGTGAAACCAATAATCTTGTTGAACCGATAAGTGAAAAACTGATAATTTAAAGATGATAAATCAAAACCAAATAGAGTAAAACAAATAAACATAAATTGAAAAACAAATATTTTAAAACATGTAAAATTTTGTATACACCTCCTTAGAAAAAAAATTAAAATAATGTATGGGGATGGGTTAAACAAGAAATAGATGTGAATGATTACATTACAGTGATCATTCCTAGTTTCAGTTTAATGTATTCAAATATATTAGAGGATAATGGTTTTTAAAAATATCAGCAAGTTGATCTTGCATTTAGATGAGTTTTAAAACAATATCTAATTTTTTTGTCATCCATAAAAAAGTGATTCCTAGTATCTATGAGTTTTGCAGATGAGTGATGTGCAGGGTTTTTACTAAGATCAATGGAACTAGTATTGTCACATTGTATTTGAGTTTTGGAAAAAGTCATGCCATAGTCAGTGATTGTGTGTTGCATCCACAACACCTGAGCACAACAACTTAGAGCTGCTACATATTTAGCTTCAGTAGTGGAATGTGCCACTGAGTGTTTCTTCTTGAATGACCATGAAACTAAAGAATATCCTAAGAAATGAAATGTTTCAGATGTACTTTTTCTATCCATTCTACAAACACCAAATTCAGTATCTGAAAAAAGTTTTAAAACAAAATCATTTACAAAACAATATAATAGTCAAAAATCCATAGTTATCTTTAAGTAGAAAAAAATTATTTTCACTACATTTAAATGAGGTTCTTTGGGATTAGATTGGCTTCTTTCACTTAAGCATACTGAAAAAATTAATTCTGGATGACTATCTCTCAAGTATAACAAACATCCTATCATACATCTAAAAGTTGTATGACTGCTGGTTTCCATCTTTGTCATGATCAAGTGTATTTGAGGAACCAATTGGAGTTATAATACTTTTAGTTTTGTCATATCCATACTTTTTGAGTAAGTATTTGATATACTTATATTGAGATATATAGGTTCCTTCTAGTTTTTGATATATTTAAAAATATAAAAATAATGTTAACTCACCCATCATACACATTTCAATCTCATATTTCATTAGATTCACAAAATAATCAGTTAGAGTTTGCTAAGTTGATCTGAATAAAATGTCACAAACATAGATTTATTCAATCCAAATTTATGTTTTCCATTTTTATGAAAAGAGTTGTATTACTAGTACCTTTTGCATAATTATTCTGTAAAATAAATCATATATGTTCATCATACAAAGATCTAGGGGCTTGATTAAGGCCATAAAAATATTCAGTATGTTTAAAAACATGATCATGATGTTTTGAATCTATAAAACCAGGAGGTTGTTCCATGAAAACTTATTCTTGTACAAAACAATTAAGAAAAGAACAATTTACATCTATTTGAAAAAGTCTAAAATTGATGTATTCTATAAAGGCTAGTAGAATTAGAATAGATTCAAGTCTAGCTACCAGATCATAGGTTTCATCATATTCTATTCCCTGTTCTTGATTATAGGCCTTATCAACAAGTCTTTCTTTATTTCTTTTTATGATTCCATTTTCATCACCTTTGTTTCTGAAAACCCTTTACAACAATTAAAGTTGTTTCTTTTGGTGTTTTAACCAATGTCCAGACATGGTTCTTTTCAAATTCATTTAGTTCATATTGCAATACTTTATTTCAATCATCATCACCTAAGGCCTCATTAGAAGTTTTAGGTTTGAATATTGATAGAAAAGGAAGATGTTCAATTTCATTTCTCAAGGAATTTCTAGTCCTTTCAGGTTGATTTACATCACCAATTATATTATCACTAGGTTGATTCTGAAGAAATAATTGATTTAGGTTTTTTAAAACCTATTCATCATCATAGGATAGAAATTCTCTTGGATTAAATGATTAAAAAAATTCATTAGTATTTCCTTTTTTATAGGAGATTTCAATCAAAGGTTGACAATCAGATTGTGAAAACAAATCAGATGATGTAGGAAAGGATTGTATAAAAGAAAATGGGTAAGTTTCATCAAGATTGACATGCACTATTTTCTCAACATTATAATGGTTTTTAATGAAAAATCTATTGGCCCCATAAGTTGTGGAATAATTTAGAAAGATTCATTCATAATATTTGGGAGTGATTTTTTTGTAAATTATCATTAGTATTTAATATGAATACTTTTCATCCAAACACTCTCAAGTAAGAAAAATTGGGTTTTCATCCAGTCCACAATTCATAAGGTTTTTTATTAAGAAAAGGTCTAGTTAAAAATTATTTATAGTATAACAAGTTGTAATAACAGCTTCAGCCAAAAAATGCTTATCAATTGAGTATTCACTCAACATAGTTATTGTCATTTCTTGAAGAGCACAATTTCTTATTTAAACAACACCATTTTTCTGAGGGGTTCTTGGAGCTAAAAAGTTGTGAGTAATACCTTTCTTACTACCAAAGGTTTCAAAATCTGAAATTGAAAATTCTCCACCATGATCAATACGAATAGTTATTAGGGGTAGTTTTTTCTCATTTTTAACATGGGATCAAAATGTTTTTAAATAGAAAAGGTCTTTAGACTTATTTTCTAGAAAATAGACCCATTTAAATCTAGTGTAGTCATCAACTAAAGAAATAAATAGAATTTTCCTCCAATACTTTCAGTTTTTGTATGACCAAAAAGATTTAGGTGCACTAATTTTCCTGCATTAGAAGTTGAAACTTCATTAATAGATTTAAATCTAGTTTTATGATTCTTTACATATTGACAAGGATCAATAACCTTTGAAGAATCAAACCTTACATCCAGTAGACCCATAACAAGTCTATTTTATGATAGTTTAAAATGGTACCTAAGGTTACAGTGTCCTAACCTTCTATGACATAACTCGGATTGGTCATCCATTTCAATTAATCAATGTTGGTTCTTTCACCTAAGTTCTTTCAAGTTGATTGTGTATACAGTCTCATGCCTATGGTCATAAATAATGAATTCATCCTTAGAATTTTGAACTAATAATTTATCATTACTAAAATTTAAAGGTAACCTTCATTACATAATTCTCTTATGATTATAAGGTTATGCTTAAGAACATTCAAAAACAAAACATTTGAAATTAAAAAATTTCTTAAAAGAACAATATTACCTATTCCAATGATCTTTCCCTAAGCATTATCTCTTAAGGTTACTCTTCCACCATTCAATTCAATAATCATTTTGGAAAATTTTTGTTTTTTATCATTTGTTGAGAAAAACCACTATCTATGTACCAAATTTTCTTATTGTTGGTACACTACTTGTTTTCATGGAAATGAAATAATTACTTTTTGTAAACCCAAACATGTTTGGATCAAGAAATGTTAGTTTAAGAATTTTAGGAATCCAAATTGTTTTTCAAAATGAGCTTTATGATATCTAAATGTTTGATTTTTATTAAGAGGAACACTTTATTTCCATATTCCCACCTCATTGATATTTAGTGCAAAAATAATAATTTTGAGGAACAAAATAGTTAGGACTAAAAATCGGTTTTGAGTGAGCGTAACCAATTCGAGAAATATTCCATAGAGAATGAATTTGAGAATACATTTTGTTAAATTATTCCTTCTAGTATTAATGTTTGATAAATTATTTTAAAGTAAAAATATTTCATATTTTAGTATAATTACTAAATAATCATTCTCACAATAAATTTTTTTTGGAATTGTTTTAGTTTCAAAAACATTTTTCTTTCAAAAAAAGTTCTTCAAAGTCCTTAGAAATGTTATCCTTCTAAAAATTTACTTAAATAAGGGTTTTTAAAATATTTTCAAAATAAAGAGTTTTATTATCTAGATATTTGGAAATATTTGATACTTCTTTCGTAAGAATAGATATTCTAGAATTTTCCTTATCAGGATTATTTTTGATTTTTGAATTTTCATTCTTAAATAAATTGGAAAATCTGGATACTTATTCAAAAGAAGTTAATGTGTCCTCTACTAAGGAAGATTCATCATCGGAGGAGTAAGATAATATCACATCAAGATAATTATTATTTAAAGATACATCTGTAATGGATTTAGCATTGTGTACCTTATACATGAACCAATGATTTCGAATAGGTAGTGTGGTTTTGAGTCGCATATTTTTCTGAACAGAAGACTCATATTCTGGGGATTCATCTGATTAATCACCACAACTAGTACTCCATGTATCATTTTCATTCATGACTTTCATATAAATTGACTTATAATATTTTTTTTCTTGTTTCTTTCAAAATGGTCATCCTTCCTTCCTTTTCTTTTTAGTAAAGTACAATCTGGTCTAATATGACCTGCTCTTTTACATTCATAACACGTTACTTATGAGTCTTTCTTTTCCTTCCCATATTTCTTTCTAAATATGTATTGAATGTCATTATTTCCAACAATATTGTTCATCCTTAGAGAAATATTGGATAACTCATTCTCTGAGTGATCACTATCACTTGATTCTAATATAATAGTAACTTTCTTATCTTTGGATCTTGTTATCCTTTCCGGTGTATTAGAATTGGATATAGTAGTAAAATATACACTTCCAGTACCATTCTTTTTTTATTGAAATAAAAATATATTTTCATTCTTTTCTCATGCTGAAGTAGAGTTCCAAATAAATCATCAAGAGTGATTTGAGTAACCTTTATATTCTAATCAATACCTATCCTTTTAGATTCCCACTCATTTTTCATTATATCAATTATCTTATCCACATGTGATTCATCAGTAAGAACCTTTTCACCCATAGATCAAAGTCTGTAGATGATTTTCATAAATACTTACTACAACACGCATACAGGTTCTCCATAAGGAAAAACAAACCCGTGATATTCTAATCAAATCTTAGCTCTACTTATTTTTATAACATTAGATGTACCAAAATGTGTGACCTCCAATTTCTTCCAGATAAAATTAGATACTTCACAGGATGATATATAACTATTTATATTCCTATTTATAGAACACAAAAAAGTATTATGTAACTTGTCATTTAGTTGATATTCTTGTTTCCCTTGGATTTTGAAGGTACTAATTTCCTTATCTCGGATTTTTTATTCTTCAGTAAGCATGACAAGGTTTTCCACTCCAGTATTAATAAAAAATATTCATTCGATCTTTTTAGTGCTCATAATCATTCCAATAAAAAATAGGTGGTCTATTTGGATTCTGGTTGTCAGTTGATTCCATATTCATACCTTCTATATTATAAAAAAATACTTTTCCACTCCAAACATTTTTGTAATAAGTAGTTATAAACAAACTATTTGTAATAGAAATTAAATTTAAATAAAGAAATAATAAATGTAAAAAAATAGTGAAAACCACCTCTTATACAAATTGTTGGATCATAATATAGATGTATATATATATATTAGATGGCATAATACAAGAGCGGGTGAATTGTGGATTAAAAAAACTTTGTATTTAAACACTTGAGAAATAACATAGTTTAAGCAGTCTTAAACTAATAAAATTCACCACCAATACAATTGACCATTCATGCCTTGGACCTGATGGATATGATATGTTGTAATACCAATAGTAATGTAAAATTCTTATTGTATTCTATTTGAATACAATGATCTGATTAATACAAATGTAAATGATTCTACCACATAGTGTATTGAATCAATTAATAAAATATGTAATGAATGAATCATAATTTAAATAATTATAAAAGAAATGAATATGAATATAAAGAGGAAATAATACAATTTTATATTATAATACACATAGTAGTGTAATGTAAAGGTATTAAAATTCTTTTATCCCAAAGAATAGGGTTTCCTATCACCTAGGATAAAAGATATGTCTTACCAACACCTTGGTATGCCCTCAATATGATGATTGGAATGACTTTCTTCCAATCCCCGGATGCCCTCGATTAAGAATGTAATCCGAACCTCTATATTTCAAAAAAATGAAATCCCCAAATTTGATGATCGACACCATGTCTTACAGTCCTCATAATCCCTCGATCGTTATCACAATGATGGGTCTCATAAAGAATAAACAAAGAACTTATAGAAATAGATGAACATGAAACAAGTTTTTCACTTCTTTTATCTTTAAGGATTTCACACGAAGAAAGAGAGAAGTCACCACATATATCTCTAGAACCTGATAGAAGAAAAATTTGTGTATTCAAGTTTGAATGACCTCTTATTTATAAGGCTTAGGTTCCAAAGATCATATTTTCTCCAAAATTCATATTCCTTTGAAAATTTTGGAGGGACTTTGACACCTGACATTACAATGGTAAAAAAACATAATACACGACATCGTTCTAATTGGTAAATAAAAAATTCAATGATATCATTTTAGTTAGAACGTTGTAAGTAAAAAGTATGAAACAATGAGTATGAGTAACATATAATCAGTATTGAAGTTAAGACAAGAGTGTAATTCCTTTCAAAAGTACAATACATAACTTGTTTACTAGGCTTATAATGACCACAATTCATATTGAGATTACAATTTTTATCCTGGTAACGATTCTTAACATGTTTAAAATTCTTAACATGGTTATGATGCTTGATATTTAAAATGGTTACGATGCCTGAACACAATTCATTATAAGATTACGATACATAAATGGGCTATGATACACATTATGGTTACAATTTATGACTATTATACAATACCTAACTTGGTTACGATGCATTATTATGATATGATACATAATATGATTATGATGCACCGTATTATGATACCTGAACTGATTATTATACATTACCGGATTGAGATACATAACGAGGTTACAATTCATAACCTGGTTACGATACATGACCTGGTTATGATACATGACGTAGTTTTGATACATGTGGTTACGATGCATGATTAGGTTACGATACAGGTGATTACAATGAATGAAACTATATCTAGTCACATTGTAAAACAACATACATGATTATGACAAGAAGACATCATATATAAAAAAATGTGAGCGATTGAGATTGTGAAACAACATACATGATAATCAATATATGTGACAACGATATGTGTGACTTGTGATTTCCAAAATAGATGATTGATGGGAATATCGAAACACATTTTGACTCAAAAAACCCAACATAAATATGTCAAAGGAACGTATAATAGTAATATAGAATCCTGAAATCATGAGAATCCACTCATGTCGTATATTATAAATACAATCTTTTTGAATTTCCTTAAAGAGACTTTTAAAAGTATTTTAAAAGGAAAGTGTCGTACAAATATAATTAGAGTGAGACTTAATATAATGTAAAAGATATGCTTATACACTATAAATAAACATAATACAATATAATATAAAAAATGCATCACAAAAATAATCTCAATACCACATAATTAATAAAGTAGAAGGTTAACCCAACAAACAGAAATTAGGTTAATAAATCCCTTACCTCGGGTTCTTCTTACTTAAACATGGTTAAAACTCCATTATAATAGTTAAAAGAGTGTTATTAATACTTTAAATAAGAATAACAATTTGGATAACACCATGTATGATGATTTTAAAACATAATTCCACCAATTAATTTATTATATTGTATTCTTTCCATTGTTCCAAGTGGGTTCTTTACGTGATTTACATAGTCGGTTCTTAAAGGATTTCCCTGTTGAATGGAAGAGAAACTCCTTAATTGATACGAGTTGTTAATAAAATTATTAAATTATTTTAAATTATTCCATTAATAATTTTTCTTATATGGTATGAGGATGAATCATTGGATAAATCATTAGTGATAATAATTAGTTTATTTTGGTCAATTTTGATCATTATAAACCAATTTTGTTTTATTAATTAATAGCATGAAAAAACACAGGCTCTAGAACATAATATATTAGATAATATGTATAATAAAATATTATTTAACCATGTTAATGGTTTTATGACCATATTTGAAATAAGTAAAAGAAATTGATGACACATCACCCATGATGTCAAAAATCGACACATCAGAGACCGTGTTTTAATTTTCAGAATAAGAGGGAGAGGAGAAGAATTATGATGGTAAAATTTCAATAAACAAGATAAAATTAAAGTTTATATATGATATTAGAGATTTTATTCATCTTGGATAAGGGGATAGGAAGTGATTATAATAAATGATAAATAATTGAAATGAAAATAAAAGAAAATGAAAGTGGGTTATTTCCTCTTGATCTCTTCTCCTTCAGATCCTCCTTAAAGATTTTGGTATTTGACTTTTGGTGAGACTAGCAGGTCTTAGATGTGGGGAAGTGAATTGGGAAGAATATTGGGAATAATTTAGGCAATGGAAAAATCTTGAGAGGTGTGAGAGGAAGATGGGGGAATGAAGGTGGTATTTATAGTGGAGGAGAGGAGGTGTTTCCATTATTTTAAACATTAATTTAATTGTTTTTCTCAAGATTGTGAATAGTGTAGATTATTTTTACCAAAAACATTAATTAGTACATGTGAGTTTGAACAAAATTCCATTTACATCAACCATGACTCAATCATGATGTATAAATTCATATATATATAGCATATTTTATAAATTACTGAATTTCACTATTCACCAAAAATTCATGTATTTTAGAAAAATACAAAAAATTCACCTGAACAATTATTTGACTTGTAGAACTAAAAAATGTACTCAATTTTATCAAAATAATTTCCTAATATGGTAAATTTAGTTTTTAAATAAAACAATAATTTATTTGAAAAATAACCATTTTAAAACTATAACTGATTTTATAACACATTGAAAAACTAATTTAGGTATCATAAAATTATCTTATAACAATAAATTAATAATTTATGATTACATTTCAAGAAAATAATTATTCATTTAAATTATTTTTTTAATCATAAAATTTTAATTAAAAATTTATTAATTACAAAAATAAAAACACATATATAATGACCATATTTTCACTTATAAGATTCCTTTTTTATTATACATTCATGGGTGTGGTTACTATACGTTTGGACGATTTACTATTCAATAGAGGAATATTATGATTTATAAGGGTATGTTACTATTCAAAAAAAAAATAAGTTAGTCCTATCCGACTCTAAATAACTTACTGATCAGAAACATGTATATAGTTTTTTTGAAATTCAAAAACACCAAAGGGGAAAAAATTATGCTTAACAACTAGTTTATTACTATATTCTTTAAAAAGATTCATTTTGTAGAGACATAGTGTTTCATGCATTAAATTAAATTTATTTGTAAAACCTTTGGGAGTTAAATTCTCCCCACCTTCTATAAATTGAATCCTGACAAATTTTATTTACATGTTAATCAAGTCTGGGTACCATTCCATCAAAGAATTTTTAGATTCCCATAGTGCTTCTTCAACCATGTGGTTTCTCTACAAAACCTTTATATAGAGGTTTATTGTATTCCTCAATAAATTCTCTCTATGATCAAGAATATAAATAGTTCTCTATTCATAAAGATGGTTCTCTTCTAACTGAACTAATTCTGGGCTCAGAAAATGAGATGAATCTGGAACATACATTCTCAACATCGAAACATGAAAAACATTGTGTACATGAGATAAAATCAGATGAAAATGTACTCAGTAGGTGACTGGTCCAACATTATCTAGGATTTCATAAGGTCCAATGAACTATTTAATTAGATTTCATTTTTTATGAAAATTCGTGACACTTTTCCAAGGAGAAATGTTAAGGAAAACATGATCGCCTAGCTCAAAAGAAATGTCTTCACTCATGTTATCTGCATAACTTTTTTGACTGCTCAGATCTGTCCTCATGTATCACTGAAACATCTGAATTTTTTCTTCCACTTCCTCTACTAATTTAGGTCTCATCAATTTCTTTTCCCTGAGTTCATCCACAAATGATGGAGTTCAACACCACTATCTATACAATGCCTCAAAAGGTTCCATCTATATACTATAATGAAAACTGTTATTATAAGAAAACTCAAATGAATAAAGATGTTGATCCCAACTTCCTTAGTAGTCTATTGAACATACTCAAAGCATTTCTTCCAATGTCTTAATTTTTCACTCAGTCTATCCATTATATTTAGGAAGAAATCGATTGGAAAATTAAATTAGGTTCCCAATGACATCTGAATGTCTTTATAAAAGTTAGAATTTAACATGGGATCACGGTCATAAACTAAGGAAAGAGGAACCCCATGACACCTAAAAATATATTTGAGGTATAGTCAAGAAATATGATTCAAATAAATAGTTTCTAAAATAAGAATCGAATGACTATATTTAGTCACATGATCAACAATAACCCAAATTTCATTATTACCTCGATATGTGTTCAGTAGTCCCACAATGAAGTCCATGGATATATTTTCCCACTTCCACTCTGGCAATTGTAAAGGTTGAAGCATCCTATTTGGTAACTTCTTATCTGCTTTAACTTATTGACATGTGAAAAAATTCATGTTAAAATTAAAAATATATCTTTTCGTTCCATCCCACCATTAATACTATCAAAGATCATTTTACATCTTTGTGCTTCCTAGATGAACTGAAAATGGAGAGCTGTGAGCTTCACAAAAAAATTATTTCCTAAACTAAGAATCAAAAAGAATGCATAATATCTTCCCAAAGGTCAAAACACTATCCTTATTGAGGTTAAATTCTGGTAACATACCCATTTTAACCAATTATACCTTTTTTATAACCCTCCATATTTTTTCTATGCTTTTTTAATTTTGTCTGACAGGGATGACTAAACTAAAACATGAAACAAAATTGAGGAATTTCCAGCACCAAAAACATACAATCCAATGTTTATAAAATAATTCAATAAAGGCTCTTGTTTGAAACATATCATGGTTAATGTAATATTAACTTTCTAACTCAATACATTGAATACTCTATTTTTTTTAGGATGGTAATGAATCATGAAATCATAATCCTTTATTAGTTCCAGATGTATTTCTTGTCTCATTTTTAATTCCTGCTAAGAAAATTTGTACTTCAAAATTTTATGGTATTTGTATATGAAATATTTTACATCATACATATAATGCATCCAAAATTTTAATTCAAAAACAACAGAAGTTAATTTCAAATCATGTGTAGGGTAATTTAACTCATGAGGTTTTAACTCACGTGAGTCATAAGAAATTACCTGATAATTCTTCATCAGAACCCAACCTAGTCCCTGCAACGAAGAACCAATATAGAGGAAAAATTCATCAATTTCATAACTAAAGAATTTACCAATCATCTTTTCAATTCCTGAAAATAATCATCACATTCTTTTTTCCAGATCAATTTAACTCCTTTTTTGAGTTAATCTAGTCAGTGGGTTAGATTACCCTGAAATGTTTTCAACAAACCTCCAGTAATATGCAACAAAACCAATAAAACTACAAATCATAGTTATATTTTTGGTTCTTGGCCATTTCTTAATAAATTTTGTTTTGGTAGGATGAATATTTATTCTATATTTAGAAACAATGTGTCCAAGGAAAGATTTTTTTTCAATAAAAATTAACACTTTCTGAATATTCCATATAGTTTCTATTCTTGTAAGGTTTTCAAAACAAGCCTTAGATGTTTTTCATGATCCAATTTAATTTTATAAAATAATATAATTTCATCAAAAAACACAACCAATAACTTATCTAAAAACTCGTGAAAAATTATATTCCTAAGATCCATTAATACAATAGTTGCATTATTTAACCCAAATGGCATAACTGAAAATTTGAAATGACCATATCTATTAGGAAACATTGTCTTCAAGATGTATTCATCATTTACTTTCAACTGATGGTACCCCGACCTTAGGATAAACTTTTAAAAATACTATGATCCCTGGAGCTGATCAAAAAAATTATCAAAATGAGGAAAATAATTTTTTTAACAGATATGGTATTCAAGGTTCTATAATATTTGAAAAGTCTCATCAAACCATATTTCTTTTTAATAAACAATTCAAGGAAACCCCTTGGAGGATTTTTGGGTCGAATTAAGTCTTTATTTAAAAATTTTAGCAACTAATTTTTTAATCCCAAAAGTTCCATTTGAGTCGTTCGATAAAGGGGTTTATAAATTAAATTAGTATCCGGAACAAACTCAACAACAAACTCAACCTCTCAATCAAGAATTACCCCAGAAAAATCATCAATAAAAACATCTAGGTATTCATTTACTACTGAAACATCATTAACATGAATAGTTCATTTATCTTCATAAATATGAGCAATATAACTTTTATTTCAAAATTTTTTCAGTTTTATAGCTTCCTGATATGTTATGAAGGGTATGGGTTCATTCTTGTACACAAAATAAATATATTTCTAAAAATATTTATTTTTCTCTTCAATATATCTTATCAAGATAAACAGAAATCCAGTCCATACCATGAATACCATCAAACTCCACTAGAGGCAATAAAATAAGGTTTTTCGGTAAACTCTTTCCACATACAAAGATAGGTAGATTATTTTAATTTCTTTTTTCCACAATATTTCTTCCATGTGTTTTTACCATGAGTTATAGTTTCATTTCCAAAGGTGGAATTCCCAATTTTGGAGAAAATTTCTCATAAATGAAAGAAATTTGTAGACCCATCAAACTACACATTTGAAAAATATATAAAAATTTAAATTTACCAGATACCACCTCATTTGATAGCAGAACATCTATTGAAGTGGTTGCAAAGGATTTTTCCACACCCATCTGCTTCCAATCTTGCTGATTTCTTATTTGAGTGACTAGCTTCGGGCCCAAATTAGCAATATGACCCAATTCCATACAATTAGAGCATATCACCATCAACTTATCATTAATTTTTGGATCATTTTCGTTTCACTCGTGGGTCATGTGGCCAAACATTCTTCATTAGTAGAATTTACAAGAATTTAAAAGATATTCACCAAGAAGTTTCTTACCACAATTTTCACAAGAAGGGTAATTGATTTTCTTACCTTTATATTTCAATGATGAATTCTTCCCAAATGATTAAAAAACTAAAAGATTCTTATTATTTTCATCATGAGGTTCATATGTGTCAGCAAACTCCAAATAAATTTTTTCAATAAAATGAAAAAGTTTCTCACAGCTTTTAAACTCTTGTGAAGCCAAAAATCTTCATAAAAATGGTTTCAAACCAGAGTAATATATATTATTTTTACTATCAAAATCATGAGTAAAATACAGTACATACCTAAATAGTATTATAAAATTGGATTCAAATGTTGCCACAAATTCATCAACTTTCTAATTTAGTTCCAAGCATTTTTTCTCCATTCTGAGTCGAACATTTTTAGGAAAATATTTTTCCATAAAAATAATATTAAAATCATCCCATTCCAGACTATCCAAATAATCTATTTCTCTCATATTATTAACCAAATACCATCATTGATCAGCTTCAACATAAAAATGAAAAATGGATAGTATTAACTTTTAATGTTTAGAACATCCCATAACATCAAATATCATTTATAAATCATTGATCCATCCTTAATCTAACACTGGATCTGTGGTTCCACTGAATTCTGGAGGATGTTGCCTCATAAAATACTCCACAAAAGACATGTTTCTTCATATTAGTTCAGGTTCCTTTATAGAATAGATACCACCTCCATTTTTTTCATGAGTTCACAAATCCATTGCTATCCAAAACTGCTCGGTTTTGATTCCCACCATTCTTGGCTGCAGAGTTGGACAGATATAACCCCGTGGTGCCTTCCTACATCAGCTTCTCTATTTATTCTAGAGAAAATCTTTATCAACAGAAATATCGTAGACAAATAAATATGGTAATTTTTATATTCAATATAATTTCAAATAAACTATAAAGTAAAAGATCATTTATGGTATTCTGTTAACATCATCTTAACCCTAATATAATCAAAATCATACCTTTGATACCAACTATAAGGACCAAACCGTAAAATTACATATTCTTATTTTCAAGAAAAGAAAATACATTATTACATATTGAAGATATTATCAGGTTTAGAGTTTTATTTAATTAGAACCTAAAACATACATAACAACCCATAATCATACATGAGGATACCACAAAAATAGTGTCTCTTTATTTCAAAATATAAAATTTTAAATAAAACAAGATTTATTTTAAAAATATTCATAACAATTAATTTGAATTCCTTATTTCTCTTAAATATCCTTATAACCTATTATAATTATTTAAAAACTTGGGATGAACACAAAAGGTTCAATAAGGGATATAAAAAAAATAAATTGTTAGTCAAGTGATAACATAAAAACCTAATAAATCACATTTCATAAAAACTCGTTAGCATTCATATAAACTCCATGTAGTTTCCTTGGGTAATATTTAACATATCCCACTTACAATCACCCTTACACATGTAATAAAAATTTGTTCAACTTCTATATCTGGGGTGCCTAATACATTGGAGAATAATAATGGGCATCACCTGTCATATCTTGAGGTATAATGGGATTAACCCAACATATATTGAGCTATATTAGGCTCAAACCATCATATCTTGAGCTAAAATTGGTCCAAACCAACATAAATATATACAAGGAACATATAAATTAATAAATTGACATGAAATTTTTGGTATCCACTCATTCCATATATATATTTATATTTAATATTTTTTATCTTCATTAAAGATACTTTTAGATGGATTTTAAAAGGAATGTCCCTTACAAATATAATTGGAGTGAGAATTAATAAAAACGAATGGATATGTGTATACACTATAAATACACATAATACAGCATTATATATAAAAATTTTCATCTCAAAAATAATATAAACACCATATAATGAATAAATATAAGTCTAACCCAAAGAATGGAAATTGGGTTAAGAATTCCCTTACCTTAGGTTTGTATTACTAAAAAAAATATTAAACCTCCTGTATAATGGTTAAACGAGTGTCATTAATACTTTAAAGAATAATAATAATTTTTATAACAACTTATATGGTCATTTTATAAAATCATTCCACCCATTAATTTATAATATTTTTTTCTTTCCATTGTTTTGGGTATGTTCATTACATGATTTCCATGGTCATTTCGTAATGGATTTCCCTGTCAAATTGAATAGAAAAAATGAAGTGAAATGGGATATTTAGAAAATGTATATATATTATTTAATGATTCCTTAAATAATTATGGTTTTATGGTATGGGTATTAATCATTAGAAATATCATTAGTGTTAATCGTTAGTTTATTTGTGTGAATTTTGATCATTAAAAATGACTTTTGTTTTATTAATTAATAGTATGAAAACATGATGGGCTATAGAACATAATATATCAGTTAATATGTATAATAAAATATTATTTAACCATATTAATGGTTTGATGACCATATTTTAAGGAATTATGGGAAATTGAAGAAACATCGTACATGATGTCGTCAAATCGACACATCACAAAAAGTGTTTTTATTTTGAGAATAAGAGGGAGAGGAGAAGAAGTAATTTTATGAATTTTCCATAAAAAAGATAATATTGTTGTTTTTATAGGATAATGTATCTTTCATTCTCTTTGGATGAGGTTATGGTAATATAGTATAAGAAAAGAAAAATAATTAAATGAAAATAATGGAAAATTAAAGAGGATTTTTACCTCTTGATCTCTTTTCCTTGAGATCCCCCTAAAGGCCTTTAGTATTGGCCTTTTAGTGATGCCAACTGATCTTGGAAGTGGGGAATATATTTGGGAAGAATATTGGTAATAATTTATACAATTATCAAAATATGAGTGTTGTGAGAGGAAGAGGGGGAGGCGGTGTGAGGGTCGTATTTATAGTGGAGCAAAGTAGGGGTTTTATTTTATTTTAATGATTAGTTTAATATTTTTTCTCATAATATGAATATTCATGATTCATGAGACAAAAAATAGTAATTAGTTGATGTTAATTTGAACCAATTTCAATTTATTTCAGACATTACTCAAGCACGATGCATAAATTCATTTATTTATCATATTTCGTATATTATTAAATTTCACTATTAAAAAATCAAGAATTTTTGAAAAATAAAAAAAATTCACCCCAACCATTTTAGGAAATTTATAATTCAAAAACGAACTTTATTTTATCAAAATAAATTCCAAAAATAGTAAATTTAATATTTAAATAAAATAATAATTTATTTGAAAAATAAAACATTTACAACTATAATAGATTTTATAACACCTTGAAAAATTAATTTAGTTATCATAAAATTATCTTATAACTATAAGATAATAATTTATGATTACATGTTATCAAAATATATTTTCATTTAAATTATTTAAATAATTAAAATATTTTAATTAAATATTTATGTCTTATAAAAATACCAACACTTGTATAATGATCATATTGTCACTTAAAAGATACCTTTTTATTATACATTTATGGGTGAGTATACTATACAGTTGGCTATTTTACTATTCATAAGGGTCATATTACTATTCATAAGGGTATTATAATACTCATAAGGGTATGTTACTATTGCTTAAAAATTAAGTTGGTCCTATCAGACTTCAAATAACTTTATGATCGCAACTTTGTATATCCATTTTTCGAAGTTCAAAAACATTAAAGTAGAAAAATTATGTTTGATGGATAGGTTAAACCTATATGCATAAAAAATGTTATTATATAAATACATATTGTTTCATGCATTAAGTTAAACATATTTAAAAAACCATGTGGTGTTATTGAAGCTCTGATGGAGTGAAGAAAGTATTAGATTAGTGTAAATTTCATCTATCAACATAAACTCTAGAATATCTTGATGCTTAATAATTTCTAATCATCTTGAATACATGTGGTCTAGCTAGCACACCCTCCACAAGTTTTCAAAAAATGAGCACCTGGAATATCTTAAACCACTCCTATATAGATATCTATAGATAAATATCATCATGATTCTTGAGCATGATATATGCATCAATATTATCGTGGTAAATATAAAATTTATCAATCATGGATGATATCATTAAACGCAATATAGGCATCACATTTTACAAGTGTATTATATAGACACAGAGATAATCCTCAGTCACCCCCTAATAAGTGGGTCAATAAGTAAGGCCTCCAATATATTAAGATTCTATTACTTTTATACCATAATATGAAAGAAAATGTACCACTCTTGTATTTTACTACCGATATATAGTTCCAAACATAAAAAACCCAAAAATTTGATTCTTTTGAATTGAATTCATTTTATTTCATTCTAAGAGATCTTTTAAGATTATAGTGTTTTAAAATTAGGTCTTTACCCTTAAATAAATAAATATTATATCATAATGTTGAAACATCCACTCAGTATCCATTTTTACCATAGTATAAAACTTTTAAGAGATAATAATTATTCTTTTCATGATATATCTTTAAAATTTTCATCATGACCTCATCTTTATCGATAATCATCCTCCAAACCTCAACAAAACATTTTAAAATATGGTATGAGCGCAAAAATCTCATTAATGGAAATATAAAATGGAAGAATGAAACTTGTTAGTTCATGAGTACATATAAAAAAATTTCTTTTTCAAAATTCTCCTTAAGTTCAAATTAAACATTTTCTTACACATGAAATTATATTCAATGCCTAAATATTTCCATAAAAACTTAAGTATGTAATATTAAAAGAAACATAACACTCAAAACGGTTTATTTTAAATCATGGAAAACTTATGTAATCTTTTGAGAAACTAAACTGGTTAACACAATCCATTTACCAAATGTATTGGAGAGCTATATCAGGATCACCAATCAGGATGATCTATATTGGGATAACCCATCATAATGAGATATATTGGGAACAACCATTATGAAAAATAATTCATCATAACCATAATATAATCATAACACATGAAAACATATATTTTAATCATCGTTTTCATAAACTTATTCTATTCACCTGTAAGAAATTATTTCCATAGATCAAAATATCCATTCCATTTAAAATCCATTTTAAAAATACCCTAATCAAATGGAAGGAGTATTTTTATATGAATAAAACATGGGATATTTTAAATTAATAAAAACATAAAATAATGGTAAGGATGGTGTAAAGATTCATAGACATCATATATATTTAAATAGAACATTCCTTTTTTTCCTTTTGTAAATAAAGGAAAAGTGTTTCATATAAAATATGTAAAATGATTCATCTTGAAAACATTTTAAAGATTTATTAAAGTGGAATAAAATTTAAATTATAATTAATTTATATAAACATAGATACCTAAAAACCTAATTTTTATGAATAAAGACATGGAGTAAAAATATTTAGAATTTAAATCATTAAAACATTTAACATGAGGTTTTTAAAGTAAAGTGTCCCTTACCTCAAGTGGAACTCATCATAAATGTTCTTTATCATCCTAAATAATAATATTAAATTAATTATTTATTTTATGAAGAATTTTTTTAAAGTTTATTATTTATTTCAATTTATAATTATCTTGTTATATACAATTACTTAATTAGTTATGTTCACTTCGAATGTTTTGACGATATTCATCTCATATATCCAAAATGAATTCAGTATGTTCAATATAATAAAAGTTGTAATTATTTAATCCTATTAAGAAAAATTAAATTAAATAATTATAATTTATATATATCAATTTTTTTTAAAAACATCCATGAAATATGGATAGGAATAAGGAATTATGTTTTAACCATAGTGATGGTAGGATATACGTATGCTTGAGTGACGATTTAATTTTCCAAAGAGAATGAGGGAAAGAAGGTAAGTACCATTTTATATTTACAGAATTATTACTATATTATATATATCATATTATATATTTTAATACACACACAAACACACATATATACTATCCATGTGATGCAGTGATGAAAAACGAACTACATCGCTTTGTGGAGGAGGTAATACATGCGTACGCATGAATGACTTTATCATTTCTCAATGGATGGAATGGTAAGAAAATATATGATATATTATCTTTATATAATGAAAACTATTTCATTAATATCATATATACATATACACATTAAATTCATCATTATAACCAGTCACGAGGGGCGATAATGGAAAACAATTTATATCGATTCTCGAGGTGGTAATACTATATACACACGAATGTTGGTTTGATTTTACATTTGATAGAAGAATGAGATGTATATATGTTATAAAATTATAATATAGACATATAATTATATGTAAAATACTTGTGTTATTATACCATCATGAATGAAAAATATTTTTAAGGATTTAAAATAATAAATTAAATGAATATTTTAACCTAAGAACTATATCTATTCCTTAAAAAACCTATATAAAATTATTACTAATGTATTAATAGATTAATTTTATGATAAAAAGGATATATAATAAATTGGGAGGGAATTTAGGAAGGTTTGTTTTGGTATTGTATGAAAAAAATGGTTCTTTACGTGTGGATATGAGATGATAGGAAGTGTAATTTTATAACTTGGGGAGAGGAAACAATTTAAATTTTAAAAATAGTAAAATATATTAATACCTTACTCAGAATAAATAAATCCAAAATAGACCATTTATGTGTGTGAGATTATTTATAGTATATATATGATAATAAAATATAGTTTAGAAAAGATTCTATATCATTGTAATCCTTATCTCTTTAGTTTAACCCTCGATAAATTGATTTAACCATAACCATGGTGACTTAATTTGAGTGTTTTTACATTCCATTTTGACAAAATGTGTTGAAAATATTAATTAATATTAATTTTTATGGTTAAAAATTTTTCATACATTTTTTAAAATCTAGTTCATAGAAATTTAAAAATTTATTTTAAAACTAATCCCACAAAGAAAGACAAAAAACTATTTTTTAGAATAATGACTTTTTATTTATAAATTTTTTTCTATACCAAATTGAAGTATAATGTTGATTAAAATAAAATTTATTAAAATATTTTAATCTAAATAAACTAAATAAATTTTAAAACCAAGAAAAAAAATTTACTTAGTAATTTTTTGAAAAGAAATGAAAACTTTTCAACAAAAATATCTATTTTTCACTAATCATTAAAAAATAAATATTTCTAATTTTTTTAAAAATTAATCCTTAGATAATTTTGAAACAATTAATAAAAAGAATTAAGTTCAATTACTCAAATTAAAACTCTATAATTCTAAAATAATTATTTTAATTTAAATTGTACAATGCATGAAAACACAAGTTTATTAGAAATAATGTTATTTTCCTTTAGATTTAAAAATTCACTAATATTCTTATGATAAATATAATTATATAAAATATAATTATTGAATAATAATAACACATGAAAATTAATTATCTTAAAATTACATTGGATCTTACATTCTTCTATCCTTTCTGAAAATTTATCTTAATAATTTCATTCATTACATAAACAAGTGGCTATATTTTTCCTTCACAACATTTTTGTATTACCATGTTGCTTCTTAAATCATATAGTTTTCCCAAAAAACCTTTACATAGTAAATAAATTTCATCCATAACACTTTCTCATTATGTTTAATAATTTTTATTGGTTATTCCTCATAAAAAGGTTTCCTTCTAATGTAAATACATTTGGGATTAAAACATGAGATGCAAAACACCTATATTCTTAATGGAAACTCAACAAGAAACCAATCCAATCTTCTCAAAAATACTATTTTTTTCCAATTTACTGTGGATTTAACTATCCATTTTTAGAAAAAATGGATTACACGTTTACATAGAGATACTTTAAGAAAAACATGATCTCAAAACTCAAATGAAAATGCATTCCTCCAGTTATCTACATAAATTTTATAACTACTTTGTGCCTTCTGCATGTGATGATGAATCACCTTAATATTCTAAACCATTTATTATACTAATAATTATTCAAATAATTTTCTTTCCCTGTAATGAACCCAACAAGCTATAGTACAACACCACATTCCATATAATGCCTCAAATGGTTCCATATGCATATAGAAAAGAAAACTGTTATTATAAGAAATCTCAACCAAATTCAGATCCCCCCCCACCAAATTTTCTGATAATACATTTAATAAGATCAAATAATATGCTCCAATGTATTAATTGTTCGCTCTAACTATGCATTGTATTAATGATGAAATTCTGCAGTGAAACGTAATTTATTACCTAATGATATATAAATTCCTTTCTAGAAATTAGAGGTGAACTTATGATCATGACTATGTACAATGGAATGTGGGACTCCTTGTAATATAATTTTATCTTTTACATAACATTAATAATTTTTATCTAAATACAAATTATCTTTACAGGGAAGAAAATGGTAAGATATAGTAAGTTGATAAACCATTACTCAAATAAAATTTTTACATTGAGATATGATTGGTAATACTAACATGAAATTCACTCATATATTATCTTATTTCCATTCTGGAATTGGAAAAGAAAAAATCATCCTGTAACACCCCAGGATTTCATAGTGTGTTATTTCTTAAAAATAATTCAATAACTTGCACTACACGCAACACCAAGTTCAACCACACCATGACGTACAAAAAAAAGCCATTAAAAGAGGTCATGAATAGTATTAACTACATTTTGAACTTTATATAATCCTTATAATTTTAGAATCCCTATTATGAGCTTCTTAGTCATAATGCAAGAACAGATTCATTTTCAGTATTGCACTTTTATCAACTTTTAATAGTGAAACCTTTTTAAATAAAATATTTTAAACTATCTGAATAAATTGGGACATCAAAAAATTTAAAATGAAACATCCCAAGCTTCCACGGTACGCTTTCCTTTGAATAAAATAGTAGCGTTTGTTGTACGCAACCTTGAGTTTTAACACACACCACAACCAATCAAACTAGCCGTTATGAATAGTAATACCTAAATTTGGAAATTATATATATTTTATATTTTAAAATGGACTTCATTTTTGGATTCGGAATATCGAATTTATCCTAAGGTGAAATTTTGGTACTTTTCGGATAACTTTCATATTTTGATGAATAGTGAAAATTACTAAATTTTAATTAAAAACAACTTTTTTAATAAAAATAATTAATAGTGATAAATTGTGAATTTGTGTGGTTTTAAAGTATATTTAGAATATATTTTTACCATTTAATATAATGTTGGTCATTGGACATAATTTTACAATTAAACCGAACACAAACAAGTGTCAATCTTTTGATAGTTATTACCTCTTAAAAACACGCTTTTTGTTTTGACGGCAGGAATTAATTTTAAATTAATTTCTTCCACTTCTGTGATTTGAATTTAGAAAAATGGATTCCATATTTGGAATCAGGATGTCCAAATTTTGTAAATAGGTAACTTTTATTTTTAGACATATTGAATAATTACTGTGGTAAATATTTTATTTACCATGGTTAAGGGTAAATCCGGTAAATAAGGGTTAAAAAATAATATTATAATAATACCAAATTACCCTAAAACGTGTCCTAACCTTATTGGTGGACACATACCCGACCATGGGAATCCTTGGGTCGATTTGGGGACCCCTTGGAGCCACTTGTATGTGGTAGGGACACATTATATTAATAAAGTTAAAATAAAAATAAAAATGGCATAAGCTTACATCTTTTAGACGAACAATTTTTACATAGGGTTATAAATGTTGGATTTTCGATTATAAATATTCATTAGAAATCTAAAAAGATTTCATACATTATTATATTTTATTTATAATTTTGAGACATCAAATAATTTAAATTATTAATGACACAATAATGATGCAATGTTTACCTCATTAATAAATCATTTAAATAAATAAGATTATAATGATTAAAATATTATCTAAAACCTGTCCAATTCTTATTGGTTGATGTTATTTAGAATATGAGTCATCTTATCTTCGACCTCAATTATTTTTGACCATTATAAACCGAATTTAATAATATTATAACGTAATACTTTCACTCTTTCCTAAAGAGCCCCTCCTCTCCCTTATAAAAGGAGACCACTTCTACTCATTCCTCACACCTCTCAAGCCACTTGGATCGTCCAAACTCTACCCAAATAAGCTCCCCACATCCCTCTCCTCCTCCATGAAGCTTACCCTTAGGCAGAAAGCATTTCAAGAAGTCCTTTGGTTCCAACCAAAGTGAGTTACCTAAATTAAAGGTAACAATTTCTCTTAAATTATTTTCATTTATTTTGCTTCTCCAACCCCCAAACTCTTTTTATTTACTTTCTTTTGTAACAAAAAAAGTATCCTAAATATACTAAGATGTTTGTATAATAAGGATTCGAACTAAACATACACACACCTCCATCTAATGGATGATGAACATAATGTTTCTGTGAATGGCAAACTAACGCCTCACAAAACGATGATTGTTCAAATACATCTTACCGCCTCTCATGGTGTCCATTATGATGGCACTGTAATTAAGTGTGATATTAATGATACATATTTTATATATAAGCTTCTGTAATTCCATTTTATTTCATACCATTATTCGTTTCATGTTGTATATACATACGATAATTTCATTTGAGGAAGTGCGGACTACCGCCCCCTTAAAATGATATGACTCGTTCATACCACACATGGAACGTATAAAGAATGGTGTTAATGAACATAAGTAACATATATAAAATATTATACTATACTGGAATAATAATATAACTATGTATCATTTGGATTCAATTCTTTTAAAATGAAAAATTAAATGGAAGTAGCGTTCGTGCATACGTACGGACTACCGTCTCCACGAACACGGTGAGATCCATCCTCCATCGTATCCATTCAAGTCTTATTCTCATTTTAGGGTTAAAAATATTGTTAATATCATTCTTATTATGAATAAGATATAATCTATCCATTACAAACATGTCTTACGTAACCAAACATTTAAGAAGAACGAATCGATTATCACCCGAAATGACGATAATACTAAGATATTATTAATAAAGCAATGTTAAAAGATCATATATGATATCATATTGATGTATATTATTATTGTATAATATAATAACAATGTTTTAATTATTATACAGGAGGTTAACATACCATCGACTAAGGGAAAGTTCAAGGTAAGGGATTTTCTTATCTCACTTTCAACTCTGTGAGATTTCCATTGTTCGCCACTAAATTATTGAAAGTGGTGTATTATGTACAGCCATTTGATATATATTATCATGATTCTCTTTATATTCATGTTATTCTGTAAATCATTTTGGTGGTTATTAACTTTTGGCCATACGACTCAGTTGATTAACGTGGTAAGGAGTTTCTTATCTCACTCTTAATTTCGTGAGAATTCCATTGTTCACCACTTAATTATTACATGTGGTGTATGTGTACTGCCCATGATTGTATTAATTGTATAATATACATTAATTTATGGGTACTTACATAGTCATGGTATGATCCTTATTTCATAGTTGTATGTTTCGTAAGTTACCAAATCGATAAGGGAATTTGACATTTCAATTTCCACTCATTCGGCTTTACGTATATTTCATTGATTATATTACTCCAAGATTATGTGTGGAATCACTATTCATTTGATTATGTCATAATTTCCACTCCCCTTCCTGTGGATATACTTTTGATACACATAATCACTCTATTGATAATTCTCAAGTCATTAATATGAATTTGATAAGAGTAATTTTAACTCTTTCACCATTTGTTGAGTTAAACCTCCAATTCGTTGGTGTTGTTTCTACAAGAATATGTGTGAATATCCTTTGATTGTTTTACACTGAATATTCAATCTTGTATAGTGTATTTATATTTTCACACATAATTATTTCATTGATTTATCCTTAACCTAAGGATACGAACTTTATGAGAGATTTCATCTCAATTTACATTCAATTGGGACTTCTTTGTTGATATACAGCAAATTACTTTTATGTGGTGTATATAATGTTCTTTGACATAGTATATCATGAATCCATTTATTCTCATGATATTACAAAGTTTTGATTACCTCAATTATTTTTACTCAAGTGTCTCTCTTTTGGATAGATTCTCTAACCAAAATACCATTTTAAAATGTTTTAAAGACTTATTCTTCTAAATCTTTCTCATTAATGTCCATGTTTTAAAAAATGGTTTTAAGGATTTATTTATATGGACATTAAAGTTTTAAAATTAAAACTCCTTTTAAAAGTTTCAAAGTGGTATGGGACACTTTGATTCAAAAATCTACTTTTAAATGGCTTCTTGACAAATAGTGTGACTTTTAAATGATTTCAAGAAAAGGGGGATATTTCCCTCAAATAGTTTTGATGATTATTTTCATCTATGTCAACATCCTTCATTATTCATGATTGAGGTTAATGTGATACAATACAATCTTCCATATTGTATCAAATGAGTTATGTTTGACTGTGGATGTTCTATTTTTATACCATTCATGGTTTGTGGTTAAAGTATTGACATTTCGTATGCTAGTTTTAATACGAATGTTAATTTTTAAACCTATTCATATGAGGAATGCATTGGACTTAATAAGTGACGGGTGGAGCCCGCTATAGCTCCTCGATGCATCGGTAGGTCTCATAAGACAAACCAGTGACTTGGCACAAGGCCTTGGCAAAATCTTATTTGTAGTCTTGGCACGAGGGCTTGGCTATGTGGTTATAATAGTCTGGCATTATGCATTCCATCATTATGAAAGTGGATATTGATATTGCATGTGATCATTCGACTAGTAGAATATCCATGTGAGTAAGTAAATGGAATTATTTCATTTTACCTTTGCCATTTTATGCTGAAGTTCAAGTTTAAAAGGCTTTTGTTTTAGTTATAAATTGCCTTAAGTTTTTATGCTTATTTATGAAAGCTTCTGCTATAATGTTATCCTTACTGAGCATCTGAGCTCACCCCTTTCAATGTTTTATATTTTTCCCAGGATTATGAAGAAGTAATTTATGAATGACCTGCAGGGATAGTATGAGGGGATATGAAGACAAGATGTTTTTTTTATGATGTAATGTAAAAATTTATGGATGTATCTAGTTATTCCAAGGCTACTAAACAAATCGGTCTTTCGAGACTTGATCTTTCTCGTGATCATGCCAATGTTATGTAATTAATGCACCGACTCTGGGTAACTGGGGTCGGGGCGTTACAGTTGGTATCAGAGGAAGTTTAGTACAAACCTTGGTAGCTAGATTTAGATAAACTCTGATTAGAGCACGTAGTCCAAAGATGAACTTTGAGGATTAGTATAAAAGAACATCCTATAATTTTGGTATTGTAGAGATTTTGTGAGTTTTCCGAGCAATACATCCCTGTCTGGATACGAGCAGGTAGAGGCGGCTCTGGCACAGATGTACCTAGGGGTAAAACCCGAAAACACCGCTTTGAGCTAGACTCGAACGGGAACTGGTGCACGACAACGGGCCTTGCTGCACTCTTGGTTACGACACTCCCGGGGGATATGCTTAGGATAATTTACATTTTCTTTACAAACCAATTTATGTAATATATACATAAGATGAGAGTAAATGACCTTGGATAATCCTAATATGTTTCAAATTGAGAATATGGTGACATTTTAATCTCTAAATGATTTTACGACTACTATTACTCACACAATGCTTTCTGGTTTTAGTCAATGGCTGGATTCCAAGGAAGTCATAGTGACTTTGAGAATGATGTACAAGGTGGGAACAGTGGTGGCGATGAGCAACAAAATGGAATGTTGATAGGCGTAAAAGATATCATCTTTATGCCATATCAGTTTTCCAAAAATATGATCAACAACATATATATTAACCAACTCCCAGACTCAACAAGGAAGATAAAGTTGATGAATGATAAGATCTCCAGCAATGGAGACCATGGAGAAAAGAAACCTCAATTTTCATCATACAGGAAATGTGGAAACAGACACCCAGGAAAGTGTCTCAATGGGACAACGAAATGTTTTACGTGTGGGAAGGAAGGACATAAAGTGAAGAATTGCCGAAGAAAAATGAAGAGTACTATGGAAGAAGATAAAAATGGTCCCAAGAGTCCATTTACAGTCATTTTCCGTAAATGTAGGGGACCTGGCCATTACCCGAGTGAATGTCCTATTCTATAGGATATTTTCTTGGTCAAAGAAGAAGCTATGTGGAAATAAATGGTTGGAGAAAAATTTAAAAAGTATTAGCACTCCTTGTTGATGGGTTTACTTTGGAATAATTTTCTCTTGTATTTGTAACCCTGCAGTTTTCCATGTGAGAATGATATTTGAGGAATAATTTTCTCTTCTCTTGTGGATATAGGTATAAATAACCATTTGGTTTTATATGATCATTGGGGTTTGAGAAAATGATATGTTATTATAATTTGGGATGAAAATTCAAAGTATGATATAACATTTGTGGTTAAATTATGTTATTTTGAGGAATTTAGCTCATTTTGGTAATATTATAAAATATAGTTTTTGAAAAAGGACAACACGTAGACCGTGTGACAACCCATCGCGTCGGACAAAGCTATGGGAATCGAACCCACAACCAAAGTGCGATTGGGATTTATCGCCTACCACTGGACTACGTGAAGTCCCTGGTTAGTGTGACTATTTTTTTTTGTTAAATGATTTTATTGATCAATAATAAGATGATTTGGGTTCTTATGTCTTATCAAATGAATACCCTTGGTATAGGAAAATTATTTGGTGATTAAGTGATAAATGTTATTTTGGAAGATGTTCGTTTTGTTAGGAACACTATATGCCCAAGGAAAATAGAATACAATGAGGTTTCATTTGTAGAGTAATGGTGGATTTTTATTTACGTTTTTATTATTGATTGATAGTGATTTGGGTTATTTATTGAAATGAATAACCTATAAAATAGAATATGTGATGATGTTAATTACTTTTAAGTATGTGACTTTAAGAGTATTTGATGTCATTTGGAGATACAATGTAACATGGGAGACTGCATAATCAAATTCTTCTATGTTTTGGGTTTCAATATTAGTTTAGATTATATTAAAGGATTGTAAGGACAATTCGTTATTGAATGGTATCTATTTAACTTTGGGGTATTGTTGGTTTAATATTAGAAATTAAGATTAGTGCATATTTATCTCAATGAATATCGTTTTGGGGGATCATTAGATCATTCACTAACCATTTTGGTTTTGATTAATCTTCAAAGACAATGTAAATATATGGTTTATCCTACATGGATCATGTGATTCTGTAGAAGTTTATTCTAGTTCTTCCAGTGTGACCAAGTCTTCTTGAATACTCATCGTTTAAAAAAAAAATTAGTTAGTGGTGGAAATTTATTAAAGAATGAAAATCTACTTAAAATTTAAGTATATCTCATAATGTTCTTAGTCAATATCATAAATGAATTCCTCTTCCTTATGTAATGTAACTTTAAAAAAAATGTTGTCCTAGATGGTACATTAAATCATCACTAATTTATGGCTTTGGGATTGTTGGCCTTTTCATAGCCATGTTCTCTTCCACTCTCCATCAGATAATTGATGGTTAGATTTCTCTTCCATATCCATATTTTCCTACATGGAACCCTAGTATGTGTTATTTTCGGTAATCTTCATACTTTGCACTCTTTATTTTAAATAGAGGCCTCATTAATTCATTTTTCGATGTGGGATTTCAACTAAGACATTTTGAAACGTCAAAAATGTGTTATCCCAATACCCTATGTTTTCTTGGACCGATGGTATTTCAAATCATCATAGATTGATGAGTTTAAGGACCTCAATTTTATACTTGTTTTTGATTGATGACCTCAATCACTACCTATAAATATTTACGTTTTTCCTCCAAATATATGTCTCTAATTGCCACCAATGTTCTCCTAATCGAGATCATAATTTGGTGGTGACCCTTTCATTTCTCTTTTCCTTATATTAAGACTAAATTTTAGTAACCCAATTTCCGATGTGGGTTTTCCCACAAATATATTTTATACTTTATACCTTTTAGTTTCGAAGAACAATTTCAAATTGCGATGACGCAATTTATTGAAGGAGGGGAGAATGTAACACCCCAGGATTTCATAGTGTGTTATTTCTTAAAAATAATTCAATAACTTGCACTACACGCAACACCGAGTTCAACCACACCATGATGTTAAAAAAAATCCATTAAAAGAGGTCATGAATAGTATTAACTACATTTTGAACTTTATATAATCCTTATAATTTTAGAATCCCTATTATGAGTTTCTTAGTCATAATGCAAGAACAGATTCATTTTCAGTATTGCACTTTTATCAACTTTTAATAGTGAAACCTTTTTAAATAAAATATTTTAAACTATATGAATAAATTGGGACATCAAAAAATTTAAAATGAAACATCCCAAGCTTCCACGGTACACTTTCCTTTGAATAAAATAGTAGCGTGTGTTGTACGCAACCTTGAGTTTTAACACACGCCACAACCAATCAAACTAGTCGTTATGAATAGTAATACCTAAATTTTGAAATTATATATATTTTATATTTTAAAATGGACTTCATTTTTGGATTCGGAATATCGAATTTAGCCTAAGGTGAAATTTTGGTCCTTTTCGGATAACTTTCATATTTTGATGAATAGTGAAAATTACTAAATTTTAATTAAAAACAACTTTTTTAATCAAAATAATTAATAGTGATAAATTGTGAATTTGAGTGGTTTTAAAGTATATTTAGAATATATTTTTACCATTTAATATAATGTTGGTAATTGGACATCATTTTACAATTATACCGAACATAAACAAGTGTCAATCTTTTGATAGTTATTACCTCTTAAAAACACGTTTTTTGTTTTGACAGCGGGAATTAATTTTAAATTAATTTCTGCCACTTCTGTGTTTTGAATTTAGAAAAATGGATTCCATATTTGGAATCAGGATCTCCAAATTGTGTAAATAGGTAACTTTTATTTTTAGACATTTTGAATAATTATTGTGGTAAATATTTTATTTACCATGGTTAAGGGTAAATCCAGTAAATAATGGTTAAAAAATAATATTATAATAATACAAAATTACCCTAAAACGTGTCCTAACCTTATTGGTGGACACATACCCGACCATGGGCATACTTGGGTCGATTTGGGGACCCCTTGAAGCCACTTGTATGTGGTAGGGACACATTATATTAATAAAGTTAAAATAAAACTAAAAATGGCATAAGCTTACATCTTTTAGAAGAACAATTTTTACATAGGGTTATAAATGTTGGATTTTCGATTATAAATATTCATTAGAAAGCTAAAAATATTTCCTACATAATTATATTTTATATATAATTTTTAGACATCAAATAATTTAAATTATTAATGACACAATAATGATGCAATGTTTACCTCATTAATAAATCATTTAAATAAATAAGATTATAATGATTAAAATATTATCTAAAACCTGTCCAATTATTATTGGTTGATGTTATTTAAAATATGAGTCATCTTATATTCGACCTCAATTATTTTTGGACCATTATAAACCGAATTTAATTATATTATAAAGTAATACTTTCACTCTTTCCTAAAGAGCCCCTCCTCTCCCTTATAAAAGGAGACCACTTCTACTCATTCCTCACACCTCTCAAGCCACTTTGATCATCCAAACTCTGCCCAAATAAGCTCCCCACATCCCTCTCCTCCTCCTTGAAGCTTCCCCTTAGGCAGAAATCATTTCAATAAGTCCTTTGGTTCCAACCAAAGTGAGTTACCTAAATTAAAGGTAACGATTTCCCTTAAATTATTTTCATTTATTTTGCTTCTCCAACCCCCAAACTCTTTTTATTTCCTTTCTTTTGTAAAAAAACAAGTATCCTCAATATACTAAGATGTTTTTATAAGAATTATTCGAACTACACATACACACACCTCCATCTAATGGATGATGAACATAATGTTTCTGTGAATGGCAAACTAACGCCTCACGAAACGATGATTGTTCAAATACATCTTACCACCTCTCATGGTGTCCATTATGATGGCACTGTAATTAAGTGTGATATTAATGATAAATATTTTATATATAAGCTTCTTTAATTCCATTTTATTTCATACCATTATTCGTTTCTTGTTGTATATATATACGATAATTTCATTTGAGGAAGTGCGGACTACCGCCCCCTTAAAATGATATGACTCGTTGATACCACACATGGAACGTATAAAGAATGGTGTTAATGAAAATAAGTAACATATATAAAATATTATATTATACTGGAATAATAATATACCTATGTATCATTTGGATTCAATTCTTTTAAAATGAAAAATTAAATGGAAGTAGCATTCGTGCGTACGTACGGACTACCGTCTCCATGAACACGGTGAGATCCATCCTCCATCGTATCCATTCAAGTCTTATTCTCATTTTAGGGTTAAAAATAATGTTAATATCATTCTGATTATGAATAAGATATAATCTATCCATTACAAACATGTCTTACGTAACCAAACATTTAAGAAGAACGAATCGATTATCACCTGAAATGACGATAATACTAAGATATTATTAATAAAGCAATGTTAAAAGATCATATATGATATCATATTGATGTATATTATTATTGTATAATTTAATAACAATGTTTTAATTATTATACAGGAGGTTAACATACCATCGACTAAGGGAAAGTTCAAGGTAAGGTATTTTCTTATCTCACTTTCAACTCCGTGATATTTCCATTGTTCGCCACTAAATTATTGAAAGTGGTGTATTGTGTACGGCCATTTGATATATATTATCATGGTTCTCTTTATATTCATGTTATTCTGTAAATAATTTTGGTGGTTATTAAATTTTGGCCATACGACTCAGTTGATTAACGTGGTAAGGAGTTTCTTATCTCACTCTTAATTTCGTGAGAATTCCATTGTACACCACTTAATTATTACATGTGGTGTATGTGTACTGCCCATGATTGTATTCATTGTGTAATATAAATTAATTTATGGGTACTTACATAGTCATGGTATGATCCTTCTTTCATATTTGTATGTTTCGTAAGTTACCAAATCGATAAGGGAATTTGACATTTCAATTTCCACTCATTCGGCTTTACGCATATTTCATTGATTATATTACTCCAAGATTATGTGTGGAATCACTATTCATTTGATTATGTCATAATTTCCACTCCCCTTCCTGTGGATATACTTTTGATACACATATTAACTCTATTGATAATTCTCAAGTCATTAATATGAATTTGATAAGAGTAATTTTAACTCTTTCACCATTTGTTGAGTTAAACATCCAATTCGTTGGTGTTGTTTCTACAAGAATATGTGTGAATATCCTTTGATTGTTTTACACTGAATATTCAATCTTATATAGTGTATTTATATTTTCACACATAATTATGTCATTGATTTATCCTTAACCTAAGGATACGACCTTTATGATAGATTTCATCTCAATTTACATTCAATTGGGACTTCTTTGTTGATATACACCAAATCACTTTTATGTGGTGTATATAATGTACTTTGACATAGTATATCATGAATCCCTTTATTCTCATGATATTACAAAGTTTTGATTACCTCAATTATTTGTACTCAAGTTTCTCTCTTTTGGTTAGAATCTCTAACCAAAATACCATTTTAAAATGTTTTAAAGACTTATTCTTCTAAATCTTGCTCATTAATGTCCATGTTTTAAAAAATGGTTTTAAGGATTTATTTATATGGACATTAAAGTTTTAAAATTAAAACTCCTTTTAAAAGTTTCAAAGTGGTATGGGACACTTTGATTCAAAAATATACTTTTAAATGGCTTCTTGACAAATAGTGTGACTTTTAAATGATTTCAAGAAAAGGGGGATATTTCCCTCAAATAGTTTTGATGATTATTTTCATCTATGTCAACATCCTTCATTATTCATGATTGAGGTTAATGTGATACAATACAATCTTCCATATTGTATCAAATGAGTTATGTTTGACTGTGGATGTTCTATTTTTATACCATTCATGGTTTATTGTTAAAGTATTGACATTTCGTTTGCTAGTTTTAATACGAATGTTTATTTTTAAACCTATTCATATGAGGAATGTATTGGACTTAATAAGTGATGGGTGGAGCCCGCTATAGCTCCTCGATGCATCGGTAGGTATCATGAGACAAACTAGTGTCTTGGCACAAGGCCTTGGAAAAATCTTATTTGTAGTCTTGGCACGAGGCCTTGGCTATGTGGTTATAATAGTCTGGCATTATGCATTCCATCATTATGAAAGTGGATATTGATATTGCATGTGATCATTCGACTAGTAGAATATCCATGTGAGTAAGTAAATGGAATTATTTCATTTTACCTTTGCCATTTTATGCTGAAGTTCAAGTTTAAAATGCTTTTGTTTTAGTTATAAATTGCCTTAAGTGTTTATGCTTATTTATGAAAGCTTCTGCTATAATGTAATCCTTACTGAGCATCTGAGCTCACCCCTTTCAATGTTTTATATTTTTCCCAGGATTATGAAGAAGTAATTTATGAATGACCTGCAGGGATAGTATGAGGGGATATGAAGACAAGATGTTTTTTTTATGATGTAATGTAAAAATTTATGGATGTATCTAGTTATTACAAGGCTACTAAACGAATCGGTCTTTCGAGACTTGATCTTTCTCGTGATCATGCCAATGTTATGTAACTAATGCACCGACTCTGGGTAACTGGGATCGGGGCGTTACACATCCACTTCGGTAATTTTCATTCATCTTCAACTTGTTGACAAGTCAAAAATTTCATCATAAAAAATATATATTTCATCATTCCTTATAGCGGGATATGGTACCAAAGGTCTCTATAAATTAATTTTGGTACAAGGATGAATTGAAAATGGAAATATATAAGCCTCACTAAACTATTATTTCTCCAATTGGGGGTCACATAAAAAAATTAACATTTTTTCCTGAATCTCTAAACACCTTGCTTTCGAATATTAAATTCGGAAAACTTATCATTCTTATAATATTTTACATTTTACTATAACTCATTTCCATCCTTATAAGATTGAATAATTCTATATAACAAAGATGATTGTACTACAACCTAAAACTAAAGAGAGAGATTTTATACAATAAAAATTTCCCAGTCCAACATTCATCAAATCATTAAAAAAATATCACATTTCTGAAGAATCATATTTAATGATCCACCATCTTTCTAAATTAATTCATGTACTACTATGTTTACTTTTCTTGGACAGTGAAGAACTGTACAATTGTAATCCTTTATCAATTCTATCCATCTCCTCTATCTAATTTCCAACTTTTGTTGAGTGAATATAAACTTCATTCTTTTTTGAGAAATATATATTTCTCACATTATTCCATATACATGAGGTCTATAAATTTTTAAAGTGAACTCTAGTATCTCTAGTTCAAGTTCATGTGTTGGATAATTTTTCCCATACTGTTTTAACTAAGGTGAGTCATATTCAATTACCAAATCATTATTTATTGAAACAAAACCTAGTAAATTCAAATAAGCATCATTGTAGATAAAAAAGTCACAATTTTATAATTTTTTGGAAAAAACTAGATCATTTAATAATCATATTTTCAATTCATGGAAACATTTATCACATTAATTTTCCAAGATGAACTTAACACCTTTTCTTATGATCTTAGTTATTATACTAGATAGACATGAGATTTTTTAAAAAAACCCTTATAAATATCAAAATAATAAAAGAAAACTATAAATTATAGTAAAATTTTAGGCCTTGGATAATAATAAATCAGTTTAGTTTTAGAAGAATCCATAGATATTCCATCTCTATTAATGATTTTACAAGAAATGAACATTTTTATAACTAAAAATCACATTTAATAAATTTTCCATATGACGTAATATTTTTTGGGGATTACAAAAAAAATCTTTTATGATTTTCATGATCCATATAAATTTTTGAATAAACCAAAATACCATCAATGAAAACTATAAAAAATTTATCCAAATATTTATGGAAAAATATATTTATTAAACCTAGGAATATATATGAAGTATTTATTAACCAAAAGGGATTAAATATACAATAACAATGCTAGAACCTAGTATGAAACATTATTTTATGGATTCCATCTTCCTTTACCTTTAGGTGATGGTACGTAAACCTTAGATCAACCTTCAACAAGAAATGAACTCCCATGATTTAATCAAAAAATTAATTTATATGAGTAAACAAACACTTATTATTAATAGTGAAGTTATTACATTCTCTATAATAAATGATAAGCCTCATGGAACCATCTTTTTTTAACAAAAAATTATATAATCCAATGGACAAGTGGTAGGATGAATGAAACCATTATCAACCAACTCTTGTAAATTCTTTTTTAATTCCAGAATTTTTACATTGGCCATTTCATTTGGGGATTTCAAAATTGTCTTTAAATCAGTTAAAAATTCAATTGTAAACTCAACTTCTTGATCTAATATAATAATAGAATAATCATCAGGAAAAAAATCCAAATATTCATTTTCTACCAACAAATCATTAATCTTCAAAGTTTCCATGATAAAGATAACTTTCATTTATATCTTAGGGAATTTTATTATCATCTTGATATATTATCAGTGGAATCAATTTATTTTTATATATAAATTGATACTCATTTCAGAAAATATCTTCTTTATATCTACAATATATATAATCATGATAAACTTAAATCCAATATATAAAAATAATAATATAAAATTATATAAGGGGAAATACCACAGTATTTGTAGGAAAAACCTTAGACATTTGATAACATATAGAGTATTGTTAATTCTTATTACCTTAAGACTACCCCCATGTGTTTTTACCAAAACTCCTAACATAATTTATTACGGTTCATTTTTAACAGTAAATTTCACAAAAATGAAAGAATTTGTAGATCCAAAATCAAATAAAAATTATCACAATATGAATAAACAAGTAATATAAATATTATCATTTCATTTGATGGATAAAGTATACTGAAGTAGTGGAAAATAATTTAACCACAACCTTTTTTTTATATTATTTCTACTTCCCATAATTTTTTTCTTTTTCAGATAGGAATCTTCATAAAGAACAATCTCATGACATTTAATACACCTTGCTGCTGATTTATTAGAATTTTTCTTACCACTACTAAGATATTTTACATTCCAATCATGAGAAATATTGTCATGATTATCATATAAGATACAATTACAAGATTTAATAATATATTCTTAATGGTGAATTTTAACACATCTTTCATAAAATAAAAGTTTTATTTTCTATCCTTTAGATTTATTTAATAGATAATTCCCGTTTTTCTTCTATAAGGACTATGTTTTCTTCTTGTTTTTTTAAAAAACATGATCCTCAAAAAATTCCATTTCCACACTCTTGGAACACCAAACATGTGTAATATATATTTTATATTTGTGAGAATCCAATGAACATAGGAATATTAGCTTTAATCCTAAGTAAAACAGATTAATTTTACTATACGGATCCTGAATACAATTTTCTACATACTATTCCAACTAGGTGATGTTATCTGCATACATAGCTAATCCATTTACCCATTATTCTTTATTTTCAAGAATAAAAGTTCCATCCTACCTCAAAAATACTTTGGAAAAATATATCTCAATGAGAAGATTCAAAAATCTACCTCATTCTAGGAAAAGAATATCTTCTATTTCTCTAGTATTCTTAACCATTAACCACCATTGAGCATCTTATCCTTAAAATAGTATTAATAAATATTTATGTTTTTATGATATAAAAAACAGATGGCATTGAATACCTTTTCCATAGATTTTAGGCATCCCTCACCTACCAACATGTCAGAATATCCACTGAATGATGGAGTGTGTTTTCTTGTCAAATTATCCAATATCAACATGTTTATTAAAATAGATATTTTTGATCTATAACTAGAATAAAATCACCATTTATTTCATATTTCAACTTATCTATCATAGTAAAAAACCACTCTGTTCCAATCCCAGTCATTTAATGTAACTATTTTTTGAGGATGATATCATCATGGTTTTTTGTTACTTATATTTCCATGTTTCCTTTATGGAAAACCATTATGAACATGCATAATTTAGATGAAACAACATTGTAATATTAAAATTATATATCTTTATAACCATAAATTAAAAATATTAATGGTATTTAATTACATTATCTTAACTTCTAACATTATCAAAAACATTTCCTTTGTTACCAACTATAAGGACACGACTTTAAAAATTCCCTAAAATTGATTCTCTAGAAAGTTATTCATTTTCTTTCATTATCATATATCATTTATGATTAGTGTATTTGAAAATTATTTCATTATACTTATATAAATAAATTTTAAATCACAAAGTGTACACATCAACTCATTATCCATTTATCCCACAATACAAAACATTTAAGATGTTATAAGTTTTATTCTCAGGGAATATCTTTAAAATTTTCATCTTGACATCATTTTTATCTCTTCTTATACATAAAACCAAGTGGAATTTGGTTTAAATATGCGATGAACATAAAAATCCTATTAAATATCATATAAAAATGAAAAAAAAATTGTTCATTCATGAATACTCTTAAAAAGTTTCGTTTTCAAAATAATCTTTCAGCTCAAAATAAACACATTCTTACCCATGAAATCAACTTTTTTTCCCAAATATTTTTATAAAAAATGTTATATGAAATCTTAATGTAAAAAAAATCACAAAAAAGGATTCCTAAAATTCACTAAAAACTTATTAAATGTTTCTTAAAAAGATATAAATTATACCCTTAATAAGTATCATATAATTACTTTTAAATATAATATTATTATATTTCATTGTGAAATAAAATGATTTCCTTAAAAAAGCATAAACTATAGAAACATCATGTAGGTAACATGGAAAATAATCTTCATATCAGTCTTATAATCACTCTTATAAATTTAATAACCTACCCACCAAAATCCGATAATCTCTTAAGATAAACCAAACTGAATAACTTCGTACCTTTACCCAATACATTAGAGATATATGTTGGGCTCACCCTTCATCATGAGATATATTAGGAACATCCATCATCATGAGATATATCAAGCCCACCCATCATCATAATAAATTTCCAAGAACTAGTACATAAAAATAATAAATTAATTCTTTCATTTTCATCATCAAAGTCACTAAAATATTCTTTTCATCCATAAGAATTGTTTTCAATATATCAAAATATCCATTAAATTTAAAACCCATTTTGAAAATAAAAAAGAAGAAATGGAACAAGGGTTTTTATTTAAATAAAATATGGGATCTTTTAAAGGAATCCAAACATAAAAAAATTGCTATATAGGGATAAAAAACTATTGATATTGTATACATTAAAATGAAACATTCCATTTTACTTTTTTAAAGAAACTCAAAATGTTCTGTATTACATAATTGACAAGATTATTTTTGAAAACCAATGAAAGAAAGAAAAAAGTGATTTAAAATTTTATTAAAAATTCAGTTATTTAAAAATAAATACATAAAAAAGTATATTCTAGAAAATGGACATGGAAGAAACAATTTAGAAAATAAATCTTTATAACTTTTAAAATTGTGTTTTGAAGGTAAAGGTTCCCATACATTGTGTCGAAATCTCCATGTATGCCCTTTATATTCCAGAATAATAAAATTATTTTATCAGTTTTTACTTTATTGTGATATTTTTTAGAGTTTATTATCACATTAATTTTATTTATTATCATTATATATAAAATTACATAATCAATTATATTCAATCTGAATGTTTTAACGATATTCAACTCATATATCTAAAATGAATTCTATAGGTTGAAAATGGTAAATGAGTTAATTATTAAATCAGCTCTAGAATAATAATCATGACATAATTATAATTTTATACAACAATTATAATTTTAAAACAAACTATAAAATAATTTTATAATAAAAATAATTACTTTGCAATCCAGGAGACTGTATGTTGTATGCACACATGAGTAACATTTTCAATTTTCAAAATAACTTGAGGGAAAGAATGTAAGTATCATTTTTTCTTTATAAAAATATTATTATATAAAAAATATCATATTGTATATTTAAATACACTTATATATACCATTCATGTGATGCATTGATGAAAAATTATGCACATTGCTTCATGGTGGTGGTAATCCACAAAAACACATGAATGACAATACCTTTTTTAAATTGATGGATGGATGAGAAATTAGAATATATATTATCTTAAAATAATGATAATTATGTCATAGATATAAAATATATACATTAAATTTCTCATTATAATCATCTTTGATTGGGAGTGATGGAAAATAATTACATTTTTTTGCGAGGTGGTAGTCCATCGTACACATGAACGATGATTTAATTTCTTATTTAAGGGATGAAGGAGATGGATATATATTATTAAATTAATATAAAAACATCACAATATAAAAAATAAACTATTTTTTTCAATTCAACATGTTTTAATAATTTTTTAATGATTTAGAATAAGAAATAAAATGATAATTCTCAATTAAGAACTAGTCCTCCACTTTAGACAACCTCTTTGGTTTTACCAAAATCCTTCCTAGGATGGGTTTTTGATAAACAAAAATGGGCCTCTAGGACATGGGGAGATATTTCAGTAAGTAATTTGGGCATTCATTTTCCAAAACAATTTTTCTCTTGATATTTGGATAGGAGAGATGTGTGGGAGTTCATTTAAAAGTATGGGAGAGGACAGACTTGGAATTCTCAAAAATTAAATAATATATTAATTTATTACTAAAAAATTCTCAAAATGGATCATATTATAATTTGAGATCATATATGGTATAAAATTAAATAAAAAATATAATTTATACTAGTTTTTAGGTCATTTTAATATTTATAACTTTTGTTTACCTCCTGGTAAATTGGATTTAAACATCGATGTGGTAATGGATTTTTTGTATTTTTATTATTAAATATGGAAAAAGTTGGTAAAACGTATTACCTAATATTATTTATTTTCATTCCAAATATGGAATCCATTTTATCAAATTCAATTCATAGATATGGTATAATTTAGGTTAAAATTAAACCTGCAAAATTCAATGAAAAATGTATATTAGAAGAATGACTTATAAGAATACAATGTTTCTATTCAAAATTATAGTATTATTTTGATTAAAATAACATTAATAATATTATTTTTATTAAAAAAAATAATTAAATTTCAAAACTAATATAAAATACAATGTCACTACATAAATACTTTAAAAGAAAAGGTAGTTTTCAATAAATATCATAAACATTCACTGTTAATTTAAATAAAAAAAATTTATAATATTATCATAAATTCATCCTAAGATAATTTGTGACATGATTAATTTAAAAATTATGTTTATTTAGTCACATTATAATTTTGTAATTTTAAAATCATTCATCTATATAAAACCATATAATCAAGAAAACGCATTTTGGTTAGAAATAAATCTTTTTTCATTTTAACTAAAAAAATACCAAATATTATTATAAATAATTTAATTATATAAAATATAATTAATTAATATTAATAATTAATGAAAATAAATTATCTTAACATTAAAAATGTTGTTACAACTAAATATTCTATTTTCTTTCCCTAGTATAGATCTTAGTTATATCAATAAAATATCCATTTTCTACAACAAAATAAATTGAAAATTTTAGAACATTGTCTTGATTTCCAAAATAAATGAGATATAATAATTTTAATTATTATATTAATCTACCACTATTTTATAATCACCAAATATCCCTCACCATTGGGATTAGACTTCCCTTTTTGCATGGATATTATAGTTTCCAGGATAAATATTTCCTTTCTCAAAACTAAGTCATGGGCTTGGTTAATTACGCGATAGTATTTTAGGTAGGTGGTCTTTCTATACAACAACTTACAACACTTTTAAACATTGGGTGGAATCGCCAATTTGAAAAATAAATTTTCAATTTTCTCTATAATTGAATCCATGTTATATATATTCTAGTAAGGGATACTCCTCTTGATGTCAACGTGGTTAACTCAACCCAAAATCATTATGAAAACTCCCTAATAAGTATAAGTATTTTGGAAAGGAGAAAAGAAATACTTAGTACGAGGGTTTGATTATTAATCAAGAAATAGAGTGATTTGGATTTAATAATTCCTTAGGGGGTTTTATAGAATTATGTGTAAATATACTTATTTTATATTTTGTATATCTTATTAATATTATGTTGATTTTATATAATTAATTAACATTGTTAGGTTCAAAAAATTAAGAAAAAATCCATTTATTTTGTTTTAGATTGTATGAATTTTAATATTATTTAGTTCATCTGATCGTATTTAATAGTATATAAATTAGAATCACATAATATAGATAACCATGAATATAGAAACTTTTAAATAAATAAAATGACTTTTTAATTCCCCTTGTACATATGGTTCGATAATTTTAGTGAGAATTTTATATTTTTTATATAATAGGTTTAGATTTTGTATTGGAATTTTAATTTATGAAATGAGAGTTTTAACATTTAATAAGTTTTATTTTTGTGGTTTTTTGAGTCTCGTAAATTATCTAGTGGACATGGGGAAGCATCGATGGTAGCTTCATGTGTCCAGGGCCATATTAATCACATGGTACTCCCACCAACTTGCCACAAACTTGAAACTAGCTACACTATGGATGAATTATTGTTAATGTATCCACCAGGGAATCAACATCTAGTTAGTGGTATAAAAAGATGAACATTTTTTGTTCCACCTTGAATTGTAATAAGGGGAAGCACCTAATTTCTCCCTTATGTCTCAAGTGGTCAAGAACAAACCCCTCCCATTTACTTCCCAATTCCCATTAATTTAGGTTCATTTTTCATAGTGTCTTAACTAATTCAAGGTATGTATTTTCCTGTATCAACTCCCATTCTCATTCTTCTTCATTTTCATCCAAATTTGTTTAGTGATTTTAGTGATGGTTCCACTGGAAAATTATGAAACAATCAGGATGTTTTGGGGATTTTTCTCTACCTAATAAGTAGGAATACTAAAACACCATCCACATGTCATCAATTTATTTTTAAATGAGGTATGTAGACATGTTGAATTATTATATTGTTTTCTATTTAAAATTGTATTAATTTAATGGTGTAAGTGGTTGTATACATTAGGTCTTTGGATTGTGATTATACTACAAGTGTGTTATGAACCTTCCACATGCTTTTTGACTCATTATTGGAGTGGTAATGGTGTATAATGAGTTTTCAATTTTTATTACTTTTAAATCAATTATGGATATTGATTTTTAATTTTAGCTTCAGTTTAATAATTAATTATAGGTTTTTAAAATTAATTTTTAGTTTTCTTACTTTGACTTAAATTATTTTATGGGTGAAAGAGATTTTTTAGTCCTCGTATGGTGCTTGGTGATCCGAGTTTATGGTACCAACCCATGATCAATGTTTGGGGTGGGGTTTTTCAAAGTTGTCAAAAGTCCTGTAACATTCCCATTAGAATTTATGTAGTTTGTTTATGTGATTGGGAATCTGTGGGATGACAACTTATTACATTTCCCATTTTGTTAATTAAATATACAACATAATTTAATTAAAAATTTCAAATTAAAATAATATATACCAAAACAAAAAACAAAGAGACTAGGGAACTATAGACCAAGTGCATTGGCTTAATTCCTCATCTACTAATGTTTGTGGTCAGGTATAAATGTGTTTTAGTTGGCACATTGATCTCCCTTAGGTGGTGTGATTAGACTGAGTATGACATAATGACCATTGGTTAAGTATAATCATCCACCTATTTGTTAATTTGTATATCTAATTAAATATAATATCCCGGTAGGACTTATATAACTTTCATATAGGTCCCATGGACCCTCATCTTAGAAGAGGATAACAAGTTGATATTTTAGAACCCACGGTTTCAAGTAAGAAACCATTTATTTTTTTAAGTATATAAAATGTTTGGGTGATGTTTGGGAGGGTTTGGAAGACTTTTGGAATGTTTTTTTGTCATTTATAAAGGTTTGCGGTCTAATAATGGTTAGTGAAAACCTTTCAACTCCTTTAAGAAACCATGAAATGTGAAATATGGGCTTCTAAGTAGGTGTATAGTTAGGTACATGGTTTATCCAGACCATGCCAACACCCTAGATAAACCATGTGAACTGGGATAGAGTGAATCTTGATGGTTAAAACACTATTTTACTAACCATGGTATCCAACCATTTGAGGTGCTCAATGAGGTAGAGGTTGTAGCATGGTTAGTGCACATTTTTTCTAACTGTTCGACTATCCCTGCAGAGTTTGAATGTGAGATCCTAAAAAAGTGGATCTCATTTGTTTTCACCTATAAGCCTCTCATTTTCATTATTTTCATCCCTATGTCATTTTTTATTTTTCCCAAATTATGTGATGTCTCACCACATTGAATCGAAAGTGATTCAAAGGCTTTTATTGGTGCATTGTAGCCTAATTTCCTTGGTAAGTATTCAGTTTTGTTAGTTTTCCTTAGATATATTTATCTTACCTCTATATTATTCTTATATATAGTCTATTGAGGATAGATCTAAGGTTTTTTATCCCAATAATTATGATAAATGGTTGTGTTTATGTTAGGTAATGAGATTTAAGGATGGTTTTTGGTTATTTGACCTCATTTTGTTAAAGAATCACCCTTATTCTCAAATTTCACCATAATTCATGAGGTAGGTGGCTTCACTCTCGACTCTTAATATTTGAAGTTATATTCACTATTTAAAATTATTTAATTTTATTGAAGTTGGTTGTGATATTGATGTTCAAATCATTATAGAAACCATCTTTAGTTATGATTTCTGGATTTATGGGTTTGTGGAAATTGGCTGTGCAAAGTTCTTTGTTTTTTTTAATTTTATTTTAAAATATGTATTTTTTGAATTTATAGAAATTATTTGTTTGAAATGTTTTCAAAAATATAATGTTTTTATTTAAATGGATCGGAATTGTTGATTTGAAATGTTTTTTTTTCATACAAGGGTTTCTGTGATTTCTTTCTTTCGACTTGACATTGAATAAGGGGCATGTATGATTGGGGTACAAAGGGACATGACCATAGATAGGGGTTGTGTTCCATTGGGAAACAAGAATATTGTACACTTAGTGATTAATTATAGGTTATATGAGAATCTTATATTTAGTGTGGAACTATCATATAAGAATTAAAGAGTGTGTGTGTGTGAATTAGGAATTGGGTATGCCAAAAAAGAATGCTAAATGGTTTAAAGAATTTCTTGGTTTAATTACATATAATTTTTTTCATGAATCTATTTTTTTATAAAAATATTTTGATTTGGTAGTTATTTTTCCTTATTTAAAATTATTTTTTATAAATTGTTTATAAAAATGTGCTAACATGTTCTATCTAAGTGGCGTGAGTAGGGAAGTCATTTTATGAAAACATACTGAGTTTTATTACTAACCCTTTCTTGGAATGTTACTAATTTTTCAGATATTTTCTATCCAGATATATGTAATGTAATGGTATCACATTAATTTAGTGGTGCTTCTTAATTCATGGTTTGTAATGTGGAGTTGGGAAATGGAGCATGTTTGGAGCTATGGAGTTATGTATTTTGAGACTTTGGGTTTTGTTAGTTTTACATTCCCCTTTATATTTTGATGTTAGTAGTATTTAGCTATGTTACTCATTTGTATTTTAGTTATTATATCAATGGTATTACCTTGAGTAGTATTTACATTGTTAACACATAATTTAGTGGTTAATTTTTATGGTGGGTTTGGTTGGGTTGTTTTATTTCTCAAAGGTAAAATCATACCCCAATTGTATAGAACCCCTTGAAATGCATTGTCAACTATTGGTACCTTTGGAATTTTGCTTCTGGAAAATTATAAATTAAATTTAAACTCAAGCCAATGTGTAGGGGTGGGATGTAATAAATTATATCATCTTGTCCAGTCCTTTACATACAAGTGGAATCATTCTTGGTCAGACCTTATATCTTTTAGGAAAAATCATATGATTTTTTCAGTCTTGGAGTTGACAATCAATATGGTTGGTCATGGAGTTCATATGGAATAAAGGAGTAGTATTGTCAGTAATTGAAATGTAGACCATAAAAATACAATGCTAACCTTTTTATGCAAAACATAATGTTACCATGGAGTTACACACATTAGTGTTTTTATAGGATTTGGAATCTCATTATCATGGTTTTCACAAATGAAAATGGCATGAAATGCAATATAGAAATGAATTCCTGCTATGAGTGGATATTTCATTTTGAGTCATGATTTATGATTTTTTGGAAATGTGTTAATTTTAGAAAAATGTTTACATTGTTTTCAAATGTGAGATTTTGAATAAGCCTGGATATGGTTTTTTTAAAAATGGTTTTTTTCAAAATAAAGGATAAATTTTATAAAATAATTTTATATGGACAATGTTGATTTTTGGATACAATTTTTTTATAGTATGATGTTGTAGAATTTGAAATTGGTAAGCCTTAGTTTATAGAGAGTGACACTTATAGTGTTTGTTGTGTTTATAGAAAATGGCAGTAGGTTGGTGTCATAGAAACCAACTAGAAGAGGATGCTAATAATGTTTTTGCGCCTGTGCCACATATGAACCAACAACAGGTTCAGAGTGTTGTACATGCCATTCAGGCTATGGATAGAGGGAATATATGGTATTAATCAAGGAAAGTTGATCATTATGTTTAGTTATAGAAGAAGAATGAACCATTATTTTATGGAGATTTATAACCAGAGAAAGAAGAGGTGTGGAAGAAGAGGATGAATCAGATCATCAATTTCCAAGGCACACTAGTAGAGTTGAAATTCAATATGGAAATTCATATATTGGAAGATCTTTCACACTAGTGGTTGAATATAGAACTTCAGGATAAATTAGACCAAGTATTTTCTTGGGAGGATTTTGAAGTATTGTTTGACAAAAAATTCAATCCTTATATATTCTGGATTGAAAGAATGACATACTTTTATAGCTTCAATAAATAAAATCATTCTTTGACAGAGTATGTGGATAAATTAATGAATTTGGGGTGCTTTTCACCCAATGTTGCTGCTAGTACATTTTTGAAAACATAAATCATTAAATCATGGATGAGGAAGGGGATTCTCTTGAAAATTTACTCTCACTTTATAACAGAATATACATAAACAGTTAAAAATTAGGCAATGATATATAGTGACATATAAAGATTTATGGGTGGAGTAAACATGTAATGACCCAACCCTAGTTACCCAGAGTTTGAGAATTTTTTTAATACATTGGCATGATTAAAATGAATCATGTCCCGAAATACCGATCATTTTTATAGTCTCAGAAAATAGATTAAATAAATGAACTTCAAATTACAATTTAGAACATAAAACACAGCATAAATAATCCTTTTAGGACACCATTATTACCTTAAATTAAACCTATGTACAAATCATAATACACTTCTTGGAATCCTAGGATAATAAAACATAAGAAAAAGGTGAGCTCAGATGCTCAGTAAGGATAAACAATTTATTTGAAGCCATTATCAATAATCATAAACTCTTATGGTAAGGCATGAAATTAAAACACAAGACCTTTAAACATAATCTTCAACATAATATAGAAAAGATAAATCAAATAATGTCATTTACTTATTCACTAGGATATTCTACTAGTCGAATAATCATAATTAACATTAATAACTAATCTCATAATTACATAATGCATAATGTCGGACATCATAACCACATAGTAAAGGCCTCATGCCAAGACTAAAAATAAAAATGATGTCAAGGCATTATGGAAATACACTAGTTTGTCTCATTAGACCTACCGATGCATCGAGGGGTTATAGTCGGCCCTTCCCATCACTTACTAAGTCCAATTCATTCCACATATGAAAATATTGAAACATAACATAAACATTAATATTAAAACTAGCATACAATATGTCAATAATTTAACCATAATCTATGAATGGGATAAAAATATAACATCTGCAGTCAAAAATATCATAAATCATTAAATACAATATGGAAGATTGTATTATAATAAATCAACCTCAATCAAGAATAATATCCAGTAAAGGATGTTGACATAGTTGAAAATGATATGTAAAACTCTTTGAGAGAAATATCCTTTTTTGTGAAATCATTTAAAAGTCACACATTTATAAAGGAGTTCATTGAAAAAAGATTTTTGAATAAAAGTGTCCCATTAACTTTTGAAATGAATTAACATTTTAAACCAATCGTGTCTATATAAATAAATCCTTAAAATCATTTTAAAAACATGTACATTAATTAAAAAGATTTAGAAAAATAAATCATTAAAACATTTAAAATGATGATCATGCGAAATAGTCCCTTACACAAAACCTTAAAATATTCCTTTTGAAAAACATTTCTGAAACATGGACATGGATGATAAATATTTCCCCATAAATACTTACACATAAATAATCTTAGATAATAATGATATTGATGAATTAACCCTTACCTTGTACTTTTTTATATTCAAGGGTACGTTTAACCTCTTGTATAATTACCATATTATGTTATTAAATTATAACAGAACCATATTTATTTTTATTATATCATTCATGATTCTTTTATGACTTTTTACTATCCATTTAATAATTATTTCTAAGTTAAAGTAACATTTTGGGTAATAATTGTTTTTCTTTTTCGTAACTATTTTAACTTGTTATTCATGATCGTATCACTTATATCATGATTTAATTTCCTCCAAAAAATAAAAAATTATTTATATATCATATATATGTGGAATATAAATTTGTATAATATATAGATATATGAAATGTAATACACTGTTTATGGAGACTGTTGGCCATATGTACGCATAAACATTGTTTCCGTTTTCATATCCTATTGAATGGAAGTAATTGAATGAGATAAATGTAAATACACACACACACACAAACACACACACACACACACACATATATATATATATATATATATATATATTTCTAGTAGAATTATTATGATATATATTACATACTTATTAATAATTTTTATTTTTATAATCATCATTGAATGGTGAATGTGGAAATGAATCTCATCGCGTCATGGAGATGGTGAGTCGTACATACGTACAAGTGACTAATTCATTATTTTGATGGTGAAAGAGTATGTAAATGGATGTTATATTATATATATAGAATCATTAAAATGTTATATTTATTATTTAAATCAATCTTACTCATTATTATACCCATCCAGATAATGAAGAATTGAATAACAAACTACACCAAGACGTGGAGACGGTAAGTCGTACGTATGCATGTAGGGTCACATTGTCATTCATAGGATGGATAGAATAATGAATATAGTTTTACCATATTTATAGTTTTACCATATTTATAATGACATATCTATATGTAGAAGTTATTGGAGTTATTATTTTGGTGTGGAATCAACAAAGAAAGGGGAAGTGGAAGATGAAAAGAACTTTGAAAGAGCTGATGAAATATTTACCTCTTCTCTGGGTTCTTCCTTTTGATTTGAACAAAATGGATTATTAGGTTCTATTTATGATAAAATTAAAGCCTCTAGGTTAAATTGATGGTATATGGGTTGAGATTTTAGTAGGTTTTGACCGATCCAATTGGCTTTGGAGGTGTGAATTTAAGAAAAGGGGAAGTAGCCTTTTATAATAGAGGTGAGGGGCACATTAGGAAGAGTTTGAAATATTAATTTATTATAAAATCATTTTCGTTTTTTAATAACTCCAAATGGATTAATTTCTAGTATAAGGTGGGGATGGGTCCAAATACTCTCAAAAAATTGTTTTTATAAATGTTTAGGTCACCATATTAACCTTATATTGGAGATTTAACCCTTAGTTAAATACTTTAACTTTTACCATGTCTTCTTGTATTATTATACTACATGGATGATAAAATTACTATAAAATTCCAAGATAAACTCAAGTGGTTCATTAATGACTTATATATCATTATATATGTTCTTTGGCTGAACCATAGATTTTTAAAAATGTTATATCATTTAATAATATAGTATTTGTTTTATAAACTCATGTATATTAATTTTGACACTATTTAGTTATTAGTTTCTTTAAAAGTCATAACAAGTTGATTAATTAAAATAAAAACATTGAATAAACCATATATTTCATATTAACCTAGAAAATTCTTGTATGGAATCAAAAATCTCAATTTATATTTATTTTTATATTTATAATATCAATTATTTTAATCATTCATTAAAAAGGTAATTACAACATCATCATCGTGTCATAAATAAATTTAATTATATATTTTCTAAAAATTATAAATGAAATACCATAATGTAGGAAATATTTTTCTCTTTCTAATAAATATTTATAGTTCAATTTATCTTATGTGTAACCCTATATTAAAATTGTTTTTGTTATTAAACATTGAATTTAACACTTTTAACTCTTCTTTAAATAAAATATAATAAATGTCCTAATCTTACCCAAATGGATCAAAAGGATATTATTTTTTACTAAATGATGGTTTTTTTCAGAAGAAACATATACAATAGAATTAGGATATGTTTTGGGATAATTTTAATATTATATTTACCTTTAATTGTCTTATTTACTTTTAACTATTGTAAATTAAAATCAAAAGTTACTATTCATCAAAAATTATTTTCATCTTATTGAACCACGTTTTACATACTAGTGTCAACTGTGTCTCTTTGAATTTTTAAATTCTATTCATAGAAGTGGTAAAATTAAATTTTATGCAAATTTTCAAATATGCCTAGAAGGTGGGTAAATGTGTCTTGCAGGTGGGTAAAAAGAAATTAAAATGGTTCAATAAAATTTTATATATCTAATATTGTTATAAAATTACTCCAATGACTTAAATAGTACTAATATAATTATTATTTATCTATTTTAAGATAAATTTTTAATTAAAAATATTTATTTAAATGAAAAAAGTCTTTTTTATGTACTATCCAGTATTTTTCACTATTCATCAAAAAATTGAATGTTTTGAGAAAAATACGAAAAATCCACCCTATGCTAATTTTGATATTCTGAATTAAAAAATTATTTCTATTTTACCAAATTCAAAACATAGAAGTTGCATTAATTATTTTAAAATTAATTCTCGTTGTCAATAACAGAAAGCGGGTTTTAGAGAAGTAAAAACTATCGAAAGATTAACATGTTCTTATGTCTAATTTAAATGTGAAATTACTTACAATGACTCGCATTATATTTAATAATAAAAATATAATCTAATTATTTGTTAAAACCACTCCAATTCATAATTTATCATTTTAAATTATTTCAATTAAAAAAGATGTTTTCAATTACAATTTAGTATTGTTCACTATTCATCAAAAATATGAAAGTTATCAAAAAAGTGACAAAATTTTATCGAAACAAAATTTTTATGACCCAATTATAATAAATAATTTATTTTCATTAAATTCAATATATAAAAGTGTCAAATATTAGATTTAAAAAGGGTTCTCTATTAAAGGGCGGAAAAAACTACATTTTTTGAAAAATACTTCTTTTATCTAAAAAATTTAATTATTCCTTATATTATGTCTAAGAAAAACAAAAGATTAATGTTAAAATTATATAGGTTATATATAATATTCAAAATTTTGTAAATACTAATCATAATCACTTTTTAAACAGCTAGTTTGATAAGTCGTGATGTGCTTGAACTCGGTGTTGTGTGTGGCGAAAGCAATTGAATTACATTAAAGAGATAACATATTATGAAATCCTAGGGGGTAAAATTCTCCCTTCCATCAATAAATTTTGTTCTCATGATATGAAATTTTTCTACGAAAATAAATCGTTGAAACTAGAAAATACAATTTTGGGAAACTCGCTTCAGAAATAGGGTTACTAAAATTTAGTCTTAATAAGAGGGAAAGTGAAATGAAAAGTCACCAAAAAATTAAGGTTTTGAATAGGAGAAAATTGGTGGAAATTATAGACACATAATTGGAGTAAAAACATAAATATATATAGGGAGTTACTGAGGTCATCAATCACCAACATTTGAACAATAAATGAAAAAATGAGGGCCTCAAATCCATAAATCTATGATGATTTAAAATATCATTGGTTTAACAAAATCTAAGGTATTAAGAAAACGATTTTTTGGTTTTAAGATCCTTTCCCTAATGTTTAATAATTAATTTCATCATAGAATAAAAAAAATAATGCATGACAAGTAGGGTTCCATCCCTTAACTAATTTCATCCACAAACACATCTTTCACTCTAAAAGATAATAGAACTCAAAAATATTCTATTTATCCTAATCGTATAGGGTTCAAAAAATGAATTTATAATTTTCCAATCAAACCATTTAAAAAAACTAGATTAGAAAAAACCAGTACATCAAGTAGGCCAATGGTAGGTGATGCTCCCATGTCGCCCTTCGGTTATAGGTTCAAGTCTCACGGCCTTGCCGGACGTGACGAGTTGTCAAACATAATCTTGTTTGTTCTTTTTATAACAATCTAATAATTATCATAAGAAATGTTTTAACCATAAAAAATATTTTCCAATGTCCAACCTAATTCATTCCAACCATTATACTTATCCAAAATACTTCTATCTAAACTCATAGTCCAAAATTTATAAGGAAGGTAAACATATTGAAAATCAATTTTTTAATGCAATAACATGTGAATACGTTCATCATGTATTCTCTTATAACATGGTAACACCATTATTTACCAAAAAACCTTATTGATTACATACATACTCCCTTATTCCGTATAGAATACTTGATATACTCATTATATCCAAAAAATGTTGTAAACTTCAACAATGATGGAATAAATAAACAATAAATTGGATTTAAGGTTTTTAATAATATACAATATAATTTGTCCAAATCAATCATATCTTATTCTGAAATGATTATCTCGGTTTCAGAAACAAATAAAGGGTTATATTTCCCCTAACCATATATTTTTGAAAAAATATAACTTGAAATGGTTTCACTTTACTTGGTACCATAAAATCTCAAATCATTAATGAAAACATATTTCATTACAATACTTATATAATTTATAATTCTTATAACTTGTACTTCATTAATAAAATACTCAAATGACACATTTATTTAATAAAAACATAAGAAAAATAATAATTGCAGTTCATCTTTGGTAGTATAATAACTTGATTATTATCCAATAGAATCATTTAAGGTATACTCTGATGATTGTGACACTTATTCATGTAGTGTCCCAACTCCTTGTAGATGAAGAATTATATATTTGAAAACATTTTCTTACCTTTTAAATCATGAACATGGAGTCCTTTTTCTCCACACTTATAAAAAACTCCCATTCCTTTCAAGCACATACGAGGGTGATTCTTTCCAAATTTATCATTTTCAATAAAATCATTATTTCCATTATTCCGTTTATCCATCATTCTCTATGTTGTCATTTTCTTCTCTGGATTCCCTTGAAATCCATCTGACTCAGAGAGTTCATTACTTATATTTTTAGCACATGATACTATTTCTTCATATGATGAGAATACATGGGAGACTATTTTCCATCTAAATATTGACTTAAGACCATGAATTATATTATCCTTCATACTCTTTAGATCATGTGTATTACTGGAGTTCTCATTCCATATACAAGGCTCCATTTCTAAAGGACAAAATACACTAGGTTAGTTCATATCATAATGTATAATCTAAAAACTAGAAAAATTATAAACATTAATTGAATATTTTCACACATCTAGTCTCATAATCATAAAAATGGTTTCTTTGCTGACATATTTACTCATAAATCCTTCATAATGTTTTTTAAAGAAAATTTGAATTATCTTAATCATATCCCCTTGTATTATTGAAACCAAGAGTGTAGTAATGCCCATTGTTGTGCACTAGTTCCCATTAGAGTCCATCTCAAAGTGGTGTTTTTGGGTTTTACCCCAAGATACATTTGTTCCAGAGCCACATCTACCTGATCTTATCGAGACAGGGATGTATTTATTGAAAAATTTAAAAAATATCTATATTACCTAATTTCTAGGAAGTTCTTCTATAATAATCCCCAACTTTTATCTTTGGGTAATGTTCTCTAATGAGATTTTATCTAAATCTAGTTTCCAAGGATTGTACGAAACTTCATATAATACCAACTATAATGACACAACCCCAATTTCCCAGAGTTAGTGTATTTTTTTAATACATTGGCATGATTACAAGGAATCATATCCTGAAAGACCAATCAGTTTAGAAGTCTTGAAAAATAGATTACATTCAGGGACATTAAAATATAATTTATAACATAAAACACAACATAAATAATCCTTTAAGGAAGCCATAATTAAATTTATATTAATCCATCATATAAATCATAATACAGTTCTTGGAATCCTAGGGAAAATAAAACATAAGAAAAGGGTGAGATCAGATGCTCATTAAGGATAAACAATATAGTGGAATCTATCATCAATAATCATGAACTTTTATGGTTAGGAATAAATTTGAAACACAATCCCTTTAAACATAAACTTAATCATAATATGAAAAATATAAATCAAATAATTCCATAAAAATGTTTACATGGATATTCTACTAGTTGAATAATCACATGTAACATTAACCACTAATCTCATAATTATGGAATGCTTAATGTCGAATATCTTAACCACATAGTCAAGGCCTCATGCCAAGACTACAAATAAAAATATTTTCAAGGAATTGTGCCAAGACACTAGTTTGTCTCATGATACCTATGGATGTATTTAGTTTTTGTAGTTGGCCCCACCAGTCAATTACTAAGTCCAATGAATTCCTCAAATGAAAATGTTGAAACATAACATGAACAATCATATTAAAACTATCATACAAAGTTTCAATACATTAACCATAATCCATGAATGGCATAAAAATTGCACATAAATAGTCAAAAACATCATAAACCAATCAATAAAACATGGAATATTTTGTTATAATAAATCATCCTCAATTAAGAATAATATCCAACAAAGGATGTTGACATAGTTTAAAATGATCGGTAAAATTCTTCGAGAGAAATATCCCTTTTTTGTGAAAGCATTCAATAGCCACAAATTTATAAAGGAATTAATTTAAAAGAGATTTTTGAATAAATGTGTCCCATACCACTTGGAAACTTTTGAATAGAATTAAAATCTTAAAACAACCATGTTCATATAAATAAATCCTTAAAATCATTTTTATAACATGTACATTAATTAAAAATATTTCGAAAAATAGATCATTAAATCATTTAAATTGATGATCTTGCTAAAGAGTCCCTTCCAAAAAACCATAAAATATTCCTTTTGAAAAAACATTTATGAAAAATGCACATGGATGAAAAATATGTCCCAGTAAATACTTACACATAAATAATCTCAGATAATAATGAGATTGAGAAATTAACCATTACCATGTACTTTTCGTTGGTCGTGGGTACATTTAACCTCCAATATAATGACCATAGTATGTCATTAAATTATACCAGAACCATATTAAAATTTATGATATAATACAAGATTCATTTTTGAATTTATACAATCCATTTAATAATTATTTCTATGTTAAAGTCACATTTTGGGTAATAATTGTTTTCTTTATCATAAGTGTTTTAACTTGTTGTTCTTTTTTGTATCACTTATATCATTATTTAGTTGCTTACAGAATATAAAAAATTATTTATATATCATATATTTTCAGAATATAAATATGTATAATTGATTGATATATAAAATGGAATACACAATTTCTGATGATGGTAGGTCGTACGTACACATAAATGTTGTGTCCATTTTCATATTGTATTGAATGGGAGTAAGTGAATGGAATAAATGTGAATACAAACATACATACATACATACATAGATAAGTACATAAATAAATAAATAAATATTTATTTATTTATTTATTTATTTCTCGTGAAATTATTACATCATATATTACATACTTATTAATAATATGTATTTTTATAATCATCGTTGAATGGTGAACGTGGAAAAAAATCGCATCGTGTCATAGAGATGCTAAGTCGTACGTACGCACGATCGACGATATCATTATTTTGATGGATAATCATATGTTAATGGATGTATATTATATATAAAGAATAATTAACAATATATATTTATTATTTACATCAATTATACTCATTATTATACTCATCCAAATAATGATGCGTTGAATAACAAACTACACCATGACGTGGAGACAGTAATCTGTACGTACGCATGTATGGCGACTTTATCATTCAAAGGATGGATAGAATAATAAATATGGTTATAACATATTTATAAAAACATATAATTATGTAGAAGGTACTAGAGTTATTATTTTGGTATGGAATCAACAATGAAAGAGGAAGTGGAAGATGAAAAGAACTTTGAAAGAGGCAATGAAATAATTACCTCTTCTTCAGGTTCTTCATTATGATTTAAACAAAATGTCTTATCAGGTTCCCTTTATGATAAAAGTAAGGCCTATAGGTTAAATTGAGAGTATTTGGGAGGATATTTTACTAGGTTTTGGTTGATCCAAATTGCTTTGGAAGTGTGAATTTAAGAGATGGGGAAGTACCTTTTTATAAGAGAGGTTAGGGGCACTGTAGGATGAGCTTAAAATATTAATTTATTATACAATCATTTTACGTTTCTTATTTCTAAAAATGGATTTATTTAGAGGAAAAGGTGTTTAGGGGTCTAAATCCTCTCAAACAATAGGTTTTAGTCAAGTTTAGGTCACCATATTTACCTTATCCTTTAGATTTAACCCATAGTTAAATAGTTTAACTTTTACCATGTCTTCTTGTATTATTATAATACGTGGTTAATAAACATACTATAAAATTACAAAAGAGCCTCAACTAGTTAATTAATGAAATATCTATAATTATATAATTTATTTTTCGAAACATTATATTTGTTTTGGAAAATTATATCATTAAATAATATAGTATTTGTTTTAAAAACTCATTTATGTAAATTTTGACACTATTTAGTATTTGGTTTTTGTGGAATCCATAAAAAGTTGATTACTTATAAAACAATATTTTAAATCTGCCTTAACATGTCATATTCACCTATAAAATTCGTGTATTACCTAAAAAGTCTCAATTTACATTCATTTTGATATTTATAATATCAATTATTTTAATTATTCATTAATAAGGTTATCACTGCATCATCATTGTGTCATAAATAAATTTATTTATTTAAGGTATAAAAATTATAAATAAAATAATCGGATAAAGTAATTTTTTTAAATTTATAATGAATATTTGTCGTCTAATTTATCTTCTGTGTCACCCTATATTAAAAATGGTTTACTTATTAAGCATTGAATTTAACACTTTTAACTATTCTTTAAATAAAATATAATAAATGTCATAATCTATCCCAAATGGATCAAAAGGACCATATATAATTTCATAAGGTTGATTTTGGTCAAAAACAACTATCCAATAGAATTAGGACATGTGTTGGGGTAATTTTAATATTATTTTTACCTTTAATTACATTATTTACTTTTAACCGTGGTAAATAAAATTCAAAAGCTACTATTCACCAAAAAATATTTTCATCACATTGAACCACATTATAATTACTTATGTCAACCATGTCTCTCTAATTTTTTTAATTCAATTCACAGAAACGATTAAATAATGTTTTATGCAAATTTGCAAATGTGTCTAGAAGGTGGGTAAATGTGCCTAGAAGGTGGGTAAAAAGACATTTAAATTGTTCATTAAAATTTAATATATTTAATATTATTATGAAATGACTCCAATGAATTAAATTGTATTAATATATTTATCACTTATCTATTTTAGGATAAATTTTTAAGTAAAAAATAAATATTTAATTGAAAAAGACTGTTTTTATGTACATTCCAGTATTTCTCACTATTTATAAAAATTTGAATGTTTCCAAAAAAACCAAAAATTCACCCTAATATAATTTTTATATTATGAATTCAAAAAATGATATCTATTTTACAAAATTAAAAACATAGAATTTCCATTAATTAATTAAAATTCAATTCCAATTATCAAAACCAGAAAGCGGGTTATTGAGAAGTAAAAACTATAAAATAATTGATATGTGTTTATGTCAAATTTAAATGTGAAATTACTTAAAATAACCCAAATTATATTAAATGATAAAAATATAATCTTATTATACTTTAAAAACACTCAAATTCATAGTTTTAAATTTTAAATTATTTCGATTAAAAATGTTGTTTTTAGTTAAAATGTAGTATTTTTACTATTCATCAACATGTGAAAGTTATCAGAAAAGTACGAAAAATTTATCCAAACTAAATTTCTATGTCCTTATTCTAAATAAAAATTTAATTTCATAAAATTGAATATATAAAAGTGTCAAATGTTGGATTTAAGAAGGGTTCTCCATTAAAGGCGGAAAACATCATTTTTTGAAAAATACTTCTTTTATCTGAAAAAATTGAATTTTCTTTATATTATAACTAAGAAACACAAAGGATGAAGGATAAAATTATATAGGATATATATAAAATTCAAAATTTGGTTAATACTAAACATAACCGCTTTTTAAACGGCTAGTTTGATAGGTCATGATGCGCTTGACTCTGGTGTTGCGAGTAGCGCAGGCTATTAAATTACTTTAAAGACATAACATATTATGAAATCCTAGGGTATTACAAAACATTTTTATACTTATGGTAATTTTTGGTAACTCTAATGTAGGGAAAAAACCGAAGAGGGACCAAATTTCCTAGGTGTATGGATGACTCAGAATCAGATAGCTGAATTCGTAAAGTTTTATCCAAGTCCCTATAGTAAATATGGATGTTTACAATATGGATTTTTTAACCACATGAAGGAAGAGTGTACTTAACCACCTAGATAAATACAAAATTTAAACCAGATGGAAAATCTTTAGGGTTATTTTCATAGTGCCCCACTTCTAAGTGTTCAGAACACTTCTAATGTGTCACAGACATTATATTCTTCAACGGGGTGAGGGTAGTAGAATAGTTCTCATATGTATAACCATTCTAGACATAGTTTTTCCAAGAATACCATTACAACTCAACAAGGTAAATATGAAAAGGGTATTAAGGAATAAAGTGAAATGAATAAGAATATGAATAGTACTGAGAAGGTAATTGTGGATGATTAGTTTGGACTATCAACAAAGAGAGGTAAGATTCATTTGAATTATACCAATATGAAGGATTTTTTTTGAAATGGTTGCATACCATTTTTTTATTTATTCTCATGATACTGAATTTATATGTTAAAATGTTTATATTATGGCTTATTTTTTAAAACATCAAACTATTCTTGGTTAAAGATAATTTTGAGCATTTTTTGTAAAGAATTTTCAATAAATGTTCATGGAGCTCAATTGATATGGAATTTATCAATGCTTGAAATGGATTTCTATAAAATAATACTGGGTATGCATTGGTTTATAGTTTTCATTGATCACATCGATTTTTATACATGAAGGGTTATTTTTATGACTAAGGAAGGCGTTGATCATATCTTTAGAGGAGACCAAAATGTAAAGTCTTGTCAAATAGGATTATTGTCACTTGCAGTTGGAATGATCTCGTACTAGTTGGATATTTTTATTTTGGGGTCTATAGAAGTGATCAAGAATATCAATTTTCTATTGATTACTAATGGGTTACCAGATGTTTTTCCTAAAACTTTATCATGTGTTCCACCTAAAACAGAAGTGGAGTATACGATTGATCTCTCTATAGGGACTAGTTTTATTTCTATTCCATGTTATTGGATGGAACCAACAGAAATAAGGGAACTGAATGTGAAATTGGAAGATATAGAATTTGTGGGGTTCATTGGGCCTAACACATCTTCGTGGGAAGCACTAGTATTGTTTGTAAACAATACCCATATAACTATTTTATTTTGTGTCCCTTATCATAAGATTAACCAATAATGATAATGAATTAATATCACTTACATGAAATAATGATTTATTCACTTAATTTAGGTGGCTTAGTTGTTCTCTAAAATGGACTTACAATCCTGATACCACCAATTTTTATTTTTAAAAGAGGATATTCTGAAGGAAACTTTCAGGATTCAATATGGAAATTATGCGTATGTGGAAATACCTTTAAGAATTACAAATTCACTAGAGATCTTTATAGGACTGAAAATCGTATATTTCCTAGGTTGTTGGATTCTATTGTGTTGGTGTTTTTGGATGACATATTGGTGTAATCATGGACTAGGAATGAGCATGAGAAACCCTTGGACATTGTGTAGTGAATCATGCAGGATCGTTGTCTGTATGCCAAACAATAAAAGTTTTATTTTTGGACACAAAAGGGTTATTTCCTTGGACATGTATTCTTTGAAAGAGGTGTTTCTGTGGATCCATTGAAGATATAAGTTTTTATCTACTGGATACCAAAAAAAATCAATGAGATACATATTTTCCAGGGCATGGATGATTATTACCAATTTTTAGTGCGTGATTTCTCATGAATAGCTTCAACTATGATAGCCTTCACTACAAAAATGTTCCATTTCAATGGAATGAGAAATTTAAAAAGTTTTTTCAAGACATTAATGTTCTCCTTACATCCGTATCAATCTTGATATTATCATAATTAGGTGAAGGGTATGTGGTTTATTGTGATGATTTAGTATCTAGGTTGGGATGTGTTCTCATGCAGGGAGATCATATGGCTACATATGGATTAAGGCAGTTACAGCTTCATGGGAAGAATTATCCAACACAAGATTTGGAGTTAGATTTCATAGTCCATTATTTAAAAATATTCTATCATTACCTATTTGGTGTGAAATTTATAGTGTTTACGAATCAAAATAATTTGAAAAAAAATTTCTCATAAAGGGAATTGAATCTTAGATAAAGAAGATGGTTAGTGTTTCTTTAAATGTATTAATTTGACTTAACGTATACACACGGTAAAGGTAATACAATGAAATATCCATTAATCCAAAATTCATATACTCAATTAGAAAAAGAGGCTTCAAATAAGTGGAAGTTTATGTTGGTCCAAAATGATGTTCACTTGGAATGTGAAGACTAGGGTGTAGTTGTAGTTTTCTCCCCAGTTACATTTGTTCCTAATTTTGGTAGAGACAGTTATAAAGGCACAAACATAGAATTTAAAATGTGTTTCTATGAGGTCAAAACTGAATGGTGGAGATAATAATGTGGTATGGGAAGATATATGGGAGTTCAGTTTTGTGGTTTCAAAATCATATGTTCATACCCATGGATTTTTTGGAATAACATCTTTAAGCTTACCAAGAATCAAGAAGAGTTGTTCATCTTGAAAGAAAAAACATGTATAGGTAATTTATAGCACTGTTTTTTGGGTTGATATTAAATGGAAAGTGTCTTAGTTTGTTTTGAGATGCTTAACTTGTCATCAGGTAAAGGAAGAGCATCACCAACCAACAGGTATGTTGCAGTCTTTACCAATTCCAATTTGGAAATAGGAATAGATAATCATAGATTTTGTAATATGTCTCCCAATAATGGTTCAGAATCATAGTTTCATATGAGTGATAGTGGATCAGATCATAAATTTGGATCATTTCAACCATATTCATGAATCTCATATGGTGAATTACTTGTCAAAAATATATATATGAGAAGTTATAAGGAGATATGTCGTACCAGTTTCAATAGAGTCAGATAGAGATCCATGGTTTACATCCCATTTATGGATGTCCTTACAGAAATACATTTGGAAATAGTTGATAATGAGTATATCATATCATCCTCATATGGATGGTAAATCCAAAAGTATGATACAAACTTTGAAAGACTTTTTGTTGGCTTATGTAATAGATGTTGGTGGATCATGATAAGTGCACATAGAATTAGTGGAGTTCTCATATAACAAAAGTTATAAATCCTTGATATATATAGATCTTTTTGAATCATTGTATGGTAATCCTTATTTTTCTACAATTTATGTGTGAAAAAATTGATACTTCATTTGTTGGTCCAAGGATTTTACAAGAGGCAATAAAGAAAATTCACCCGGTTAGGAAAAGAATGAAGACGGGTCATAGTCATCAAAAATTGTATATGGATCATCATTTATAATCTTTGTCATTTGATGTGAGTGATAATGTGTTCTTGATGATATCTTCAAATCATGGGAACTTTTAGTTTGTTATGTATGGAATTTAATCACCTTAATACATAGGCCCCTTTGAGAAACATGAACAGGTTAGTGAGGTGGAATATCAGTTAGATTTCCCCGCACAGTTCAGTGCAGTGCCTAATGTGTTTCAGTTATCTCAGTTGAAAATTTAACAACCAAATCCCGACCTTATGATTAAATGGGATCACATTTACCTATAGCCGGATTCTTAATTGGTTTATATTCTAGTGTGGATTGTGGATAATAAAGAGATAGTATTGAGAGGAAAAAGCATTGGTATAGTGTAGATTTTGTGGAAACCTGGTTGGATTCAGGAAGAAACATGGGAATGTGAGAAGGAAATGATCCAGCACTGGATAGAACCCTTTTAGGGAAATGATGGGTTTTTACTTTATGGGGATGGAAATGAAAATTTTTGGGAGAATGTAGCACACACAGTTTAAATTAAGAAACCCATTCTTTATGAAATATAGGTACGTAATGTTTTTGGGTGATATTTGGGAGGGTTTGGAATACTTTTGGAATGTTTTGGGTATTTTATAAAGGATCATGGTTTTATCATGGTTATTGGAAACCTTGTGACATTGAAAGGAAACCATGAAAGGTAAAATAGGGGATTCATGGTAGGTTCACAGTTAGGCACATGGTTTAGCCACGCAATGCAACCACAGAGGAGAAATCCTGTGAAGTGGGACATAGGGATTCTGCATGGTTGGATAATGGTTTGCCTAATTGTGTGGGCCAACAATGCATGGTTCTCCTTGAGAAATAGTTTGTAAAATGGTTAGCATATAGTTTCCCTAACGATGTGACTAATCATGCACAGTTTCAATGTGAGATTCTAAATAAGTGTAACTCACCCATTTATACCTCTAAGCCTCTAAATTTTAACTATATTTGGAACTATATCTATTTTTTATCCTCAAAAAGGTTGTGGAGTCTCTCCCATATGAACCATAATTGATCTGAAGGCTTTTCTTGGTGCATTGAATCCCAATTTCATTCATAAGTCCTTCTTTTTTGTAGCTTTACATAGATATACTTATCTTTACACTCTCATATTCTTATATCTAGTACATTATGTATATATATTCAGTTTTTCATTTCAATAATGATTATCTATGTCATTTTTTATGTTAGGGCTATGGATCTTAGGATTTTTTTTGGAGATTCGTCCCAGTTTTGTTGAAGAAATAATGTTATTCTTTTTTTCAGCATAATTTATAAGGTAGGTGTGTTTAGTCTTGACTCTTCTTAATAGAACTAGAAGTATTATTTTAAAATTGTTTAAATTTATTGAAAAAGTTTTTGAAAATCATTTTCAAATCATGTTAGAAACATTCTATTGTGATGGTTATTGGAGTTATAGTTTTGTAAAAATTGGCCGTTGAATGTGCCTTATTTTGTTGATTTTAAAATTTTTATTTTAAAACATGGATTTATTGCATTTATGGAAATGTTTTATTTTAAATTATTTTAAATAAAAGAATATTTTTATTGAAATGTTTTGTAATTTTTTATTTGAAATGGTTTTGGCATATATGGGTTTGTGTGAGTTCATGCTTTCGACGTGACCTTCTATAAGGGGCATATACAATTGGGTACAATGGGAAATGACCCTGGATATGGGGAATGTTTCATTAGGAAACAAGAATTTTGTACACTTAGTGATTACTTAATGGATGGATGAGAAACTTTTCATGAGTATGGAATTGTTAGAGAATCATGCATGAGTGTGTGTATGTGTGTGAATCATGTAATGGGTATGCTAGAAAGAAATGTGAAATGGTTTAATGAATTTTTTGGTTAATTTACATATAATCTATTTTGATATGTAACTATTTTGGTATGAAACATTATGTATTTGTTATAGAATGTTGAAAAATTTAAAATGATTTAATATAAATTTATTTATATAAATGTGATAACTTGTTATATCCTAGTATTGTGAGTTGGAATGTCATTTGAGGAAAACCTACCAAGATTTATTACTCATCCATTCTGGTAACATTGGTGCTTTTGATGATATTTTCTATCAGGGTATAAGTAAAGCAAATGTATCGCATTTCTTTAGTGTTTATTCATGATACTTATGGTATAATGTGGAGTTAGAGAATAGGGAATGTCTAGAGCTACATATTTATGTCTTTGGAGTCTTTGGGATTTGTTAGTTTTACCTTCCACTTTATATTTTTATGTTATTAGTCTTATGCTATGGTACTCTATTGCAGTTTCGTATTCATATCAATGTTACTACTTTGAGTTTTCATACTTTTTTACCATGCATTATTTATTGGTAATTTTGTAAGGTTGGGTTTGGTTGGGTTATTCTATTTCTCAAAGGGAAAATCATCCCTCAGTTTTATCGTAGCCCTTTGAATTTATTTCCATCATTTGGTGCCTTAGGGATGTCGCTTAAAGCCAAGTAGAAATTCTACCTTAACTCAAGAAAATGAGGAGGGGAAGGATGTTAAAATATTAGTCTTCCCTAGTGGGTTATAACAATCCCCTTGAGGTAAATTAAATCTATTAGGATTGGTGGGAATGGTTAAGGGGCTTGTGAAAATTTCCCATAAGATGTGTTTTCCAAGGTGTTCAGACCAGGGGAAGGATAAAAAGGTTGAGTGAGTGGAGCTATCCAAATAACCCATGAAAAAAATTTGATACTAGGGACCCCTTGTAGGGTTTCTATATTGTGACATGACCTGGGGGATCATGGTAGGTTTCCCACTAACTAAACAACCATAATATGGTGCATCATTTGACAAGTAAAGAAGATTGGGGGTGTCACATTTGAACATGAGTATCTATGCGAGACATAGAGAATGCAGCGGTAGAGGTGGGTTGGCATGCGACTGACCCTTGTATGTTACTTTTTCCAAATGTTGTATGGATTATTCACTCATGATTGTTATGTTATGATACATATTTGAAATTTCATGGGATGATGTTAGCTTATAAATGTAAAACAACTTTAGCGTGGTGGTCTTATTGATTTATGTGGAAATAACCAATGGGGTGGTCAGGAAAACTTCTATAATAGAGAGGTTTGTGATTCTAATGAATGATTCCATATTAAAAAGGTTTATGATTCTACTGATGGTGATGAAATGGATTTTGAGAAAGGTTTATATAGGTTCTAGGAATATGATATTTCCAACCATATGTAAACTTTGGGGCATTTTCTGATCTCTGGCGGGAATGGATGGATATCTCTCGCTCTCTAGTTTCACCTATCAGGAACTATTGTATATTAGGATGGAGAAATATCTTTATTATGATACTGAGATGGATCATTCTCAAGGTTGTTATTATATATATCAGGATGAGTATATCCCTTGGTACATTATCACTATATACTAAAGTGAAAGAACCAAGGTTTATTATTATGGTTAGATTAGTTATCACAACATGATCAAAAACACTTCTACACTAACCAAAGCATATATGGTCGATTGGGTTCATGGTACTGAAGATCAACTATGGGTTATGAATTTATTTTTAGTAGGTATTTATTTATTTAGATCATGTCTCATGAAATTATCACAATATTTTTAATCGATATAAGACTGTATTTGTGGTTCCCTACTGAGTTTTGTACTCACACCCTGCTCAGGCTGCCATTTCACTTGGGTACCCCAAAATACTCTCACATTAGCTTAGGCATAGGTTGGGAAGAGGCTCTAGTTTTTTATGATTGACGATGATAGAATGGAGACTGGGTTTTGTGAGTATGTAAGGCTTGGAGCTTGGATTAATGTCTTACATATATTTTTATTTCTTAGTTTATTCTTAAAATTTGACTGAACTAGTGGGAAATTGAGTCTATGATCATATGACTTATGCTACCACATTAAATGTTGTTATTCTTGTTAGGATGTTTACTTATTTCTACAATCTCTAATAATTGTTTAGTATTGTTCTTGATGTTTATTTTATTTTCTTATTATTACAAACTTTTATATTGGGGTATAGTGTCCCCACAAAACTTCTTTTGACCCAAACTACTAGTCAAAAGCCTCTAGTATATGGGAGGCATGTTTGAGGTAACATGGAGCCACCAGTCTAGTTACCATTCATAGTGACCCATGTCAGGACATTGCGATGTGCTATTAGATATTTTTTCTTTGGTTTTACTATAATAGATATGGTGGCTAGGTGATGTTGGAATGTCTCAAATCCTATGATCGATATTAGAATGGTGCATCAGGAACACCAATTTGGGTAGGATGTCCAGGATATCTGGGATTTAGTATTTCTATTCATGGTATTCAATGTTATGATTATATGATTTTCACCTTATGTGAGGCACTGGATGTATGATATTGATAATTTCTTATTGAATTTTTGGCTCCTCGCCATTCCTAAGAATCTAGTTATTAGGTTTTTGATCTTGTACTATAAAGGTAAGAGTTGTGTCATCCATTATGCATAGGAATATAGGAGTCACAGAACATGTAGTCTTAAAAGTGTGATTTTTGTCATAGATGATGGAGGTCCAATAGTTTAAAGTGTCAACAATATCACCTACGGTGTTTTCCAATATATTTTCTTGGTGGAGTTATTCTCAGCTAGATTTATTATCATTTTTTATGTATGGATGGTAGGTCATTTGGATCTATGGTTATATTATCATTGATGATTAAGATAAAACACCTTAGTTTATGGGACATGGGGTGACCCTAGTGGGTTAGTACATTCATGTGATGCCTATGAATTAGACCCCATGTCGGATTGTTTTACTATAGGTATGATTATTTAATGTAACACAAAAAATAGATATGGAACTTTACCATATATCGGATAATGTGATTATACATAACCAAAACATGTGTTGTGATTTTCTGGAAAAATATTATCATAAGGTGATTTCAATTATATGTGTATACCATTGTGAATTGACTAGAACCTCTGAAAGACCATTCTGATGAGACGATGATTAGGGAGGATTGGTTTCCTAGGATTGGATGGTATTTTTGGCATGTGATCCATAATATGAATATTTTTTACCCCGGATAGGGTGTTTTTAAATGAGTTTCCATGGTTTTTACCCATCTGAGTATTAGTTTATGAGCAAGATTGGATACCCTATTGACCATGAGATTTGAATCAGTCTTTGAGTGAGACAGTGTATAATGGTATATGTTAGGGTAACCCATTAAGGGAATTAATTAAGTTTATGAGTGTCTTTATAAATGATATACATGGGTATGTTCTTATGTTTTTAATCATTGCATTAGAGTTTTTGTTGATGTTTTGTTTTTAGCATGGTTATACATTACCTCTTCTTGAGATTAGGCACCAAGAGTACTAGAATTTTTGTTATCAATGTGATTTTTTAAGGAAAGATCCATTTATGTTCCTAGTACAATAATTTATATATTTATTTTAGAACATGGTGAGAACACAATATATATTCTCAAAGTTATAAAGTGATGTTGTTGGCTGACAACCATGTTCTAGACTATAACAAAGTTGAATTACCTATTTTCAAATAAAGGATCCTAGAGTTCCCTAGTTATATAATATTGATATATATTATATCATTATAGTCCTATTTTTTATTTTGTAAAACTTATAAAGTCATTATTTGTGATATATTGGTTTTTGGAAGCCATGTGACCCTTGGGGTTTGATTACATTAATTTAACACATGATTATTATGCTTGAGATTAGATTAAATGGATACCAACGGTGGTCATGTGAAAGATGAGGTCGAATGGATTCTAAAGGGAAGTGATTAATTTGGGTTGATAGGACCTAAACATGTATGATTATGATTGAACCCATTAGGGTTGTTATCGTGTAGTGTTATAAGTAAATCTAATTAGTGAAGCGGTAATCATTGGCCATTTACATGTATGGTCCTCACGAAGAATAATGTTTCAATGTTTACTGTGGATAAAATTTCTATGATATGAGAGTTGGAAGAAAATTGATGTTATTTGTTAGTGCCCACTTATAATTGAACTTGGCTACACTAGTTGACATGTTTCGTGATGGATGGGGTGTGGGCCATGATGATTAGGAAATTGATATAGAGAAGTAATGAAAATGGAACCCCTCCATTGGGGAGCAGGATATCGATCATTAGTGATGAAACCCTTGTATTTTAAGGGTAATGGTTTCATGATAAAATCTGTTGGATGGTCATTATGGTATTTATACATCGAGTGTTAGTGAACCAAAATTCACCTAGATTCCTTGGTGAATGATTGTTATAAATTATGATACGATATCTAAGGGATTCTGAGAATCCTTTTGGGTCTTAGGATGATTTGAGGGTATTTTATCATGGTGAGATTAGTATAACACTAGTGCTCATGGTGTGGAAGTCCTTGATGGTAAAAATGGTTAGTTGAAAATCCACCATTGAATTACTCTAGGATTCCAATTTAGATTTCAGTGGCTATATGAGAATGATAATGAGATTCCACAATGATCATGGAAATCTGGATCGAGTTTTTGGTAAAGTGTTAGTAGTTAAAGCTGGTTGCATTTAAGGATCATTGTCTAGTGTAGTTTGGAATGAAATTCTTAGGTATAATTAGATGAAGTTAGATGAAAACTGTCACAACCCGTCCTCGAGGCCCGTGCCTTGACTACCCCAAGCCCATCTTCCATAGGCCAGGGGCTGGTGACTAGCACCAAGGCGTAAATCCCGGTAAAGGGAAGGCATTGCCTTTGTAAAGTAAACAAAAAACACCACAGAGTAAGCAGGAAGAAGTAAACACTACGTAAAAACTGGTACAATAGAAAGTGTGTAAAGTAAGTGGGCTAGAATAAAAACCCAAACTGAAAGTAAAGTACAACTCGAAAGGGAAAACAACAACTGAAAAGTAAATCCGCAACGTCGATCCGTCCACTGGAAGTCCCACCTGAAGGGTGGGTACAGATAGCCTCCACTGCTCCTCGGGTCGAGTCGACCGCTCCGAGTACGTCCCACACAGCGGTCCACCTCAAGGTATCGTCCTGCTCTGCAAGCCTCCACCACGATCAGCATTGTCCTTCATCTACAACCAACACAACGTAGTGCGGGCATAGCCCGTGCAGGGGTGAGTATAAGCTACTTATTAGGGACCCCGAGACCCCCGAAGGTCTCCCAGAATCCACAAAGGATAAACCACAAAAGAAAGATACAATCATGAAGTAACATCCGACACTGCTTAGGTATATGCCCATACATATACCTACGTCATCAATTCTCGCTCGGCTCCAACATCCGAGCTCAAGTACAACTCAGTCCACACAGGAAAGAAAAACGTAAATCCACACAGGATAGCACAACACAATCCACAAAGGAAAGTAAAACAGGATTCAGCTCACACATGTATACTTCTTCATATGATGATAAAGATGACCAGATATTACCACTGATTCATCTAAGTCGTCGGACCCACAAAGGATCGATAGGTACTAACCCGTGCAATGACCCACAAAGGATCTGACCCACAAAGGATCGATAGGTAACTAACCCCCACAATGACCCACAAAGGATTTGACCCACAAAGGATCGATAGGTAACTAACCCCCGCAATGACCCACACAAAATCGGACCCACACAGGATCGATAGGTAACTAACCCCCGAAAAGACCCACATAGGATCGGACCCACACAGGATCTGTAGGTGCTGGCCCACACAGGACCGTTGAGCACTGACCCACACAGGATCGGACCCACACAGGGTCGGTAGCACTGACCCACAAAGGATCGTTGAGTGCTGTAGTCATCGTCGTCGAATCCACTGAGGATCTCTACATAGTCGTCGTTGTCACATTAGCACTCGCAGCCGGCTCTAGGGTTCCCACACACAGCAAGCTCGTTCGGGAGGGTCCGCTCCACGAGCCGAGAGGCTGATACATCAACTAACACATAGTCCAGAGTTGATGTATCCAAAAGTTCTGTATCGTCAACAGGAACTCAACGTCGCAGACAGCGCGTCAATCGGACGCCCGGTCTGAGAGTTATTGGCTTTTTCATCCCAGTGGCCCGGTTGGTTTTTAAGGGAAAACCAACATGACCGTACTCCACCTGCGTCCAAACCTCGGGCGAAGTAAGCCAAAAGATCCTTCTCACTTAGAGGAATTCAACAAGTCGATGACACGTCAATCGGACGTCCGAAGCTCAAGATATGAGCGTTTCCACTCCGAGGGCCCGGTTGGTTTCGTGTATGAACCAACCCGTCCAAACCCAAAGTATTCTGAAACCTTGAGTGTGATATACTGAAACGACCGTCTCGATCCAAGGATCACATCGCCGCTGATGGCGCATCGTTCGTAGGCCCATAGCTCAAGTTATGAGAAAAATACTGAAAAAGGTCCGGAGACGGGGGGTCTGGGCCCGGACCAACCCCCCCTGGGTCGGCCTGACCCGGGTCGACCCGACCGGGGTCCGGGTCCAACCCTGTTTGGCGCGACCCGGCCCGGCCAGGGCAGCCCGACCCGGCCTGGGTGCGACCCGGCCGGCGGGTTGGCTCGACTCGGCTCGCCCGAGCGGCCGAGCAAGGGGACCGCGGGGCGTGCTGTCCCCGTGGGAAGAGGAGCTGCGGCCCCGCGTGGGGCCGTGCTTGGTCAGCGGACACGGCAAAGCCGCGTACCGTGTCTCGCCGGAACCGCGCGATCGCGGGTCTGGTCGCCCGCCGCCGCCACGGCTTCAACCACGGCGGCTCCATCCGGCGGCGCACCGGGGCGCCGCCGCCCCCCGGCCGCCGGTGACCCGCGCCGCCGGTGGATTCCGCAGGCCACCGGAGTTGCTTCGGTGGTCCGATTCCATTTCCGTCTACGCTGTAGCTCCTCCTGGGTCCCGTTCTTCACTACGGAATCAACAAATCGTCTCTGCGACACGTTTTGTCGTTGTCTGCCGTTCTGCACACCAAGAACAAATGGTGGTGGGTTCGGACATGTTCGTTAGTCCTCACCCACTGCGTTAGCGGTTTGAAACAACACCATAATATCCCAACAATTGATAAACCACATCCCGCAATAATATTCTTTCCGTGGAGGAAAAACAAACATAGACAGGATTATTTTCAAACGACCCCTACCTCAACATCGTCGTCGGGTGCGAGTACGTTGCGGAATTGACCGTCGCGGTAGGAGGTGATCGTCGCGTCACGGAAGGGGGTCACGTCGATGATCTCCGAGGGTTAAAGAAACACACGGATTTAATTATAAAAATTAAATCCATGTTGAGGATAAAAACCACAAAGGAATTTAAAAGATTTTAAATCTCCTACCTCAAGCTGTTGATCGAAGATTTGTCGCGGGGAAAGATCGTTTCGGAAGAAGCGTCGACGTCGCGTCGATCTCCGGGGGTCGGGCGTTCTTCGTTGCTCTTCGTCGGAGGCCGGCGTTCTTTGCGTTCTTCGCGTTCTTCACGTTCTTCGTGTTCTTCGCGTTCTTCGCGTTCTTCGCGTTCTTCGCGAAGGAGGATGGAGGACTTAAAGTTCTGTCAAATTCTCTCAACGAACAATCCTCAAGAAAGGTGCATTGGTATTATTTTATTAACATGACAACGGTTTGAAAACAGGTTAAGAAATGAACAAATTAATTCATAGAATTAATTTCAACAAATTAACCGCCCAATTAAAAGGAGCGCTTAATTGTTTAAGAAAACCCCATGGTCAATGATGTGTGTCGGGTCGTGCACGTATCTCCTAAGCTGAGATGTGTGGAAGACGTCGTGCACTCGGTGCATCTGAGGTGGTAGAGCCAGGCGATAAGCCACCTCACCAATCCTGCTAAGGACCTGGAATGGTCTGATGAAGCGTGGAGACCACTTTCCGCCTTGACCAAATCTCCGTAAACCACGTCGAGGTGAGACATGCAAGAAGATGTGGTCGCCATCCTCGAAATATAGTGGCCTCCGCCTCCTATCAGCGTAAGACTTCTGTCGGCTCTGAGCTATCCTCATCCGCTCCTGGATGACCTGGACCTTCTCTATCGTGGCCCGGACTATCTCTGGTCCCACAAGTGCTGACTCCCTAGGGTCTGTCCAGCACAAAGGAGATCTGCAAGGTCTGCCGTACAACGCCTCGTATGGTGCCATCCCGATGGTGGAGTGGTAGCTGTTGTTGTACGTGAACTCCACTAAGGGTAGGTGGTCCTCCCAGCTGTGACCCAAGTCGAGGACACATGCGCGGAGCATGTCCTCGAGAGTCTGAATGGTCCTCTCCATCCGACCATCCGTCTGAGGGTGAAAGGCGGTGCTCAGACGTAGCTGCGTCTCGAACGCCTCCTGCAACCCCTTCCAAAGCCGGGAAGTAAAGTTAGCATCTTGATTGGAGACGATAAATGATGGAACACCGTGAACTGTACAATCTCCTCAATATAGAGACGCCCCAAGATCTCCACTGAGACTTGCTCTCTGATGGGTAAGAATTGAGATGACTTGGTGAGTCAGTCGACAATCACCGAAAAGGAGTCATGACCTCTAGAAGTGCTTGGAAGTCTAGTCACGAAGTCCATAGATATCCCGCCCCACTTCCACTCCGGGACCTCCAAGGGTTGTACTAAGCCTGCTGGTACCTGATGCTCTGCCTTCACCTGCTGGCAGGTGAGGCATCGTGAAACGAACTCTACCATAGCCTTCTTCATGCCCAGCCACCAGTGCTGTCGTCTGAAGTCCTGGTACATCTTCACCACTCCAGGATGTACTGCCAAAGGAGAAGTGTGAAACTCTCTCAGCACCTCCTCTCGTAAAGCGACCGGTACTAACGTACGTCCTCTGAAAAGGATGTCGTGCTCTTCTCCAAAGGAGAAGCCATCAGGTGCCTGTCCTGAGGATATCTGTGCACGCCGCGTCTCACAGTCAGCATCCCCACACTATGCCTCTCTGACTTGTTGCAGTAGTGGAGGGGTTACTGTGAGAGACTGAAAGATGGCTGCTCCATCTCTATCCACGAAAGATATCTGCAAAGAGGCTAGCTGCTCTGTCGCCTCCTCAAGTAGCTGAATGATCGTCCTCCTAATGAGAGCATCGGCTACCACGTTCCCCTTCCCAGGGGAATATACTATCTCAAAGTCATAGTCCTGGAGGAACTCGAGCCATCACCGCTGTCTCAGGTTCAGTTCCTTCTACGAGAAGATGTACCTGAGACTCTGGTGGTCAGAAAAGAATGTAAAGTGCTCGCCCATCAGATAGTGTCACCATGTCTTCAGAGTGAAGACCACTACTGCTAACTCCAGGTCATGGGTGGCGTAGTTCTGGTCATGCGGCCTCAACTGATTTGATCCATAGGCAATCACTGCCCGCTCCTGCATCAGGACACATCTGAGTCCGGTCCCTGATTCATCGCAGTAGACTACGTACCCTGCTCCCTCCTCAGACAACCTCAAGGTAGGTGCGCTGGTCAATCTCTGTCTCAGCTCATGGAAGCTCTGCTGACATCTGTCTGACCACACAAAGGCTTTCCCCTTCTTCTTCAAATCTGAGAGTGGTGCCGCAACTCTGGAGAAGTCTGGCACGAATCTCCGATAGTATCTAGCTAGTCCCAAGAAACTCCGCACCTCCGTCACACTCCTGGGTGGCTCCCAAGCTAGCACTACCTCGATCTTTGCAGGATCCACTGTAACTCCTGCCTCAGAGAAGACGTTCCCCATGAAGTGGACTTCACGTATCCAGAACTGACACTTCGAGAGCTTTCCATAAAGCTGGTGCTCTCGGAGTGTGTCTAGTACAACCCCTAAGTGGTAGGCGTGCTCCTCCTCAGTCGTCGAGTATATCAAAATGTTGTCGACGAAGACTATGGAAAATCGATCGAGGTATGGCTGGAAGATCCTGTTCATGAGGCCCATGAACACTTCTGGAGCATTGGTTATGTCGAATGGAATAACCAAGAACTCATAGTGGTCATACCAACATCTGAAGGTCGTCTTCTGCACATCCTCATCCCGAACTCTGAGCTGATGATAGCCAGAAATGAGGTCTATCTTCGAGAACCACTGTGCTCCCTTGAGCTGATCGAAGAGGTCATCAATCCTCAGTAGAGGATACTTTTTCCTTACTGTCACCTGGTTCAGGTGATGATAGTCGACACATAGTCGCAAGCTCCCGTCCACCTTCTTGGCGAATAATATCGGGGAAGCCCAGGGTGAAACATTGGGTCGGATAAATCCCTTGCCCTGCAAGTCCTCCAACTGTACCCGTAGCTCTCGAAGCTTAGCGGGGGCCATCCGATATGCTGGAGTTGATATCGGGGTGGTCCCGGGGTACAGGTCAATATGAAAGTCTACCTCTCTTCGAGGAGGTAGCCCTGGAACGTCGTCGGGAAAAATGTCTGCATACTGATCCACCACTGTAGGAAAACTAGGACTTCGCACGTCAATTGCTCCTAGGATGAGGCTGGCCAACTGATGAGTGATGGGCTGTCCTCTCTTCTATTGAAGTCCATACTGTGCTGCGAAGGCTCCCTTCTCAACGGTGAAGGTGAACCTGCTCCCGTCGGTGCGTACACATCGCACCTTGTGCCTAATATAGTCAATTTGTGCATGGACTGTAAATAACCAATCCATGTCCAAGATGACATCGTAAGGCCTCGACGCCGCTACAAGAAGATCCCACCCGAAGCTCTTGCCTCCTAGAGTAAGCTCACACTGCCAGCACCAGTGCGTAATCATCGAGTCTGCTCTCGTAGGAGTCTCTAGACGTAAGGATCGAGCCAACGGCTTTGTCGGAATCTCCAAGCTCCGAACAAGGGCAGCGGCTATGAAAGAGTGACTCGCTCCTGTGTCTATAAGAACTGCAGCAAGGGTGGAATAGACATAAATAGTACCTTGAATCATCTCAGGTGTGCCGTGCTCATAGGCCTCCACTGCCTGGAGTTGTGCCTATCTCTGCCTGCCAGCTCCCTGTGGTCGGGGTGGACCTCCTGGTGGTGGTGGTGGTAGAGCCTCAAAGCGTCGCCCACCACCTGCTGCTCAGCCAGCTCCTCTGCCTCGTCCGCCTCCTCCCTGCGTACATCCATTTTCAACCCTCTGCCTCTACCTGTGTGGCCCCTCAACCGTCTGCTACTCCTCGGCACGGTGGGTCGGGCAGTCATGAGCCATGTGACCCTGCCCGCCGCATGTGTAGCACTGTCTGCCTCTCGAAAGACTGGCTCCACGCTGTGTTCCCCGCACTGCTGAGCCAGTGTCCTGAGGTCGTCTGCATGAGGGTCTGGTCTTCCTAGACCCCTGAGTCATCCGTCGACTGCCTGCTGCAGAAGTCTCTGCTACGTGCCGCCCCGCGGTAGGTCTCGCCACTAATGAAGGCTCACCAAGGAAGCTCTTGATCAAAAGGGCACGCTCCAGTACTCCTGCCTGAGTCGGAATGCTGAGGGAGATCAGTGATGCCCTGATATCGTGTCTCAATACCTACTCAAAGGTCCGGGCCCAGAATAATGGGTCCCACACCATGTCTGTCGAGTAGCGTGAGAGATCAGTAAATCTCGCCGAGTACTAGGCGACCGTCAAGCTGCCATACCGCAGCTGAAGAAGCTCCTGGATGCACACCGCACAGAGGGTGGCTAGGAAGAACTCCGAGTGGAAGAGGCTCTCAAAGTCCATCCAGAGAAGAGATGCCTCATCATGCACCTGGAGCATCAAGCTCCACCATCGGCCTGTTTTTGCGTGCAGTAGGCTCGCCGCGAGGATCACCATGAGGTTTTCTGGTGTCCTTACTAGCCTGAAAACTCGTACAAGTGCCTCCATCCAGTCCTCGGCTGCCTGGGGTTCTGTCTCCCCGCAGAACCTGGGCGGTTGCTGGTGCTGGAACTCATGCAGTGCCCTGAGGCGACGTGCATCGTCAGCGGCTAGTGCTGGAAGCATCGGTGGCTCGGTGGGTAGAGGTACCGCTGGTGCATGTGCTGTCAAAGGGACCTGTACCGAGGCCTCATCGCTCAGTGGGCTGTCGTCACGTACAACTCTTGGAACCCTAGCTAGCTGCCGTCGTGGGACCATCCTGAAAAGAAACAGCTGCGCCACGGTCAGAACAATATACCTGGTGAGCTGACATAATGTAATCACAAAGCAAACTTGTAACAAACATGCAATCAATGTTTTTGTGCATTAAGTCGGAAATCAGAAGTCAAGGTCCTGGTGTACGGATACGTCGGCCGCCGCACCCACACTGGGCTCCCTGGACTGATAACCACACTCAATACGCTTAACACTATTTCTTCACAGAGAAGAAAGATCAGAGTCCACGGAAGAACCAAACTCCTATGATACCAATTTGTCACGACCCGTCCTCGGGGCCCGTGCCGTGACTACCCCAGGCCTGCCTTCCATAGGCCAGGGGCTGGTGACTAGCACCAAGGCGTAAATCCCGGTAAAGGGAAGCCATTGACTTTGTAAAGTAAACAACAAACACCATAGAGTAAGCAATCAGAAGTAAACACTAAGTAAAAACTGGTACAACAATATGTGCGGAAAGTAAGTGAGCCAGAATACAAACCCAAACTGAAAGTAAAGTACAACTCAAAGGGGAAAACAGCAACTGAAAAGTAAAGAAGCAACGTTGAGCCGTCCACTGGAAGTCCCACCTGAAGGGTGGGTACATATAGCCTCCACTACTCCTCGGGTCCAGCCGACCTCTCCGAGTACGTCCCACCCAGTGTTCCACCTCCAGGTACCGTCCTGCTCCGCAAGCCTCCACCACGATCAGCACTGTCCGTCGTCTGCAACCAACACAACGTAGTGCGGGCATACCCATGCAGGGGTGAGTATAAGCTACTGAGTAGGGACCCCGAGACCCCCGAAGATCTCCCAGAATCCACAAGGGATAAACCACAAAATAAATATACAATCATAAAGTAACATCTGACACGGCTTAGGTATATGCCCATACATATACCTAAGTCATCAATTCTCGCTCAGCTCCAATATCCGAGCTAAAGTACAACTCAGTCCACACAGAAAAGAAAAACGTAAATCCACACAGGATAGCACAACACAATCCACAAAGGAAAGTAAAACATGATTTAGCTCACACAGGTATACTTCTTCATATGATGATAAAGATGACCATATATTTTCACTGATTCATCTAAGTTGTCGGACCCACAAAGGATCGATAGGTACTAACCCCCCCAATGACCCACAAAGGATCTGACCCACAAAGGATCAATAGGTAACTAACCCCTACAATGACCCACAAAGGATCTAACCCACAAAGGATCGATAGATAACTAACCCCCGCAATGACCCACACAGGATCGGACCCACACATGATCGATAGGTAACTAACCCCCGCAAAGACCCACACAGGATCGGACCCAGATAAGATCTGTAGGCGCTGGCCCACACAGGACCACTGAGCGCTGACCCACACAAGATCGGTAGCACTGACCCACAAAGGATCGCTGAGTGCTATAGTCGTCATCGTCGAATCCACTGAGGATCTCTGCACAGTCGTCGTCGTCACAGTAGCAGTCGCAGCCAGCTCTAGGGTTCCCGCACACAGCAAGCTCGTTCGGGAGGGTCCGCTCCACGAGTGGAGAGGCTGATACATCAACTGACACATAGTCCAGAGTTGATGTATCCAAAAGTATTGTATCGTCAACAGGAACTCAACGTCGTAGACGGCGCGTCAATCGGACGCCCGGTCTGAGAGTTATTGTCTCTTTCGTCCTAGGGGCCCGGTTGGTTTTTAAGGAAAAACCAACCCGGTCGTACTCCACCTGCGTCCAAACCTCGGGCCGAGGAAGCCAAAATATCCGGCTCACTTAGAGGAATTGAACAAGCCGACGGCACGTCAATCGAATGTCTGAAGCTCTTGATATGAGTGTTTCCGCTCCGAGGGCCCGTTTGGTTTCGTGTACGAACCAACCCGGCTGAAACCAATGTATTCTGAAACCTTGAGTGTGATATACCGAAACGACCATCTCGATCCAAGGATCGCATCGTCACTGACGGTGCGTTGTTCGGAGGCACGTAGCTCAAGTTATGAGCAAAAGACTGAAAAAGGTCCGGAGACGGGGGGTCTGGGCCCGAACCGTCCCAGCCCGACCCGGGTCCGGGTCCGACGTGGTTGGGTACGAACCATCCCGGCCGGGGCAGCCCAGCCCGGCCTGGGCGCGACCCGGCCGGCGGGTCGGCTCGGCTCGGCTCGGCCGAGCGGCCGAGCAAGGGAACCGCGGGGCGTGCTATCTCCGCGAGAAGGGGAGCCGCGGCCCCGCGTGGGGCCGCGCTTGGTCAGCAGATGCGGAAAAGCTGCGTCCCATGTCTCACCGGACCCACGCGGTCACGGGTCTGGTCGGCCGCCGCCGCCGCGGATTCAGCCACGGTGGCTCCATCCGGCGGCGCGCCGGGCGCCGGCGACCCGCGCCGCCGGTGGATTCTGCGGGCCACCGGAGTTGCTCTGGTGGTCCGATTCCATTTCCTTCTATGCCATAGCTCCTCCTGGGTCCCGTTCTTCACTGTGAAATCAACAAATCGTCTCTGCGACCCGTTTTTTTGTCGTCCGCCATGCCGCACACCAAGAACAAAGGGCGGTGGGTTCGGACTTGTTCATTGGTCCGCACCCACCGCGTTAGCGGTTTGAAACAACACCATAAAATCCCAGAAATTGATAAACCACGTCCCGCAATAATATTCTTGCCTTGTAGGAAAAACAAACATAGACAGAATTATTTTCAAATGACCCCTACCTCAACGTCGTTGTCAGGTGCGAGTACGTCGTGGAATTGACCGTCGTGGTAGGAGGTGATCGTCACGTCGCGGAAGGGCATCACGTCATCGCGGAAGGGCGTCGCGTCGATGATCTCTGAGGGTTAAGGAAACACATGGATTTAATTATAACAATTAAATCCATGTTGAGGATAAAAACCAAAAAGGAATTTAAAAGATTTTAAACCTCCTACCTCAAGCAGTTGATCGCATATTTTTCGCGGGGAAAGAATGTCGCGGAAGAAGCGTCGACGTCGCGTCGATCTCCGGGGGTCGGGCGTTCTTTGTTGCTCTTCTTCGGAGGCCGTCGTTCTTCGCGTTCTTCGCGTTTTTCACGAAGGAGGATGGAGGACTTAATGTTCTGTCAAATTCTCTCAACGAACAATCCTCAAGAAAGGTGCATTGGTCTTATTTTATTAACATGCCAACGGTTTGAAAACAGGTTAAGAAACGAACAAATTAATTCATAGAATTAATTTCAACGAATTAACCGCCCAATTAAAAGTACCATTTAATTGTTTAAGAAAACGCCCTAGTTGACCTTCATTAAAAAGGGTTTTCGCGGGTGCGTTACTTAGCGGAAAAGAAACGGCGGGGCTCGTGTGGGCCCCACCTCACAAATATCCTACTAAGAGGGTAGGATATTTTGAATTGTTCCCTATCCGCTTTAACTCCGCTTAAGCAGCTTTAAGTGTCTTTAATCGTCTTTAAGTGAAATAAAATAAAGTTTGTCATACCACGTTATTTTATTTCTTAACTTAAATCCCAAAAAATTAAAAACCACACCCAAGAAAACGCAACTCCGGAAGAGGCGTTTCTAAGCCAATACTGGCACTGTGATTCCATCGGTGCCCTCAGAATTTGATTCTAAGCACCGGTTCAAAATTTAGAAAACCCCGCTTGTCCGTTAACTGAACGTACCCGATCCAAACATCGGAAAATGTTTCTGGGCACACCGGGCCTCAGAATCATGTGCCTTCAGAAACTGCGTTCTTGTAAAATTCCAAAGAAAATTAAGAAAAAAAAATTTCCTTGAAATTTACAGGTCTTTACAAAAACTATATTGGGTATGTCATATTTTATGTGATTGGTGTGTTTCAAGTATCATATTAATATTTCAAAGGAAGGTCAATTGCAGTTGGACCTTATACAAGGGTTATCAAGACTCATTTAATTCTATTTGAAATTAAGAAAAATGGATGGTATAAGTGTTGGAGTTGTGATTTATAGTATGTTATGATGAGAATGTCTAAAACTTTGTTAGGGTAAACATTATAATTCTATGATCATGATTCGATAACAAATTCCTACTGTGGAAGGCACCGTATCTTGGGATTGACCTTTTCTAACTAGGATCCTTGGTGGGAATCACCATAAGATTAATGATTAATTGGATTAAAAAATAATTTTTCAGGGAGTATGAAATTGATTAAGAATCTTCTAGATGTTTTAGTGGTGTTTTATTAGTGTTATATCAATTTTTGTGACTTTAGCACCTTGTATTTCAAGTGGAGATTTAGAAGTAAATTAAGAATTCAATAATGTAATGTGGTTCTTTGGAATTTATATTATGGAAATAGTAGGTCAAAATTTATTGATGGATGTCCCATGATACTTCTTTGGTACATGAACTGTTATGGTGGGGAGTTTATAATGCCTCTTGTCCATCTGCGTTCATAATATTGATGGGAATTTGAAATTGCAGTTGTTAGAGGGTCATATTTTAAATTGGGATTCAGATTTTGTAACCAATGTTTGAATATCCAATAATATGGATTTTGGATATGGATTTTTCTTGTAAGGGAACCAAGGGGAACATTAAAGTATAAGAGATATCTTGGAAAAGCCAGGGCTTCAACAGTCTCTCTAGATACCCAACGGCTAGCCACCAGTAGGGCACATGATAGCCTATGGCTATGGTAGTGTTTCTATAGACAGTTAGAGCCACTAGATAGTCAATAGGCCAGTAATGGATAAACAAGGGGCTAAAAATGGTAAAAATGGTGATTTCCCCTTGAATCAAGAGATAATTGTGTCCCTCATTTCTCCCTTATATCTTATGTGGGTAAGGCAGAAACCCTCCCCATTCCATTTCTCTTATACTCGGTTTGGGTGGTTTTTTAATCATTTTATTAATTCAAGGTATCTATTTTCCTCTATTTACCACTATTATCGATCTTATCCATTGTCCTCTCTCCACCCAATTCATTCCCTCTTCCCCCTAGTTTAGGGTGATTTTTTGGCATTATGATTGATTCATGTTTTGTTTTATGCTTTGTAAACTCCAATTCACCATAATCACCATTCTCCCATAATTTATTATTCCTTATTCATTGATTTGAGAGATATATCCTCATGGGAATTGTGGTACTATCTTAATGTGATGGCTATTTCACTATGACTATAAAGAGGGCCTCCCAATACATTCTCTGCATGCCACCACTTTCTTTTTTGATGGGGTATATAACTATGTTGAATTATTATATGTTATTTTCATTAATATTGAATTAAATTAGTTCTATAAATGGTCTAATATTTTTTGTACGTGACACTATATTATATTAGGTGTGTGTTATGAACCATCTATGTGCTTTTGAACCAAGTTTCAATTTTGTTACAGTATTTGGGGAGTTTTTTTGTGTTTTTTCCAATTTATAATTAGTTTCATATATAGATTTATATATTACAGTTTGAGGTTAGAAATTAATTAGAAGTTATAAAAAATTGTTTTTGGGTGTCTTACCATGGAATAGATGCCAGAATGGTAGGAAAAGTGTTTTTTGACCTTGGTTAGAGCTTGGGTGTCCTAGGAATATTTATCATCTCGTAAGGGATGTTTGGGTTGGCTTCATTAAAGATATAGGTGGTCCTATAACTTCCCAAATGTAATTAATATAGTTTTTTATGTGAATTGGAATGTGGGGGATATCCACAGATAGTATAAACCTTTTATAGTTAAACATTCTTCAAAATTTAAATTAAAATGTAAAATGTAAATAGAACTCTTGAAAATAAATACAATGCTCTTAGACCACTACAAATCTTGGGTATTGACTTGTTGCCTTAGCCTCCAAAGTCTAATTTTGGGTCTAAATGGGATTATATAAAAACTGTTGGTCAGAGTGGATACTCAGTAGGGGGTGAATTGAGTTACAATTAAAAATTTCTCTTAAAAATATTTCTATTAGAATCCCCCAATTAAAAACTAAGTTAAACTGTAGTGAATTTGTAAAAATATAAGGGTTTTATTAGGTTCTCAAAGGATTGATTGGGTCTTAGTTAATTTAATCAGAATATTAAATTATATTTTGAAACTAACCTTCTTATTTACAATAGTTACAAACACTTGCAAGATTAACTATCAAAGTAACTTTAAAACAATTTTATATTTCAAAGTAATTAGCAGCTGAGTATTCAGTATAGGTTAATACCAAAATAAGTAAGCACATCAGTTTTAAAACAAGAGGTTTAGTCTCAAGCTGAGACTTAGTCCTCCCAAACAATTTATATAAATTTTGATCCACACCCTATATCGGGGTAAAAAACTGTACATAGATTGTCCACGTACTAAAACCTCTACCACAGTTCTTCGTGGGAGAAAAAAACAATAGAAAATAGGCTATCCAGGTCACACATGACCTCTACCACTATCCACAGTGGGATACAAGAGAGATATAAAAGTTTTTTATGAGGATTTAGAAACCCTCCAGTTCAGCACAGAAGATAGTGTGTCTCTAAATATACAGAGCACACACACTTCTCAAAATATAAATAAAAGAATCACTAAGAGAGTAGATATGAGTTTAGAATGATCTAGTGATTTGAAATTCAGCTCTAGACTCCTTTTTAATTAACAGAAATGCTTCTGAGTCCTCTGGTTTTTTTTCTAGAAAACAGAGTTTCATATTCTTCCTTGATTTTCAGTATGTTCAAGTCTTGCTCGAGGTTCCAATAGACTTTGTAGCAGAATAATGTTTCTCAGATTCCAGCAAAAGTTATTCACAACTTTATGCTCTGGTTCATGTGTGCCTTTGGTGTCAAAATGATTATCTTTGTGTATATCCACACCCAGCAGCTTTTTCACTTCTTTTTAGCACTTCTTATTCCTATATTTTTTTTATCCTTTTATAGATTTCATCACCGGCAATGGGAATTATTACATTTTCATAGGTACAAGGTAAAGTTCCCTGACATAACAAAAACTATCATTAATTAATAGTACGTGCATTAAAAACATAAAATATGACTGTTTCTTAATAAATAAATACAAAAATAATTTATGTATCAGTGACTGGTTAACATTCATCTTATCAGTAACTCTCTGTCGGTAGGCTTGTAGTGGTGGACTTTGTAAAGAAGTGAGCTCCTATCGGTAGCTCTCTGTTCTTGTACCGGTAGCTCCTTGTATCGAAAGAAGTTACTTCGTGTAATAGTAGCACTATATACTGGTAACTCCTTTGGTATCTTTGGTCTATTAGTAACTTTCTCGTATCGGTGACTACTTATATCGGTGGCTCTATCTATCAGTGATCATTTTATCAGTAACTCTGTATCACTAGTTATTCATCTGTATGGTTGTATCGGTAGGTCTGTGTCATTCGACTTGTGCATACCGGTAGACTTGTTCTATATGTAGCTCTTCTTCTATCGGTGTCTACTTTGTATCGGTAGACTTTAGTAGCGGTGACTTCCTTATACCGATGGACTTCATAACTGTAGACTTACACATATCAGTATAATTGCATATCAGTAGGCTTAAACATACCGGTAGCTCTGTTCTATACCAAATACCAAGTGTCTATTTGTCTGTAAGAGTAGATTATGCATACTAGTGGACTAAACACTTATCTGTTCAATGCAACACATAACACTGATTTGTTTTATGCAACACATATGCATATTGAGTTAGAATTATTTCAAATTACATATAAACATAGATAAAAATTTATTAACATATTCTAAATATCATTTTAATATTCTCATCAACTCAATATTAGGATGAAAAAGTAATTAATATATGAATGAACATTATTTGGGATTTTCAAAGAATATTAAAACAAAATTGAGATTATAAAAACATGTGAGGTCAAGAATATCCCCCTTTTCTATAATCGCAACTTATAATATTATAATCCCAAAATAATTAGTAATGTATCAGAGGATGTAGCATTAAATCCAATTGTATCAGGGATAATAAGAAAAACAAAACAAAAACAAAGTACTAGAATTATAAAACAAATGTATCAGAGGTATTATAAGGTAAAATTATAGTTCTCATAAGTCTCATAGGTCTCCCCCTTTCTTATGCTCATATATTTAGATTCTCATTTTTCTCCCCCTTTTTCCTTCCATATTTTTTCATATCAAGTCTGTTGTCCCCCTTTGTGATTAACAAAAAGAAGGAAACAAACAAAGAGAGAAATAACAGAATGGAAAAAGGAATAAGATCATTTGTATTTCATGGTGAAAAAGATACAAAGAAATACAAAAAGGAAACAAAAGTAATACAAGTGATTCATATCAAATGTCTTATACACTATTCAATCCACCTCGTGAATGTCCACATGGGATTTTCCCTTGGGATTTGAGGTTGACTTAGACTATGTGGATGCAGGTGGAGGCTTAGGAACACCAGAATTTATCAGGGGAGGTTGAGCTACTGAAACTATTCTTGTCTTGTACTGTGTAGCTCTCTGAGTGATCATAGGATTAAGGCTACGGATGGATTGGACTAGTGTCATCTGAGCAGGAGAAGTAACAGAGGTAGAGGAAGGTAAAGCTGGAGGTACAATGATTGGAGTACTGTCTACATGAAAGAATGGAAGTAATATATTCCTAAAGTCCATTATAATTCATCCTCCTCTTTCCATAGCAGAAATGAAATCATCCATGTTCTCCCTGAATTTTTCTATTGCAATAGTTACCTCTCTGATCTTTCTGACTTGATCTCTGAAGGCTTGATTGAATGGAGGTAACTTCATATTTTCTAATAGAAGTTTAAAATGGTTGGTCAACTGATGCTTGGTATAGACCCTTTGGAAATAGTAATCTAACTTGTCTTTCACTTCTTTCTGAGAAGCAGAAGATTCTCTCAAATAATCTTGGACAATATTAATTATATCTCTAGTGGTAGACACCACTTGAGTCATGGTAGATGAGTCCATAGAGCTACTGGTTGAAGCTGAACCAAACTCCTCCTTCACCAAAGCTCTAATCTTATCCAATTCTATTGAAGTTCTCGAATCAAGAGAACCAATTAAAAAAGTCACAGTTTCCATGAAACTTTTAGTTATCCCACTAATAAGATTTTTCACTGAAGAATCTTGGGTGCTAATAGGCTTTGTTATGGAATGATTAAACTCCTCAAAATCTGAGACCATTTGGCTGACTAGACTCTACACATAATCCAAATCCTTTTCTTCTTGAGATTTAGAACTCATATAGGATTCTAGAGAGACAAATGATCTCTTTATAACTTCAACATCCTCTTCCAAGTTAGAAACCTGATTTTGGAAAGTTTTGATTTCATCCACTATCTATTCCACAAAGGTTGACACATTACAACCAAGAGAGAGTTCAAAATACTTTTCTATATTTCTCGTCTCTTCAACAAATATACTCTTTAACTCGGAAACAAAAGCACTCAAAAACTCTTTCATCTCAACCTTCAAATATTCTACGTCATACCTGGTGACTATATTAGCAGGAACAACAATAGGAGCTCTTTCAGACACAATACTGTCCACTGAGTCATTCATAATTGATTGAATGGATGACACTAAGGATTCTTCCATTTTTCTTATCTCTTACACAAAATGTGTCTTAAGATCAGACTTAGGCTGATCCAGATCATCTTTTATTACCACATTTTGAGGTAATATCTCAAAAAAAAATATCATAATTAACTTCTGGTCGACTAAGGGATGTCTCATTATCAGAATCTGGGTAATCCTATCCACAGACTACAAATGCTGGGGACCTCTGCCTAGTCTTCAATATCAACAGCCACTGAAACATTTCTAATTATGGTTGGATTCTCCCCCCTTAACTGGTGTATTCTCTTGTACAACAATAGCACCCTCAGCTGCTTGGTCTTCCTTAGAAGAATCTTTCACAACAATATCCATTTCTCTAACAGCAGGAGGCTCCTCGGGAATAGGAGCAGGTCTATCAACTTCAACAAGAACAGACTCTAAAAGAATATCAGAACTTCTAATCAGGGGACTCAAACTCAAGATGGCAGAAGCAGATGCTTCAGTTTCAGATTCTCTTCCTTCTTCCTCATTCTCTAGGGTAGCCTTTTCCTGATCTGATCTCTGATTTTCTTCCTCATTCACAGGTTCCTCTTCATTTCTTACACCCAAAACAGTTTATGTACTAGGTAGGTTCAAAGAAGAACTTCCCTTTTCTTATGATACAATTTCAGGAGTTAGGCTAGGAGACATGTCTCGATATCCTCCATCTGCTACAAAGGAATCCTCCTCTTCTGAATCATCACTATAATGCGGCTCCTCCTCATCAGGTCCTAGACCTGGGTCCCTCACATCCTTAGTCCTAGAAGGATGATCCACATGATTAAACTTATAATATAACTTTGTGTCATCAGTAACCTACTCCCCTATCCAAGGGTTCCAGCTTATCTTCATATACATACACATTGTGCTTGTGATAAAAAATTTGTTTCTTACTACAACTGTCTCATCCTGAGACCGAGCTACTCCATTTAATTTAATCATAACTGAAATCAACTTGGAAAAGAATAAATCTCTGGTATTTGATTGGGGTCTAGTCATATCCTCCATTTTAATCATTAGTAGCCTGCACAGATTCACCTTCACACCATGTATCAAGAGATGTAACAGATAGATATCTTGATATCTCAAATTTGCAAAGTCCCCTCTTCTTAGAATAATCACATGTTGTAAAAATTTGAACAACAATCAGTTTTCCATCCATTTCAGCATCCACCACTTTTCTCTTATTGCCACTACCAGTGAGTTCCTCTAAGGCAGTCTCATAATCAAATATGTCACATGTAGGTGGTACTGTCTTTGATTAATATCCAAAAACTCCTACATGTGTTACTCTCAGGTACTCATCCCACTTAGCAGATGAAAAGTCTATTTCCTTCCCATTTACCCATGAAATAATTCTATTTTCCTCATCAGATTTCTCAAAACTCACAAACTCATAGTATTATTTTACTAGCTTCAGATAGTAGAGGATATTGTTCTTCAAGGATCATTCTACCCATTTCTGATCATCCAGCACCTCTAGAACTAACGATTTACTAGACATCAGCCATTCCACACATAGCACTTTCTCGATTACAATATCTTTATTTTGTAAATGCGGGTTTACTGGATGCCTCCCCAACCTTGTTCTACTAACACTGCTACTTTCTTCAGGCCCTGTCTTCTGCTTATTCATATTCATCTCATCAAAGTCATCTCTGACAGTCAGAAGTTTGGTTTTTTCCATCTCTGGATTGAATAAGTTAGGTTTCTTATGAGATTCGTGGATTCAAGTAGTTTGGTTTGAGATAGGAGAGTTCGGTGGATTGAGAAGCAACTAATACATAGTTTTTATCATTTAGGATTCATAAAATAAATAAAACATAATATTTATAATATAGATGATACAGATTCCGGAGGCTAAAGACAAAAGTTTAAAACAGCACATACTAATGGTAAGGAATACCAGTGAGAATTCCTAATGTTCAGGTATATCAGTGAGGTTCACTAACAATGAGGTATATCAGTGAGGTTTCATACCAGTGTGGTATAACAGTGAATTTTCAAACCAGTGAGGTATATCAGTGAGGGTTCATACCGGTGAGGTATAACAGTGAGCATTCATACCAGTGAGGTATATCAGTGAGGTACACAAACAGTGAGGTATATCAGTGAGGTTCACTAACAGTGAGGTATATCAGGGAGGCTTCATATCAGTGAGGTATAACAGTGAGCTTTTATACGCATATAGTCTATCATTCCTAACTCATGTCTAATGTACCATAACCTATCCTAAATTAAAGGCTTGGTGAAAATTTAATCTAATTGATGTTCAGTACCTATAAATTCAAGAGTAATATCACCTTTTTGGTAATGATCTCTCAAAAAATGGTGCCTTACATCAATGTGTTTGGTCCTAGAGTGAGACACGAGATTCTTAGAGATTTTAATTGCACTTGTGTTATCACAATTTATTGATACATGTTTAAACTAATATCCATAGTCCAACAATGTATGTTTCATTCACAAAATTTGTGCAGAGAAACTACCAGCAGCTATATACTCTACTTCAGTAGTAGACAATGTAACAGAATTCTGCTTCTTACTACACCATGATACTAGGGACTTACCTAGAATATGACATGTTCCAGAAGTCCTCTTTCTATCTAACTTGCAACCAGCAAAGTCAACATCTGAATAACTTATTAAATCAAAATATTGTCCTTTTGGATAAAACAAACTGAAGTTTTCAGTATGTTTAAGATATTTGAAAATTATTTTAACAGCAAGAAAATGAGATTCTTTTAGAATAGATTGAAATATTGCACACATACACACACTAATCATAATATTTTGTTAAATATAATTAAGGTAAAGTAGACTTCCAATCATACCTCTGTAATTGGTTTGACCAACTGGTTTCCCAGATTCATCAATGTCCAACTTGCCAGTGGTACTCATGGGTGTATCACTTTCCTTAATACTATCTAAAACAAAATGTTTTAAAATATCCTTTGTATATTTACTTTGATTTAAAATAATACCATTTTCATTTTAAAACACTTGAAATACAAGAAAATATTTGAGTTCGCCCATTAAACTCATTTCAAATTAATTTTGCATACTCTATGAAAAATAAATACACAAGGTATGTTTAGAAGATCCAAAAATGATATCATCAACATATATTTGTACAGTCAAAACATCATTAGAAATTATTTTGATAAAGAGAGTTGGATCAGCAATCCCTTTTGTAAAACCTTTTGAAATAAGAAAATTGCTAAGTCTGTCATACCAAGCTCGTGGAGCATGTTTCAAACCATATAAAGCTTTATATAGATTAAAAACTCGATTTGGAAAATGAGGATTAGCAAATCCAGGTGGTTGTTCAACAAAAACATCTTCAATTATAAAACCATTTAGAAAAGAACTTTTAACATCCATTTGATATAACTTGAAATTCAAATGAGCAGTATAGGCAAGTAGAATCCTTATAGCTTCTAATCTATCTATAGGGGAAAAGGTTTCCTCATAGGAAATTCCTTCCTCTTGACTATACCCTTGTGCATCAAGAATTTCTTTGTTTCTAACTATATTTCCAGAATCATCAACATTGTTTCTAAAAACCCATTTAGTGCATATGGTCAAAGTGTCCTTAGGTCTGTCAACTAATTCTCAGACTTTGTTTCGTTCAAATTGATTTAATTCTTCTTGCATAGCCATTACCCAAAATTCTTTATTTATTGCATCATTGATATTTTTAGGTTCTAACTATGAACGAAAATCTTGATGTTCAACCTGGTTTCTTAGAAAAGCTCTAGTCGGTGTCCCTCTATCAAGATTACCAACAACAGCATCTAAAAGATGATTCTTTAGAATCCTAGTTGATCTAGTAAAGGTAGCACTAGAAATTTCATGTTCTTCTCTAGATTCAGTCACTACAGAAATAGGTTCTAGAAAATTTCCAGGACTAGATGTCTTTACAACAGGTTCATTGATTTTATCATTAAGGTTCAAAACAGACAAATCTTCTTCAAGATTTTAAATGGATGATTTTGGTTCATGTGGATCAGTTTCATCAAACTTGATATGAACAGATTCTTCCACACATTTGGTTCTCTTATTAAAAACTCTATAATCTTTTCTAGTAATTGAATAACCTAGGAAAATTCCTTCATCACTCATGGATTCTAACCTTTCAAGATTATCTTTTGTATTGAGAATAAAGACTTTGCAACCAATAACTTTAAAGTAATTAACCTTAGGTTTCCTATGGTTCCACAACTCATAAGGGGTCTTTTTGAGAGCTGGTCTAATCAGGACTCTATTAATAATGTAACAATCTGAATTTACAGCATCATCCCAAAAGTAAATTGGTTGGTCATACTCATTAAGCATAGTTCTTGCAATCTCATGAAGAGTTCGGTTTCTTCTTTATACTACACCATTCTGTTGAGGTGTCCTAGGGGAAGAAAAGTTGGGACTATATCCACTATGTGAGTAGTAAGATTCTAACTCATGATTTTCAAAATCGTGACCATGATCACTTCTCAAAGTCTTAATATTAAGTCCACTAAGGTTTTCCATAGACTTGGAATATTTAATAAAGTAAGAACAAACTTCATTTTTTAGAGCTAAGAAGTATACCCAAGTGTAGCTAGAATAGACATCTACTAAGACATAGAAATAGTGTTTCCCATTTAAACTAGAAACTCCAGAGGGTCTAAACAAGTCCAAGTGAACCAACTCGAGAGGTTGAGAAGTTGAAACTTATTTCTTTTATTTAAAAGAAAATTTATGTTTCTTTCCCTTTTGATAGGGAATAAAAACGTTATCAGCTGGGAATTCAAGATTAGGTAAGTCTCTAACTAATTTTTTCCTAGTCTATTTTCTAACTGAATAAAAATTTCAGGGTCCTAATATTCTGTTCCATAGCCAAGACTCTTTATGGAAAGAATTCAAGCATGTAATTTTTTGTTTAGCCAAGTAATTCAAATCAACAGCATAAACATTTTCATTTCTCAAAGCAGAAAATACTAAAATATTTTTAGAATTAAAAACATTACAAGAATCATTTTCAAATTTAACATTGAAACCATCATCGCACAACTGATAAATAATTAATAGGTTACACTTAAGTCCATCAACAAATAAAACTTTCAAAATTAAAAGTGAATCAGTGTTACCAATCTGGCATAAGGTGATGATTTTTCCTTTTGAATTATCACTAAAGGTGACATGGACTCCATCAACTTTGATTAAACTATTGGATCATGAGTAATCTCCAGTCTTATGCCCTGAACATCCACTATCCATGTACCATACCTTCTTATGGGAACTTTTCAAGAAACTTTCCTACAAAACATGTTTAAACAAAAAATAATTTTAGTACCCATATTTTCTTGGGTCAAGACAGGTTAGAAAGAAACATTTTTGGTACCCATATTTTTCTAATGGGTCTCATACAATCAATAGATTCAAATGATTTTAGGAGATAAACTTTATTTGAACTATAACATTGTGAATAAATAGTTGAAGCATGTGTATTTCTAGAACTATAACTAGCAGCATTCTATCAAGATTTAGGAATAAATCTATTTTTAGTAATTTGTCTTTGTCCCGGCTGATAGCCTATTCTAGTGGAATATTTTGGTGCCACTTGTTTTCCTAGCTTTGGAGTTAGAGTATTATTTACATTTGTGAATTTCTCTAAGTCCTTCCTTAATTTCTCATTGGACAATTTCAGTTCAGTATTTTCCTTAAGTAATTGAGCATTATTTTCCTTTTCTATATCAAGTGAAAATTTAACAGAGCTGGTCAAAGCATGTTGTTTCTTCAAGGTCTTATACGTTTCCTTCAATTCATTATAGTTTTCTTCTAGCATATTACAATATTCAAAAAATTCAGCTTTAGAAATTTTATCATCACTACTTTCATTCCCAGAATAATAATAATCCAGCATAGAGGAAATATGTACCTCAGAAGTATTAGTCATGAAACACATGTTGGAATGATTCTTTTCAGAATCAGAAACATCGTACTCACTTGTGCTGTCTTCTGAAGCACTCCAGGTTGCCTTCATGGCTTTCTTATATTTTATGTACTTGTGGTCATATTTCTTCCTCAACTTTAACTTCGAGAAATCTGCCTTAATGTGTCCTGTCCTTTTGCATTCATAACATACTATCTCATCATCCTTATCAGATATCTCCCAATCCTTCTTCCAATGACCTTTTTTGTCATATTTTCCTTTATAATTTGGTTTTCTGAATTATTTCTTCTTCCTGTAGAACTTCTTTAACCATCTGTCTATTTGGGCCATCTCTTCATCACTATCAGAATATGAACCTTCACTTGTTGATATTTTAGTAGGTATGTGAACTTTCTCCTTGTCCTTTCCCTCCGAGTCAGTAGATTTAAATGCTACTGACTTCCAACTTGGTTCATCATATTCTTCCTTGTTTACTTTCAGCTCTTCTTACTACATCATCAACATACCAATTAATTCTTTAACAGGAAGTAAACTTATATCACATGATTCTTTTAATTAAAAAGATGTGCCTCTCCATCTTTCTGGAAGACATCTTAGTATTCTCATAATCTACTCCTTTCCAGGAACAGGTTTTCCAAGTGAGCTCATAGTGTTGAAAATTTCATTGAAACTGAGATACATGTCAATAATAGGTTCATCAGACTTCATTTTAAAATTATCATACTTAATAGTATAGGTTTTTAGTCTCATTTCAATAACATTGGTTGTTCCTTCATGGGAAATAGACAATGTGTCTCAGATTTCATAAGCAGTTTTACAAGAATATATTCTATTAAATTCTTCATCACCAAAAGCACAATACAGAGAATTCATTTCTTTACAATTATTATTGTAAGTAGCTTTCGTAGGTTCGTCCCAAGTGGTTCTTTCAGTTTCTGGAATCTTATATCCAATCTCTATAGCAGTCAATATGTCAAATCCCATACTTTCCAAATGAATTTTCATTTTATGTTTCCATTGGACTTAATTTGTACCAATAAATAACGGTGTCTTGTTGGTAGTAGCACCTTCTAGTCTATTATCCATAATCATAATTTATAAAATATATTTAAAGAGATAAAATTTAGAACTAAAAAAAATTTAAGATCTTTAAGATACAACTAATATTATAGTTGAAAAACAGAGTATTTGGATATCCTTTATAAATAACAAACAACCTCTGATACCAAATGTTGGTCAGAGTGGATACTCAAGAGGGGGGTAAATTGAGTTCCAATTAAAAACTTCTATTAAAAATATTTCTATTAAAATACCCCAATTAAAAACTAAGTTAAACTATAGTGAATTTATAAAACTATTAGAGTGTTATTAGGTTCTCAAAATATTGATTAGGTCTCAGTTAATTTAATCAGAAGATTAAATTAGCTTTTGAAACTAACCTACTGATTTACAATAGTTACAAACACATGCAAGATTAACTATAAAAGTAACTTTAAAACAATATTATATTTCAAAGTAATTAGTAGTGAAATATTCAGTATAGGTTAAAACCAAAATAAGTAAGCACATCGGTTTTAAAAGAAGAGGTTCAATTTCAAGCTGAGACTTAGTCCTCTGAAACAATTTATATAAATTTTGATCCACACCCTGGATCGGGGTAAACAACAGCACAGAGATTGTCCAGGTACTAAGACCTCAACCCCAATTCTTCATTGGAGAACAAAAAAACAGCACATAGGCTATCCAGGTCACACATGACCTCTACCACTATCCATAGGTGGTTACAATAGAGTTATAGATGTTTTGTATGAGGATTTAGAAATCCTCCAGTTCATCACAGGAGATAGTGTGTGTCTAAGAATACAGAGCACACACACTGCTCATAATATAAATAAAAGAATCACTAAGAGAGTATATATGAGTTTAGAATGCTCTATTGATTTGAAATGTAGCTCTAGGCTCCTTTTTATTTAACAAAAATGCTTCTGAGTCCTTCTCTAGTCATTGTATTCAAAACAGAGTGTCATTTTATTCCTTGATTTTCAGTATGTTCAAGTCTCACTTGAGATTCCAATAGACTTTGCAGCACATCAATGTTCCTCAGATTCCAGTAAATTTTCTTCACAACATTAAGCTCTGGTTCATGTGTTCCTTTTGTGTCAAAATGAGTATCTTCATGTATCTCCACACCCAGTATCTTTTTCAATTCTTTTCAGCACTTCTTATGTCTAGTTTTTGTCTTTCCTTTTATAGCTTTTTGCTCTGGAAATGGGAATGATTACCTTTTCATAAGTACGAGGTATGGTTCCCTAACATAACAAAAACTATCATTAATTAATAGTATATGCATTAAAAACATCAAATATGACTGTTTCTTACTAAATAATTAGAAAAAGAGTTTAAGTAGAAATGATTGGTTAACATTAATTTTATCAGTAGCTCTCTGTCATTAAACTTGTAGCGGTGGACTTTGTATAGCAGCGATCTCTTAGCGGAAGCTCTCTGTTCTTGTACCGGTAGCTCCTTGTATCGGTAGCAGTTACTTCGTGTAACAATAGATCTATATACTGGTAACTCCTTCGGTAGCTTTGGTCTATCGGTAACTTGCTTGTATCGGTGACTACTTATATCGGTTGCTCTATCTATCAGTGAACATGGTATCCGTAGCTCTGTATCGGTAGCCATTTGTCTGTCTGGTTGTATATGTAGGTCTGTGTCATTCGACCTGTGCATACCCATAGACTAATTCTATCGATAGTTGTTCTTCTATCGGTAGCTTCTTTGTATCAGTAGACTTGAGTAGCGGTGACTTCCTTATACCGGTGGACTTCATAACTGTAGAATTAAGCATATAGGTAGACCTACATACCGGTAGACTTATGCATACTGGTAGCTCTTTTCTGTACCAAAGACCAAGTGTTTGTTTGTCTGTAACAGTAGCTTGTGCATACCAGTGGACATAACACTTATCTGTTCAATGCAACACATAAAACTTATCTATTCTATGAAACACATATGAAGGTTGAGTTATAATTATTTAAAAGTACATATAAACATAGATAAACATTGATTAACATATTACAAAGATCATTTTTATATTCTTATCAGCTCAATAGTAGGATGAAAAAGTAATTAATATATGAATGAACATTATTTGATAATTTCAACGAAAATTAAAACATAATTGAGATTATCAAAGCAGGTGAGGTCAACAAAAACCTTGATCCTAACTAAGTGGTTTGACTGGACTGATTATTCATTAGTTTACCTTGGGTATGTACCCTTGGCCTCCTCTTCATAGAGGTGTGGATTGACATAAATAGAACACAAAATTATGTCTTAAAGAACTTTCCTATAGTACAATTAGAACATTCCCCTAGAAAAAGGTGATGAGTTGATATTGGTTAGCCTTAATGTGTAGTAACATGACCCTTGAGACACCTTAGACGTAATAGGATTGGTGGGAATGGTTATGGGTTGATTGAACCTTTCTATTGAGATATGTTTTCCATGGCAGTTAGACCACGGTCAGGATGAATGGGTTGAGTGTGTAGACCACCGTAGGTAACCTATTAGACCAGATTGAGACTGATGTCCCCATATAGGGTTCATTCTTTGGTACATGACCTAGGGAAAAATAATAGGTTCTCTGATTACTAACATACCCCAAGATGTTGTTTCATGTGATTATTATTTATAATTATTGGTTTCACCTTATAACTCATGTCTCAGTGTGATCCATGGAGGATATAGTGGTAGAGGTGGGTTATTGTGCAGGAAACCCTTGTTTTTTACTTATTCTAGGTATTTTATAGGTTACTTCTTCCTAGATGTTGTGTTTTTATACATATAGAAAACACCAAGTGGGAGATATTAGGTTCAAAATGGAAAACTATATTAGAGAGATGGTCATATTTATTGATATTAAAACACCTTATGGGGTGGTCTGGAATAATCTCCTAGTAGAGAGGTCTGTGATAATATGGAAAACATCCATAGCGGGGAGGTTTGTGATAATATAGGTGGGGGCGAAGTGAATTTGGATATGGTATTATATAGTTTCTAGGAAGAATATTTCTCCAACCATTTGCTTTCTTCCAGGTCTTGTGTTTTCTTTTGAGGCTATGTTTGAGTCTCACAAACTACTAGGTCTCAGAAGTCAAGAACCATTTTATAATAGGATAGAGTATTCCTCGGTGTTTGATACACATATAGAGCATTCCCTATGTCGTTATCATGTATATTGGGTTGTTTATAGAAACTCATCTGTCTTTATCACTACTTACCAAGGGGAAACAACTTCCAATCCATTATTTTGGTTAGCATGGTCTTTATAACGTGCCCAATGACGCTCCAACACTAAATGAAGTAGGTATGGTCGATCGGGGTCATAAACCCAAGGATACCTACAGTTTATTAATTTTTTATCATTATTTATTTATTTATTTAGTTAATTTCACATGAACATATAATTTTATTTCCCACACAAACACACACACACATAGATATAATTATATGGGACTGTGTTGGTCGTTGCCTACAGAGTTTTGTACTCACACCTTGATTAGGCCACTATTTCACTTGGGTACCCTAGTAGACTCTCACTTAGTTATAGGCATAGGTTGGGAAGGGGTCAATGTTTTTCATGATCAAACATGATAGATCTGAGTATTATGAATGGGAGGATGTTATAAATTGATTTAAATGTAGGGACTTACATGTATTTTCATTTATTGGTTTATTTTTTGAAAGTGATTAGCTTAATATGTGATCAAGTGTGTACGATTATTTGAGTAATTCTTCCACTTCCTTTATTATTATTTTCATTGGGATGTTTCACTAATTTCAAAAAAAAAATATAGTGATTTATATAGATATTATAAATCTTTAGTTTATTTTCCTGTTATTATATCATATGATATGAGGTTATAGCATCCCATAGTATGATTGTAGACCTCCACTTACTGTCTGCAGCTTCTAGAGTGTGGGGAGGCCCACTAGAGGTCATGTGGAACCATCGTTCTGATTACTATCCAGAGTGATACACGATAGGATGTCAAATACATGACCATGATCTTATAATGTCTAATTTATCTATATGATGATAACTAAACCTATTAACATAAGGGGGAAATTCCTTGAGTTTGTCTTGGACCAAGTTACAATATCCAACCATCGACCTGTGTATCATAAGGGATAGTTTTACCTTGATCTGGGTTGTGAATAGACTTCTCACCTTTTAGATTTATCCTTTACATATTTTACTCTCATATGAGTTAGGGGATCTAGGGGTATGGGATATATAAAATAAATCACAGACAAAAAAGTTGTACATAATAAATGTAGGAGGAATAAATCGCAGGAAATCATTTTTAATTTAATAAAAAATTATAAAATATAAAAACCCATATAATAATATTAAATTATATTGAAATAAAACACATACATATGTCGATAATGATCTTTATTAGTCATATAAATACAATGCGTTTGTATTTAAAAAACTCTCTATCCTTTATTTTTATTATTATTAATTAAGATAAAGAAACCAAATTAATCAATTAATTAGCTTGTTAATTAATTAATTTATTTATATTAATTTCAATCTAAATAGCCTTGGATATTATCATGCACATTTATCTTAAATAAATTTAATAAATAAATTTTATTTTAAATTTATTAATTACACAACATTTACTTTAATCCAACACAATAGGTACCCATCTAAACTATATAGTGGTTAGAATGGACATCTACGTGTAATGTGGACTCACACAAAATGAAGAATACACAATGTATCACATAATTATCAAGCATGTAATTTTAAATAATAACACATGAACACATGTTTATTTATGTGGCATCTATCACTTTTATTGCATGAGGAGTAAATAATGTGTAATGATGTCCATACATGATGTACAGTAATGAATTTATTGTAGAATTATTTAGGTATTTAGTATTCACTAAACCATATCAAACGTTGTGTATAACTACTAAAAAATATGTAGTTAAATTTAATGGAATGATTAGTTTTACCTTGTATGTAGAATTTTCATTCGATGTACAACCAGTATAAGTGTGCACTCCACAAAAAAAGGTACATGTTTCACACCTTTTTTCACTTTTTGTGGTTGTCCTCAATATAGACCTCTGGACTCGGTGTGTAATATGTCTGAATATTTAAGGATTTCATGGTATATAATCTAGTTACATGCCATGTAATACCTTTTGAACATTTTTTCTCATCTTTAATTCCTTACATTAAGTATAATAAACGAATTATGTGTATTTGACCACATGGTTTCTATTGAATTTGTGGGGATAATTTTGTTGCAATACATGATGTGTGTGCTAGGTACAAGGCATATAGTACCTAAAACCAAATTCCAGTTGGTCCAAGTCAATACAAGGGGTATAATAATTTCATATAATCATCCACATGACCAACCATGTATTGTGTGTATTTTCTTGGTTTTGGGAATTCGGGTATGAAGAATGTACATTTTGATTACATGTTGTTTAGTCCCATGTTATCCATCCAGAATCACTGACACCTCTATATAGGTTTTTCAGATGTTCTTGCAATGTTATAAACATGTTCTAGGTTATACGAAGGTGAATTAGGAAGGTATATGGAATTTTTTAATAAATAAATAATAAAATGTAAATTAAAAATGAATAAAAATTCATATATCAATAAAATATTAAATATTTTTTTTGAAAATGACCTCTTTGGTACCATTTCAAGGTTCTAGACTTAGTGAAAGACAGTGGGTCCCTTTCCAGATGATTGGTTTTCATTGGATCTAATATATAATATATAATAACATGGATAAAAATAATCAGGTCTAATGAATATAACTGATCAAATATGATGAAAGAAATCCCAAAATAAAAAGTATAACTTTTCACATTAAATTTATAATAAATTTAATAATAGAACCACGTCGTTCTTGAAATTCTTCCTTTAATGAAGATGTATTCATTAAAATCCCATAATAGTTGTATCATCATTATATGGAAAGGATCCAAAGTATAATCCCTTTAGTGATGATCAATAGGTATTCCTTGATATTCAAACAATACTAGTGGAAATATAGGTTCTATCGTGGATGATCAGATTTTCTTGAATTGTTCCCCTTGATCAAAACACAATCCTTAGGGATTGAAGGATCTCATCTTTATTTTTGTCATTATTGAGTGGAAAGAATTGGAATAAATCTATCAACCTAGAGAGGAAACCTTGATATGTTCATTATAAGGAAAATTATATTTAGAGATGATGTATTCTTCATAACATAAATTATTTCACACATTCTCAAAAATAATATATGTGGGTATAAATAAATTTAGGGCTCAATATTAATAATTCTGAAAAATTAATTTAATAAAATAATAAACCCAACATATTCCAAATGAATTTAATAAGAATAATAATAATAATAATAATAATAACTATTATTACTAGTATTATTATATCATGGATTATGAAAACATGCAAAAAAACTATCATTTTAATTAAATATATAAATAATTATTTATTCATATGACATTTATGCTTAATAATTTCTATTATCAGCAATATAAATCATATCATACACCTTTATTACCATTTATCATAACTCATATAGTAAATAAATATAATTCATTAAATAAATACATATTATATTCAAAATATTCAAAGTAAATATTTTTTTAATATCCGACTCACATTAATATCATAAATGAACATTTGTGATCATTAAATCTTGAATGAGTATTATTTCAAGATCTTTAAATTAAAATTTATTCTTATTGTTAAATGGAAATATAATTCAACAAAGCTCAATAGAAACATTAATTGTGTGATCCTCTAGGTATACTCCTCGGTGGAAATATGTGAGCTCGCCTAAAGTCCAATATCTACATCTAGAAACACATAAAGGAACTAATAGTGGAATATATTAATGTCAGAAAAATAATAATAACATGAAAACACTCACTATGGAATGTAATACAATTGTATTGATATCTCATTGAGAAGGTTTCATACTCATGTTATTGAACTATATGCTCAATAATCCTTTTTTGACATCTTAAAAAGATCCCACAAATCACTATGGCCATAGAATCTAGTTAGATAATTTAATTTAAATCATAGGTCTGAGTTATTATCTTATAGTTTATGAATAGAAAAAATATTGGATTACTCATTTATTACACATCACTTATGACACACCCAATATGTAATTAATGGGTTTGGGCTGCTATCAACCCGACACCCAATTGGACTCATCACTTGGTCCTGTGGGAATTAATGATCCACAGGGGTTGAAAACTAGGGACTATGATTTAGATTAAACACAATTGGGGACAATTTTCCCATCAAAATATATTTTAATCCCAGTGGTTCTATTACCGAAAATATGTAATAGACCGTTCAAAACATGGAAATCCATACAACATCAAAAATGATTGGTCATAATAAAAATGAAATCAGAAAAAGTCATAAATAATGATTATCCAACAAATTCATATCAATAAACATACATTATCTGTGAATAATATAAAAATTTATTATTAGAAAATCAATTTATATAATGGATGGTCAGCACAGCCGATTAAACAATAACCAAATTAAAAATAGTATCTAAACAAACTTCCCGAACACATCCATCCAACCTATAATTTCTCTCCCCATCCCAACTCACCATCATTATCCTAATAGATTAATGAACTACCTAAAGAGATCCCTTTATCCTGTATAATATATAAGGTCAATATACACATAAAAACTAGATATAATTCCATACACACAAAAAAATTTATTTGTAGGGTGTAATTTAATTGGTCAAGTATGATCTCATAATGGAATCTATGAAATTACATTAATAAAATAAGATATGAATTAGTTTGGAATATAATAACAAAAATGATTATTTTCATATTTTATATTCCAAAATGAAAAAAACCAAACATTGTTGACACAAATAATAAATTCGTATTTATCATTACAACACCAAAGAAAGTAAAAGCCATTTTTCAAGCCAAAACACCAATAATTTCATTTTACAAATTAAATAATAATGAAAAAAATCCATTTTCATTCAAAACATATTCTGAAACAATCTTCTAAACAATTTCAAAAATAATCCCAACCAAAGAGGGAAAAATTATAACACAATTAGAAACCAACATATCATGTATAAAAATGGAAAACAAATAGAAATGGATCCCCTAAATGTGAACAGAAAGTGATATAAGAAATAAATATAAGAACACAATATAGATCCACATATCCAGAAAAAACATTCATGATCTACACCCAAAGTACTAGTTTGTGATAGTCCTAAAAGTTCTAATCCAATATATAAAAAACCATAAATTAGTCCCAAAAATAACACCTTACATCTAAACATCCCACACAAACATAATCATAATGATACATCCCACCTATCCTTATTTCATGCTAGAGGGCAGTTGAGTAGTTTGTGTACCAACTAGGGTATAATGAGTAAATATCTCCCACCTATACTCATAGTTCTCATTGGCCAATTAACAATGGATGTTATCATGAAATAAATGTAATTAAAAATGTTAAGAACAAAAATATTCACACACCTCTCCATCAACACCCTCCAATATAACAAATCTGTTTACATAATACATCCATCACATTATAATAAATTACACATAATTGGATAAAAAATAAGGGGAAATAAATTATTGTCTAACAGTATCCAAATATTTTATTAAATTCACCTAATGGGACTTTACATAAAAAAAAAATTCTCGATTCCATGTACTTTCCTTACCATTTAAATCCCATAAATTCAAAATTATTTGAAACCTATAAAGAAAACACACCATTTTAAATCCAAAATAATTATTTAAATCATGAAACGTTCCTTTTAATAACCCAAAACTGCATGATCTCTGCTTTTTCCATAAAAACCATTTAATGTTCCCCATTAAAAATTAAAAAACATGTGGAATATTATAACATTTATGTAAACATCCACAGGTAAAATACCTGGGAAAAATATATTATGTCAATTTTTTTATCATATAAAATAATTTCTACATTAATAAAAAATAGCATATACACTATACATTAATCAGAAATAGAATTCAAAAAACATATAATTACATAAATAGAAAATTAATGTAAAAATTGTTAAATAACTACCTAAAAGAAATCAGAATGACATTTCAAATCAATTCCATTTATAAATAATTCTCAAAGGGGAAATGAATCACTGTATATGAGTCATTATCATGCACAAATTTAGGTTAGGACCAAATAAAAACCATAAGTTCGACCAAAAAAATATTTAGGCTTCATGGATGGATGGAAAATCAAATGGGAAGGGGGAGGAAAAAAAGAGGAATATTATAAAAGAGAAATAGAATGAAATTACATTTTAGAATGCCTGAATTTGATGGAAATAGAATTCAAATTGATGGAAATGGAGTAGAAAATTTAACTAGTTATCTATGATGGTTGGATAAATGTTAAGAAGATGATAGGAGAATAAAAAAATTAAAATATGTATGATAAAATAAGTAATTTTAATTTTACACGAAATCTGGGTAGACGACAATGTTCTCCAAACCCTTTTCCAATAATGCGGAAGACATTGTCCAAGTAGCAATATAGAACATAATTGACTCACATAATTTCTAATGAAATGTACAGGCTTTGAGTAACCAACATTATGCACACTCGCAAGGAGAGGTAAGTAAGATAGTTATATCTAAGACTTACAGTAATGGTGTTTTACCAAAGAACATATATCATGGCCATTTAAAAAAAATTGAGGATCCTTATACCTAATGATACCTCTATGGTTTGAACTAAACTTTTTAGGTTAGACCATGAAAAAAGGAGTCCCCATTATAAGGTTTATCTACTTGGTTTAGTAAATTGTCCAGTAAACATCTATAAATTTTTTATAGAGGAAAAACTACCATATATTTAAAAATCTAGTCCCGAAACTTCTAAAAATCCCAATTAGCAAAAATAAACATTAAGGTAATAAATAAATAATAATTTTAGCTCTTAAAATATCACCACTATAATTATTTCCACCTATAGAAATCACTTGGTCAGTAATTTAAGGATACTAAACCAAAAAAACACCACTAAATAAGGATAAACCACTATTCCTAAAATAAAAAAAGACAAATCCTCAGAAAAAACTAACAGACCTTAAGTATAGATTTATACGAAACTATTTTATCCAAAAACCACATAGAATTGAATCCAAACGAGTAATGTATGATATTAATAATTCTTATATGTTGGTGGAATGAATGGAAATATCCATAAGAAGAAACCACTTCCAAGGATAACCTGATCCAACAACTACTTCCGAGAAAAAATCGAAGCTACTAAAAGATAAAAACCAAATAAAAATGACATAATTAATTAAAAACATCATTAACCCATGTAATATCATCCCTAAAATGGAGATGGAAAATTTAACATCAAATAATGTTTTATAAGAAATAATACAGTCTCGCACCATGGTCCATTTTATTATAGGGGTCAACTAGGACATAAACTATGAAGTATTGTCTTGTTAAAACCCTAAGAACCAAAACCTGTATGCTTAAGTACTCATTGAACGGAAACTTTATTCCTAATTATTAGACAATGGAACCAAAGTTATCCCACATCAACCCATAAATAATATCACATCAACCTACTAACCATAGAAACTATATTAAAAGCAGTTCAAAACATTACCACATTCAAAACCAAAGAAAACTCAAGAAAATAGGTTTCAAAAACCAAGAAAAACATACTCTAAAAAAATCTAATTAGAAATTATTAAGGGGACATCCATGGGAAAAATCCAACAAAAACTACTATAAATTTATTAACCAGATCTAAATCCACAATGTGGTAATCCAAAAAGCTATTAATTATCCCAAATGAGATTAAAACCTAGAAAATATTTTGGTAGCCCAACATAGAGTATTACACAAGGTATTCCTGGAAGATATAGTAAGGATGAACCATAAAATAAAAATGAGACCATATGAAAAATTATCTACCCTTGAAGAACAAAAAAAATATAGATCCTGGGAAGGGACTACCAATCACTATAAAATATTCATGAAGTCCAAAAACATATCCAAGAGGAGAGAACATCCTGAGCTCACAACTCTATTCTGGGTTTGGGTGAAATCTATTATCGGATAAAACCACATAAAGAGATGACATGTTCCACATTAATGATCAATAACAAAGAAAACAATTTAAATTCATTCATGTCCATTACAGGATGCATATTAAATTAACACAATGCATAAATATCATAAAGTCTTAATTCCCAAATTGACCAAAATAGACCCAATATTGATAATGGAAAAATATGAAAATATTACCCATTTAAAATAAAACACATCAATAATAAATCGAAAAAAGTATTTTCTATTTAAAATAAAATTCATTAAATAGATAAATTTGAAACTATTTTCACCATGGAATACCTTTAAAAAAACACATCACTTATTTCAAAATGATTCAACAATGGTAACATTCTGTAACACCCCAAGCTTCCACGGTACATTTCCCTTCGAATAATGCGATAGCGTGTGTTGTACGCAACCTCGAGTTCTAACACACACCACAACTAATTAAACTAGCCGTTGTGAATAGTAATACCTACTTTTTGAAATCAAATATATTTTATATTTCAAAATGGACTTCATTTTTGGATTCGGAATATTGAAATTATCCTAGGGTGAAATTTTGGTACTTTTCGGATAACTTTTATATTTTGATGAATAGTGAAAATTACTAAATTTTAATTAAAATCAACTTTTTTAATCAAAATAATTAATATTGATAAATTATGAATTTGAGTGGTTTTAAAGTATATTTATAATATATTTTTACCATTTAATTTAATGTTTGTCATTGGACATAATTTCATAATTAAACCAGACATAAACAAGTGTCAATCTTTTGATAGTTATTATCTCTTAAAAACACGCTTTTTATTTTAACAACGGGAATTAATTTTAAATTAATTTCTGCCACTTCTGTGTTTTGAATTTGGAAAAATGGATTACATATTTGGAATCAGGATGTCCAAATTATGTAAATAGGTAACTTTTATTTTTACACATTTTGAATAATTACTGCGGTAAATATTTTATTTACCATGGTTAAAGGGTAAATCCGGTAAATAAGGGTTAAAAAATAATATTATAATAATATACAATTACCCTAAAACGTGTCCTAACCTTATTGGTGGACACATACCCGACCATGGGAATCCTTGGGTCGATTTGGGGACCCCTTAGAGCAACTTGTATGTGGTAGGGACACATTATATTAATAAAGTTAAAATAAAAATAAAAATGGCATAAGCTTACATCTTTTAGAAGAACAATTTTTACATAGGGTTGTACATGTTGGATTTTCGATTATAAATATTCATTAGAAATATAAACAGATTTCCTACATAATGATATTTTATTTATAATTTTTAGACATTAAATAATTTAAATTATTAATGACACAATAATGATGCAATGTTTACCTCATTAATAAATCATTTAAATAAATAAGATTATAATGATTAAAATATTATCTAAAACCTGTAAAATTCTTATTGGTTGATGTTATTTAGAATATGAGTCATCTTATCTTCGACCGCAATTATTTTTGGACCATTATAAATCGAATTTAATTATATTATAAAGTAATACTTTCACTCTTTCCTAAAGAGCCCCTCCTCTCCCTTATAAAAGGAGACCACTTCTACTCATTCCTCACACCTCTCAAGCCACTTGTATCGTCCAAACTCTGCCCAAATAAGTTCCCCACATCCCTCTCCTCCTCCTTGAAGCTTCCCCTTAGGCATAAAGCATTTCAAGAAGTCCTTTGGTTCCAACCAAAGTGAGTTACCTAAATTAAAGGTAACGATTTCTCTTAAATTAGTTTCATTTATTTTGCTTCTCCAACCCCCAAACTCTTTTTATTTCCTTTCTTTTGTAACAACAAAAGTATCCTCAATATACTAAGATGTTTTTATAAGAAGTATTAGAACTACACATACACACACCTCCATCTAATGGATGATGGACATAATGTTTCTGTGAAAGGCAAACTAACGCCTCACGAAACGATGATTGTTCAAATACATCTTACCGCCTCTCATGGTGGCCATTATGATGGAACTGTAATTAAGTGTGATATTAATGATACATATTTTATATATAAGCTTCTGTAATTCCATTTTATTTCATACCATTATTCTTTTCATGTTGTATATACATACGATAATTTCATTTGAGGAAGTGCGGACTACCGCCCCCTTATAATGATATGACTCGTTCATACCACACATGGAACATATAAAGAATGGTGTTAATGAACATAAATAACATATATAAAATATTATATTATACTGGAATAATAATATACCTATGTATCATTTGGATTCAATTCTTTTAAAATGAAAAATTAAATGGAAGTAGCATTCGTGCGTACGTACGGACTACCGTCTCCATGAACACGGTGAGATCCATCCTCCATCGTATCCATTCAAGTCTTATTCTCATTTTAGGTTTAAAAATAATGTTAATATAATTCTGATTATGAATAAGATATAATATATCCATTACAAATATGTCTTACGTAACCAAACATTTAAGAAGAACGAATCGATTATCACCCGAAATGACGATAATACTAAGATATTATTAATAAAGCAATGTTAAAAGATCATATATGATATCATATTGATGTATATGATTATTGTATAATTTAATAACAATGTTTTAATTATTATACAGGAGGTTAACATACCATCTACTAAGGGAAAGTTCAAGGTAAGGGAGTTTCTTATCTCACTTTCAATTCCGTGAGATTTCCATTGTTCGCCACTAAATTATTGAAAGTGGTGTATTGTGTACGGCCATTTGATATATATTATCATGATTCTCATTATATTCATGTTATTCTGTAAATAATTTGGTGGTTATTAACTTTTGGCCATACGACTCAGTTGATTAACGTGGTAAGGGGTTTTCATCTCACTCCTTATTCCCGTGAGATTCATGTCATATTGCCACCATTACCTTTTGTGTGGTGTATGTTCTGCCCATAATTATATTCTTTGTGTAATACACTCTAATTTATGTGTATTTACATATTCATTGTATGATACCTCTTTCATGGGTTGTATGTTTCATAAGTTACCAAATTGGTAAGGGTTATTTCACAATCTCTTCATTATCCGAGGTTGTTTATACGTAATAATCTACTGGGATCTCGTTATAATCCACATCCATGTTTCTTCAAAATGTATTTCAAAACATTTTTAATATTTAAAAGAATATGGGTTAAAGTCATTTATACCCTTGTTTGACTTTTTATAAGAGGTTTATAAGGGAATCTTTCCGTCGTTTTCCAAACAAGGTGCTTTTTACCCTTTTCGACAGAATTAAGATAAGAATGTTTTTTTAACTTATACGGTGGGTGCGGTTATTTTCCGCCGTTATAAAATCGTAAAAGCTTCCCTTACAAGCTTATAAGAATATTTTCAAAGAAAATGTTTTATTTTATAAATATATGTCTCTTAAATGATTTCAAAATAGAAAGAGATATTTCTTTAAAAAGAGTTTTGATTTCATCTATGTCAACATCCTTTAATGGATTTTACGCTTATTTGAGGATGATATATTATGATACAAAACTTTTATATTGTATTGAAGGTTTTGTGATATGTTTGACTGTGGATGTGCTATTTTTTTTATATACCATTCATGGTTTATGGTGAAAGTATTGACATTTCGTATGCTAGTTTTAATACGAATGTTTATGTTATGTTTAAACCTTTTCATATGGGAATGCATTGGACTTAATATGTGACGGGTGGAGCCCGCTATAGCTCCTCGATGCATCGGTAGGTCTCATGAGACAAACTAGTGTCTTGGCACAAGGCCTTGGAAAAATCTTATTTGTAGTCTTGGCACGAGGCCTTGGCTATGTGGTTATGATAGTCTGGAATTATGCATTCCTTCATTATGAAAGTGGTTATTGATATTGCATGTGATTATTCGATTAGTAGAATATCCATGTGAATAAGTAAATGGAATTATTTCATTTTATTTATGCCATACTATGTTGAAGTTAAAGTTTAAAAGGCTTTTGTTTTAGTTATACATTGCCTTAAATGTTTATTCTTATTTATGAATGTTTCCGCTATATTGTTATCCTTACTGGGCATTTGAGCTCACCCCTTTTCTATGTTTTATTTTTCCCAGGATGTGAAGAAGTAAATTATGAATGACTTGGAGGGATATTATGAGGGGTTAATAGTGTGGACTATGGAGACAATATGTTGTTGTAGTAGTTAGTTTTCATTTTGATGATGTAATGTAAAACTTATGAATATATCTAGTGTTTCCAAGGCAACTAAACCAATCGGTCTTTCGAGATTTGATCTTTCTTGTGATCATGCCAATGTTACGAAGTAATGCACCGACTCTGGGTAACTGGGGTCGAGGCGTTACAGTTGGTATCAGAGGAAGTTTAGTACAAACCTTGGAAGCTAGATTTAGATAAACTCTGATTAGAGCACGTAGACCTAAGATGAACTTTGAGGATTAGTATAGAAGAACTTCCTAGAATTTTGGTATTGTAGAGATTTTGTGAGTTTTCCGTGCAATACATCCCTGTCTGGATACGAGCAGGTAGAGGCGGCTCTGGCACAGATGTACCTAGGGGTAAAACCCGAAAACACCGCTTTGAGCTAGACTCGAACGGGAACTGGTGCACGACAACGGGCCTTGCTGCACTCTTGGTTACGACACTCCCGGGGGATATGCTTAGGATAACTCTCATTTTCTTTTCAAATCATTATGAAGGGTTTATGAGTATATAATTCCTCAAAGAAAACATTTTTATGATTATGGATTATATCCATAAATAGTTCAATTTATGTTAAGTATTTTATAAGTATGGGATTATGTATTTTGATTCATAAACTGATCTAGTTTATGCCATTGTTTAGAAATGGCGCCTAGTGGAAGAAATGGAAACCGTATCAATGCACGCACTCTATGTAGGGATTTCCCTCCCGCTCAAGATAATTATAGTGTAGCTGGTGATGCAACTGGTTCTGATCAGCTAATCACCATACTGGGACAACTTACTCAGGTTATGAATAATAACCTTACCCGTATGGAGCACCCTGATCCGCAGCGTGGAGGATCAATGTTAGATCGATTCATGAGGCAACAAACACCAACGTTCAATGGGAGTACAAATCCCTTAGTAGCTGAGCAATAGATAAATTCCCTAGAGAAAATATTTCAGGCTTTGGGGAGCAGTGAAAGGGAAAAAGTTATCATGGCAGTTTATCACCTCACTGGAGATGCTGATCAATGGTGGTCATTGATTCAAAACATTAAGGAAGATGATGAAGTATCAAATATGGAATGGAGGGAGTTCAAAGATCTGTTTTTAGAAAAATACTTCCCTCGCGACCATCGAGCAGATATGGAAAGGCAATTTCTAAGTATGAGACAGAAGGAGGATGAGAATGTCACAAAGTATGAGGCTAACTTTACAAGGTTAGCGAGGTATGCTAGAGATTATATTCGCAACCCAAGAAGTAAGATTGATCGTTTCTTTGATGGGTTAAAACCATTTCTCCGTCGAGCATTAGTCTCACAATCCTTTTCGTCATACGAAGACATTGTCTCATGTGCTATCAAGACCGAAAATGAATTCTCTAAGTCTTATGACTTTAAAGCAAAGCAAGAGAAGAAGAGACCTGCTGATCAATCTGGGAATGGAAATAAGGGGAAGAAGGGAAAGGTTGAATATCCATCCTGTGGTAAATGTGGGAAGAAACACCCCGGTTCTTGCTTGATGGGAATGGGAGTCTGTTACAAGTGTGGTGAAAAAGGCCACCAAGCTCGTGATTGCAAGGGGAAGAAGGAAGCTACCAACGTTCAGTGCTACAATTGCAGGGAGATGGGGCATTATGCAAATGAATGTCCTAAGCATCAGGAGAACTTACCTCAGAAAAGGCCAAGGGATCAAGGCCAGGCTTATGCTATCACTACTGCTAAGGTAGAAGCTCCGAAAGACGTGGTGGCAGGTAATTTAATGGTTTCCTCATGTTTAGCAAATGCATTATTTGACTCTGGATCGTCGCATTGTTTCATATCTTCCCAGTTTGCTAAGAAAATTAGATATTTACAATTTGATTTAATAAGGGAGTTGTCAGTTAAAACTCCTAAGGGAAGTATCATTGCAACAAAGTTTTGTGAATCAGTCCCCATTAGAACACATAAATTTTCTTTATCTGCTGATCTCATCGTCATACCTATGATTGAGTTTGATATAATCCTCGGTATGGACTGGCTTTCGGACTATGATGCGAAGATTTATTGTAAGAAGAAAGAGGTTACGATTCTTGATGATAAAGATAAGGAACACCTTATTTTTAGAGCAGAATCGTCACCACCTAATTCTTATTTAGATCCACCCCCAGTAGCTCAACTTAATTTAATTATTGGGGAGGAAGAGAATGAAATAACTGTCGGTGAGGAAAGGAATGTTCAAATAGAGGATGTACCTGTTGTGAAAGAATTTGTAGATGTATTTCCGGAAGATTTACCTGGACATCCTCCAGAACGAGAAGTTGAGTTTTACATTGATTTGATTCCTGGATCAAGGCCTATATCGAAGACCCCTTATAGAATGGCCACTATAGAATTAGTCGAACTAAAGAAACAACTAGAGGAATTGAGTAATAAGGGATTTATTCGCCCTAGTGTTTCTCCATGGGGAGCCCCTATTCTTTTTCTTAAAAAGAAAGATGGATCTATGTGGTTATGTATCGACTACAGGGAGATCAATGCTATAACGATAAAGAACAAGTATCCCTTACCTCGTATTGATGATTTATTTGACCAACTGCATGGAGCTCAATACTTTTCAACGATTGACCTTCGATCTGGATACCATCAATTGTGTGTGAAGAAGGAAGACATTTCGAAGACAGCATTTCGAACCAGGTACGGGCATTACGAGTTTACTGTAATGCCGTTTGGATTGACTAATGCACCCTCTGTATTCATGGATCTGATGAATAGAGTTTTCAAGGAGTATCTCGATGAATTTTTGGTGGTATTTATTGATGATATCTTGGTATACTCCAAAACCTACGAAGATCATGAAAATCACTTGCGCATTCTCTTGAAGACTCTGAGGAGGCATGAATTATATGGGAAGTTTAGCAAGTGTGAATTCTGGCTTCAGGATATTTCTTTTCTTGGCCATATTGTCTCTAAAGATGGAATATCTGTTGATCCTTCTAAGACCAAGGCAATCCAAGAATGGCCAGAACCTATGAGTATAACTGAGGTACGTAGTTTTATTGGTTTGGTAGGTTATTATCGACGTTTCGTCCAGAATTTTGCCCGATTGGCTAACCCATTAACGAAGCTCACACGTAAAGGGGTTAAATTTGTTTGGACAAAAGAGTATGAAGAATGTTTTGAATAACTGAAGAAAACATTAGTCAATGCTCCTATATTGACTCTACCATCAGGGAATGATGGGTTCGTTATTTATAGTGATGCATCGAAGAAAGGACTTGGTTGTGTCCTTATGCAGAATGATAGAGTTATTGCCTATGCATCACGACTGTTGAAAATTCATGAACAAAACTATCCTACTCATGATCTTGAGTTAGCAGCTGTGATCTTTGCTTTGAAGATATGGAGACACTACCTCTATGGTGAAAAATGTGAGATTTATACTGATCACAAGAGTTTGAAGTATATTTTCTCACAAAAAGAACTCAACATGAGGCAAAGGAGATGGCTTGAATTACTCAAGGATTATGATTGTACGATACACTACCACCCGGGGAAAACAAACAAGATGGAAGATGCTTCGAGCAGAAAAGACCATGGAGTTTTGAACATGATGAGAATTGAAAGGGATCCAATTATCATGGATCTAGTGAAGATGGACATGGGAATAACCAGGGAAGGTGAAACATCAATGCTTTTTCAAATGGTTGCCAAACCATCTTTACTAGAAAGGATTAAGAGTTCTCAGACCGATGATGAAGAATTTCAAAAGAAGATTAAAGCTGTGAATGATGGGAGATTGAGAGACTTTGTGTATGAAGATGGAATTTTGAAATTCGGGAAGAGACTTTGTGTTCCCGATTTACCTGATCTTAAAAGGGAATTGCTGGATGATGCTCATAGTTCCAATTTCTCTATACACCCTGGGAGCACCAAAATGTATAGAGATTTGAAGGAACATTTTTGGTGGGACAACATGAAGAGGGAGATTGCTGATTTTGTGTCAAGATGTATGGTTTGTCAACAATTGAAAGCTGGAAGGCAACAGCCTGGAGGAGTCATGCAACCTCTTCCCATACCGGAGTGGAAATGGGACAATATTACGATGGACTTTGTCATGGGGCTACCAAAGACTCCTAGAAGGAATGATGCAATATGGGTTATTGTTGATCGTCTTACCAAGTCATCACATTTTCTTGCTATAAGAGAAGATCTACCCCTGGAATGTATAGAAAGACTATATATTAATGATGTTGTGAGACTTCATGGAGTACCCTTATCAATTGTTTCTGATCGTGATCCCCATTTTACTTCAAGATTTTGGAAAAGTCTTCAAAAATCTCTGGATACTGAACTTCATTTGAGCACTACTTACCACCCTCAGACAGATAGATAATCAGAACGGACTATTCAAACCCTAGAAGACATGTTGAGATCTTGCTCACTTGATTTTCAGGGTATGTGGGATCAATATTTACCACTGGTAGAATTTTCCTATAACAATAGCTTCCATTCGAGTATTCAGATGGCACCATATGAAGCATTATACGGAAAGAGATGTCGTACACCAACCTGTTGGGATGAGGTTGGTGAAAGAAAACTTGTAGGCCCAGAACTGGTGGAGGAAACGGTGGAAAAGGTGAAGGTAATCCAAAATCACATCAAAGCAGCTCAAAGTAGGTAGAAGAGCTATGCCGATAATCGAAGGAAGGATTTGGAATTTCAAGTCGGTGATCATGTTTTCCTAAAGGTATCTCCATGGAAGGGAGTCATACGTTTTGGTAAGAAAGGTAAATTGAGTCCCAGGTACATCAGAGCTTTCGAAATTCTAGAACGAATTGGGGTTGTAGCTTACCGATTGGCAATGCTGCCAAGTCTCCCAAAAGTTCACGATGTGTTCCACGTATCTCTGTTGAGGAAATACATGCGTGACCCAACGCATGTACTCACCTATGAGGAATTAGAACTGGAACCCGATCTGTCTTATTGTGAAGAGCCTGTCAGGATTCTTGATACAAGAGAACAAGTACTGAGAAACCGGACGACGCGTCTGGTAAAAGTTTTGTGAAGAATTCATAAGATGGAAGAGGCAACGTGGGAACCCGAGGAACTTACGATGAAGAACCACCCGATTCTTTTTATGCAATAATACCCTAGAAATTGCGAGGATGCAATTATTTAAAGTAGGGGAGAATGTAACACCCCAAGCTTCCACAGTACGTTTCCCTTCGAATAATGCGATAGCGTGTGTTGTACGCAACCTCGAGTTCTAACACACACCACAACTAATTAAACTAGCCGTTGTGAATAGTAATACCTACTTTTTGAAATCATATATATTTTATATTTCAAAATGGACTTCATTTTTGGATTCGGAATATTGAAATTAGCCTAGGGTGAAATTTTGGTACTTTTCGGATAACTTTTATATTTTGATGAATAGTGAAAATTACTAAATTTTAATTAAAATCAACTTTTTTAATCAAAATAATTAATATTGATAAATTATGAATTTCAGTGGTTTTAAAGTATATTTAGAATATATTTTGACCATTTAATTTAATGTTTGTCATTGGACATAATTTCACAATTAAACCAGACATAAACAAGTGTCAATCTTTTGATAGTTATTATCTCTTAAAAACACGCTTTTTATTTTAACAACGGGAATTAATTTTAAATTAATTTCTGCCACTTCTGTGTTTTGAATTTGGAAAAATGGATTACATATTTGTAATCAGGATGTCCAAATTATGTAAATAGGTAACTTTTATTTTTACACATTTTGAATAATTACTGCGGTAAATATTTTATTTACCATGGTTAAAGGGTAATCCGGTAAATAAGGGTTAAAAAATAATATTATAATAATACAAAATTACCCTAAAACGTGTCCTAACCTTATTGGTGGACACATACCCGACCATGTTCATCCTTGGGTCGATTTTGGGACCCCTTAGAGCCACTTGTATGTGGTAGGGACACATTATATTAATAAAGTTAAAATAAAAATAAAAATGGCATAAGCTTACATCTTTTAGAAGAACAATTTTTACATAGGGTTATACGTGTTGGATGTTCGATTATAAATATTCATTAGAAAGATAAAAAGATATCCTACATAATGATAGTTTATTTATAATTTTTAGACATCAAATAATTTAAATTATTAATGACACAATAATGATGCAATGTTTACCTCATTAATAAATCATTTAAATAAATAAGATTATAATGATTAAAATATTATCTAAAACCTGTCCAATTCTTATTGGTTGATGTTATTTAGAATATGAGTCATCTTATCTTCGACCTCAATTATTTTTGGACCATTATAAACCGAATTTAGTTATATTATAAAGTAATACTTTCACTCTTTCCTAAAGAGCCCCTCCTCTCCCTTATAAAAAGAGACCACTTCTACTCATTCCTCACACCTCTCAAGCCACTTGGATCGTCCAAACTCTGCCCAAATAAGCTCCCAACATCCCTCTCCTCCTCCTTGAAGCTTACCCTTAGTAAGAAAGCATTTCAAGAAGTCCTTTGGTTCCAACCAAAGTGAGTTACCTAAATTAAAGGTAAAGATTTCTCTTAAATTATTTTCATTTATTTTGCTTCTCCAACCCCCAAACACTTTTTATTTCCTTTCTTTTGTAACAAAAAAAGTATCCTAAATATACTAATATGTTTTTATAAGAAGGATTAGAACTACACATACACACACCTCCATCTAATGGATGATGAACATAATGTTTCTGTGAATGGAAAACTAACGCCTCACGAAACGATGATTGTTCAAATACATCATACTGCCTCTCATGGTGGCCATTATGATGGCACTATAATTAAGTGTGATATTAATGATACATATTTTATATATAAGCTTCTGTAATTCCATTTTATTTCATACCATTATTCGTTTCACGTTGTATATACATACGATAATTTCATTTGAGGAAGTGCGGACTACCGCCCCCTTAAAATGATATGACTCGTTCATACCACACATGGAACGTATAAAGAATGGTGTTAATGAACATAAGTAACATATATAAAATATTATATTATACTGGAATAATAATATACCTATGTATCATTTGGATTCAATTTTTTTAAAATGAAAAATTAAATGGAAGTAGCGTTTGTGCGTACGTACGGACTACCGTCTACACGAACACGGTGAGATCCATCCTCCATCGTATCCATTCAAGTCATATTCTCATTTTAGGGTTAAAAATAATGTTAATATCATTCTGATTATTAATAAGATATAATCTATCCATTACAAACATGTCTTACGTAACCAAACATTTAAGAAGAACGAATCGATTATCACCCGAAATAACGATAATACTAAGATATTATTAATAAAGCAATGTTAAAACATCATATATGATTTCATATTGATGTATATGATTATTGTATAATTTAATAACAATGTTTTAATTATTATACAGGAGGTTAACATACCATCGACTAAGGGAAAGTTAAAGGTAAGGGAGTTTCTTATCTCACTTTCAATTCCGTGAGATTTCCATTGTTCGCCACTAAATTATTGAAAGTGGTGTATTGTGTATGGCCATTTGATATATATTATCATGATTCTCTTTATATTCATGTTATTCTGTAAATCATTTGGTGGTTATTAACTTTTGGCCATACGACTCAGTTGATCAATGTGGTAAGGGGTTTTCATCTCACTCCTTATTCCCGTGAGATTCATGCCATATTGCCACCATTACCTTTTGTGTGGTGTATGTACTGCCCATAATTATATTCTTTGTGTAATAAACTCTTATTTATGTGTATTTACATATTCATTGTATGATACCTCTTTCATGGGTTTTATGTTTCATAAGTTACCAAATTGGTAAGGGTTATTTCACAATCTCTTCATTATCTGAGGTTGTTTATACGTAATAATCTACTGGGATCTCGTTATCATCCACATCCATGTTTCTTCAAAATGTATTTCAAAAAAAATTTAATATTTAAAAGAATATGAGTTAAAGTCATTTATACCCTTTTTTGACTTTTTATAAGAGGTTTATAGGGGAATCTTTCCATCGTTTTCCAAACAAGGTGTTTTTTAACCTTTTCGACAGAATTAAGAAAAGAATGTTTTTTTTAACTTATACGGCGGGTGCGGTTATTTTCCGCTGTTATAAAATCGTCAAAGCTTCCCTTACAAGCTTATAAGAATATTTTCAAAGAAAATGTTTTATTTTATAAATATATTTCTCTTAAATGATTTCAAAATAGAAAGAGATATTTCCTTAAAAAGAGTTTTGATTTCATCTATGTCAACATCCTTTAATGGATTTTACGCTTATTTGAGGATGATATATTATGATACAAAACTTTTATATTGTATTGAAGGTTTTGTGATATGTTTGACTATGGATGTGCTATTTTTTTATATACCATTCATGGTTTATGGTGAAAGTATTGACATTTCGTATGCTAGTTTTAATACGAATGTTTATGTTATGTTTAAACCTTTTCATATGGGAATGCATTGGACTTAATATGTGACGGGTGGAGCCCGCTATAGCTCCTCGATGCATCGGTAGGTCTCATGAGACAAACTAGTGTCTTGGCACAAGGCCTTGGAAAAATCTTATTTGTAGTCTTGGCACGAGGCCTTGGCTATGTGGTTATGATAGTATGGCATTATGCATTCCATCATTATGAAAGTGGTTATTGATATTGCATGTGATTATTCGATTAGTAGAATATCCATGTGAATAAGTAAATGGCATTATTTCATTTTATTTATGCCATACTATGTTGAAGTTAAAGTTTAAAAGGCTTTTGTTTTAGTTATACATTGCCTTAAATGTTTATTCATATTTATGAAAGTTTATGCTATATTGTTATCCTTACTGGGCATTTGAGCTCACCCCTTTTCTATGTTTTATTTTTCCCAGGATGTGAAGAAGTAAATTATGAATGACTTGGAGGGATATTATGAGGGGTTAATAGTGTGGACTATGGAGGCAATATGTTGTTGTAGTAGTTCTTTTTCATTTTGATGATGTAATGTAAAACTTATGAATATATCTAGTGTTTCCAAGGCTACTAAACCAATCGGTCTTTCGAGATTTGATCTTTCTTGTGATCATGCCAATGTTATGTAATTAATGCACCGACTCTGGGTAACTGGGGTCGGGGCGTTACACATTCTGAATCCAATTTGCAAATAAAATAAGAAAATTCCATGATTTTATCAAAACTAGAAACCATTTTGAAAATATATTATAAATTCAATTCCAAATTCTATCATGACCCATACCTTGGTACATTTTTCATGAATACCCCATGCATGCCTTCCATAGGCCAGGGGTTGGCAACAAGTAGCGAAAAGGCATATCCCTAAAATAGGAAGGCATTGCCTTTAAACCTGTACAACAAACAGTCCAAGAACACAAAAATATAAAATCACAAATTATAACTAATGTTGTAAATGTTTGCACTGAATGTAAAGGGGCCAGAATACAAGCCCAATAGAAAGATACAACTACAATAGAAAACAATAAACCACTCCTGAGATTGTCCACTAAGGATCCTACCTGAATGGTAGGAACCGCTCGTCTCCACAGATCTCCACGTCAGCAAGTCACCTCCATGTACCGCCTGGTCTTGGCTCCTATAGTCTCAGCTGAGATCATCATCATCTGCACAAGACATAATGAGGTGCAGGTGAATCCCATGCATGGGTGAGTATAATAATACCCAGTAAGGACCCTGAGACCCGTAAAGGCCTCTCAGAATTCTACAATGGAAAACAACAAAGAATGATGTCAATCACAAAGCACAAAGAAAAGACTCAACTCAAACCAGGTATAAATTAAGTACATAAGTACATATGATTAGTTGAAAATCTAGATCATCTTATTCTATCAAGGGTTCTGTTACTGATTCACACAATGTCGCTCGGTGGTGATCCACACAGGATCACTAGGTATCGATACACACATGATTTCTAGGTGTTGATCCACACATGATCGCTAGGTGATGATCCACACATGATCACTACGTTCTTATCCACAATGAATCCCCAGGTCCAAATCCACACAGGATCTCTAGCTGCTGATCCACAAAAAATCATTATTCATTTATCAAGTCTCACCCAGCCACTGGGTTCCCGAACATACTACGCTTGATTCTGGGGGGATATGATCTTCAAGCCATCAATCGTAGTTAAATCAGCACAAATTCCAAAAAATAATTAACCCAATTATCCATCTTATCATAAGGGTTCTAATTCAATAGACGGCATGTTAATCGGATGCCCGGTCTAAGAGTTGTAGGCATTTTCGTACTGAGGCCCCAGTTAGATTCAGGTATGATCCAACCCGATCATACTCCAACTTTATCCAAAACTCCGTTAGAGTATCTCAAAAAGACCATATTTCTTGAAGGATTTGAATGTTGCAGATGGATCATTAAATGGATGTCTGGTTTGTAAGATATGACCTTTTAACGAAACTGGGCTATAAAGGTTCCAGGTCCAGTCCAACCCGGTCAGACCGACCCAACCCGGTCTGGGGATGGACCTAAGTCTAACCTAGCCCGACCATAATTGGCCCTTCCAGAACTTTCTGGGCCACAGTGGGCTCAGCCCACTGCATCGTGGACTGGACCAACCGAAATTGGCTGTGTAAGGCCATGGCGGGCTCAACATACTGGGTAGTGGACTGGCCATGCCCCCTGGGCAGCAGACCAGCTTGGCCAGCTGGCTGGGCTTGACTCGCGCGAGGGATCATGTGACCCCTCTTTCCCAAAAGGCTTAATGAATTGTTCAGTTCTTCAATTGACAGCTCCATGTGGCACCGCCTCACCGTCTGTGGAACCCGTAGAGAGCGGGTCCCCTCGCCTTCTGTCGTAGCTTCGATGTTGCGGCCTCCACATGCGGCATGTCACGGTGCATCTCCCATCCATCAATGTGGCCAGCTGTGATCTGGCCACCCCTTTGGTTTATCGTTGTGCCACCCCTTTCCGCAGCTAGCTAACACTGGGTTCTGCCTTCTCCCACTGGCACCGGTCACCAGCGCCGCCGCACGGGTGCTTCTTCTGTGGGGCTCTGTCGATACTTCGAAGCACTATTTTCACTCTCCTCTATGCTTATGGGCCTCCCGGAATTCCATTGTCACTGTGTGACCCTCTGATTTACGTAGTCCTTAAATTCAAAATCTTCTCTTGAGGAACACGATAAAAATGAAGGGACAGAGGGTTCGGTCCTTTTTCATTTATCTTGTTCCCTCCGAGTTAGCATCATTTCAAATGGGGCTGTTGTAAAAAATTATCAAAGGAAAAAATAAAACCCAGTTCAAAAACCCCACAACATCCCTCAATTCTGTATGAATTATGTATCAACTAATTTTCATTGATCTGCATTCATCACATTTTCAAGAACTAGGAAACCAAAAATAATTCACTTGAATTAATGAACAAAATCCTCTACCTCATGAACCGTTGGAAGACATCGCAGTTGTGGAGGTAGAAGAGTCCCTGTTCATTGAAGTCATCAGCATTCGTTGTTCCCAGATCATTCTCATCCAAGATTCCATTCTTCATCAGTGGAAGATTTCGTGGTACATTGCTAAAGTTTCCTCACAGCTGTCTCAAAAACCCGTTCCTGAGCTTTATTTACATAGAGGAGGAAACAAAACGTGTTTCATAACATTAATGCGGATCATTTTTGAACTTCATTAAATATTCCAACATCGAGGTTTTCCTACCCAAGGGTCATTCCAATTAATGACCCTTTTAACTATGTGGTCCTGCCACATCGCTCAATAGTTACAAAAAAAGAAGTAAAATATCTTTTAAGTTATTTCATTAATTTTTTTTTTAAATCAAGAAATTAACATTTCTGTCTGAATTTTTCCGCACAAAGTTAAGATTACATTATGCGAATCTCAGTTTTGAAAGTTCAAAGGTGCCTTTTGATTTCAATTCTGAGAACCGGTTCAAAATTTATAAAATTCTTCCTGCGCGTTTACTGAACATATCTTAAAAAAATGTAAAAACTCTGTTATGGGCACATCGAGCCTCAGAATGAAGTGATATCAATTTTCACAGACTCGTAATAATCCAAAATAATTTTAAAAAAAATTATATTGAATTTTCGAGTCTTTACATTCTCCCTACCTTAGGGATTTCCATCCCCAAAATCTACAACAAAACTAGGGAAACAAATGGGGTACTGAGAACGCATCTAAACCTCCCACTTCCATATTCTCTCTAAGAGATTCCCTTGCGGAAAATGAACTCACACTTGAGATATCGACTTCCCACAAAGGACCCTCTCATGTCGATACTTTATCTCCATCAGGATCTCTGAAAATGTCTCCCCATCATAGATGTCTAGCTCACCCCAATATATAACATGTTATGGATCATACACATACCTTCTCAGTTACGACACATGGAAAACATTATGCACTTGGTGCATCTATGAGGCTAGATCTAGACAGTTCGCCACCTCACCTACTCTATTAAGGATATGGAAAGGTTCGATGGACATTGGAGATAACATGCTGCCCCGACCAAACCACCATAATCCTCCTTGGGGTGAGACCCATAGGAAGACATGGTCTCCCTCCTCAAACTCCAAGGGTCTTTGTCTCTTATCGGCACAAGACTTCTGCCTGCTTTGTGTACTCTTTATCCTCTCCTGGATGATCTGCACCCTCTTCGTGGTAACCTATACCAAATCTGGACCCATATGTGCTAACTCCCCAAGGTCTGTCCAGCATTATGGTGATCTGAAAGGTCACCCGTATGTAGCCTCAAATGGACCCATGTCAATGGTGGAGTGATAACTATTGTTGTAAGTTAACTCCACCAGTTGCAGGTGGTCCTCTCAACTGTGGCCAAAATTGAGGACACAATCACAAAGCATATCCTCGAGTGTCTGTATGGTCTTCTTGGTATGACCATCTTTCTAATGGTTAAAGGTAGTTCTCAAGCGTAGCTGAGTCTTAATTGTCTCCTAAAACCCCTTTCACAAGAGGTATGTAAAACATGTGTTGTGGTCTGAGATGATTGACAATGGAACCCCATGAAGCCGTATAGTCTCTGGTATGTAAAGGTGTCCCAAGATCTATACTGATCCCTGCCCACAGATGGGTAGGAAGTGGACAAAAATGGTGAGTCAGTCAATGATCACCTAGATAGAATCGTGTCCCATTGACATACGTGGTATCCCTATCACGATGTCTAGGGATATTCCATCCCACTTCTACTCTGGTACCTCAAGTGGTTGAGCTAAGCCTTCTGGAACTTGATGCCCATCCTTCACTTGCTGACAAGTGGGGCATCATGTTACGAACTCTTCCACTGCTTTCTTCATCCCCAGCCACCAATACTGATGTTGGAGGTCCTGGTACATCTTCACCACACTAGGATGTTCCGCCAAAGAGGATGTATGGAACTCTCTAAACTCCTCCTCCCTAAGCATCACCGGTTCCATACCATGTCTTATGAAGAGAATAACGTGCTCCCCACCTTCATTAAATCTTTTTGGAGATTGTCCTGAGGATATCTGAGCATGTTGGGCCTTGCAGTCAACATCCCCATTCTATGCCTCTCTGACTTGCTAAAGGGGTGGGGGAGTAACTGTCATAGACTAGAAGTATGCTTCTTCATCACTATCCACAAAGGATAACTATGACGTGTATAGCTACTCGGTTGGCTCAATCAGCAAATATAGACCAGAACTCCTGTTGAGTGCATCTGTTAATACGTTCCCCTTCGTAAGCATGTAGACTATCTCAATGTCATAGTGCTGGAAGAACTCCATCCATCACCGTTGTCTCAAGTTCATGCCTTTTTGTGATAATATATACCTGAGACTCTTGTGATCATAGTAGACTATAAAACTCTCATCCATCAAGTAGTTTCTCCACATATTCCAGGAGAAGACCACTGGTTCTAACTTTTGGTCATGGATAGCGTAGATTTTATCGTGTTGTCTCAAATTTTGTGCGTCGTCGGCTATCAATGCTCAATCCTTCATCAAGACAGAACCTATTCTGGTTCCTGATGTTTCGTACTAAAAAAATACCCAAATCCCTTTTTAGTAGCCTCAATATGGGGGCACTCATCAGTCTCTATCTTGGATCATGAAAACTCTACTGGCATCTCCCTCTCCAGATGAAGGGTTGTCCCTTTGTCAAAACTAACAAGGGTGTTGCAACTCTTGAAAAGTCAGATACGAGTCTTTGATAGTACCCAACTAATCTCAGGAAACTCTTCACCTCAGTCACACTTCAGGGTGGCAACCAAGAAAGCACTTCCTATATCTTCACCTGATCCACTAGAACTCCAGACTCTAGGATAACGTGCCCCAAGAAATGGACTTCCTGTATCTAGATCTATAACTTCAAGGGATTTCCAAAAAACTTGTGCTCTCGGAGTGTATCCAGACATACCTGTAGGTGCATGGCATGCTTCTCCTCCAATGCCGAGTATATCAAGATGTCTTCTTTGAAGAATACCATGAAGCGATAAAATAAAGGTTATAACATAATATTCATGAGCCCCATGAACACTGTCAGAGCATTTTTCATGTCATAGGGAATCACCAAGAAATCATAATGTCCATACTGATATCTAAAGGCTCTCTTCTGTACGTCCTCATATTGTACTCTTAGTTGATGATATCCAGATCTATGGTCTATCATTGAAAACCATCGAGCTCCCATTAGCTGGTCGAAGAGATCATCAATCCTTGGTAGTGGATACTTGTTCTTCATGATTACCTGGTAAAGGCACTGAAATCCACACAAAGCCTCATACTCCCATATTTCTTCTTGGAGAATAAAATCAGGGATTCCCATGAAGAAACACTAAGCCATATGAACCCATTCCACTGCAATTCCTCAAAATATACCTCCAACTCACGAAGCTCTGTGGGCTCCCTCCAATATGATGGCGTAGTTATAGGTTCCATACTAGGGTACAATTTGATGTAGAAATCTTCCTCTCTATGAAGAGTTAGTCCTAGAACATCATTAGGAAAGACATCAGTATACTGGTCCACCAAAATAGGATCACGCAGACTCCTCACGTCAACTACTCTGAGGGTAAGGCTAGAAAACTGATGAGTAATTGGTTGCACCATCCTCCGAGTAAGTCCATATTGTGCTATAATGGTTCCCTTCTCACCAATAAAGGAAAACCTAATCCCATTCTCATAGACACACCACACTTTGCACCTAAAACAGCTGATCTGAGCATGGACTTTGGAAATACATTCCATAAAAAAAATGTCGTAATTCTTCGATGCTGCTACTAGGAGATCCTAGTAGAAGCTCTAAAATCCTAGAGTGTGATGAAGTTGTCTTTAATAGCATTTAATAATAGAATATTCTCCCATAAAAGTATCTAATCATACTGATCGAGCCAATAACTCTGTTAGGATATCAAAGCTCCAAATCAGTGTCTTGGAAATAAAAGAGTGACTGGCACCTGTGTCTATAAAACTACAGCTTGGGTGGAATAGACACAGATGATACCTCTATTCATCTCCTGAGCACCATAATCATAGACCTTTTCATCTGGAAGCTAATCTTTCCCCTATCCACATACTCCCTATGGTCGGGGTGGACCACCTGGGGGAGGTGGGGGTAGAACATAAAATTGGCGTCCACTACCAGCTGCACGACCTGCTCCTCTACCACGTCTGCCACCCTATGAAACCCCTTTCTTGAACCTCGGCTGCGGCCTCATTGGTCCCTCAGTCATCTTCTGATTGACTATTTGGTGAGTCATATAGTCATGATCCATGTGTCCCTATCCACTACAAGAGTAATAGGCTTTAGTCCTCAGAAGACCGCTTTTGCCTTGCGAGCTCCACACCTCCGACCATGCGACTTGGGGTCGTCCACCAGAAGGTCTGGCCTGCTTGGACCTCTACATCATCTGCCTACTGCTTCCTATAGAAGACTGACTACCTATTGTCTGGTGGTGGCTCTCACCATCAGTGTATGCTCAGCTAAGAAGCTCTCCACCAATAATGTTTGATCGAGCACTCCAGCCTGCATGGAGATATTGAGTAATATCATTGACACTCTGATCTCCCATTGGAGACCCTAATAAAAGGTCTGGACCCTTAATAATGGGTCTCATACCATGTTGGTGGAGTAGCATGAGAGTTCAGTGAATCTCCCTGAGTACTGGGCTCTTGATAGGCTGCCCTGCTGTATGTACAGCAGCTCTTGGATACGCATTGAAAGTAAAGTTGCTTGTGCAAACTATGTTGTAAAGATGGTCTCAAAGTCCAACAAGGAGAGTGTCATCTCATCATTCATCTAGAGCATCAGACTCCACCATATCCTTATTGTGACCTGAAAGAGGGTAGTATCTTGGATCACTATTTGATCTGTTGGAGTCTCAACTAAGAAAAAAACCTATGCCACAGCCTCCAACCAAACCTTAGCTGGTGGGGGGTCTGTCTTTCCTCAAAACCAAGAATTCCTCTAACTCTGGAACTCGTGACACATGATCAGTTGGCGTGCATGGTCTGCTAGTGGGGCTGGTGCAAACTAATGACCTTCGAGTGGTGTTGCTGCTAGTACACCCCCCCAGAGGGGCGGACATAGTAGGAGGGCCCTGTACTGAAGCCTTGTCGCTCGGTGGGCCACCATCATGTACTCTCTCTGAAATCATGGCAGGATGTCTACGCAGTGACATCCTAGAAGAAACAGGTTAGCCAGAGTCAATAAGTTATACCAGGTGAGATGACTCAAAAGAGATCAAATGTAAAACATTTCCAAAACACATGAAATTAGAGTTTTTGTGTACTGAGTTAGAAATCAATATTCAGGGTCCTGGTGTTTGGATACGTCAGCCACCACACCAACACAACACTCCCCGAAATGAAAACCACACTCAAAACACTTAACACTATTCCTCCATTGGAAATATCAGAGTTCTAGTTCTTCAGTAGAATTGACTCCTATGATAACACTTTTTCACAAACCATCCCTTGGGACCCATGACGTGACTACCCCAAGCCCACCTTTTATAGGCCCGGGGTTGGCGACTAGCACCGGAAAAGCATATCCCTAAAACGGGAAGGCATTGCCTTCAAACCTGTATAAAACACAGTCCAAGAATGCAAAAAGATGCAATCATGAAGTAAAACAATAGTAGTAAAAGTCTGTACTGAAAGTAAAGGGGCTGGGATACAAGCCCAACTAAAAGATACCACTACAACAGAAAATAGTAAACTTCTCCTGAGATCTTCCACCAAGGATCCTACCTAAACGGTAGGTACATCTCATCTCCACAACTCTCCATGTTATCTAGTCACCTCTGTATACCGCATGTTCTTGGATCCTATAGTCTCATCCGAGATTCTCTTCGTCTGTATAAGACACAACAAGGTGCGGGAAAATTCTGTTCAGGGGTGAGTATAACAATATGCATTAGGGACCCTGAGAACCCAAAGGTCTCACAAAATTGAAAAAAGGAAAACCACAAAGAATGATCTCAATCACATAACACAAAGCAAAGACTCATCTCAATCCAGTTATAACTTATGTAAAAAGGTATAGATGATTAGTTGAAAATATGGATCATCTTATTCTATCAAGGGTTCTATTGTTGATCCACACAGGACCGCTCGGTGCTGATCCACACAAGATTGCTAGGTGATGATCCACACATGGTCGGTAGGAGATCATCCACATAGGATCGCTAGGTTCTGATCCACATAGGATCTCTAGGTGATGATCAACATAGGATTTCTAATTGATGATTCACACATTATTTCCAGGTGTTTATCCACATAGGATCTCTATTCATTCTTCATGTCTCATCCAGCCACTGGATTCCTGTACATAGTGCGCTTGATTTTGGGAGGATCATCTCCTCAATCCATTGGTTATAATACAACCAGAACGAAGTCCCACTAAGAAGTAACCCAATTATTTCTCATGTCGTAAGGGTTCCAATGCAACTGACGGTGCATCAAGCTGACGCCCGTTCTAAGAGTTATCGGCATTTTAGTGCTGAGGGCCCAGTTGGATTCGGGTACAATCCAGCCCAACCATACTCCAACTTTACTCAAAACTCAGGTGGGGTATCTCAAAAGGACTGTCTCATACCAGGGATTCCAATGATATAGACGGCTAATCAAACATACGTCTAGGTTGTAGGATACATACTTTTAAGAGAAACTAGGGAATAAAGGGTCTAGGTCCGGTCTGACCCAGTCGGACCGACCTGACCCGGTCTACAGTCAAACCCAAGTCCGACTCGGCCCATCCCGAACCAGCTGGCTAGCCCACGGCAGGCTCACCCATTGGGTAGCAAACTGACCTGGACCACTGGCTAGGTGCGACCCACGTGAGGGGTCATACAACCCCTCTTTCATGAATGGCTCAAAGATCCATTAAACTCTTCAACCAGCGGTGCCATGTGGTGCTGACTCACTGTCCTTGGGACTTGTAGGGAGTGGGTCCCCTCTTCTTCTGTCGCGGCTTCGATGTCGTGACCTCCACCTACGGCATATGACGGTGAACTACCCATCCTCTAATGTGGTCAGAAGAGAGTCTTCCTCCCCTTTGGTCCACCGTGGCAGCACCCCCTTTCGCGGCCCGCTAGTGCCGACCGCTGCCACTGTGCCGGTGCTTCTTCCGCAGGGCTCCAGTGACGCTCCATAGCTCGATTTTCACTCCCGTATACACCTACGGGACTACTGGAATGTTGTTGTCATAGTTTGACCCTCTAATTCACGTTGCTGTCAAATTAAAAAATTCTCTCATGAAGAACATGAAAAAAATGAAGGGGCAGAGGGTCCAGGCATTTTTTCGTTTATCTTATGACCTCCGTGTAAGAAACATATCAAAGGGGGGTGTTGTAAACAATTATCGAAGGAAAAATAGAACCTTGTTTAAAAACCCTAAAATAGCCTACATTTCGGTACGAATTGTAGATCAGCTCATTTTGGATTATCCACATTCGTCACGTTTTCAATTATGATGAATAGAAAAAATAATTACTTTAATAAAAGAAAAAAATCCCCTACCTCGTGAACTGTCGGAAGACATCGTGGTTGTGTAGGTAGAAGAGTCCTTGTTCTTTGAAGTTGTCGGAATTCATCGATTCCAGATCATTGTTGTCCAAGCTTACATTCTTCATTGGTGGAAGATGTCGTACTTCGCCAGAGATTCCTCACAACCATCTCAAAAACCTGTTCCTAAACTTCATTAAAATAGATGAGGAAACCAACCATGTTGCATAACATTAATGCAGTTCATTTATGAACCTCATTTAATATTCCAATGTCGTGGCATCACAAACCAAGGGTCATGACCTTAAATGACCCATTTAACTCCACGTTCCCGCCACGTCAATCAAAGATTACAAAAATAGAAATAAAATATATTTTATGTTAGTTTAGTATTATTTTTTTAAATCTTGAAATTAACATTTCCACCCTGCTTTTTCAGAACAAAGTTAACCTTCTCTTAAGCGAATCTCAGCACTACGAGTTCCAAAATTCACTCATATTTTAATTCTGAGCACCGGTTTAGAAGATAGAAAACTATGTCGATGCATTTACTGAACGTACCATAAAAAAGTTCAAAAATTTGTTCTGGGAACATCGGGCCTCAAAATCAAGCACCATCAATTTTCATAGACTTTTAATAATCCCAAAATAATTTCAAAAATATATGTGGAATTTTTGGGTCTTTAAAAATTCTCTCTATAATTCATTTTGAAACATCTACATTAAGGTGCACATTCATTTAAATTTTGTTTCCAAGCATCATATAAAAAACTAACTACTATAATTTTTTCCAGGTATATTTATGTAACATTTTTTAAAATACCATACCAAAAATTGATAAGAATTGGTTTTAAACATATTTATTTTAAAATAAACTTTTCCATTTAAAATAAACCCAAAAAACATCACATTCAGACATGAATAACAGGTTATAATGCCAATATTCAAAACAAAATCACACCAATCACATCCAAAACATGATTAAATCCCATTTCAATTCATTACCAGTAAGTGGAATCTAGTTTTCATGTAATCGAAAATAAATTGGGGGAAATAACTCCAAATGGAATGTAGATATGTGCATGGTTTCGATTCATTATTTTTCAATCCATGTTCCAATCATGTAATAGACTTTTTGAAGTCTACATAACCATTTTCATGGGCCCCACATAGTTTGGCTGACCATGTGGGTTAAATGTGAAACACTATTTAAACTTCCATTTTCACCCCCAATTGAAAAAACACTCCCAAAATCCACTATAAAACTCAAATGGAATCCGAATATCATACTTCAACAACAAAATAACACAAAAAATCAATAATAAATTCAAAATCCAATTTTGAATCTAGGAATTCACATTAGCACTCTAATTTTTTAATGTGAAAATCCTATCGAGTCTATTCCATGCACCCACCCCTCATGTTTCACTATTACTATGTTATTAATACCATGCCACATTAAAAAATACAAGAGGAAAGTCTTAATAACCTAGGGAACAACTGATAAATTTAATATATAATTCTATTTATATGAACTGACTAGGGATGCCACTATTTTGGAACCCAATTTGGCCTATCATTTGGTTTGAAGGGAATACTCAATCGCCATCCCTGATTTAGAAACTCGTTCCATGGAAATAAATGACAAATTCATGGGAATTGTTTCAGAATCAAAAAATATTTAAAACCCTACATATATTATTCAAAACATTCAGTATGGATAGTTCATACCATAGACATCCATGTAACATTAAATAAAAATAATAAAAACAAATAGGCAATCTAAAATACTCAAAAAATAATGATCCAACTCATTTCTATCAACAAACATGAATAATCTAAAAACAACACACAAAGAAACTAATAAATAAACTATAAAAGTTAGTGATATTCAACATGGATTATAAATCAACAAATAAAGTAAAAAAATCCAAACCCACTAGAAAAACACCTCCATCAAACCCATGATAACAATCCACATCCCAACTCACCATCATCATCCCAATAGAATTATAGAAAACCCAAAAAACATGGAACCTATATAATACATAATAGTTTCACACACACACATGAGTTCATGTGCAAGTTGTGAGATAATTGTCATAATGGGATCTCACCATTGAGTATATATAATTATTTAGTAAAATAGGCCATGAATACTAGTTTTAAATACAATAAAAAATTATTTTCCCATTTTTATAATCCAAAAAAAATAAGAAAAATCATTCATTATTAACACAAAGAATCAATTCCCTATTTCCTTTATAAAATCAGAGAAAGCAAAAACATCTTTCCAAGACTAAAGAAAAACAATTTCATTTTATGAAAATTAGAAAAAAAACGATCATTATTTTTTGTTTTAAAAATATTCCAAAATAATCTCTTAAATCATTTAAAAAATAGAACCATCCCAAGAGGAAAGATGCACATTACCATGTGTAACCACTAGATCAAGGATTAATATAAAAAATAAATAGAAATGGTTCCTCTAACCATAAATGTATAGTGACATAAGTTAGTAATGAAAATACCCAACATAAAAAATTGATCAAGAAACAATGCATTGGGATACACACTACGTACTAGTGAGTAAAATTCCGAAAAACATTAGAACCAATAAATAAAACATGAAACTTATTTTGAGTTAAAAACATAGAAAAATCAATTTAACTAGCCCATACTATTATCATCATAATGACACCCCTAATTGGTCCTAATTCATACTAGAGGGGACCCTATTATTGTGTGTATAAACTAGGGTAGTATGAATCAATATCTCCCTCTTATACACCCCTATTCCCTTGAACAATAAAAAGTGTTGGTGGACATGTAATAAAAATAATTACAAATGTGAAACACTTGAATTTTATCACACATCACCTCTGAAAATCTCACATAGAACGACTTATTTCATATAATTATCCTGCATGTAATAATAATAAACCCATAATAAGATAAATATGCACAATTATAAGGTGATATGGGCCTCATAATATCCAAACATTTGATTATAATGTTCCAATTGGAGATTCACATAAAAACTAACTCGGGATGTCTAGTCCTTTCCATAATAATTAAATTCCATCCCTTTAAAATGATTTGAAATATATATAAGTTAAAGACAAGAATTTAAATCATTAAAAATTATTTGAAACATGTATAAATCATAGAAGTACTAAAAGAAAGAATTTAGTCCCATTTTTTCTATAATAACCATTTAATTACCCCCCTTATGAAATTTTAAAATATCATGGGACATTAAAAAATTGATGTCAATATTAATATGTAAAATCACAAGGAAGAATACTTTATTTCTGGTTCTAATGTAATGAAAATAAATTATATATTCATTTATAACTTTATATACATTATAATTTAATAAAAATTTTATTTTAAAAAACCAATAATTCTAAAAATTTTAAAATAAAGGAAAATCTTAGAAACAGTAACCTTAAAGAAATTGAAATGAAGTCACAACACATCACCTTCCATAATGAATGATCAAATGAAAAAGGAGACACCCTATATGGGTCTTAGCAATGTAAAAACATAGATAAAATTAATTTAACCATATAAAGTTGACCTATAGAAGTAATATGGTTACTGAGGTAATGAAGAATCAATAGGGATAGGGAGAGGAAAGAAATAAGAAGGGGATATGAGAGAAGGAAATGAAAATACCTTGAAGAATGATTGAATATGATGGAAAGGGGAGCCAAGATCGATTCAAATGGGGGAGAAACTCCCTTTAGGGATCTATTTGGGTTGAATGAATGTGAGGGATAAGGTATGAGAATATGAGAAGAAAAATTGGGGTGGGAAAATATGCAATCTCAATATTAAATAAAATCTTGGAAGATCTTATTGTTTAGAAGAATGGTTATCCAAACCATGCACAAATCATTTGGATAAAAATACCCATGATATAGTACAATGCACAATTTAATATCATGGTTTCTACTAACCATGAACATGTCATGAGCCACTATCCTTACACACACCCAAAAGGAAATTTGAACCTCATAGTTTTCCCTTATACACGAACTAACAATGAACTTCACATTCACTATATTAGTTCTCATTCAAATATGAACTAAGAACCCATTTATAAAAGCGTAGCAACATGGTTTGGAATAAACCATATGAGATGACCCATGTAGATAATTTCCCCTTATCGAAGTTTCATATGTATGTTGTATTAAAACATATAGTGACCAAGTTAAAACCATTCATAGAGAAAAAATAACCCAACATCTAGAAATTCAACCCCAAAACCCATAAATTGTAAAATTACCCCAATGTAACATTAAATATATAAAACAATAACACATGTTGTTAAATAATATATAGAAATTCTAAATTATTATACGGTGTCATATTTTTTTCAATACATAAATATAAATGACTCACAATATACATTACTAATAATATCAAGTCTAAAGACTAATACACATGTTTGTTGATTGAAATATCCCATGAAAGAAACATGCAAAATTATTACATTCAGTCAAATCTTTATAATATATCATTTTAGATATTACTAAGTTTTAACTTCCTGAGATGAATCCATCTCCACATATGAGAATGAATCACTTGAGAGTCTACATCACCCGTTTCACTTTAGATAACATCATTCAACCATGTAACTTTTTTGTTTTAGAATTTTTTTCATTTCACATAAAGGTTATCATCATAGAGGGGAACTACTCTAACCATTCAATGTGAAAAATACTATAAATAAATTATCACATTAATGTCAGGTTTAGGAATATTTAATATGTTATAGAACATTTATGAATATTTCAGCCATTACATATAAAAGTAAACAAAATTAAAAAAAAAATTGTTTATTCTTGGAAAATAAGTCTAACGTATTGTTACCAGAAGGAATTTTATGATATAATTTTTATTATACTTGTATATAGAATATATTATCTTGTAATGTTCAAATAAGAAATATATTAAATTGATTAGTGTTGAGTTATATAGAAGGTTTGAGATAAAGGATATCAAGGAAGCTAAATAGAATGTGGGGATGATAATTCAAAGGATCTGAGACCAATGATCATTGATGTTGTTTTAGTTAGTGTATATCTATAAGATAATGGAATGTTGTGGAATGTTTAGATAAAAAAATTCTCTACTAGATTGGATGAACATTATAAACTATTTAATGGGAAAGCACTATAAATGGAATATGAGACTATGTATGTTGAAAAGTTTCCTTATATATTAGGAATATGAAATTTTATGAATATCATTATTTTTATAAGGATATATATAGGATATATAATTAGATTATTTATTAGGTTTTTATAAAATCTTGGAAGAAAGCATTGGGAAGTGGTCAAGTGGGTACTCTGATATCTAAATGATTCAGAAGGTCTTGCCTTATATTTTAAAATATATGATTCATTTCAAGGGTATGTTTACATAGAATTTAGGGGAGATAAAATCACATGGATAAGTACCATGGGATCTAGTTTTAACTATTATTAAAATACTATAAGTTGGATTTATAGTATACCTTTGATAGTTCCACTATCTACCATGTAAGCAGAGTATATTTTGGTGATAAATGTTTAAAAATAGATTATATGGTTAAATGGATTATTAGAGGAACTAAGAAGGAAGTGGGGGAAATATTTTTGTGTGTGATAATCATTATGAAATATATATTATAAATAATTCAGTGTTTAAATCATAGATGAAACACATTCAGTTGATGTCTAAACTCCTCTGAAATCTTGAGGATAATAGGGTGTTGTAGATGGAGAAGATATATGAATGTTATAATATATATGTTTTTCTAAAATATGATTTATTTATAGAAAAGTTTTAGGTAGGTCTAGGAAATTTTGGGACCTACGTGACTAGGAGAAAAGAATTGGGGACTAACATACTATTTTTTTGGAATGAAGGATGGATGGAGTTTACTTATCTATCAAAATAACATCATAGAAACCAAAAAATAAATTATTAAGAAATATATTAATAGTTTGGATTGAGGTTAATGTTTTTCCCTAAAGTTTTAGATATTTGGAGTGGGTGATTCCAGAAGTTCCATACTGGAAGAAAATGATGGCATGGTATATGGAACAGCAGATTTCTAGAAATGGAAGAAGAAAATAATAGAATATGATATCTAGGTTGGTGTGATGGATATGTTAATTAATAAGTTGAATTTCATAATATTGTCTCTGATGACTTCATAAAAATAACATTGATTTTTTAGAATGATACAAACAATTCAGTTGCGGTGTATTTATAAATAAACCAGATTGTTCACATTGTTCACTGATGTTGAAAAGTTTTAGTGGTGCATGTGTTAGGAATTTATAGGCGGAATTGAATAAATAAAGGTTTTCAATGATGATCATAAGGTATTATGATAATCCATGATGATCATAAGGTATTATGATCACCCATTTTGATTATAAGGCGATTGTACCAGGATCAACTGGATGAAATTATATATAAAAGTGATGAGTGGGGTAACTTTTTTAAACATTCCAATCTTGTCTCCTTTCTCTTCCACTATTAAAAATGATATTTTATTTCTCCCATGGTGTAAGGATACGTATAAAACATATAAATCACTTTGTTTTACTATGTTAGGGCGAGTTTTTTACTTACGCTATTTTTTGGTTCTTTGTACGAATATTTTAAGGGTAATAAAATTTGGTATGACTTGCACAATCATGATTCATTTGTCTGCAAACAGAAATTTAGTTTCACGGATTTTAGAATTTCTGAACCTTGATCCTTTTGTGATGTTTTATAATGTTGGGATTCTTTTATTACACCCATCCCATTATCTCTCTAATGATAAATATTAATATGTTGAGAAATATATTTATTTAGTGATTTCTCCCCAAATTATTGATTTTTTACACTCTATTATAATATAAAATATCATAGTTTTGATTGTCACAAAATATAATGTTTTTTAACTAATGTATAATTTCAGTGTCTGAAATAATAATTATTAATGTTATCATCAGTTCCTAAATAAGAAATTATATTTAAATAGTTATGGATTGCCTTGAATAAATTATTATGGGAAGTGTTTTAAGAATTTATAGAAATTTAGTTATGTTCAATGTTGATCAAACATAAATAATTATTTTTAGAGGAAAAACCTTACATAGATAGAAGTTAATATTATGTAATCACTTCATGTTTAAAGTAATTCTTACATGAAATATTTATTCAAAAATAATATATTATATAGGGATTTGTAGTCATAGTTTATTCATATATGAAAACTAATTTACATATATATCAATTAAAATAAATTTTTAGTCATATATAAACATAAGAAAGAAGATTAAACTCTTGCATAAGATATTTGTTTTAGAATTAATGTTATATAAAAAAATTAGACAAGTTTAATCCAATATATGTTTCATTTTATGGATATTTTGATAATTTTTTAGTTGAAAACATAAATAAATTGTTTTTTAAAATTTTAAATGAATCATTTTTGAAGGTTATACTTTTATGGAAGGATTGACTGATTTATTTCTGAGATATCTTCAATAAATAATGAATTTTTTAATGTTAAAAATGATTATCTAATTTTTAGGAAGTTATAATGATAAACAGTGACACAAATTAAAGGAATAAAAATTTTAAATTATTATTTCTCTATGATTTTATGATAAAGATGAAAAAATATAAATTTATTTTTAGTGACTATATTTTACTAATATTTTTAATTTTCAATTCATTATTAATTTTTAAGAAAAATAATATACATTGAATATTTTTTCAGTTATAGTTATGAAAAATAATAAAAGAATTTTGTATTTTTTAATAATATATTTAGTATACATATTTTATATAATATTATTATAAACCATAAATGACATATTTTTAAAGCTCTGCATCATCTATTAATTGTGTGTTATCATAATTTTTTGTTGTCAACTTATTCTAAACAAAATTATTTGTACTTTATTATGAGTGTAAACTAATTATTATGAGTGTGTTATTGTGAGGTAAAGTATAAGTCTTATTGTGAACATAATAGTTTAAATATATTATTTTTTAAAGATAATAAGTTTCAACTAATTTTACTCAGTTGTGAAGATCCCCAATAATATGATATTAGTAAAATTACTAAACACGCATTAGGTGTTGGGGAAGTGGAGTTAGGGATTATCATAGTGGTCATGATCCAAAACAAAAATTCATATCTTATATGTCATTTAATTATTTTATTTTTAAAATCATATATACTTAAAGTGGATAGATTAATTTGGTTAATTCAATAGGGGAGGTTTAAATTTCTTTTAAAGGGTAAACTCAATAACTCAATTCATCCCTATTGATCCATTTTAATTGATAAAATTTATGTAAATGTTGGTATCAGATCATATATTGTAGGTTATTTAATTTGAATAATTTATGATTATATATTTATATACAATTTTCTATAATGGATGATATTGAAAATGGTTTGTATATTTTTCGAACACCATTTTTTAATAGAGAAAATTATGATTCTTAGAAAATAGTGATATCTATATATATAAATTTTGGTTAAAATGCTTCTATAAAATTTATGAAAGATTTAAAAATTCATGTTTTTGAACCTTATTTGTGGATTGAAGGTTCGTATGTTTTGATTCATTTAAATTTTATGTCTATGTATATTATTATTATTTGTTTAGGACCCAATGAATTCAATTTAGTTTTCTAATGTGTTACTTTACATGAAATGTGGGAAACTATTTCTACTTAAAATTATAGTAACATTAATTATAGATATTTGATATATAAAACTACCATGATAAAAATAGATACATTTAGGATGTTTTAAAGAGAAAGTGTTACATATATGAGTGGAATAAACACTAAAATTTTCCAAAATGTTTTTTCCTATGGAAATAAAATTATAGTATATGATCAATCATTGAAATTTTTGAGAGTTTTAACATTAATATCGAGTGTTATATTATATATAATTAGAATATTAAATTATGATCAACAATTAAAAATATAGAACATTATTAGAAAATTAATGATGTTTGAGGTTTAAATGAATGCTAAAAAAAGGATCAAAAGTTTATTGAGAAGTAAAGTGATAGTCTCAATGTAACTATTTTGAATGATGAAAATAAATATGAAGTAATATTTTCCAATTCATTTTATGGAAGAAATTGTAGATATTAAAATTCTACTAATGAATTTTCTCACTTATTAAGAAGGTTCTATAAAATCAATAAGAGAAGGAATGGGTTCGTGAGATATTTTACTTTGATTATGATAAATGATGAAAATTATAAGTAAATTAGTTGTTTTGAATGTAATAAACTTGGGAATATCAATCATGATAGTAGTATAATTAAAGATAATAAGAAGTTTGAAATAAAATTCTATATAAGGTCGGATTATGAAAATAAAGGAAAGGAAGAGACAAAATCAACAACGACATATTATAAGGACTCAAATGTTTTATATAATTTTGTATCATTAGTTGTGTAATATAATCATAAAAAATATATATCTTATGTAGAAACAATAAATAAATATATTATTTCTTCCCCTATACATAAAATGATAATTTATTTGATGAAAATGATTGGATTTTCAATTTTATTAATGAAAAATTTAAATCCTTTAATAATGAACATAATCCCCATAAAAGTATTAATATTTTGTAATGTTTTTTAAATATACCTTTTATTATAAGTTTTTATAATTATAATATAGATTTTTTAAACCAAATCATCTTATTCTAAACATTATTGTAAAAATTCTGAGTTTTTATTTAAAATTTATATATTTAAATTTGATACAAATATGATTATGTATGGAATAATTTTCACAAACCAACCAGGATAACCCACTACACCTGTACCTGAATTATCCTTGAAATTTAAAAAATAGTGTTCCTAGTAAACAAGGGATTGTGATTATCCTCAGGACTTAAAAATAAAATAATATAGAATCAATTCACTATAAGAATATCCAAATATAACAATATATTGGTGAATAAACAAAAAAATAGTATTCCAATAAAAAAATATAAAAACTCATTAAGGCTGAAAAGAAAAAAACCAAACATCTCATAACAAATAATGGAATCAAGAAAAAGTCTCCTTGTAATAGGTGGAACACTAACTCTTATTTTCACTACCATTTCCCAAGGCTCACTATCAAGGAAACCCACTACCTCTACACAAAGCCTCTCCTTTTCCTAGATCTATCATAATAATTTATAAAAATTCAAAATTGTAATATTTGGTTTTAAAAAACACTATACTAGTAAGATCCCACCAAAATATTTCTTATGAAATCCATATCAAATAAACCATCTAGGAAAAATAAAAAATAAACCAATTAATGGAAATCTATTTCATAATTTCACAATAAATCATTATTTTCAATTCATTACAATAGTATATAATAAGTAGGTTCAAATAATTATATCCCTCAATGTAGGAATGAAAAGGAATCACAATCCAAACTAGCATGAATAAATCAATTGAAAAACATTGGCATATAAGATGAATTTTTAGTGATAGAACTATGGTCGAAATCACTAGGATTAGTTAGACCAAATCTCAAGGATCCTCACACATATTAGTGAACTAAAGATCCAAGTTTTCACACATCCCTAGATCTCAGGACTAGCTAGAATGGGATTCCACCCTAATAAGTGAACTCCCCCCTCATGTAGTCTTATTTACATTGTCATCATCAATCCATTTCTTGGTAGAGATAATGCATTCCTAACATTCTTTTCCTGGACTACACAATAAACTACATAGGCTCCCATGAGCTTTAGTTAAAATAAATATGGGAAAATAAAGTATCTTGAATAGATTTCTTCAATCATCATTCAATTATCCACATTTATTATTTTAAACATGTCACTTTTTTGAAAACCCAAAATCAAATTGTTTTCATCAAAACTCCTACCTCTAAAACATTTTAAATTATTATAAATCAATAAAAAATATTATTTCTTCATTTATCAAGAATCATCATATTCATTATTCAAGTTAATTGTTTTTATTCAAAATTATTTTTTCGAAAATCAATGCCTTATTTGAAAATTCATTATCAAAGAGGTTCAAGACACTCATCATGCCCTTTTTTAAAAAAATTCAAATTAATATCATTTAATTCTTTAAAAATAGTTAAAAAATTTATTTCAAATCATGAATGAATCAATGAATATAATTGAATGGAATTTCCCCAAACCAATATCTTAATATCATGAATCAACAAATGAGGGATCCACAACTAGTTATGAAGAGGAACCTATAGTAGTAAGAAAAGTTTTATACATAATGATCAAGGGAAAAAATATCCAATACCCTTCCATTTGTCACTTTTCAATGGAAAACAAATAATTATCCAAAGGAACTGAATCAACATTAATATATTTTGGATGACCAAAAAATCTTTTAGAGGATACTAGGAATCTAAGGAAGAAAATATGAAAGTGACTTAAAAAATACAAAATGCATTCTGGTACACAAAAATAAAAAAACATGTTAAAATAACCATTTAATTTAATTTTTTTTCAAATAAAAAATATGGAAGGTTAAAAAAAATTAAAACTTTATTTACAACCATTAATGACTTATAAGATTTAAATTAAAATTATTTTTGTCTTTCAAAATCATAAAAAAGAATTGCAGCCTCATGTTGGGAAGAAGAAGTGAAAATGGGAAAAACTACCTTTATGCCAAAACATAATGCAACATTAGGGTAAAATGGTTTTACCCTCATTCAGCTTATTACTATTGTGTGAGGGTAATGAGATTTACCCTTACATAGGTCACATACCCATAATTATGCTTATGAAGCACAAAATTAACCTTATCCAATATTTATAAATTCTTAGTTACCCTTCTACTACTCAAACATAACCATACATATCGGCTTATTTACCCTGTTAAAAACATTGAAAATTTATATTCACCTTTTCATAATCCTCTAAAATAAGATATTACACTTACACAGCGAATAGAAATCCATACTTATCATACATAGTGGCCAGTTTTCCTTTACATAACCTATATAAATTTTGGTTTACACTCACACAACACCCAAAAATGATCCTTCCTATAGGTAGAAAGAAATTACCCTTACATAGACTCCATTTTCTTCTTAAGGGTAAAAATAAAATTGAGAATTATTTATTTTCAACTTAATTAACTTAAAAATTAAAACCAAAATGTTTTATAATGAAGATTTAACAAATAAATAAGTTACTAATCAAATCTAAAACTTCTAAAACCAAAAGAAACATCCCAAACCAAAGAACATACCTGAAAGAAATGTTCATGATGTTACAATTCTAATAACCATAAAGATTTCTTACTTTATAAAGCCTCATATAAAAGAATAGACTAGAATGTGATGATGCCATAATTCTCTCATTATCTCTCTATCTCCCATGTATCATTATAATTAGTACCACACTGTTATGTAACTTGATCCAATTGTATAGACTTTCCATAGATAACCTTTTTATGAGAATAAACAATTAGAAGTAGCTATATAATCATGGTCATATCAGGTTCCACATCCATGTCCTCTTAGCTCCAAATGTGAGACAAGTATAATAGGAACTTTTTGAGACGATACACGTAAAACACATCATGGAGAAAAGTCATATAAGATAGAAAGGGAAAATATAAATATTCTTTTCAAATCTGATCAATAAACTAAAATGGTCCCACAAATATCAGAGAAAACATAAACTAAATTCCGAGCATTAGTGAACCAACTAAGGTGAGACTCTCAAGGAGACCTATTCACTAACTGATCAATCCAATGTATGTTGTCATTATTTAATATAATATTTATAACATCACTATTCTATTACCATTATATGAGGAATCAACTAGATTTTCCCCATCATCTTCTGGACCAAATAAGGTTTCATTATGTAATATTCACTAACGTACAACCAATAAAACAAATATTAAAAAAGGAATTATTTACATGGGATTAAATTATGAAATTTCTATACATGACTAGTAAATATTATTATAATAAAACTCAAATATCCTCAAATACAAATCCTAATATCCTCTAAACTCAAGGACATAATCTAAAAAAATCCTCCAAATCTAGTATATCATATTTTTTCTAACCATCTATTTGCTAGTGGAAAATTTTGATATACTTTACTTGGGATCCCATCACCTCTTAGAGGCCTCTCAAAAAAATATAAGGGAACCAAAGATCCCAATCAGAAAAAAAAAATTAATAATGGAACACTATAAAATATCAAAATCACCCATATATATAGTTTTATGGAGAACTCAACTTTGGTTGTATGATTAATGGGAATAGCATGATAGAATTTGGTCCACCAGTCAATCACAACCCATATCACATTATTTCATCGAGAAATATGGCGAAACAAAAAAATGAAGTCCATTGATATCTCATCCAACAACCAAGTTGACGTAGGAAGTGGTTGAATTAGGTGATAAGTCTTCGGATACTCATCCATAATTTATTGAAAGGTATAATAATAGGAAACCAAATCAGAAATTTATAATTTTATACCTACACACAAGAGTAATATCCTCCTGTTATGATACATTTTATTTATTTATTGGTGGACTTCCCACTATGAATGATGATAAACCCCCATCATATCTTTCCTTATAAGAAATAGAATAGATAAAAATTTACTAAAGAAAATTATTCTATCTAGAGATAGATAACATCCATCGATGGTCTCCCCAATATATAAAAACCCCTTAATTTATTGGATCAAATCATGATGATTCTACTCTGGGTTAATAATCTTAGGAAGAGAGAATGGTAATGGAACACCTTCTAGTGAAAATCTGGTTCTATCCTCCCAGAATCCAAAAGGAATACCAATAATAAAATACATAATATTACATCCTTATGATGGTTTTTTCATGAACTGGGATGTAAGATTCCTTATTAATGAGTTAGAAAAAATGATCCACGTTAAAAGGGTGTATTAAATGTCATAGTTAAAATATTAAAGATGGTACACTGATTTCTTATAATAAAGATTCAATTATTTTTTGAGAATTTATAACTCTAGAACCCATGATCAATATAAATAGTAAATCATTCCTAATAAATTTATTTTCACTAACAATTTAGAAAATACATCATAGATGTGAAATATAAGTAATGTGTGGGATAGTTCTTATCATTTGGCCAAATATGACTTGAACCATATAACACCACCTAATCAATCTGTATGAGAATGCAGCCTCAATATGAACATATTCTTGTGTTGAAAATTTTGGTGTCTCCATGAAAACACATTTCGAGTTCCCAGCCATTCCACACTATAAAAAATTTAATGGTTCCTTTATAGACATAAAAAATGATTTATCAAATGTTTTCTATTGAGGAATTAAACAACATTTTACACTAAGAGATTCATTCCACTAACTCTCCCCTTTAATTGAACCACTGAAACTACTAATTGGAGTATATGGGACTCCTGTAAACCTAGAATTACTTGCCAAAAAATATTCATCAATTATAACCCAATAATAAACCTTAATATAATGGGTGAGATTAATAATAACGACCTTTTATTGAATATATGATTGAATACCCACCTAAAACCTTCAAAACATCTGTTTTTCATTCGATACCACCTCAGGTGAAAAATAGGGAAGTTTAGAAAAATGATTGGATTTATGAGTCACAATATGATCACCTTGGTAAAGGTTAATAAACTCAATTCACATTTACAAGAACATTGAATCTTTTATAATTACTTTGATAAAATGGTTTTTCATTATTTAAACTATAAGAAATCATTCTTATTTTCTAAAACTATATCATCCCACCACCTGATTGTGCCCCATTCATGTTTGAAGATGGCACATTTCACATCAATGGAATTTGGAATATCCAAAAATCAATGATTTTCTCAAAAGTTTATAACTAAAATTCCTCCTCCTTAGGATTTTTTGATCTCTTAAAAGTTAATTTTTTTGAAATATAAACTTTTGGTCATGTTCTGTACTATCATACCTTTGATGAACAAAATCTTCTTCCTAAATGGGAACAAATGCTGCTACTTGGCCCAGAGCTTGGACCACATGCACAACAAACTCTACAAGGTTTTGATTGAATACTGGTTTTTATCATTGTGGTTCATCCAAAAATCTCTCCTATAGTTTATTAAAATTTCATATTGGGGACATGTTACTATACAATAACAATATATGACAAGTAAATGTTTTGGGGACTTCTCAGATCATAAACTATCTCTATTAAAATTAAACATGGTAATGGCCTAGAATCAGATAAAAAAACTCCACAAATAATTCTTTTCCCAACCACCAATTGTATCTTAAATCCTTTTACAATGATAATTTACAAGGTAATCACTAATAACCTACCAATTATGTTTTGAAAATCTAGTATTCTATATACCATGACATCCCCAACTACATACCAACAACCAAAGGGAGATATAAGTATCCATTAATATGAAACATTTCATGATTAAATGATGATAATACACTACACCAATACCAAAATTATTCGTGAAATAGCATGAAAGGAATTTTTGGTCCCCACAAGATGGTTACTAGCAATTTGGAATCAAAAGAAAATTAGAGGCAAAGATTTCACCATAACAATATCCATTGAAATGAAAGTAGTTTTCAAGAAAAAATGGTCAGTATTTCAATATAAAAAAAGAGAAAAACTACAAAAGGTAGATAAGACAACAAACCAAATTATCATAACCAATGATGAGATCCCAACTAAGTCTCTTTGTAATATGTGTAATTCTTACACCTCCTCTCACCAACAACACCCATGGACCTACTATCAATAACACCCACTACCTCTAATCAATTCTTCTACTTTTCCTGGATTAGGAATAATAAATTCTAAAAACACCCAAAGGAAATAATAGTGTGTGAGTAACAATAACCTTGAAGGATCTAAAAAACTATATTTCAAATGAAATTCATATCCAAAAATGAAAATATGATCAATTTAAAACAAAACAATTCATGGTAATAAATTTCATAATATCATGATAAATTATTATTTCTTTTAATTATTTTTAATGGTATATACAAAATATGGTGAAATAATAATATCTATAAAAATAAGTATATATATGAATCATAATAAAAACAATGAATATATCATTTCATAAAAACTATCATGTATAATTCATTTTGAATTATAACACCATGATTATGAGGCTTGATATTAGTTAGATCAAGGGTCAAGTATCTTATAAAATCTTAGGGAAATATGAATCATGTTGTGCACACATCCCTAGATCTGAGACTTAAGTGGAATGGGATTCAATCCTAATATGTGAACTCTCTACCATCATGAATTTTGGTTTCCATTGTCATCATCAACCAATTTCTAGGTATATCCACTACATGATTAGAATTATTATCCTAGATAAACCACATAATAACCCTTAATCCTATGTGATACAAGTAAAACAAATAAGTTCAAATCGTTCATTCAAATTGATTTCATCCATCATCATTACAGTGTCCCCATTTCAAGTTTTTAACATGCCATTTCTTTTCAAAAACCACTATTAAATGTCTTCATTGAAACATATTCCTCTAAAACATTTCATTTAATATAAAATACATAAAATGTTACATGGATTCATTTATCATGAATTGTTAACAAAATTATGTAAATATATAATTTTGATTTAAAATCATTTTTATATAATTCAATTCCTTATAATAAAATCCATTATTAATGAGTTTCAACACACTCATCATTCCATTTTTAAAAAACATATATCCAAGATTTCACTTCATGATTTAGTAATAATTTAGAAATCCATTTCAAATCATGAAAGAATCTACTACTTCAATTAAATTAAATTTCATTATGAAACCATTTACCATTATTATAATATTATAAAACACAAAATGAATGATCCTTATCCAATGATGAATAGGAAACTTCAATAGTAAGAAAATGTCCTTGTGTAATTATCATGTGAAAAAACCCCTACCACCCTTCCATTATCCCCCCAACATGAAAGAAAAATAAACAAAAAAATGGAACCAGATCACATAATAAAATAGTTGGACTCATAAAACTGCACTAAATAGGATACCAATAATCAAAGGTAGAAATGATCCAGGTAAAATTAATAATATAAAAAGAATTATGTTTGACAACATTAAAGACCCAAAATTAAAATCACTATTGATATTTTATTTTAAATCAAATCAAAAATGATGAAGGTTTAACTAATTTACAATAGCATTTACAAACTTTAATAACTCATAAGAATTGAATTCCCATGATTTTAGGCTATTTAAACCATTAAAATGTGTTATAGGCACGAGTTTAGGGGGAGAAAATGAAGAATTGGGAAAAAAATACCATTATGATAAAAAGGTTGTTGCGTATGGGTAATGTTCTTTTACCCTTATGAAGGTATTTTATATTTCATTAGTGGAAGGATATTTTCCATTATGCATGTAAAATGGCTAGACATACCATTACACAACTTTGAATTACCCTTATGCATCCTTTATAAATAAGAAGTTACCCTTATGCAACTCATACCAACACTTACACAATGGATATATTACACTTATGAAACCATGGAAAATTGAAGGTTACTGTGAAAACTTGATATTTTCTAAATTTTTATTTTTTCAAATTAATTTAATCTTTTTGATATTATTCATTTCAAAAAACATTTAATTTAGATTTTTTTGTAAGAAATCATCAAATATGGAATAGGTTTTATGCAGCATCAAGTCAAGATTACACTATATAAAACAATTATATTATCTTTTAGTACACATCACACTATTTTTTTGTTTTATTATAAATAATTCCTAGTCCCTTCAACAGATTGTGTTACACATAAGGTCATGTTTTACCAAACTACGAGATACTATTAATGTTATTATTAAAATGTTATTATAGTTACCACCAAGCCATTGGAATGGAAGATACAAATAAGATTAAAAAAACAATGAAAATATGATTAAAAAATTATATGAAATTAATCCTTTGGTTATCAAATAGTATAAGTGAATTTAATAACTGTTAGAAAATAATGAAATAACTTTTCTAAGAAAACTATTTTTCTATTGATAAACAAAATTTTTTCTCAATATATTTAAAATAACACTTTTGATTTATGCTTTCTATAAAATTTCTATATTATATATCCAATAAATATTTATTTATAATCTTCCAAAATATTTTGTTGGAATATGATAAGAATAAACACAATATAACACAAAAAAACTATTTTTTTATAAAATCGGTTTTACAACTATTTGGTAATGAACCTATTTTAAATATAAAATTATAAATTTAATGAATTTAATATCAAAAAATAAACATAATTTATCAAAAAAATATCATAATTTGGTTATGTTTATTTTTTTATATTTTTTCAAGAAGTTTCATTTTTTGTAGACTAGTGAAAAAAATTGAATTTTAATTAAAAAATACTTTTCTTTATAATTTAGTTATAATGTTAAATTGAATTTTTATTTGTTTTAAATCATTATTTTACCAATTTTACATTTATTAATCCAATTTAGGTCATTTTAATCAAATTTATTTTGAAATTGGATATAAAAACTCGGAAAACTTGTGAACACTTTTACTTTAAAACCCCTCATTGTTGTGTCGTTTGTGAGATTAATTTTAAATTAATTTCATAAAATCATTTAAATTTGAAAAAATGGATCCAATATTTTGAATAATTATAATTAATAATTTTTAATAAGGTGAATTACATTTTAATAAAAATCAGTGGATGTTATTAAAACTAATTACAACGATTTTGTAAAAAATTCGCTTATTAAAAGACTAAACATTAAATCTAAGAGACAAAAAGACTAAATATCTTCTCCAAATTCCAATGGATAACGATATTTATACCCTATACTCCCTTGTATAATATTTTTATCATTATTAGGGACACTGGTCATTGGAAAATCATGGTTGTATATCCCTTTTCTTAAATTTATAATAATGTCACTTCTCTTCCACTATAAGAAGGCAGTCACCCCTCACACATATTCAAACCACTAAAGACCTTTTTTCCACCCAAAAATTTCTCAAATAATACCCCAAAATACCTACCATAATCCTATAATCATCCATTTTGTTATAAATTTATCCAAGGAATCCCTCGGTGAAACCCAAAAAGTGTTACTCAAAGATGAGGAATCATCCTTCCTTAAGCTCATTTTATTTATTTTCATTATCCAGCCTAGAAAATATTATTAATACATGATTCTATAATAAAATTATTATCCTAAATATTATATAATGTTTTTATTATAAGGTTTTAACCTACACTCACACATACTTCCATCAAATGGGTAACGAACTAACCATTCTCATGTATGGCAAACTATCACCTCACAAAATGATGTTGTTTGTTTTTCCTTTACCCCCTCTGAGGGATGATAATTATGATGGAAATTATATTTTTATATTATATATATATATATATTATTTATGATTTATTTAATCTTATATAATTATTATATAAAACATACCATCATTCTTTCTATTTTTTATAAATATGATAACTTCGTCTGTGGATGTGTGAACAACCACCTCATCCAAGTTATGTGATTCATTCACACTTTACATGGAATGTCTTAAGGATGAGTTTAGTAAAAATATATGATATATATTAAATTATAATTCTAATGTAATGATAATATATATATATGTGTGTGTGTGTGATTTATTTTCTTTCATTCAAAAAAGATAATTAAACTAAAACAATGTTCATGTGTACATACGTCCTACCGTCTACATTAACGGTGTATTCCATTTCATATACTTATATTTTATAGTTTATTATAAATAAACATATACTGAATATATATGATAATTATATCATCATTGAAATTATTTATATTTTTAAATCATGATTTAATCTCGAGAAACAAGAATAGCAAGCCAAAAAATATACAAAAAACGGAACAGATGTTACTAGAAACGTAACATTAACAAAGATTTTTTAATAAATGGGTAAAATAAGGTCATAAAAAATAAATGTTATTATAAATAAAAATATAGTTATATGGTATATTTTTTTAAAATTTATATTTGTTATAAATTATTTTTGAACATGTATGAAGATGTCAAGACTTGAGGTAAGGGTTTTCTGATCTCACTTCTTATATCTGTGAGATAGATGCCTTATTAACCTCTCCTTTATTTTTGTGGTTTATAAAAAACACATGGATGTATTATATGATTATTATAGTTAAATTTATGGTAATTTACAAATATATTTTATTATATTACTTTCATGGGGCTTATGTTTCAAAATTTACCAAATTAATAAAATAATTTTGTCTAAATTCACCTTCTTTGGGACACATGTATTATTATGCACCTATATTTTTCTATGTGGTTTATATAATAAATTTTAAATGTTATATTGTGAATATAATTATTTTAATTATATTTTAATCTTTATGTTATTTTATCCTTTCCATTTTATTATGACTCAATGATACCAAAGTGGTATAATGTTTTTTACAATCTCATCGTTTATCAAGATTTCATATGATTATGATTTCATTAATGAAATATTATGATACATATCTCAATAAATATCATTAATTTTCAAAAACTATATTTATTCAAGTTATATCCATGTAATGAAATCATTTCCCCTACCTTTGGTGATTAACACAAATAAAATATGTTTTCATGAAAATATTACTTTATTTCTCCTTTTGTTCTGAAATATATGTTCTTTAGAAACCATTTTTTCTAAAAAAGTTTTACAAAATGTTTTAATATTATCCTATTATTATAATAAGAAATTTTTACCCATTTATTACATTTTTTTAAAACTATTTTTAAAGGAATCTTCTTTTAATTTTTCAATCATGACACTTTTCTACACTTTTATAGTGAATAATAAATATTTTCCATATGAACGTCATTTCCAAGATGTTTCCTTTGGAACATTAAAGGTTTATTTTTAAAAAAATCCATAATATTATGTATTTTTTATATTATTTTTTTTATAAAAAAAGGGTTTACAAAATTTATTTTGTGCATAGAAAGTGTTTTAAATTATTTTTAAAGGTCCATTAATATGTTTTCATAAGGTTGTTTTCAATGAAAAGGATTTCAATGAAATAAATTTTTCGTTAAATTTTTTTAAATTATTTTCAAAGAATAATGTTTTCAAAAAATCAATATTATTATATAATTTTACAAGGAAAATGGTTTTAAAAATGTTTTCTAGATTCTTTTATAATATTTCAAGGAAAAATTATTATAATATTTTTACAAACATCATTTATAAGTTTTCAAGGGAAAATATTTAACAATTTTGTCAAGATTGTTTATATGTATTCAATGTTATTTTCAAGGTAAATGGTATTAAAATTGTTTTATATTTTAAAAATACTTTTTTCAAAGAGTAAATGATATTTTACTCATGAAATAAATTTCACATATATTTCAAAAATTATTTTCCATATTAGATGAAAAATATTGGTATTACTCATGACTTTGTAGGAAAATTATCAAAAGGTTCCATTCAAATTATTTTTATAAATGTTTTCTGTTTTGATGGAACTATATTTATAAAACCTATTTCTATTTCATTGTTTATTTGTTTATGAAGCCTGATTTTTTTCAGTTGTTATGCTTTGTTGACTTAATTATTTAACCTATCTATTTTCCATAGGTTATGATATGATTACATGTTAATGATACCCATTTCATTTCAGGGTTTATGATATGATTTCTTATAATATTTCGGCACATATATGTATGATTTAATTATGATATGGTTGGGTCCTATATCTCCCTCCAATGCATCAGATAACTATTTATATCTCATGATATGGACATAGTTGGAATATGGAGTGGACATAGTTCTGTAATGGAATTTCTCCAGTAAGATGGTCTTAGGAGAGAACCTTAACTACTAAAATAATTGTTAGAGTGAAACATGACTACCAAGATGGTGAGGGGAGTGAATCCATACTACTAAGATATCCATTTTAGTGATTTTGTAACTACGATGAAAATAATTTTATACACTTATTTGTCCATCATAAATTCTATATATTATTCCTATGTTATGATCTCATGAACTATGATCTTGATTCCATTATGATTCATGTCTTATGAACTCCCAATATTTATTCCACGACTTATGTATATAATCTTTTCTAAATAGGGTATGATCATATAATTTAATTATCATTTTCTCATACTGTTATACTCATGTTATGCTTATGCATCTATTTTGTTTACCGTTAAGGAGCATCTGAGTTCACCCCCTTATTATGATTCCTTTCCATAGGTTATGAAGAAAAGATTTAAGTATAATTTTTAAATTCATAATTTCTTTTTGATTAAAATTGAAGATATTCTCTAATTTAAAATATCTTTCCATGTTTCCAAGAATCTAAACTATTATGGTCCTCAAGAATTAATTCTCGAAATATGCTAAATATTCATATAAAATGATGTAATATACATGTATGTTAAGCGTGTGATTCTATAGTTGGTATCCAAGGAAAGGGTTATTTATCCTTTAGAGACTAGGATATGAAAACATTAGTGAGATCCCTATGGATATTTCAAGGGATATTTATAGAGATGTCTCTAAGGATAAGTTTAACGATGAGGCCAATAATAGGAAAATAATCTCAAAATTTGGTGAAGGATTTTGCGAGTGGTTCCCTAGAAATAAATCCATATATTGATGCGACAAGTTGATGTGAATTTAGAATAGATGTAAATAGGGGAAATAACCCTAAGAAAACTCTATAGATCTAGACTCAATTGGTAATTATTGCATGATGACATTCTTTGTTTCACACCTAGTTTGACACTCCCTAAGGATATGCTTTGTGGATTCAAAAAAAATTATGAACACTCATGATATATTTAAATTGAATATGATTATGAATAAAATAGGTTAAAAATAAGGTATCATAGATTAGAAAATTAGGTGTGGTTATTTAGAGACCCTATAAGTAATTTTTAATGATTATGTAGTTTCTTACTAGGACATGTGTTTATCACCCTATACTTTTTGGTTTTAGAAACTTTTTGGAACTAGAAGGAACTATGTTAACATTGAATGTTTCATATGTGAAAAGTATGGTAATGATGAAAATAAATTTCTTAAGTGGAGTTATCATGAATAGAATCCATAAGGTCCATAAATATTGGTTATACTACTGAAGATAAAGATACTGAAAATAACATGTGAAATATGAGGTATGTTATTCTAGTAGTATTTAAATTAAACATAAGAAGCATGAATATATTAAGGTTTAGTAACCTTAATAAATTATTCATATTTCATATTATAGTAAAGTGGTATTAATGGATAAGATAATGAAGCCTAATTAATGATTTAAGAAAAAAATTAGACGATTTAAGTGTGTATTTATTAGAATTCAACATTTTTTTAAATGAATGATGGATTTTATGCTTTCCATTAAGGTTTTGAAAACATTATTAGAAGGTTTTAATGAAATAGAAAATATATATAATGTAACAATGACATTTTTACTAAGGGAAGGTAACCCTAAATGCCTTCTTGATGTTGATAAAATTGTGGTTGGCTTGGATACTGAGATGATTGATATAAATAAACAAAATTGGACAGTTTTGATTACCCAATAAATAATTATTTATTTTTTGAAAAAATTTTATATTTCATCATGGATGATGTTTTTTTTTTGGATTTATGTAATATATCTAGTAATCTTTGGAATAAGGAATAATGTATGTTTTTTCAAAAGGAATTATTATAATTCAGTTTATTACCATATTTCCAGAGAATATACGATGAGGGTATTCACATGATAATAATGTGAAAACCAAGTGATTCTTTCTGATATATATGGCGGTCATTTTTTAATAAATTTGTGACTTTATTTCTAATTATTTATATTTTCATCTTTCAAATGGTTTATAAGGTTATCCATTTATGGAAATTTTATGTTAAACTTCAGATAGTGTTAGTGAAAATTAATGTATTATCTCACCACATGAGGATTTATGCATAATGGATAACCAATTCTAACATCTTTTTATTGATGGTAACTGAATTTAGATGGTATGAATTATCATGTATCTCAAGATCTATTAGTGTTTTAGGAATGAAAAATTCACCTTCCTTTTTAGAGAACAAGGTGAAGTAGAAATTAGTCAAGACACTACAACAAAGTGTTATTTTACATACGAAAGGGAATGAAATCATGTATATATTCTGATTAAAATTAAACAACCTTAGGACAATTTTATTAAAATAAATTTTTTCATATTGTCATCATTTTTTATGATATCAATAACCTATTTTATTCTTCTTGAATATGTGTTTTTTTATTATTAACTATCACTAGATTATCAAACTTTTTTGATCAATGATATTTATCAATATATGTGATTATTTATGATTTTATTCTATTTTTGTGTTTTTACTTATTACATATGTACTTCTATATGTAAACCTAGATATGTGTTACTTTGGGTAACCATTATATTTCCAACTTTCCATTTTTAATGGAAGTTTTAGTATTTAGTTATACAATGTGGGTTTCTATTAATAGAAAATTCATTAATTAAACTATTGATAACCCAAAATAATTTGGAAGGAGAAATTCATTTTAAGTGGGGTATAATGTAACATCCCTAGAGTTTTTGAATTATTATTTTTTGAATTAAATTAATCTTTTTTATATTTTTCATTTATAAAAACACTAAATATAACTTCTGTTATAAAAAAATAAATAATTGTAGCATTCATTATATGCAACACGAAGTCAAGAAGAACAACATTAAACACTTAGATTATCTTGGGGTACATGAAAACATATTTTTGTCTTGTATTACACACAATACCAAGTCCCTTAAAAAGATTGTGTAACACACATGGTTGAGAATTACCGAATTACATGACACTATTATTATTATTATTATTCAAATATTTTCATAGCTACCACCTATCCACTAGAATGGGAGTTGCAAATAATATTAACTAAATTTTCAAAATATGAATTACACATGGATATAAATTGAATCTTTTGGTTAAAAATTTGTAAAAGTGATTGTAATAACCATTTGAAAATAAAGAAATTACTTTTCTAAGAAATCTATTTTCTATGTACAAATATTATTTTCTCTCAATAAATTAAAAATCCATTTTTGATAATTGTTTACAATAAAATTTATATATTATATATTCAATAAATATTTTTGATACCCATAATATATATTTGATCAGAATAAATAAGAACAAATAGAATTTTATACATAAAACTTATATTTTTATAAAAGATGTTTTACAATATTTTGATGGAGAACCTATATTAAATAAAAAAATTGAAATTTTATAAATTTATTAAAAAATATAAAATTAAATCATGAAATATAAATTTCAAAATTAGGTTAGGGTTAATTTTTAGCATTAATCTCTGAAGAATCGTTTTTTGATGAGTAATAACAAATAAAATTTTAATACAAAAACTAATTTTTTTATCTAATTTATTTATAATTTTAAATTACATTTTTTTTATTATAATTGATTCTTAATTAGATTTATCATATATATATTAATCCAATTATATTTTTTTGAATCAATTTCACTTTGAAATTTTATATAAAAATGTAGTAAACTTTTGAATGTTTTTTACTTTAAAAACCAACAATGTCGTTCCCTCTACGTGATTAATTTTAAATTAATTTCCCCAAATTCATTTATTGGAATTATGAAAAATGGATTAAATATTTTTAATTATCATAATTTATAATTTATTTTATGTTAAAATTAGTTTGGACCAAAAATATTAGGGAAAGTGATTATAATTAGTTTCAGTGATTAGGAAAAATTAGTTAAAAAAATGACTATACCTTAAACGTAAGAGAACAAAAGACCTAAAAACCTATCCAAAAGATATTTACATGACATATATCTACCATATACTCAATTTAACTGTATTTGGACCATTATTTAATCAACTTTTACTAGGAAAAACATGGTTGTAATTCCCTTTTACAAAATTTATATGAATGGCACTCCTCCTCCAATATAAAAAAGAACTCACCCCTCCCACTTATTCACACCTATAATGACATTTTAATCGAAAAAACTATGACAAAATATTCTCTCAACATCCCTTGACTAATTTCAAATTCTTCACATTAGGAATAAATTCATCGATGGAATCCCTTTTGGGAAAACCAAAAAAAAAGATACCCAAAGAACATGTAACATCCTTCCTCAAGCTCCATTGTCTTATTTTTCATTATCCAACAAATAAAATATTCTTATTACATGATTACATAATAAATTGAGTATCCTAAATATTATGAGAAATTTTTACTCTAATTTTTCAACCTACACTTGCACACAATTCTATATAATTCATAAAGAACTTATGGTTCTTATATACGGCGAACAATCACATCATGAAACAATGTTGTTCATTTTTCTTTTATCACATATCATGGTTTACAAATATTTATTAAACTTTGTTTTATATTACATATATAATATTTATGATTTATTTAATCTTCTATAATTATTATATATAACATTAAATTATGCTTTCTATTTTGTGTAAATACAATAACTTGGTTTATGGACATGTGGACTACCGCCTCCTCAAAGCGATGTGATTCATTAAAACATTACATGAAATGTATTAATTATGGGTTTAGTAATATTATATTATATATATTAAATTATAATTATATTCTTATGATAATACACACACACACATATCATTTACTTTCTTTCATTCAAAAAGATAATTATACGGAAGCATCATTCATGGGTACGTACAACTTATCGTCTCCATGAACAGTGTTTTCCATTTAATATTAATATATTTAATATATTATTATAAATACATATATAATGAACATATATTATACTTATATACTGATTTTTATTTGGATATTTTTAAATCATGATCTAAGTAAGAGTATTAAGAATAACAATCTAAAAGTAACATGAAAAAGAAAGAAGATATTACCCAAAACATAATATTATCCTGGAGTTATAAAAATTTAATATAAATCCATAACCAAAAATATGTGGTATTAGATATAATAATATGTTTATATGATAGATTTAAAATAAATATTTTTTTATTATACATGATTTTTTAACTTTTACGAAGAGATTCAAGACGTAAGGTAAAGGTTTTCTCATCTCACATCTTATATCTGTGAGATACATGACTTATTCACCACTCATTTATTTTTTTGTCATGTTTATAATTCATGTGAATGTATATATTATTATATTTAAATTTATTGGTATTTACATATCCATTTTATGATCTTTATTTTATGGGTTTTATTTTACAAAAGATACCAAATCAGTAAAATAATTTTGTCTCAATTCACCTTCTTTGAGACACATTCCAGGTTATGCACCTGTATTTTTCTATGAGTTGTATATAATACCATTAAAATTTTATATCATGAATCTATTTCTTTTCATTTTATTTTTATATTCATGTAACATCATTATTTCTATTTTATTATGATTAAATGTTTCCAATATGGTAACAATTTATTGATACAATCTCACCATTTTTTAGATTTTTTATGATTATGCTTCCATTGATGGAATCTTATGTTACATATCTCAAGAACACTCATGAATTTTTTATCCCTTTAGTTATTCATGTTATATAAATTTAATTTTACCACATTCAATTATTTTTCTAATTAATTTAATTTACAAAAATGTTTAAATGAAAATCTGACATTATTTCTCATTTTAGTTGGAAATATGTGTTCTTTGAAAAAAAAAATGTATCTAAAAATGATTAATTATATAACTATTATCAACTAATGTTTAAAAGAAATTTTTAACCCATGTATTAACTTTTTAAAAAATGGTTTGAAGTGGAATATTATTTTCATTTAATGATCAAGTAACTTTTCTTAATATTTAATGTGAAAACGGAATGTTCAATATGTGAAAACGTACCCACTTCATGACCAACATTTCATTGATGATTCATCTGTAAGTTTACAAGGTTATTTTTTAGAGAATATTTTTCCTAATATTCTAGAAATTTATTGATTTAAATACATTTTTAAAAAATTAAAAGTATTTTTGAAAAACATATTTTGTTAAAAATTTGTTTTAAATGATTTTAAAATCTCTCTTTATATGTTTTCAAAAGGTTGTATTTAATAAAAAGTGTTTAAATGATACCAAATATTCATGTATAAGCTTCCAAATTATTTTAAAATTTTAAGGTTTTTAAAAAAAATCTATCTTATTTTTAATTTTTCTGGGAAAATTGTTTCAAAATGTTTTCAAGATTATTTTATAAGTATTCAAGGAAAATATATATTAAATTTTATTCCGTAATTCTTATATAAGTTTTCATGGAAAAATATTTTGAAAAGGTTCTCAAGATTATTCATAGATTTTAAAGATTATTTTTGATATAAAACGGTCTTCAAAATGTTTTATGTTTTAGAAACAAAATTCAAACCATAAAGGATAAACTCATCAAGAAATTGTTTAAAATATATTTCAAAATTATTTTCCATAAAAGATTAAATCTATTAATGTTACTCATGCCTTTGTGGGGAAATTATCTAGAGGTTTTGTTCATATTATTTCTATAAGTGATTTATGTTTTTATTCCATGATGTTTATGAAACCAGTTTCTTATTCATGGATTATATGTTTATAGAACATGCTTCTTTTCATGGGTTATGCTTTGATTAAATGATTTTGAAATCATTCTATTTTCCACAGTCACTGATATTAATACTTGTTTATAATACCCATTTCATTTCAGGGATTATGATATGATTCCATATGATCATGTGTAACACATATGTATGATTTCATTATGAGATAGATGAGACCTATATCTTCTTCCAATGAATTGGTTAAATAATTATATATCATGAAATAGACATGGATGGAACATGGAGTAAACTCGGTTCAATAAAGGACTTTGTCAGTTAAGATGGTTTTGGGATTAATCCTTGAATACTAAGATTGTCATGGGAGTGAACCATGACTACCTAGATAGTGTGGGTATTGAACACATAATACTAATTTGTCCTTGGATGTGATGCATTTACTATTAAAGAAGTAATTTTATAATCCTTTATATCTGCCACAAATTCTATTTCTTGTTCCTTTATTATGATCTTATAGATTATTCTCTTGATTCCCTTTTGATTAATTTCTTATAAAATACATTTCATTATACTATGAATCATGTATGTGATCTTTGATATTAAGGTAATTATATTCAAATGTTACTCTCAAGTTCACATACCCTTATTCTCATATTATGATTATGTATCTCTTTTATTTACCCTTACTGAGCATCTGAGATCACCCCTTTCTTAGGTTTCCTTTACACATGTTTTGAATAAAGGTTTTAAGTAGAAGTACTATAAGGGGAAGTTCGTTTTGAGAAACATTGAAGATGGTTTATCATATTAGAATTATTTTCCAATTTTTCAAAGACACTAAACTATTATGGGCCTCATGCATGTATTTTTATAATGCACTGAATATTCATCTAAAATGATGTAATATATATTTATGTTAATCCTCGTTCTCTATAGTTACCTATATGAAATCCTTTAAAACATGTTATTACCCACACACAAAGGGTGAAAATTCATTCTACCCTAGAGGAGTTGTTTTTTTACACATATATAACCCTTATAAATTCAAGGTTACTTTTACAAAACACTAAAACACCATCTTGGATATAGGTATGAGTCATTTTACATTTTGTATAACCTATTATCCATGTAAGGGTAAAATAAAATTTAAAAATATCTGATTTCTACTAAAATAAAGTATATATTAAAACCAAAATTTATTTTTAAAGAAAATATAAAAACTACCAAAGTTATAAAAACCTCTGACAATTTTGAAACCAAAACAAACCATCACAAACTAAAGTATATACCTAAACGAAAAGGTTAGGATGTTAGAGGAATACAATTAAAAATACTTCGAAATCCAAATTATTTTCATAATAAACAAGTGATCAGATGAACTAATCAAAAGTGAATCTATATATAAATAATGCATTTTATCGTATTAAGGAAACAATATCCATTATTAAATATTTTAATTTTAGTATTTGTAGTCATTATGATAATTATTACAGTTTATTATTACCTCAAGTTTTTGATGTTAATCATTTTTTGTCTTTAAATGACTTATCTTCAATAAAGATTAATATTTATTTTCATAGATGAAATATTTTAATTTCAAGATATTTAATAATTAAAACACACGATAAATTATATAGTTACTAAAAACTACTTATTTTCAATATTTTGTTATATTGATTAATGGAAAAAATCAATATATCATAGGAAAGTGGATGGTCAGGTAATATGAGTAGTAATTTATTTTATTTTTATTCACAATCATTGATAGATAGTGGAATATTTATGTCTATAGGTAATAAAAAATAAAAAAATATAGAGTTTTATTATTCGTAGATAATAAAATTTTCCACACTTAAAAGGTTTTATATGTTTAAGTATTAAACCACGATTTGATAATCATTTATCAACTTTTTTATAATGTTTATATCATTTATTTCACTACTAATTATTCTTAAGTTCATAAAAATATAGTTTTTTTATTGAAATAACAATGAACTAGAAATATTTACACATTAAATCTTGATTATTTGTCTAGAAAAAATATTATTTGTTTGAATGATAAAATTAATGAATCATATATTTGTAATATAAGAATTAGATTGTGTAATTTTTTATTATTGATAAATTTATTTAAAAACAATTTAATTCCAAAAATTTTTAAACAAAACATTGATGAATAGTTATTGTGTGATGAATGTCAAAATAAAATTATATAGAAACCTTATTTTAAATCTATTAATAATTTTTATACTTCTATACTTTTAGATATTATACTCCTTGATTTGCTTTTCCATTAATAACTAAAATTCTTGCTGGAAAGACTATTTTTTTAGTTGGAAATTTTTTATGATTTACATGGGTTGAGGCCTAAAATTAGAGATTGTTTTTTCTTCATGAATTTTTGAAAACTTGTTCAAAATGATAAAGTTATCAAAATAATTTTATTAAGAAGTTAATATAGAGGTGAATTTGAAAGTCTCAAATTTAATACATTTCGTCAAATTTTGGTATTAAACATAAATATATTAGTTTTTAACCACTCAACACAATGGTACAATTAAATATAAAAAGGAAAATTATATGAAATTTTATAAATTTATTATTAAATTTTCATACATAATAATTTTCTCAATAAATATATTAATAAAACATATTGTCTCGTTAAAAATGTTTTGATAATAATTATTTTTTAGAAAGGTATTTATGATTTATGGAATTATATAAAACCAAATTTTGTATACTATGAATTGTTTGAGTACATTTTATATATTTTAAATAATATTTACATACATGCTAAATATGATACAAATGGTAATGGTGGAATCTTTCTTTTTGATATGACAACTTCTAATTATTACAGAGTAATTAATATTATGAAAAGGGTGGTTAAAGAATCTATTCACCTAAATTTAAACGAATGTTAAACTTTTAATTCAATGATAACATATAGGAATGATTTATGATAAAATTTTTAAATCTTGAGATATTATCCTTCTATAAATAAATGGATGATGGTGTGGAACATGATCACACAGAATCAAACACAGAATATTTATAAACAAAAGAACCTAATATTGTACTACCATGAAAATCTAAAACCATAAATGATCTTTCTTTAGACTCTAGGATTGGTGGTTTAAATAAAGGAATTTGTACTAGACTTATTTATTGAAATATAGAATTATTTACTTCTTATAATTCATAGCTTGAACCTAAATCTTTAGATGAATCCTTGAGTGATGAAAATTGGGTTGTAGGTATGAATGGTGAGTCTATAAAATTAAAAACTAATCAATCTTGGGAGTTTTCTAAGATACCATCTAAATATATAGTTATATTGGCTAAATAATTATTTAGGAATAAGTATGATAATCAAAGTGTGATTATGAGGCATAAATTTATATTAGTTATATAAGTTTATAATAAAGTGGATGTAATAGATTATAATGATGTTTTTACACCTATTTATAGGTTATAATACATTATAATTATCCTTTTTAGGCATCTTATATGAATTAAAATAAAAATTTAGATATAATGTAACTTTTATTTTTAAATGGTTTTATTTAAGAACGTGTTTATATTAAAAAATGGTTTTAAAAATCATTATTTATGATATTATATTTTTATACTCAATAATGATTTATAAATATTTAATTGAAACCTAGATATTAGTATGAAATCATTAGACTTTTATTTTTTCATATGGTTTTGTAATAGGGAAGGTATAACATCCTTTTTTTGTAAATATTTTTCAAAAAAGGTTTTTTATATTGAAATACATATTGATGAGGTATTGTTTAATTTCAAATAACTAGATTTTTTATATGAAATTTATTAAACTCATGTAAATATATTTTTAAATGATAATGATGGGTGTCTTAATTTTCTTTCATAGATTTAAAATCTTTCAGGAATACTTTTGGAATTACTGAAATCAAACAAAATATTAAAAGGATTTATAGAGTGATATTATTCTAAAAATAGTAAAGCATATACTAAACCTATGAGTTTTAATAATAAATATGACTAGATGAAGTTGAGAAACCAATATCAAGATATTTATATTGAGGAATTGTTGAAGGTTTTTTATATTTTATGTCTATCATACTAGACATTGGGATTATTGTTTTGTCTTGGTTCTAGGTTGCAAAAAAATAATAAATAATCACATTATAATACTTCTAAAATAAATTTAAATAATCTTAATGGAATGGATAATCACCACTTTTTTTACAAAAAATTATTTTTTTATTTGATTTGATATTCTCACGTCGATTTTGGTCGCTATTGTTTAGATTGAAAAAAAAATATCTACAGAACCTATCAGTTTATTAGGATTTAATTTTTTGATATAATAAATAACAATTTATTGTTTCAATTTCAATATATTATGTTAAATATGTTTCTACTGAGAGTGGTTATGCTCTCTTTTTTGGATGAAATTAAATTTGAAGGATTTTTTTTAAATTCTTAAACACATACCAATAAGAAATGACGAAACAACAACTGTTAAGTTTTTATAAAATCTATAAAATTATCTAGAACTAAGTATATTGATATAGGATATAATTTATTAATGGATCCTTCTTAAATAGTTATATTTCTATCAATTTTTTAGAAAAAAATAAAATAACAAATATATATTCCAATTGATTCTTTCTCATGATATTTTTTATTTTATTAATATTGATTTCGGTTTATTAGATTTTAAATGGGTTTTTTATGGTTGTGTCTATGATGATGTGAAATATGTTTTTATCTTATTTTATCTATAAATTTTATCTTATGTTTTTATTATTATAATTTTAATCTAACATTTATTGTTATATTTTGGTTTTAATCGATTACAATTTTTTGTTTTAACCTTATATAACCATTGATTTTCATGGTTTGAAATTATATAATTTGATACATAAGAATTTTTCTATTATTGGATAATATTATCTTAGTTTTGTATGCTGGGTACATAATATTAAATTTAATGATATCTTTATTTTATATTATTAACTATATTTTACTCATACATGTATTCTTTTTTTAATTTATATATAGTTTTTATTTAATGACAATTCATATTTGAGTTATTTATATTTTGAATGTTGAATAAATTTTCCCCTATACTATATTTAATATATTTAAAAACTTAATACATTATTTTATCCATTTAAACCAAACCATATAATTTCTACTTTCATTAAATATTATGGAGCCCTTGAGATAGAAAAAAGAAAGAGAAGAAATGCAGTTCCATCATCTGGTTTAGCAAAGCATGTTATGAATGTTGTTTTAGAAGAAATGCAGTTTCATCATTCTCGCTATGAATGGCTTATAACTAAATAATGTTAGTAGGTCATCCACTTGCCCCGACCCGAATGCTCACCCAAGCACCCTTACAACAAAACAAGTTACAAAAAAAATATAAAAAACATTTATTTAAGATATTACAACTAATAGAATATATATATATAAATTCTAGTTATCCAAGGGAACCTCTAAAAAAAAGAAAATATTCAAATTATTTCTAAAATTTCAGCACCAATATGCAAATGAAGTATTATAGGTATTTTAGTACAGGCTAGAGAATGGGTCATGGGAACATACCCATGATTGGTTGTTAAATTAATAATGATATTCTTGGAGGTTTTTGGTAATGGAATTCTTAAATTTAATATCTATTGTTATTTTTGGTTGATTTTGGTTGTTCTTAAAAGATAGATCTACTTTCTAAAGAATTATCCATGTATATAATGAAATTATTTTAAAAATAAAAATGGAAAAAAAAATATATCGTATGCATAAAATTACAGATAAATCATGGAATGTGTAATATATCTGATTCATCCCATGATGGGATGAAAATATGGAGAACTATTGGATGTGTAAGTTTTTTTAATTGGTATGTGTGAGAAATTTAGGGTGGTGGAAATTAGTATAATTGTAATCTATTATGAATCATAGTGGGGATTTAAAAATATATTACAAATGGATTTTATATGTAAGGGAAAACAATATGTGTGGGAAAATATTTTACATGGAAGTAAAAAATATATTACTTATTTTTTTTAGTCTACATCAAAAACATTACCTGAGGAAACATATATTACGTAGGGAAAATATATTACATATGCACTAAAATAATTTTTTTTAGATTAATATATATTACAATATTTTTTCTTATGAAGGAAAAACCATATGTATGAAATATATATTATGTACTGATGAAAAATACAATATATCATATTTTGGAAAAGGAAAATTTCATATGTATCAAAATATATGTTACACATTGGAAAAATATATTACAGTTGTTCATACATAAGATATTTTTTGGAAACTACTGTTTCTTAATTTATTGATCCATAGAGCTATACAAAAAATTAAAATACATATTTTATGCATGCATCACTATTGGGGGATATTTTTAGGATATTTTCCAATGTTTGTCAAAAATATCAATAAAATGAATTTTTCTATTTTGTTATAAAATAATTTAAATTATTAATCAACTTAGGAAATATAATCATAGAAGGGGAAGTAGGGTTTTCCGAACAAGATATCATGGATAAAAATTAGATAATAGATATTTTCCCTCTCTATTTTCAATGGATATTTCAACAGAATCTTTTTAGTCCTTCACATAGTCAACAACTAGGAGTATTTGTAGTTATGTATAGCTAACCTAAGGTGTTTTCCACTTTTTATTCTCTCTATTTTCTCTATTTCTATCAATATTAATATAAAATAGTTTTTTTCAATTTTTTTAGAATCAAAATATTAAAAAATAATCAGAAATAGTTAATTTACATATAGATCACATTTAACTCTTAGTAGGTGTTCCCTAACTATTTATAGTGTTATGCATTGTGTCAAAAAAGGTGATGGTAGGGTTTTATATGTGTGTTTAAAAATAAAACAACTTAGTATTATTTATTTTTGGGAAACAATTATAGGTAGGTCACATGGAAAATGATGGACATGATCTAGTATGGAATGTTTTCCTCATGTTGTTGGTTTATGTCAGGACCTAATGGATGTCATGTGTTATAAAGTGGTGGTTCTTGGGGTGTGATGTTAATGGTTTGTGTGTGTGTGATTCAGATTTTTTTGACCATTTATGAGGGTGGTGATGAAATTTTGTGAAAATTGTGGCCATAGATGTTGGTGATGACTACTCACCATGTGATTTGGGAGGACATTAGGGTGTTATGCACACATTATAAGGCCCGTGAAATGTTTTTTCCCACTCAATATAGTTATAACCTCCATAGTTATAAAGAATAGTGTTTATGGTGTTGAACTCTTGTTTTATGGAGGAGATACATAATATATGGACATGATTAATTGTGTGTGAAACTATCATATTGGAGTGTGATACTCACCATATATTTGAGGTATAATAAAATTTATTTTAGATGTAAAGTTGGCACATCATGGATTATTTGGGTTGATGATTCCATGTGACATGTAAATTATTTAAAGGTCAAGGGAACTTTTAGGAGGCTATGGATATATTATTCATCTTATCAAATATTCAAAGTTGGTAAAGGCCCACTTGGGGATGGTAGATCATGGGTGTCTCTTATTTTGTGAATCATTTGGTTTTTTTATTATTATTATCATAAATTGGCATACATATAGATATTATTTATGTACACTATTAGTGGGGGCCATTTATGTCCATACTCACACCCAATATGGGCCCTCCAGGATGTATGAAGATTTTATTTATCTTTGATTAGGTAAGTGTAAAGGTTATATGTTGGTAGCCTAGTGGATATAAAAGTGTAGATGGTCCTTGAGCTGGATGGAAAAGAGTTTCAAATTAGATTAAAGGTTCTTAAGTTTCATGATTTTAGTTATATTGAATATTTTATGAACTTATACATATGTAATTGGACTAAGGGTAGTTACTTGTGTTATATATAATTAAAAAGGTAATAAGACAGTTTTAAGTTAAATATATATTTTTTCTTATTATTTTATTTTTTTCTTCTTTATTATGTTTATATAATTTTTAGTAATCAATATAGGTTATAGTCTATCCAATATCACTTCTTTTACCCTAATTCCTAATCTAAAACCTTTGGAATGCAAGGAGGCTCACCTAAGGTTAAGTGGTTCATTGGTCCAATTATTATGGAGTGAGATGGGCCGTGTAATTAAAAATTGGTATCAAATAATGGTTATTTCATTAATGAATTATTATATAGGTCAATATATTTTTTATATAAGATATTGTGAAATTTAGAAATGGATCTTAGGTTAGGGAGTAGCTAACTCACATATGAGGGAAGCCCATGTTTCCAGTGAAATTTGGATTTTTTTTTCATGGTTACAACTGAATTTTTGTTTCACATAAGTTCGTAATCAATGTTATTGATTCTTGATTCCAACTATTGGATTCAGGAGTAAGAGGGAGTAATCATGAAACAGGTTGGGCACATAAGGATTCTAGGGAATTTATGTTTTTATTATGATTGTTATTTTTGTTCTTGTATGGAATGAAGGTTTAGCTATTTAAAGTGTAAAAAATTGGATAAATAATGTTGTACTAAATAGTATATTTGTGGCATTCTAATCATATAATCTAGGAAGGGTATGTCATTTAAATTATGTTCTACACATGAATAGGGGTTCATCTTTTTAAAATTTCAATAAAAACCTATGTATAATTTTTCAATAAAATTTCTCGATGTAATTATACCGACCCAGCCAAGGGATATGATTCTTGGAATGATTAAGTCTGTTAAATCCTATATGTGTTTGATGTGTGTGGTACTTTAACATTACAAGGGTTATTGAAGCTATCATAATGTATGGTATGGAAATAGTTGTGATAGGTATGTGCATGGTCCAGTGGGTTTCACAACCTGATATTAATTTCCCAAAATGAAGTATCAAGAGTTTTATATCAATATTGAGAATGTTCCAAGTGTAGAAGTTCCCTAGTACCTATTGGATAGTAGTTGGTTCATTAGCTTAAGGAATGATTGTTCTGAATTATTTAGTTAATTGATCAAGGAAAAAAGGATTTTATTTATATCTTATGTACTTGAAACAACAGATCCAGTCACACCATTATCTTTTTTTGTTACAGAGAAGGTGGACCCCAGGTGGTGGAGTACTTGATCATGTTAGTATAAGTTATGTTTTATCAGATCGAGACACCATTGGGATAAAGGGAAAAGATTCATATGTAAATTATTCTAAGGATAATGAAATTATTTACGGAGATATATGTATAGGAAGGTAAACATGATGCGCTTTCATGGAAATAATTCTTGGTGATGTTCATCAAGAAATTTTTCCCTGAGAAATTGAGCGTAGAGATACCCTGGGTGTTTATAAAAATAGATTATATAAAACCCTAGTAAAAAGGAATGGTTAAAATGATAAATTTAATAACCCATGTATATAAGGTGCAACATTGTTGTTGGGATACATCCTAATTAGAACATCATAGTTTTTCTTGACGGATGTGGAGTAGTGTCAGGATGGGTGACCTACTAGTATGATTCTCCAAGTGTGTTCTAGGGTAGGAAAAAAACACTTAATGATTTCTTTAATCCTTTATGGATAATAATTATTATAATAATTAACCCTAGTAGGTAATAGAATGTGGTTTGACTAGGAGGAAACCAAGGTATCATAAGAGAACTATAGGTTTAGTTTACCATATTCAATTCCTTTTGGAGTATTATTAGGGTGTATAAAAATGACTGAAAATCACATTAAAAGAACATTTTTCGGCTTTTGGGGATAACCATTAGTCTAATAAGTATCCCGAGTGGGTTATATATCATGGTTTAATGGGTGGGAAACCAAGGTATCACATAAGACCAATAGAATCAAATTTCCATATTCATGGTTAGAGAAGATTGAGTCATGAAAAGCTATATTAAATCCAATACCCATCCTATAGTGTAGGGGCACTAAATAGGTTTTGAGGTTTGGGGTACACAAAAAGTGAATTTTGCTTTAATTGGGGGATTATAGAACCCTTTTAATAAATAATTAATAAATGATATATGTTATTACCTGGTAAAAAATGATACACCTTTCATTTAGAGATATTACCTAATTACAGCTACATAGTTAAGAGTTCATGGATTTGAGTAGGTCTAGGGTGGGTGATGTCCAGTTATTTTTTCAAGGTTGTGAGTTATTGATGATAAAACACACTGAAATAACATGTGTTGTCCTATGGGGATAGTCATTAGACTGATAAGTGACCCTAGTGGGTAATAGCATGTGGTGTGAGGAGGTGGAACCCAAGGTATCACAAGCGACTTATGGGACCATATGAATAGATTCATGGACTTTGTGAAAATTAATGGGGTATGTGTCAACAAGGAAAATCACATTGGAAGAACATTTTTTAGAAATTGGTGATAATTATTAGTCTAATAAGTGAACTTGGTCGATACTAGACTATAGTGTGTTAAGGTGGAAATGAAGGTATTACATTAGACCAATGGGGTCATATGGTTATCTTCATAACCTGGGGAAGACAGGTCATGAAAATTGTATCATATCCAAAACCTAGACTAAAGTCAAAAGGAACTATGAAAATTGTGAGGTATGGGTTCTATAATGAGGACCATGTGATTTAATGGGGGGATTATAACACCCTTGTGAAAAGAAAGGCATAATGTCTATATGATAATAACCATGTAAAAAAGATACAAATTTCTTTTTGAGATTATACTTGAATAGAACACTATAGTTAAACATGCTTGTATTTGAGTAGGTCTAGGATTAGTGAGCTACTCTGAAGTTTACAAGGGTGTGTGTGAGTGGGGAAAGATTTAACTGAACAAACATGTGGAATACTATGAGGAAAATAATAAGTTTGATAAGTAACAATGGTGGGTAATAGACTCTAGTGTGGTGGGAATGAATCCATGGTATTACAGGATAACCATATAGTTAAATGACCATATTTTCATCATATATAGTCTGGGTCACAACTATTTAGGGAGAGACTTGTACCATGGAATCTTTATAAGGTTTACAGTCTTTTTATATTATGAAATGACACTATTAGTGTGGGATATCACAAAGTTGATATGATTTAAGGATGAATTATTTCATGTTGTTAAGGTGAAGATAATCATCTGTAGGTTGAATTTTTTTTGGATGTTGTAAACCATGTGCTAGAAATATAGCAGAACCTGGTGGAGGAAGTCACCTAGAGTAGAATATAGGTGGAATGTGAAATTGGTAGTGATGTTTTAGAGGTAATAAATGTATTTCTTAGTAATTTCCATTCATTTTATTCATTATTTTTAATAATTTATTAATATATATAATGTTTTGATATTATATTTTAATTACACTACATTTAGTGAAGATTTGGTTAAATATAAAAAATTGTGAATTCAACTAATTTATTTAATATATGAAATAAAATCAATATCTTGTTATTGATTTTCCTTTATTTTATATTTTAAACGTTGAAATTTTAGCAATTGTAATTAAAGGTGATTTTGGAAAAGGAACTCCATATGTATGATATTCAATTGGAAAAAGTGGATAAAATTGACTAGGTACTAGGGTATATAATATATTATTCTTTATACGCAATATATTTGTAGAGTAAAGTAAAAATTGCAAATGATGGGTTTGAATATTAAATTTGAACTGATATATAATATATTATGGGATTATACAAATTTTAAAAAGTTGTGATGTTCATAGGTGATGCACAATATATTTTATGGATTTTATTGAAAATAAAACAATTTTAGATCATTACCAATTTAAAAAATATATATTTAGTGGTTACATATGTTATTTTAATTTTCTTATATAGAGAAATGTTTATGAGTAATAATTCATGGTTCATAGGTAGGATATTTAATGGGATACATAAAAACTACTGAGAATAAATAATATTTCTAGAGATAATACAAAGGATCACATATATAGCGTTTAAATAATAAAAATATATGTGATAAATATGTAAGATAATTTACCGAATGATTCGGTGGAATGTAACATATTTTTTGTATACACAAAATGATGAAATTTTTTTGGTGATATGTAATATATTATAAATGTAAAAAGGGATACCTAATATTTTTTATTTGAGGAAATTTCAGAATCATCTCACATATAGGATATTTTCCATTTATGAAATCCGAAAAATTGAAATTCTATCATGGAATGAGGGTTCAAAACACGGTGGGTTTCTTAATCTAAAAAACTTAATGGGATGTTATATAAGGTCTTCCCATAAATATATATATTTCACTGAGAAGTTACATTAGGAATGTTTCAATTATTCTTCTATTTTAAATGTTCTAACACTTTTTTTATGGATGATACACTAAAAAATGATGAAATAAGTTCCAAGAATATTGTTAAGAGACACAATTCATCTAATGGCCTATCACAGTATGTAAAATTTTAAAATTACTACAACTATACCAAATCTATTATGAGATCTTAATTCCTTTAAGTACAATCCCAATTTCATGTTAACTAATATGAATTGAATGATCTATTGATTTGAAGCCTCAGGCCCAATTATTGATCAATGATAGGAAGGGAAAATTCAATGTTTTCATAATTAAGGAGGTCTACCAGAGATCTCTAGGAAGATATTAATCTTCAAGAGAGATAGATTACCATGGTGTGGAATAAGAATGGGGAAATAGAAATCTATATAAGTCTTATAGAATAATATGAAAATGGTTTTGTATGTACTTCTACTATTGTTCCAAACTTATGAGATTTATTATCTCTATCATTTATAAAAACATTTCTTTCTCATACCATTACTGTTACATCTTGATTGGATGAGTAAAGAACTCTCAGTGATTAATTGGGTTAATGTATAACCAACTTGAAATACATTCATTTGGGTGATTAATGTAAAAAATATAACATATATTGATTTATTTTTATATCTATTAGCTCTATAATAGGTTGATTGTGACTATTCTCAACATTTTAAACATTTTGTTTTCTTATTAATTTAATTTAATATCATATATCTCTTTTCACTGAGTTTTGTTAATGTATGACATAATAGGAAAGACATATTTGTGAGTATCAAGTAATTGCTGATATTCATGTTGTAGATAATGAGGTTCTTTTAAATTTCTTCTTAAAAACTAATTTGGATTTTCCTGAGTGATTTTTGATTATTTTTCTATTTTTGTTTCATTGAAAACATTCAAAAGAAATAGATTTAATAGTTGATGAAGAAGTGACTAATATAAGATTAATCCTCCCCATTTCATCCAATAGAGGGTGATTGATGATGAAGTGAATTATTTTAGTCATTAATTAATTAGATGAAGAGATAAATGTTTGAAATACTAGGATTTCATTATAATTAGGAACCCATATCTAAAACCACCACCTTTCCATTATTTTTTATTGAAGACAACTTATTTAAACTACATTTCAATCCTCTTAATCTTAATTTAACCACAATACCCCCTATTTATTAACTATAAAAATCTCATTTTTTCAACCCAAATCTAGAGACAATTATCATTTCCCCTCAAATATATATATATATAATATTTTTAACAATATTTTTTCAGACCTATGATGAATGTTGTGCTAAAAAATTAGTTTTGTTTCAAGGGATTTGGTGTTAAAATACCAAATCAATTCATTGTATTACTAGGTCTAGAATTTAATAATTCTTTTCTCTTGATTGATAAATTTAGAAAATCCTGCAAAAAAACATTGAAATTTTTGAATTATTAAAATTTTCAATATGATCTTAAATAATTTAACTTAATAGACACCATTGGAAATCATAGTGATCATTATTTCCCTGAAACTATGGAAGATTATTGAGATCCAACATAGGTGAAGCTTGTACACCATAATTTATATAATAAAAAACTCAAATTGTTATTCCTGTAAAATAAATTGATATTAAATAAATGAATACTCGAATAAAATAGTTTCCTAGATTGCATTGCCTTATAGATAAATAACCTAAAATATATATCAAGTAATTCATCTTTTTATTCTACATAATAAAGCCTATAAGAGTGGAATACGTGTAAGATATGTGTGTGGAATCTCATTACTAATAAAACGAGTGTATATGGAGTGGTTGTATGGTTGGAATATGGGTGTAGTGAATGATTGGGAAGACCTAAAAATTATATCTCTACAATAAAATCTACCTTCATAGAACATAACTATCAGAAATAAAATATTTACAGTTAAAATTATTCTAGAGAGACTTTATATAAGAATTGAGAATGTTTTAAAATAATTTGTGTGTGTTTCCCTCACCAAGCTACTGGAGAGAACCATTTCATTGATTTTTTCAATAAATTACTTTATGATAGTGATAGAAACATACAATATGCATCATTAAGTGGATATATCATTAAAAATCACAATTCAAGTTCCAATGGATGACAGAGATGATAAAATAGAACACACATAAATTTTGGTGTAAGAGGTATGAGTACTATAAAACTACATGAGGTAAGGTCTTATAAATCACCCCTTCTGGTGTCTATGGTAGTAAAACTAACCTCTTTGTTTAGACAAATGTATTTGTAGCATGTAAACATTATGAACCAATAGGAATATGTGATTGATGTTATTCTTCTAATTACTATACTAACCAATGATCTAATGTCTATGGAAGTATGAGTTTTTTTATAATTAATCATCAATGGATTATTTTTTCTATATACTCACGTATATAGAGATCCTTCTCAAGTCCAATATGGATTTGGGTACTAAAAAAATCAATCTAGATTTCTATATTAAAACCAATATCAACAACCTCCACCATTCTAATAACTAAACAAACAACCCTTCAACTAACCTTCTTACAAAGCACCCCCATAGCAATTACATAATTATTTGGAGTAACCTTAAATAATTTAACAATTTCACATAAAAATAATATGGATTGAGAAATCAGGAGTTTATAAATGAGATAATGTAAATGAATAATTATCTAGGAATTCTACTAACGATACAAAATATTAATCAAATTAACCACACACATCAAATAATCCCAAACCTCAAGGGTAATGTAGGCCTGGAAATAACTAAAACTGGTAAATAAATTCACCCCATTATCACACCTGATTCAAATTATAAGTATCTTTGAATTGAGGTGGAGTAGATTAAGGAATCTGAATAGAACCCAAATAACTAGTAAAAAGGGAATGAATAAAAGGAAGAGGATTATTTTTTGAAAACAACAAGGTCATAAAATCTCAGGGAAAAATTATGGATAAGTGATACCTTAAAAATCCATTCTAATATAGATAGATCCAATAATATGTGATTTAATAGGAATAAATAATAAAGAAATCCTGTAAAAATTTTGGAAATTTTAAATCATCCTACACCTTCTTAAATCTCTTAAAAAATCCCAAATTATTCTATGTTGTATAAGGAAATTTGGAACAAAAAGGATAATTTAATGAAATGGGAGGGTTAATTTAGGAATAATTGTTCAACTTTTGATTAAATCAAAATTTAAAGATCAAAAAACATTGTATATCCTTTTTACTATGGGTGCATGGTCTTGTAATGATAATTTTTTTAATCTTGGATCTTCTATAAATTTCATTCCTTATTTTATTTTTTAACTTCTTTTTAGATAAAAAACTTAATATCATATGAGTGGTTGTATATATTTAATAAGGTCCAATTAATTCATATTAGTTGTCCTAGAAAATATGATTTTGGGGTAAAAAATATGATCTTTTCATCGGACTTATAGGAATTTAAGATGGAGGATAATAGAACCCCAAAAAATTCATCAATCACCTTATGTAAACCCTTATTAAAGATATCACTAACCTATATAAAAGAATAGGAGGGAACACTCCTATTTAAATTTGTTGAGAAAAATATCAATTTCAACATATTTGTTTTCATTAAGTATCATAAGTAGAACATTCAATTATCAAATTATCACATGCTAAATATTCTAATCCCAATGAAGAATAGGGTATATTGAAGACTAATTTGACTTTTTGAAATAAATTTAATCTTTAAAAGTATGTGGACAATAATAAGGAGAAATCGTAAAAATTATGGGAAAACATGGAAGAATAGGTAGTCACTGAATTATTTTAATTATTGGATTATTGTTTACATAAATAATAAAATAATATATCAATTTTTGTACCATTAGTACTATATAGAGATGTGATAAATCCAAATATCATTGAATCCCTAGTATAGGACGTAAACCATTAGTTAAAACCATTTCCAACTAACCTAAAAAAAGTGTACCTAATGTAAGGGTAAATGTTTTGAGTCAAATATTTATATTAATTTAGATCCTCATTCTGAAAAAATACGGATGAATCTGATAAGGGGGAATTTGAAAGATATTGGTTGGAGTTTATGAGATATTCTTAGGATAAGTCCCAAAATCTATATGCATAGAATATTGTTTGAATAATAATCTTAGGCAACTAGATATACCCTGAGGAGAGTTTACATGGAAATGATAGAGGTAATCAAGAAAGAAATTGAAATCTTTTCGGAGTAAGAATAACATACCATATCTCAGAATCACAAAGGGTAATTCCTAATTAGATAGTTCCAATGAAAAAAACACTAACCATAGAAAAAAGATTAGAATAATGTATTGATCCATGTTAGTGTCCAAAAAAACTATAGAGTTTATATAGATTGCATTAAATTGAACCAGTTCACTTGGAAGGTTAATTTCACAATTCCATTTATTGAAATATTGTTAGATATATTATCGAGTAAGATTGAGTAATGAATTTATGATGGGTTTTCAAGATACATTTAGGAGGCCATTACACCATAAGAATAAGATAATATAACCTTTACATGACCATATGGAACTTTGTTTTATAAAATAAAATCATTTGGATTATATAATACATTAGTTAATATTTAAAATTTCATGGTCATTATTTTTTCTAAACTTGTTGAAAACTACATGAAGGTTTTTCTGGATGACTTTACCTCTTTTGGAATCTCTTTTGATGATTGTTTGGGAAATCTAAATAATTTTTCCAAAAATTTCATTATCAAGTATATTGTTTTAAATTTTGATAAGATCTATTTCATGGTGTAATGATTCATTGTCCTGGGGAATACAATATTTTAAAAAGGGTTCGTGGTGGATATGTATAAAATTAAATTGATAAATATATTTATTTACCCCGCTTGTGTGAAGATTGATAGATCATGTATAATATATGTAGGGTTTTATTAAAAGGTTCATAATAATATTTTTTTAAGATTATATTGAAAACATCCTTGTAACAAAAAATATGGTTGAATTATTGTTGATGATGATTTAAATAAATCCATTGATTAATAGAAGTGTAATATGAAAACACTGCAATCAACAGATCTATCCAACTAGGGGTACCAATTTATGATAATTTGTGATTCCTCTATTAATGATGTTGGATTAGTTCTATCCATTAAAATTTAGGGATGAAATATTTTCATTGAATATTAATCATGATCATTGGATATATCCCAAAATAATTAAACAACCTCAAGAAAATAATTTTTAGAAGTTGTTTTCTTTCAATAAATTCAAATCTTATTTCCTTGGTTATAAGGTTTCTATTTTTTTTCTTACTATGTATCCCTTATATTAATAATAACTATTGAATAAGATAATTTTTTTGGCTATAATTGTTTTTCTATTCCAAAATATTGATTTGAAGATTAATAAAAGAAAAAATCGTAGAATAAATTGGAGATCAATTGAGTAGGTTTCCCTATACAATTGAGGTTGAGATTTTCTATTATAAACTCTTCAATGATTTCATTACATGAGTTTTTTTGTATTTTTTTGAAGGATATGTAGAATGGTACGTAAATATAGTAACATTTTTGTAAAATTATCCAGTTCTATCTAACTTAAACCCCCAACTAATTGTTAGACTCAAATATGAATTGTGGTTTTATATTTTTGATGACCCATATCCATAAAAAAATATGTAATGATAAAATATGAATTTGGTGTTTTCCAAAGATTGGTGTACAATCTATAATATATTTATATCATAATATATCTTGTAGAGGACATTTCGTTCCTAAAATTATAGCTTTAAAAGTTTTAGAAACTATTATATATTAAGACCCAAGATTTAAGTATGCCCATGAATATTATAATAGATTTGATTAATGCTATTTCATCTGTTTTATATATATAATAGATAATTCAAAATGAAATAATATTTTGTAAAATATTTTACTTATGTGGTATAGATTTTAGGTGACCTCTTCTCATGTCATTTGGAAATTATTATATTCTACTGGTAGTAGACTGCGATTCAAAATGGGTGGAAGAGAAAACCACAAAATGTGATGATGCTAATGTTTTTCCTAATTCGTTTAACATTATTATATTATATATATTTGGATAATTAAGGTAAATCATTAGTGATCAAGGCACACTACCCTATAATAGGATCATATAAGCATGGATGAGAAAGTATGGAGTATATCACAAGACCAATAAACCCTAAATTACATAAACCAATGAATAAGAAGATTTTTCAAAAGTAGATATTAATGGAATCCTGGATAAGGTTATGAAGCATGATAGGAAGGGATGGAATAAAAGATCATTTGATAACATTAATGATTATGTAGTAGGCCTATAATACTCTAATTTTAATAATTACATAATAGTTGATTAATGGGAGGATATTTAATATAACCATGTAACTAAACACATGGCCTATTAGGTAGTAATATATCTAAATCTAGATTTAGAATAATCTAGATATAGAAGAATATTATAGATTTAGTATCTATAAGTTATTAAAATAGAATAATTTTCACCCTCTAGGAATTATAATGACAAAATATGTGTGGGCCATAAAATATGATTCAATGAAAATAATTTGATTATAAAGACCAAGTGATTCTACTCAACTCAATACTGGAGCTCTTGAAGAGTAAGATTCTTTTCAGATAGAAACCTCTATTTATTTTCACTAATGTTTACACATTTGGGTTTTTTTATATCATTAAATATGGATAAATAAAATACATTCACTATAAATGGGAAGAAACCAAAGAATTACTAAATAAATCTTCCACATCCACTGATGGATGAGATTGAACTTGTCCAACCTATCTACCAATAGATCCCCTGGGTGGTACCTTTCCTTAAAAATTGTTTAATTTGGACATATTTTAAATCAAATAAAATTTCTATATGTGTTCTAATTCATTAATGGAACTACATCATTAATGTGTAGGATTATAAAATATTTGTATTTTTAAGGATTTCAAATTTTTGTACATTTTAATTTTTTGTCTTTAGTTTTTAAATTTTTATTGTATTTTGAAACCACTTGATTTTAATTTGATTACCCAAATTTTTTTATCATATTCCAGTTATGAAAAACTGATTTGACTCATGAACTTGAATTAAAAGAATGGTAATATGAAATTCTTTGAAAATTAAATGTTTATAAATTAATAGATAAATGTAAATTTTTGAATACTATTCCATGAAATAGATCCCAAGATTAGAGTCACTTACATGAGATTATTCAATACATGTTATTAATTATTAATCACAAATAACACATTTCTTGAGTGAACTGATCGTTGTTTGAAAAACCAAAACATACAAGGTAATCTATTAAAATGATTTTAGAATTGAGGGCCTTATATTTCAAATGAAAGAGTCATTATTTTCTAATGAAAATACACTTTTTACAATTAGAATTCCTATTGGACTAAAATGAAATTTAACCCTTATAGCCCCTAAAAACCATGAATTAGATTGTTAGGAAGCCCTATTATGGGCCCAAATTCCATAACTTCATATATATATATATATATATATGTGTGTGTGTGTGTGTGTGTGTGTGTTAATTAATGCTATTAGTTAAACTAAATTTCATTTCAGTGAGATGAATGATCTAACATGAAACGTTTTGAGAACTATAATTTACTTTTTATATGTTATTCTAGAGGATTAACTTGGGAAATAGAAAAGAAATTTTGAGTATGTCTTTAAAAATCATAAAAATGGTAGGAAATAGAAAGAAAATATCTTCCAAACTATGTGAATAAAATTGAAATAGTTTTATGAAAAATAAAATATTCTTATTTTCCTTTAAGACTCAAGTCTTAAAATAAATGAAAAAAGAAATAAATTTTCAGAAGGAAATAGAGAGAAGAAATTATTATTGTTTCTAAAATAAACAAATCATTGCATTTCCATTAAAATTTAAAGATGATATAATTAAATCACTCCAAGGGAGAGTGAGTGAGGGTTCTATTAGGGGTGGAAACTAGACACCATCTATTATACTTAAAAAAGATTCAATCCTACTTATTCTACTATTGAATATTTAAACATCCGAACCTAAATACAATTAGCAATAGAATAACCATAAAACATTTATGATAAATACATTTACATAACTCATTGGTTAGATATTTTTGAATTCAGTAAGCCTGTAGTGACCTTGAAGGATCAATGAATGAGAAAAACATCACTTAAATTCATACTAGAGTTTTGAGTAAAATAATTCAAGGAAGGAAGATATAAATGACTATGGGGTTTATGGTGGAAAAATTATAAATCAATAGAATTCACTACATAGAGGAAATTAAATTAATAATATTTGAGAGGCATTATGATTTTGAGTGATAGGGTTGTTAAAAAGGCTATTCACATTAGTTAGTTGTTTGGATTTTACTTTGGTAATTTGTATATGTATACTTTTCCAAGAGTCTAAAATTTAGGAGTATAGAAATTTATAATGTTAATACATTCCTTATATATTATTGATTCACTATTCATTATATTCCATCAAATTTATTAACTTAATCAGTTCACATATGTTTTTAAATTAAAATATCATTACATTGTATTCAGTGAATATTTATTTAAATGGAAAAAATAGTGGATTCAATTAATTTATTTAATTTTTCAAATAAAATATATGGCCAAATATTGATTTTATTTTATTTATTACATTTAAGGTGAAAATTATGGCTAAATCAATAGATGTTTATTTTATAATAGAATCATAATACATAAGATATTATCATGTTTTTTTTTGAAATTGACTAAGTGATAGGTTGTATAATATAATATTTTTATAGGTAATATATTTATAGATAAGAGAAAAAATATAATATTATGTTTTTCAATATCATGTTTGAGTTGATATGTAATCTATTGTGGGAAAAAGAATATTTAGAAAAGGAATGGAGTGTTGAGGTGATGTATAAAATATTCTTTTTAGTTAATTGAAAAATAACTAAATGCAGATCTTTATCTATATACATATTATATTGTTGGAAATTACCTAAATTATTTTATATTTCTTGTAAGGGAGGATTAAGATACCTAAGAATCCATGTTCATACATAACATGTTTTTTTGGAAGCTTATATATCCAAATCATATGTAATATCTAAGGATCTGATTCATAGGATCTCATACTTAGCTACTGGAGAAGTGAAAATCTATGCTCAATAAATAAGATAAATTTTCATAAGATAAAAAAAATACATAACATATTTTCCTTTTAGAACTGAAATATGTATAAGATATTCTCTGGATATTTAATATATTTTAAATTAGAATTCCGGATATTTTATATCTTATACTTGAGTATTTTTTTAGAAACCCCTCGCATATTATTATTTTTTTTTTGAAAAATGATGATATGATCCTCACTCAATAGAAGGAAGGGTTGTGAAATGATATTTTTTTCATATTCAACACTTTAAATGTAATTATAAATGGCCACACTATAAATATATTTTTTTCATCAAGAGGTGAATTTGGGAATGTTCTAATTATTCTTCCATTTTTAATGTTGTTAGGCTATGGAGATGGAATTTGTTCTATAAATTGATGAAGGATAATGGGCCAAGAAAAAAAAAATTGATCTATATTGTAGCCAATTATCTCTCATACCATTTTACATATTCAATGTGATGAAACTATAATAAATATAGTCTAATATATTTATCTATTTATGTCTTTTCCATATCTTTTATTGACTGAGATATATGATGAGATATAGAAATTTGAATTATTTGGTCCAACTGTTGATTAATGAATGGAAGTATGAGTTAAATGTTATGGAGAATAGGTAGGTCAAATTAATATCTTAGGGAGGATATAAAAAATAATGTAAGTTATAATATCTTGGTTGGTGGATCAGTAATAGATAGGAATAAATTTATAAAAGATTTGGATTCCAAGGTTACAAGGGGTTGCATATGTTGATGATACTATTTGAATGTTATGAGTTCTATTTTATATTATATTTTTATAAATTAAATTTATCATAATCCCCATTTTTTACCACATTAATGGAGTTGAAAACACCTCATGGTGATTAGGTCATAGGAAGAAGAACTAACTTGTAATGCATGAATCTTTGTGATTATCAAAAAAACACAATATTTATTTTGATGAATTTTAGTATTCATTATCTATATAATAGATTAAGTGTCATTCTATTCATTATATTATTTTTGTTATTTTTTTTGTTACCTCAGTTGAATGTCACATATCTACATTTATCTATTTTAGTATGTATTAAATAAAATAGGACAAAGTAAGTGATGAGTTTCAAGTGATCGTTGATACATGTGTGAAAGACAATAAGTTTCTTTTAAATCGATTAGGGACACCAAAACCTAATTTTTATTTCCCTAATTAATTTATATTTAGTTTACCATTTTTTACCATTTATACCTTTTCACACAAAATGTATATAGTTTAAATAATGTATTAGTTACTTTAATATTAATCCCCTCTATTTAATTTAACATAGGGTGATTGATGAAGTAGTTATGGAGTATATGATTTATCAATTTAAAATAAGAAGAGATAAATATTTGAAATATAATGATATAATTTAAATTAGTGACCTAAACATGAACCCATTACCTTTCCTTTCCTATTGATCGAAATATATATGTTTAAATTTATTTCTAGCCCACGTAATCAGATTTCAACCTCAAAAACCCCCTTTTTACTAACCGTGACAATATAATTTTTTCACCCTTCTCTAGAGACAACCATTGTTTCAAATATAGTATATATATATATATATATATATATATATTATGAATTAACAAGATTTTTACAAATCCATGAAAGTTTTTCCATAGATCCCTATGTATTATAAAGTGGGGGAGTGAGGAAATACACCAGGGAGGATAGAGAATATTCTTAGTGATTCTAATTCTGAGTTGAAAATTGATATAAATTTTTGAATATAGGAATAATAGGAAGGTATGATCCTCGTGTGATATACCTATGAAATAGTTTCAAGAATGTACCTATCTGAGATAATTAGAAATATTTTTTCAAAAGTCCGTTTAGCAATTTGGGGGGATGTGGATTAGTTATGACCCAATATTCTGATGTGAAATTTGGAGTAGTGTTGGGAGTAGGTATGTGGTTCAATATAGTGTGTAAGAGTTATAGTAGTATAAAAGATACTGAGGACCAAGAGAAATGGTTGAGAGTGTATATGATTCCATAGAGAGGAACTACATAAGGCAGTTAGGTTTCATGATAGTTTCTAATGATTGAGAGAGAATATTCAATATTGTTTAAGGATCTATTGATAATTAGAGATATACCATGAGTGTGATACTTTTTTTTATTTGATGGATAAATTTACATAATGTGTATATTTGAAAAATGGGTCAACCAGGTTTTTGTTAATATATGGTCATTAAGATGATGTGAGATAACATAATTTGGTTATTGATGGATGGTTTTGGATATCTAATGTTCATAAAATGAATGGGATGATAATGTTTTTATGTTGGGTAAATTTTTTATGGTGGGTTCGAGTAGTTGATTTTTTGTGGAGAATTACCAAGGAAATGGACTTTTTAGCTTAGTAGCCTAGGTAGTCTGGTATATGGGAAACTGAGGGATGTTTTGGAAATCAAATTAGTTTTTATAGACATGAGGGGAGTCAGATTTTCTAGTCTCGATAATGGTGGGTTATTATGTGACATTGGATAGGAATGGGGAAAGATATTATATTATGTGAAGTTTGAAAGGTCTAGTGTTTTCAAGATAGTCATGCATATTAGGCCTAAGGGAATCCTTTTGAGTTTAGAACCTTTAGATTTATTCAAGTGTTAGTATTAGATAGAGAACATGTCTCAGGAACTGGATCAGGCTAAACTATTAAATTTTTATTAAGTTCTATTATTAATGTTTACTTACGAAATTTAAGTTCTTGATTTATATTGGGATGATTTTGGTTGTTTTTAAAATATTTAGTTACTTTTTAAAAATTTAATGTATTGAAAAAAATTATATTATTCATGAGAAGAGAGGTAAAATATGTTTGGTCACAAAATATGGTTATTGTATGATGTACAAAATATATTTGAGTCTCCCTATAAAGTGATTAAACATGACTATGTGTTATATACATAAGATATTTTGAATTGAATGTGTAAGGAATTTAATTTTGTATAAATTAATTTATGTGTAAAATCATACACATCACTGTGAGGATGGAAATGTATACTAAATAAAGTAATTTCATCTAGGAGAAAAATAACATGTATTAAAAAATATATAATTAAAGGTCAAAAATATATTACGTTTGGGTTTTTTAGTCTATGTAAAAACATTATGTTAGGAACGAAATATTATTTTTAAGTTAAATATATTATATATGAACATTAATATATCATGTGTGAATTTATATATGTTACATATGGTTTTTCATATAAAGGTAAAACATACAAATGTAATGTATATTATGTACTAATAGAAAATATTACATATCATATTTTGTATAAAGAAAATATCATACATATAAATATATATTAAATAATTGAAAAATATATTATGTATTTTGATATAAATGATATTTTTTTGTTGAAACAAATTTTGTAATGTGTTTAGAAACTACGATGTTCATAATACCCTTTTATTTAAATAATATAACATACACCACTGGGGTGATATTTATGATTTTCTCTAGATTTTTTAAAAACTTAAAAAAACAGATTTTTATATCATTGTCCTAAAATAATTAAAATGATTATTTATGTTCGGAAATAATATTATAAAATTGGTAAATATGTATTTCATGACCAATTATTATGGATAAGGACTCAAGAAGATCTCACATTTTCATCTTCTTCTTTGAGGGTTATTCCAATCAAAATTTTCTAATCATTTTTTTATTTGAAGTAAGGAGTTTTCATGGGTAATGCTAGCTTCAGAGTGGTTATTCTCCCTAATTATTTTCAATTTTTTCTTTATTTTTTCAATCATGACTAAAATAGTTTTTTAACATATTTTGGGGAATGTTCCTATTATTGCTGAATTGGACAATGTTTCATAGCTTGTAGATCTATATTAACTCTAGGTACGTGTTTCCTAATTATTTATCATGTTATACATGTGTTATAGATTTTGAAGTAAATTTGTGGTCATAAATTTTTCTATGTGTTTCTAGAAACAAAATTACATTGTCTTTCCATTGTTTTTAGAAGATACCAAGATGTAGTCTCACAAGGGAAATAGTTGATATGATTTGGTATTTTGTGATTTTATTATGTTGTGGGTTTATGTCAGGATGGGAAAGATTCAATTTATTATAATGTGATTGTTCTTGGTATTTTAAATCTATGTGATTAGCTTATGTGATAGATATGGTGTTGGCCATTTTTTTTTGTGGAGACTGAGGTCCCCTAAGCTGTAGCCTATGATTTCTGTGATCACCACTCACCATGTGGGTAAGGAGGCTAGTAGGGTCATGTGGACACATGATATGTATTAGGAAGTGGTTTTGAACTATTGATATTTTTGTATCCTCCATAGATATGGGAAATAGGGGTTATGGTGTTGTCTATGAGTTTAAAGGTGGGGATACACCATAGATGGCTATAGTTGGTTTGTGTGAAGCCACCTTATGGGAGTGGGATACTCACTGAAAATGTTAGGTATAATTATATAGGTTTTGGAAGTGTCATTGGGGAATCAATGGTTATTTTCTTAATGATTCCAAGTGACATTGGAATTGGTTGGAAGGTTAAGGGGACTTCTTCTATGATATACTGTGGTTATATGGATTCAATTCCGAAATGTATGAATTGTATAAAGGCCCAATTTGGACAGGTCAATCATTAGTGTAACTTCTTTCGAAAAATATTTGGTTGATATTCATTATTATTTTCATGCATGTGTAAGTTTTTGTATATGAGTTAGGGTAATCATTTTCTTAGGCTCACTGAGTTCATTCCCACACCCTATAGGGGCCATCAAAGATCTATATTTAATTTATATCTCTTTCTTTAGAAAATGGTGAAGTTTTGACATTAGGATCCTAGTGATTATAGGAGTGTATTTATTCCCTGATATAGATGGAATGATATTGAAGGTGGGATGAGTAGTCCCTTGGTGTCACACTGGTAGTTATTTTTATTAGTTTATATTCTTATACATATGATATTTTTCATTGAGAAATATATTATGTTTTTTGTGATAGGAATTTAATGGTAAATGTTTAATAAGTTGATAATATATATTGAATTTTTATTTAAATTTATTTATTTTTATGTAGAGTAGATATTATTATTTTTATTAATCCTTAAAGGGTATATTTACCACACGATAAACTCTTAAACCTTCAATCCTATTTGGTTATCTAGGAATATGGAGAGGCATGCCTAAGTTCAAGTGGCACAAAATCTTATTTCAACGGTGTGACTCGGGCAGAGGAATTACTAAGTGATATAATATAAATTATTTTTCCTGCATTATTTTTATTTCTAGTAAATAATATAGGAGAGAGGATATTTTTGGAGGTTTTAATGGATCTCATGTATGGGAGTAACTAACCCATGTATGAGGGAATCCTGATTCCCATGAGGAAATGAGATTTTTCTTTTTGTCTTTATGTTTACACTATCATTATTTATTATTAAATAAGATGAAATTTAATTTTATATATTTCCATACTAGACACTTTTCCTTGTGATGAAACTGGGATTACTCATGAATCATTTCAGGAACATAAATATCACACGATATATTCATGTTTCTTATTATTACTATTTAATTCACATTAAGAATGAGGGTTTTTCTATTACGAGTACAGAAATGTGGATGAACAATTTTCCTTTCATCGTCTCCTTGAGGCATTATAGTTAGTGAACCTAGTATGGGTAAGTTATTCCTATTTGGTTCCATAATTTAAAATGGGTTCAACTATTTCATGTGTAAAAAACCCTATATTGTGATTTCTAATATAGCTTATTTTTGGTATTATACTCAGTGATCATGGATATGTTACTCATTGTATGAATAATTATATATAATATTTTGTGTGTATGATGTGTGTGGTACCTAACCCTGTAATGGATATAGGGTTCAAGAGGGCTGATTGTATAGACATCATTGAGGTAGGGTTTTGAAAGAGTTTGTGGGGGTGTGATTCCTATTATATATTTACCTATTTGTGTTATATAGACTATTATATCTATATTTTTCATGGGTTTAGTTTGAAGGAGCCCCAATTCCTTCCTGGTAATTGTTGTATGAGCATCTTGATGTGATCCTGTTGTGATTATTTCAGAGAATTGATATAGGAACACATGAAGATAATCTATATATGGAATACTATACATGTGAGTTATAATCATAGAATCATCTTTTGCAGGGAGAGAGAGGACCCTTCTTAGTAGAATAATGGAATGATTTTGTACATACTATTTTTGATATATTTGAGATACCATTGGGATAAAAGGTAATGTTGGATACTTCTATGGTAATAGGTTTTGATACATATTTGTGTGACGTGCATACCTAGGTAGGTAGACACGAGGGGTCAACCTGGATGAACATAGAGAATATGTTCTTCAAGTAGTTTTTTTCTAATGAAAAGGATAGGGGAACCTAAGAGTTTATTCACTTGTTTTAGGGAAATACTTTGGTCATGGATTATATCTTGAGGTTTACATACATATCATAGTTTTCACGACCATTGACAGAAGATAATATTTCAATAGTGTGATAATTTGATGATTGTTTATTCCATGTTAACAAGGTGTTTGAAAGTATATTATAATTGTATTCATTTTCATAAGTGATGAAACAGTCTACAATATTGAAGTAGAAGTAGGTGAAGGAAATCATAATATGCTATAAATATGTTATGGATGAGATTAGTAGTGGAGCCTCAAGTAGTATAAATTAGGATGTGATGAGATCCATCAGGTGAAAATATAGAGGATAAATGATACCACTATAAAGTGAATCATCAATGGAATATTTACTATGTGGGATTCCAAAGAACATGAAATCATAGAGTGGTCCACCACCAAATGTGTGTTGGGTGTATGGACAAATGGAATTTTGGAGAGAATTTTTCTTGGGGCATTATTTTCAAAAGGAAGATATAGTTTAGGTTACACTTAGGATTATAATGGGAGACTAGAAGAGATTCCACGATCTGATAGTAGGGTTAAAATATCTTGTGTGGGGGTGTACCATAGATTGGATACCCAATAGTGGAGGTATTGTCTAGTAGTGAGTATAGGTAGGTATGAAAGACATCATAGATTCATGCATTAAGTCTATTTCATATTATTGATAAATAATATGCTGAGAAATACAAGGAACCATCGATAGATAGAGGTATGATGTGATAATATGAGTAGTATTTTATATGATGGATACCAGTAAATGATAAATTAATTAACTATGTGTTGGTTAATTTATAGGAATCTAAATGATGAAAGATCACTTTAATTGATAACCAATTTCTATGTTTTGATAGAAAATGTGTAAATAATTAATAGTTTTATACCACTATTATACCATATAAATTTATTATTATGAGGTAGGGTATATAATTCCAATGGTGTAGAGTTCCCATAAAAGTAATTGGCCTTTTTAATTTGGTAGTTGTGGTAGAATGAGTATGTGGGAAAGAGATAGAAGTGATCAACATAATCTCTTTGTTTAGTGTATTAGGTTTTTTAGAAACACTAGACTTTGTGAATGTGGGTCAGTTTATGATCTAGGCTATCCAAGTGGAAGGATACCATATGTTGGAGAGGTAGTGATGTCTCAAGTATTTGAGATAGTGATTTTGGTTGGGTCTTAGGTTGACCTTGTGTGTTTTGAACCTTTAGTGGTGTTCGAGATGTCAGTATAGGATAAAAAATATCTCTCAAGGATTTTCCAAGTCTCATGGGAGAAATTGGTTTTAAATTTTCTAGTTAGTGGTTTTTGGGAATGGAATTATGATGATTTAGGTCTCAAGGTATTTTTGGGAATATTTTCTATGTTTTTAAATGTTTTAGAGACTTTTAGAAAATGTTGAAAAGTATTGAAAAACATATATTACTTATCATAAAGGAAAAGTACATGTTACATTTAAATTATTGGATAAGGAATGACATGCATATTATATTCAAGATTTATTATGAAGGGTTAAAAATATTGCTAATTCTTGGATGAATACATTTCATTGAATATAATTTATAAGGAATCAAGGTTTTTGTAAATTCATTAATGTTTAAAAAATATGGAATATTTGGGATTTTTAATGCATTTCATAAAGAATTTAGATTTTTAATGGAATTATTCTGATATATCTGATTCACTATGTTTGGAATCATTCACTCTAAGGCTCAACATTATTATTGGATAAGATATACTATCATGTTGCAATTACAGATCCATTAGTTTCCCAAAAAAATGAAACTCTTTATGACCTAGCTAGTGGATGTTTTCATCCTGTCTATGTCACAATATACATGTTCATGCCAAAATTTCCTATTTTATTCCACAACCATACTATAGATACCATAGACTAAATTTGGACATCATCAATCACCAATCATAGGATTAACTTGAGATAATACTCTTTCAAATAAGATTAAGGTCAACTAATAATATATATAATTGGAAAGGTGGTGTTCATGATGCAATATATAGTGATTTAGTGTGATTCTCCCTAGTTTGGATATGATAGATATTGATACCCATGTTTTTGGGTGTGTAAATACTTTTAATTCCTCTATGAGACACACCACATAAATATCTTGTGACTCTCATTATTTCCATCCAATATTATCATCTCAGCATCATGACTCTATTATCAAGAATGAGCATTATAATCCCTCATCATAAGGGATATTATATTCCACTCAATTATATTATTTCAAGAAGAATAGATTCTAGATAAAGATATGGAATTGAAATATTGGTTATGATAAACACAACAAAAAGGGTTTAAGCTAAATGATGAATTATTTTAGTGATTTATAGGTCATTATAATGGATATTTTATAAGGAAAAAAATGGAAAACAAAAAAAAGATTCATAATCAACATCATGAAATAACACATCCTGAGATAATCAAATATTCATAAACCAAATCTCATTCATTAATGTTTCATTAATATATACTATGGAATAGACAAGGGATCACCATGGGATCATATCCAGTTGATGGATCCTCAGAGACATATTGGGAACCATAAACACACTCACATAATTTAATTGATTGAGGAGAGAAAAGAAAAATTCAAGAGAGAGTGGGATATACCCCTATTTATATGAACACATTTTGTTTATCCTAACATGACATAATGAAAATGGTTAGGATGAAATTAGCTGAAGATGAAATAGAATCATGGAACAACAATAATTACCATTCCACTAAATCCCTAAAAAATTAAAGAGTTGAAAACCATAGAAAGATCAATTCCCCAATTAACAACCTAAAGATCTAAATAAACTCTCATAACATCACACTAACAAACCCCACAAATCTGTTTAATAAGGAAATAATTCCTATTCTAGATTAACTATAAATGTAAAAATGAATGTCATGGTACAATACCTACCACTATGGTTCAACTCCTCCCATATCATATAAATATAATGGAAATCAATAAATTAGGATGAACTATATAACAGAATGAAACAAGAACCCTATTTATAGTACAAAATAAACCACCATGAAAATGAAATGGAATTTCAACTAAAGAATTTATAAAGGGGTCAGGAGAAAACATAATGGTCATTACATCACCACCACCTTTAAGAAGTTTTACCCAAAAACAATGAACTGCCTAAAAATTTATGGTTATAGAACCCATATAAGACTTTATCATTCCCATTATCTCTCATAATGGTTTAAATTACACCATAAAACACATCATTGTTATCTATAAACCAAAAAATGGCCCCTCATACCGATCCTTGATTTTCACCTAATACTCCAAGAAGGTGGCATCATCTTTACTAACCCACTCACCCTAGTTGTTAATGTGTGATGGTCTAAGTAATTAACTGCTCTTTTTTTACATGTGGAAGAAATTTTTAACTTGATCCAACTACATTGGAAATGCCAGATAACAGGAAAACTCACCCACATTATGTGGAATCTTGAATTACATGACGAACCAAGGGAATTAGTTTCTTTGCTAAAATAATGTCCAATAATCATGTCAAGAAGATACATTAAATAACATATTGTCACCCTTTTTAACTCTAAATTACACTACTATTGATTTTCATAGGACTTTTGATATCTCTAAGATATTCTCATCTACTCCAAGACTATCGTCCTATCAGAGTTGGTTCAATATAACCAACTTATATATACAATATGATAACATATATTCATTGATTATGATATTAATAAACTCTTAATCACATCATGATTATTCTTTTTCATTACATAGTATGTGATAATGTTCTAACCTTAGCTATCACACAAATTGTTCATTGCAGTTCCCCGTTATGATGAGAACCTAGAAGTACCACGAAAGAATTCTTAATTTTTTTCTTTAGTCGGATGAAATCATTTAAGGTATATAAATTATTCAGGCTATCGAGGGTGATGATTAATTTAACTTTTAGGAATATTCTCATGGTTTACTCCCTTGATAATATCTAGTGTAGGATATTATGAGAATGAGACCCGCCAGAAAGAAATTTACATTTATATTTTTTGTTGGATATTCCTATATATGGATGTTTTTATTAATCCTTAGACATTAAGATTTTTATTATTGAGTATTATAAGTCACATACTTTGATGTATTTATAAAAACCATGATTAAATTTTATTGTGGTGATGTAGGATACGTTGCGTGTCTCATGATTTATATTGCATTAAGGAATAATTGAAGATAGGATTTGTCTCTTATATTCTTCAATGAATGTTGATATCTAAATCCATTTTATGGAAATGATATAGCCTAAATAAATCAATGGCTATGGTGTTCTATAGGAACATTATATTTCTATAAATTCAATAAAAATACATCAATCATATAGGCATATGACACCAGTATACTACCTTATTTATTATATATAAATCTTGATAAAGGTATTATATTACACAGTGAGCATCCATATGAAGTATCTTGTATTTTTACAATTAACTTAATTATTTATGGGTTCCATGGGCTATTTCTATATGATTACCTTAGAATTTATACTTCTTCTCCAAATTCCACTGATAATGAGGCCAAAAGGGTCACACACATAGTTTTTCAATAATATTAGTTAAATAATCTTTTATTATTCATTATTTATCAAGTAGTATAAATATTTTTCTCACAAAATGTTTAATAATTATTCATGATTTATTGATCGCATATATTCTATCATCAACTATTGGAGAGAATATAATGTGATTGGAATATTTAATAAATATTTATTTTTTCATAACTAAATATTATATTAATTATTTATTGGATAACATTTCAATGACATTTTTTTATTGAATAAATTTTCAATATTCAAGGCTCAATAAATATTATAGAAGAATGAATGATTGAGTTTGAAGGATTGGCGAGAAATATTATATATTAAATATTATTTTATGAAATAATATGTAATTCTAATACGTTAGTTTAGTACATGTTGAGAAATAATAATAATGTTATTATTATTGAGATGGGTTTCCATAGGGATTAAATAACTAATAAAGGGTACTTGTGAAGTTATTTTTTTCCTACCCTAGAAGTATATAAACCGGATTATATTATTTTTTATGTGATCCAATTCATTTTTTTGTTATGAACAAAAAATCTAGAGAATCCTCTTGATGTTCTAGAGAGATACCTTCTATAAGAATGTTCCCTAGAACGGATAGTTATATTCCTCCACCTTCCACTCTCAAGTCTATAGTGACCAGGTATAATACTTTGAAATTAATTCTAATGGTGATCAAAGGCACGTGATGCAAGTGATTGGATCTTCTGTGTAAGAATTAAGAGATTCCTATGACAATGTTAAGAGATTTTTGGAACATGTGTGGATCACCAATAGAAGAAATATGATATTGATTCCAACAATGAAATTATGTTAGATATTTTTCCAAATCCATTACCTAATAAATAATTTCATTGAAGGTAAGTAATAAATATCCTTAATTAACTATATAATAATATATGCTGATCTTGTTCTATGGTTCTAGAGTTGTTACCATTTTCTGTATTCTATGATTCAATTCCATTGATCACAATGTTTATTATCATGTAATCATGGATTGATCATCGATCATGATAGAAATAAAATTTAGTAACAACCCATCACACACTTCTGTTGTGATCAAAATGTTTAATTTGGTATAAGAGAGATCATATATTATTTATAAAAATAAAAATATCTATGATTAATTTACGCATAAGTAGTTGGTTTCCAATTCTAGTTTAATCATTCTTTAATCTAAATTGATGGAAATGATTTTTATTCTTATTTTCTCATAAATATAATTGAATACATTAATTTTATGATTGAAATAAATTCAAATATATCACATGGAGTTCCCAAGGGATCTGGATGGATAACACAATGTTGAACACCATGTAATACAGAGGTACATGTTGTGTGCCAGTGTTTAATGCACAAAGAATTAATTTGTAATTAATTCTAGGTGTGTGTAATTATTAAACATGGTTAATTTAATTATACACTGCATGTTGAATGGGAAAATCTAGTTCACAATTAGATGGATAAAATTCTATATATTTTTATAGGAAACATGTACTCTTTTAGTCATAGAAGATACATGTATCTTCATAAATGGCCTACCTGACTGGTGAATGTGTAACTCATAGACCACGTGATGTGTAACTCATTTACATGTTGTGTACTATAATTTTTTTTCATGGAACAATTACACACCATGTCCCTAAGCATGTTTTATAGATAGATGTTGAGAAAACATACTCACTATGTAGATCCAATGTAGACACCATGTACATTTACAAAATTACACAGAATTAAAACTAATTTATTATAATGTGAAATCTTTATCATTATGTACTTTTATGTGGTCATTATATTTATAGGACACACTATGTTATGTATTTTAATGTTTAATTAATTTATGTGTTATGATTGGATATGCATATCTTGTATGAGTCATATTATATCTATTCAACTATATACATTGAAGCATACCATGAAAAAAATCATGCAATCCATGTAATCATTAATTTGATAGTACACATCATGAATGTAAATTATAGGTTGTGTATGACACAATGTTCAATAATAAGTATTATATGTGTTTAATACATGTTGGGTAGTTCAGATTTATACTCGCCATGTTGACTCTAGGGTATATTTATATACATAGTTAATTTTCAATAAATTTAATTACTCTGTTTAAAATTATGAATGATGAGAATATCAAGGAAATTTATATGATAATTAAGATAAAATAAGTGATTAATTAAAGTAGGTAATTAATTGATTGAAATATGATTTATCTTCAATATGAATGCTTAATAATGGAATACAAGTTTTATTAAATGAATATTGTTTTCTGGGCGTATGGACGACCATGAGCTTAGAAAAAATATTTGCATGTGGTTGGTAATTTTAATTTATTATTAAATTATGTTTTGGTATACATGACTTCTATCCTCTTATTATGTAAGGGAATTCATTCCCATGGTTTTTTTATGTCAACCCATTCCCCTCAACTATGTTTGAGATAAATAATATGTAATGGAGAGAGCTCCAAAGAAAGTGGAGGTTGTTCAGGTTTAGAGATGAGGTGAAACTAATCTAAGAGAGATGAATTGGTGGATAGGTGTAAAGTTATAGCATGAACCTAAATTTTTTCATGGTTTTTTTACATGAGCAATGGTTAGTTTAACATTAACTAGATACACTAAAAGTATGTAAAGTCTCATAATCATAACATATTATTATTTTATACCTATCATGTTTCACTGTTATTTCATCATGGATGTTTTGTTGTGATCACATGAATTAATAAATTATCAATCATGAATGATATAACTAAAAATAAATTGACTTATGGGTAAATATTTTTTGAGACATGGTTAATCACTTAAGTAAATCCCCTCAATATTAACAAGAATATTATAAATTAAAAAAATTGCATCTTTAATCATAAAAGATAAAATCCATCAATTATATATTATGTTTTTATAACCTTACATTACTTTAGTTAAAATGTAACCATAGTTCAAAGTGCTTAACCAGCCAATTTATGGGTTCATTAAATTATTAGTGAATTCTAACATGATGTTTTGGGTTGACTTAACTTAGTTCACATTAGGGGTGGAATACCAAAGCATGACTTCATGTAACTGAGAAGAAAGCATTGAGGAAATCCAATCTAGGGATTTCGGGATTCGGGAGTCACCTTAGTAGATCAAGGAACAATGATTTAATGTAGTTCAAATTTAGAATGCTAAACTAAAACCATTCAAATTGTATAACCATCCAAATTTAGGGTGATGAGAAGGGGAATATAGATCTTTTCCAATATAATTCCCATGAAATATGATATTTTGTATCCAATTCTATGGTATATTGGATTTTGATAAAATATGTGGATATTAATAAATATAATATTTATTTATTTCTCAAATTTAATTATATATATTATCAAATGATTTATCAAGTTATTTATATAAAAAAATCTAATTTAAACATATCATGTCAATCAATACATGCTAACGATAACCTTCTCACCCATATAAATTTCCATGAATGAAAAAAAAATGTTCTCATGCGTTATCCAATGCCACAGATTAAATTTTTTTGTGCTAAAAGAACCTATTTTTTATGTTCTTGGTAATGAATCTAGTGAGTAAGTGTTATCTCTTTATGATAAATATTTTAATGATTCTATACATGTTGATTTTTTTATGATGTAATCCATGAATAATGATATTTTGAAGTAACATGAGGACAAGGATGCATATTACATGATGTCTCACCTTCAAGATATCTATCAATAAAAGGAGAGACTAGTGATATATAATATCTCCAATACTCTATTTAAAACTGAGGTTGGAGAGGCTGCACCATATAAGCCTCATGTATTCGTGGTCATGGGGTACATTGAACACATATATATCTAAAGGATTAAATTCCTATATGATTTGCACATAAATTTCATGATTTACCTAAAACCCAAGATCTTATATAGTTTTGTTATTAATTATAATATGAGTAATAATGAGATGATTCTTTCAAAACATATAACTTTGTTTCACCATGAGGATAAGGATATGGGGAATGATAAATATGTGGTCCTTATGATGAATAAGAAAAGGAATAACAAAGAGAAGGGTCATAGAACTCATAGCAAGTCTAAATATCCTATGAACTATCCTTCCATGAAAAGGAAGATCCAGAGGTAGGGTATGGAAAAAGAGGTAGTATGTTTGGTAAGTGCCATGGCCATTGGGAGAATAATTACACCCAAAAGCAAGGGAAATCTAAACGTGTGTTCTTTTTTTAGAGTAATATTTCAATATCTACACATTGGGAATTATAAATTGATGGAGATGCTCACATATACATCTAAATGCATAAAAAATAGACTGTGATATATTTTGAGTAGAGAGGTGGATTTGTGAGTGGTCAATGGTGCAAGAATGACTACTCTTACGATGGGTGACTACCACCTTTCATTAAAAATGAGAATTCTATTGGTTTTAAGGGATTATTATTATGTTCCGACTGTTACAAGGAAAATATTTTATATTTCATTACAAGATAATAATTTTTTATTTTTAGGTTTAGTAATAAATGTTTTTTCTTTTATAAATGTATCATATGTTATGGTATGGTGTATTTAAATAATAGTCTTATGTATTAAATTATGAAAACCATGTATTGAAAATAGATAATGAATCATGTTTACATCACTCATATAACCCTAAGCAATGGCTTCATCATCTTGTTCATGTAAATAAGAAGCATTTGAAAAAACATTTTCAAGATGGTAATTTTAACACTTTTGGGCTAAAACTACTTGAAAGATGTCATTTTTGTTTAGAAGGAAAAATTGGAAAGCCTACATTCAGTGGATAGGGTGATAGGTGCATTGATCATCAAGTATTCTTATACACTAATTTTTTTATAACATTTATAGATAAAGGAAAAGTTGGGTATTATTACTTCATTAATTTTACTAATAACTTGAGTAAATATACATATGTCTACTTGTTGAGGTATAATTTTCAGTCCTTTGATAAATTAAAAAAACTCTAGAATTAAGTTCATAATTAACATGGATTGAATATAAAGAATATTCAATCGAATCAAAGTGGTGAATATATTATCCAATATTTTATAGACTTTTTAAGGGATTTTATGATTCTATCTCATGTCACTCCACCTTACAAACCATTGTGGGATGGTGTTAGTGAAGGGAGGAATTGTACCATGTTAGACATGGTAAGTTATATGATGAGTCATGTAGATCTTCCATTATGCCTTTGGGGATTTTAATTATAAACTGAAGCACATATAGTAAAAAGAGTTCCAAAAAAGTTAAAAATGGATTTCCCTTTGAGTTATGGAGTAGAATGAAACATGTTTTGTTGTGTACCCATATATATGGTTGAGAAGATTTTTTTAAGATTTAACTTGTAACAAACTATCAGATCAGGTAATAAAGTGTATCTCTATAGTGTATCCTAAGGAAAAAAAGGGATACTACCTATAAAATCCCTCAGACAGGAACGTGATTGTCCCATGTCAAGCCATATTTTTTATAAGGAGAACAACATTAAATAAAATAGTGGGAGAATTATTTACTTCAATGAAGATAATGCTAAAGATATAGAATATTTGGTATAGGAACTTATTCCACATTTCCCCAAGTATAAAGTCATTCCTAAATAATAATTAAAATATAGGAGGAAAAGTGAAGTAAGATAACCTGTGAGATATGGTTTTAGAGTCACCAAAGATGGTGACCCATTATTGGTTGATGATGATGAACCTATATCCTACAAAGAGGTAGTAGAGAAGTTATATACTAAAATATGGAAATAAGAAATTAATTTTAAAACAAATTCCATTTATCTAAACAATGTTTGTGTTCTTGTTGATTCTCCAGTTTATGTAATGTTCGTAGGTTGAAAATGGGTATTCAAGAGAAAACATGACATAAATGGAAAAGTAAATAACTATAAATAAATAAAATTGGATAAAGTTTTCAAAAATCATCAAGGAATTTACTATGATTAATCCTTTTCAACAATTTCCATATTTAAATCCATGAGAATTTTACTTTCTATAGTAGCTTACCATTAAAATGAAAATTTTCAAATGAATGTCTAAACAACTTCCTTAATGGGAACCTTTATGAAGATTTCCATATGACACAACAAAAAGGGTTTGTGACTCTAGGTTGTACCAAAAGGATTTGGAAGTTGTATGGATCCATTTATGGATTTATGTAATCATCCAAGTTATGTAAAATTTGATTCGATGAATCTATAAATGAATTTTGTTTCATTGAGAATGACTCAGAACCATGTTTTTATAAGAGGTTTAGTGGGAATGTGTTAATTATCCTATTAATGCACATTGATGATATATTACTTATTTGGAATAATATAAAAATATTATAGATTTTTAAGTACTGGTTAAACAAGTGTTTCTCTGTGAAAGAATTAGGTGAAGAAGCATGTATTAAAGGGTTCAAGGTCAATCATGTTTGATCCAGGAGGCTTATTTGACTACGTCAATGTACATACATTGATCATACAATAAAGGAGTATGGAACAATCTAAGAGGGGATTGGTTATAGTGTCAAATTTTATATATCATTCTAAGATAATGAATTCTCCTATACAATAAGGGAAAGAGAGATTGAGTTTGATCCCATACACTTTAACGATATGATCAATCATGTAATCCATGTTATATAATAGACATGATGTTTCCAATGCATTGATCCTGGTAGGGATATATCATGTTAATCCAGGAGAACATCAATGGTATATTTTTATGCATATCCATATGTAACTAAGAAGAACTAAGGATATATTCTTGATTTATGGAAGAGATTAGGAGTTAGACATGGGGGATTTTTTTATGCTAGTTTTTAAACAAATAAAATAATATGAAGTTATAATTGGATTATATTTTATGTAATCGTGGAGAATTTATGATATGGAAGCGTTTAAAGTAGAAATTTTACTATAAATATAAATTAGTGTTTTTGTATATAGAGACTTCTAATGTATCTATGGATGTTGTTTTGATAAGGAACATTTTCCATGAGATTGATGTGGTACCTATAAGTAATGACCCAATCAAATTATTTTGTGATAATACGGCATCAGTGGATCTTGAAAAAGATACAAGGTTACACCAAAGAAAACCCATACTCTAGAAATATCACCACCTGAGGGTTTTTTATCAAAGGGATAAAATTTAAATAATAAGAGTTCTTATGGAAGAAAAAATGGTGGAACGTGGGACTAAAGGCCTATCTCATCAGAAGTGTGAGTATTATGTGTGAGTTAGTGGACTGAAGGTTTTTAGTAGTTTGATCTAGTGAAATTATGATTCTATTGGAGTTTGTTCCCATGAACCAACTTCTATATACTTTATGATAAACAATATTTATATTTTTTAGTAAAAATAAACTTCTTTTCAAATTATTATTGTTCTTCTATAGGACATTGTATGTGATATTATCCTAAGAGTACTTATAGCAGTAAAAAGTCATAACAGTTCCCCTCTATGATGAGAACCCAGAAGTACCATGAAAATATTATTAAATATATATTATATGCCATATAAAATCATTTGACGAACAAAAATTATTTAAGATATTAGCGGTGAAGAAATATTGTCCTTTCAGGAATCTTCTCATAGTGTATGCCTTTGGTAAAATACAATATAGGATATTATGAGAATGAGTCAAACCAGTAAGAAATCCATATTTATAAATTTCATTGGATGTTACAATAAAATTGGGTTGATCATTAGATAATGATATTATTATTAATTTTTATTATAAGAGTCATACTATGATGTATTGATGAAAAACGTGATGACATATGTTTTTAGGGAGGTATTATATATTGGGTATATCATGGGTAATATTTTATTAATGAATAATGTGGGAAAGGATTTTTCCATTATATTATTCAACAAAAGTTGATATATTAGGACCTTTATAGAAATTACATAGCCTAAATAAATCCATATCCATGGTGTTCCATAGTCATGTTCGATTTTCAAAAATTCAAAGAAAGATACATCGATTACATTGGTTGATGACATGAGTATTCAACAAGGTTAATTATAGATATTGTGATAATGAGATTAAATTACATAGTGAGAATCCATATGAGCTACCATTTCAAAGAAACATTATCTTCTTTATATATGGGTATCATGCTTTGTTTCTAGATACTAATCATTGACTTTAGGCTACTTCACATAACGAGACTATGAATGAGGATTAGAGGGTCATACAATAAGTGTATCCAGAATCTTAGTTAAGTAATATAATATTATTTATTTTCTAAAAATTTGAATAAATATTAATCCCAAACTAATTATTCAAATTTTCCTGATATCATATGTTCTATCTTTATTTATTCAAGAGAATATACTGTGAGAAAAATATTAAATAAATATTTAAATTCTATTTAGTGAGTATAATATTTATTTATTTAATGGGGAATAATTCAGTGATATTTGTTTTTTAAATAAATATTCACTATTCGAGTCCTAGAAATTATTATGGAGGAATAATGGAACAATTTTAATGGACTGGTGAGAAATAATATATATTGAACATTATTTGTTTAAATAATTTTTAATTTTAATTCATGAGTTTAGAACATATCAAGAAATAATAATAACATAAATATTATTATGGACATGGGGTTCTATAGAGATTAAATAAATAATATAGGTCACTTGTGCAATTATTTATTTCTAACCCTAATAGTATATAAATAAAATTATATTATTTTTCAAGTGATCCAATTAATTAGTTTTGTTGTGCACAACGAATCTGGAGAATCCACTAGAAGCCCTAGGGAGAACCATTTTCCATAAAATCTCCCAAGAACAGAGATAGTTATTCCTCCCAATTCAACTCTTGATTCTAAATAGATCAATGATAATCCTTTAGAAGAAATTTTCATGAAAATAATAGGCAAAAAATACAAGTGACATGATCTTCCGTTCTAGCACCCATAGATTCCTACAGTGATGTTCGAAGTTTTGTGGAACATGTATGTGTCACTGCTTGAGGGAATTTAATCTTTATTCCTACAACATAATGATGGTAAAACATATATCTATTTCTAGATCCATTTACTATGAAATAGTTTCATGAAAGGTAATTATTTAATTGCCTAAATTATTTATAAATAATTTGTGATGATATCGTGCTATGGTTCTAGTGTTTTATCCATTATCGATATTCTGTGATTCTATTCTATTGATTTTGACAATTACCATCATATAAATCTTGGATTGATCATTGGTCATGAGAATAACTAAATTTGGGAATAACAAATCAGATTCTTATGCTTAACCAGGAACCTTCACATTCCTCTATCATCAGATACACTAGATCTCACCATATAAGTGATGAATCTCCAATCTTCATCTGGAATAGGGGTGACAAAAAAATTATCCTCTATAGGGACTATAAAGGTTAAATTAAAATAGTAAATTGATAATTGATGTTATAAATTAAATCCTATAAGGGTAAGTGATTCTCCCAACTCTATAAAAAATACATCACATAACCCATCAACATATATTCTAGAACTTTGTAGGTTATGTTTGTTTTCTCATCCGTTTAATGGTGGAACATAGTACTAATCATTAAATGAGTCATAAATGTGTTATAAAAACTCTTTTATATAAGATTTTTATATTGTGTGTGTCTGTCAGAAATTAACATCAAATTATCCCCATGAATACAGAAAAACTAATCCATGTACATGTATCCCAAACATTCAATTGAAATATGTTCCTGAATAGGAAGTAAGTTGTCTAACTTAGTCAGTTAGTAGGAGATCACCCAAACCAAATTGTTTCCTTTCTCCAATCCTGGATATTACATGATTAATTCAATTGATATAACATCTCGATTATATTATATAACCTATTAGGATTAATACGTGTATGTTGAAACATGTTTCTTTTCCTTAACCTACATATAGATGAGGCCCGTATGAGATAAAATAAAAAATAATACCGCTCATAATGGGAAAGCAAAAATGACCCCTAAGGTCTTGGTAAAAATATTTCACACCTAGAAATACCTTTAAGGGAGAACTATGGAACTCTCTCAACACTTCCTCTTTCAATGTAACCAACACCACTACCCACCATTGATAGATAATGTTGTTCACCCCATTAAAGATCCAATTTAGTCTAACTATAGGGAATATATTTTCTTGTAGGACATAAAATGAATGTCCAAAATTTGGTTTTCTCTCATGTGTTGGAAAATAAAAGGTTTCACCACCATTAATTAATGATAGGTCACATTTCACTCAATCACCTTGGAGAACTACAACATTGCAAACAACTCAGACACCTCCTCCATTAACTAGGAATGAGATTTAATACTAAGGGAATAAACCACCACATTTATATAACATAGACTATTATAAGATTTGAATAATTTTCCTATAAGAACTCGGAAAAACACTTCTTCCTCATGTTAAAATTGATCTTGGTGAAGATAGAAATGAGGCTCTTTTGGTCAGTGTAGACTACAAACAACTCATCCAAAAGGTAATTCCCCATATGTATTTAAGGATAACACTACAACATCCATATTTTAATCATGATTATTATAATTTTTCTCATGTGGTATCAAATTTATTAACAAAAAACAATTACCTCTAGCCTTTACCTTAGGACACTACCAATCATAGCTCTAGAGACAACAAAAAACATCACATAATCAACAAATTCATTTGGAAAAATTATAATATGATAACTCATAATTATTAAATGAAAATAATTAAAATATATATGGAATTAATTGGATTGAATGAAAGGTTTCCCTTTTTGGGTATGGGTTTTCTTTGCAGTTTTATTATTGGAGAAATATTCAATGATCCCCCAATAATAACCTACTTTCCTAAGGATACTTCATACCTCGAACAGAATCTTATGTGGAATATAAAAAATCACAACCTCTACCATCACTATCACTAAGGATACCCTTCCCTCAAATATTAAATTCAATAAAAAGTAGACATATAAAATCTAAAAATGAAACTTTGAGAGATTATCATATTTCTGGTTCATCTAAATAAGATACAAGAAATTTCTAAGATACTCAATGTTATTTTACAATTATAATTAATAAAAAAGGATGTGAAAATTGAATGAATCGACAAACTGATCTATTATGGGACCAAAAATCCAATTTTTGAGGATAATGAATCAATCTATGTAATTATTCACACCAATGGGAATCACTAAAAAATCATAATTTCAGCATCAGAATTCAATATTTGTTGCACGAAATTCATAAACATAAATTTTATTGTATTAAAAATGCATATTTTTCTCTAAGAACAACATTTATCCCTCTAGCTGGTTGAATAGGTCTTTGATCAATATCATAGGGTATTTATTCTTTCCTATTAATGATTTAATATAAGATTGTCAATACAAGGCCTCAAAGTCTCATATGTAATCTTTCCAAATAACATTGGAGTTAACTTGGGGGAACACTCATTCTGATGGAATATATAACCACAAGATTATCTAGAAACACATGAAGTTCCATGAGTATAGTAAGGGCAACCTGATAAGCTATAGAATAATTAGTTGTGGCCATTGGGGATAATTAATATATAATTTGATATCATAATATGAGGGAAATAAAGGTATATCCTCTGGGAAGACAAATATATATGCCCGATGAATAGAATAAGTTGATCTAATAAATAATCTAATACACATAGAGCTAAACTCTCTAATTAATTATTGATTAGCTACAACTTCCTATGCGCATTCACTACTTTTGATGACTGGATGAGTAAAAACCTGATATTTTGTGAAAAAAAATTAATTTAATTTAATCTTTTTAGTACATGTCATTACATGAAATACATATTTTATGTTTTATTTTGTGAAACACTAGGTGTATATTGTGTTACACACAACACCATGTTTAAATGAAATATAACATACTAATGACATATTATTTTATAATATAACAATTATCACATAATCAAAAGAATAGAGAGTATTAATAGGAATAATTAATTTATGAATATATGGTTTTAACATGTATATATAATGAATTATTTGGTGACTAATTTATTAGAAAATGATATAATAACAATTTAAAAATAAAGGGAATATTATTCGGAAACACAATTTCATTATGAAAACAAACATGTTTTACGTCAAAAATTAAACAATCCACTTTTGGTGGATTGAACTATATAGGGTTTCAATTCAATTAAATATTCAAAAACCATCTTATGTGTTTTCTATATATTAAATAAAAATAAATCCAATTTTATACTAAAAACTATATTTTTCAAAATAGTAGTTTTGTTGCCTTTTGGTAACATATTTGAAAATTAATATTATAAAATTATAGAAAATAAAGATGATAAAATCATCTGAATTTTTTAATTACTAATTTAATAATTTTATTTGGGTAAATTTTTTATAATTTTCTAAGAATATTAAATTTTTGGTGAATAATGAAATATACTTTATTTTAAATGAAAACAATTTTTTATTTATTTCTAAATTTAATTTATATTTTAAATTGGATTTAATTTTAAATTATTTAATTAATATATAATTTAATGAAATTTATTTCATTTTAATCAATTTTATATTGAAATTTTATATAAAAACATTGTGAACATTTGAACATTTTCTATTTAAAAACTCAAATTCTCATCACGACTGCTGGACTAATTTTAAATTATATTTTAACAAATATATAATATGTTCAAATTAATTTTTCGTAAATTTTAATAGTAAAAGCATGAAAAATTATTTATCATGGTTAAGGTAAAAATAGTCTTTCTGGGGAGTTAACGTAAAAAAGATAACAATCATTAATGAACCAAAACATATACAACACCCATTATCTAGAAATATTTTTAAATTACCTCTTTTATTATCTACAATAATCCATTTTTGATATTTATTGATTGATAAAAACATGGGCACATATTTTTACTTCTAAAAACATACAAGAATAAAAAATTCAAAACATATACAAAAAACAAAGAAGTTATTACCCAAAATGTGACATTAGCATGTAATTATTAATTAAAGGTAAATAAAAGGACATAAGTAAATCATATATGGTATGATTTATATATTTATGTTTTTATAATAGTTTTATAATAAAATTTTATTTATTAAAAATTATTTTTGAATGTGTACAAAGGATGTCGAGACTTACGGTAAGGGTTTTCTCATCTCACTTTTATTTTTATGAGATTTATACCATATTCACAACATTTATTTGTTATATGGTGTGTATACATCCCATATAAGTATTTTATGATTATTCTACTGAAAATTATTATTATTTGGATATATATTTTAGGATCTATCCAGCATGGGGTTTAGGTTTAAAAAGTTTCCAAAATGGTGAGGGATTTTTGTCTTGATTTTCTATTTATGAGAGATATGTTACATTATATACATTTATTATTTTATGAGTTGTATATAATTCCCATTTCAAATTTTATTTCATGAACATAATTATTTTAACTATATTCTATGTTTCATTTAAATTTTTTTAGGGATATTATGATTCAATGTTACCAAATTTTTGATGATTTTATGTTGCAACATCATAGTTTATCGCTAATGATTATGAATATATTTCAAATGGTAAAATATTATTATCCATATCAAAATAAATTCATAAATATTCTTATCCCCTATTTATTTCAACATAATAAATGATTTCCCACTTTTTCCCCTCTTTATATACCCAAGATTTCAAAATAGCGTTTTTATTAAAAACATCATCCCTATTTATCTCTTCGATCGAAAACCTAACTTTCCTCTAAAACTGTGATTTCAAAAAATGTTTTTAAAATTATTCAATTAATTTATTAAATAAATTTTTATCTATTTTTATAAATTTTTCAATTTTTAAATGGAAACTTTATATCAATTTTCAAAACAATTCCCACTTGAATTTTACAAAAATATGAATGAAATGTTTATTTTAACATGTACGATATAAACATAATTTTCATCATACATGAAAATGTTTTTATTTGAAGTTTCTTTTACATGTTTTAAGGTTATTTTTAAAGAAAATTATATTTAAAAAAATTATTTGTAGATTGTATATTCAAAGAATAAAGGATATTTTCCCCATTAAATGTTTTAAATTACTTTAAATGATTCCAATATATGTTTGAAAGATTTATTTTAATGAAATGAAATGTAAATTTATATAATGTTTTTGAAAAATAATTTTCAATAAAAATTTATTTTCCTCAAGTAATATTCAAAGGGGTGTTTCAAAAAAATTATATATAAAATGACATCCTTTGATGTTACATATACTTTACTCAGGATATGATCCAACGAAACCATTCTTATCCTTTATTTGAATGGTTTATTTTTTGATGTAAAGATGTTAATGAAACATTTTCTTTTTCCCATGATTTATTATACTAATTAATGATGATTAGATTGTGAAAACCCTTTCTTTTCTATAGTTTAAGCTGCGATGAAAGGATTTTTAAACCACTCTTGTTTCCATAGGTTATGATATGAGGAAATATATATGAAACCTATTTCATTTAGTGGGATATCATATGAGGAATTTGTAATGATCTTTTATCACATAAATGTATATAATATGTGAGGAGTGGGACCTATGTCTCCCTCTAATACATTTCATAATTATTAATGTTCTAAGAGATCATTGGGTAAACAAGTGTTTCTCCCAATCTCGAACAGTGGGAACACTGGTGGTTAACTGAAGCCGGAAATATAGGTACACGAGTGGTTATCCTAATTCGGAAGTGGGTACATGGTTGGTTATCCCAATACTAACATTTTATGAATGTTTTTGTGGGTATCCATGATATAATGTTTTTTATTCTTATGTGTATGACACAATTCCATGTCTTACGCTAATAATATGCTCTCATGTATCAAATTCTTTGATTCCCTTATGATTTATGTATTGTGAACCTCCAATATTTATTCCTTGAATAAATATTATGATATCTGATACGTAAGGTTTGTTTTTTGAATGATATGATCATGTTCTCATACCCTTATGTTCATTATATTCTTATATATCTCCCTTTATTACCCTTACTGAGCATCTAAGTTCCCTGTTTCTTATGTTTATGTTCCGTAGGTTATGAAGAACAATTATAAGTAGGGAATGTTTTTAATGAGTACTAAATAGGTTGATTTTTATGGGAGATGTTGGATGTATTTAATTAAATTAGAATACTTTTCACTTATTATCCAAATACTTTAAATTATTACAGTCCTTTAAAATGAGTTTGTGTAATGTTTTGAATATACATATAAAGAGATGTAATATCTATGTATGAAAATAATGGTTCACTATCGTTGGTATTATATTTATGTTAAGTTAACCTTTTGAAATTAAGATGAGAAATTTTTAGTGAGATCCGTAGGGATATTTCTAACAACATATCTTGGGATGTCTTTAAGTATAACTCTATAGATGAGTAAAATTATTTGAAAATATCCTACAATTTTGGTAATGGATAATGTAAGTGGTTTCCAATAAATTAAATATCTATATTTATACTACAAGTGGATGTGGATCTCGTATAGAGGTACTTAGTGGTAATGTAATATCATGAAATTTTAAAAGGAAAGATAATATCGATAGCATACAAGATACACAATAATGATCATCATATAACAATGAAATAAAATTATGTGACTATTATGACCTATTTGTTAAATTATAAGGTATGAATATGATTAATTATTTATAAAAAATATATTAACATCATACTCAGTATAAATTTATTATTATGTAATTAGAAAATAAATAGACTATTTTTTTGTGAATTCATTTTATTCATCAAACATATGTTTTCTTTAAATATGGTCTTTCTCTATTTTTATGAATTAATATTATAATTATATTTTTGAATATTTATAAAATATATTTGAAAAAATGAAATTCATTTTTGGATTCGTCATGCCAAAATTATCTTAGGATGAATTTTTTATAATTTTCTAAAATGTTTGAATTTTTATTGATTGAAAATTTAAATTTTTATTATCAAAGACATTTTCAAAGGATAAGTGTGAAACTACATGGTTCAAACACTAATAGATATGACAATACCATTTAAAAGGAACTTAAACCCACCAGAATAAATCTACCTACATAATTTCTATGAGATATTGTTTACCTATGTATATAGATCATCCTATAAAAGGTCTATGAAATTATACACTGACTTGTCACATGTTTGCAAGTAATCTTCTTGATTGATCCTCCCTTCATTGAATCCCCTTATCAGTATAAGATATTTCTTGTCAATATATGTACTTTTCTCATAATTGGTATATAATATTAACATCCTTCCCATCATCTTCACATCTTCTTCTACAGAGGCATTAATCATTAGAAACACGTCTACCATTTCTTCATCAGAATGCATAAGCAACTCCAGATATTCTTCAAGAGATATACCCATCTCCCAAATTTTTCCAGTCAACTAATCCCTGAAGGAAATAACCCCATGATCCATAAACAGATACTAAACATCAATTTTAGGATACTTAGGATTATTGTCTATCATTTTACCTTCGACTTCTTGGTGGATAATTTTTCCATTAGTAGGGGTATGTATGAGTAGTTCTTTTTCTATTTCCTTTTTCCCCTCAAAACCTTCCTCTTCATTTGAATATGAATACTTCCACCCTAAAATTAATCTTTAGAATCACCTAAATAATTGATTTAAGACTCATCATTGAGCTCATTCCTGAGGACCGCCTACAAATAATTGGATTTTACTACATGACCTATTATATACTACTGAATTTATTCTTCAGTAAAAAATCCATCAAAGTGGTTTCCAAGATCGATATCTGGATGCTACATTCCTGGGAGTGTCTTGATTAAATCCCACACCCTTTGTCTTGCTCTGGTTCCTTTACACCTAAGGGGTCACCAGTTCTTGGCACATTATGTAACAATGCATGTCCTAGTAGTTTATTGGTCCCCTGATAACCCTCCCTTCCAGTGGTTCTAGTCCATGAATAGGCTGCCTCAACAACAGATGAAATTATAGGAGTCCTAAAACCACCACCATCTTCCTTTTGTGACTCACGTTTGAAATTTTTTCCTTTACCAGGTAACACATCCCCACCATGAGGGCCCTCAAATTTTTTTAGGGTATAGGATCTAAAAACAAGCTACCATCATTGCATCAGAACTCACATTCCCATAAGGATCTTGTATATAAGAATTGGGATAGCCCAGCTCTTTCCAAAAGTGACTGAAAATTCCATCAACCATAGGATTACCCTACAGTGTTGTATATTTAATGGATTTTAAAAACTTTAGATCAGTAGATATACCTAGTTGCTTCATTATAGCTGAACCTTCATCAATTCTAAGCCTCAATCCCTTACTGCTAATCCTATTTCAAAAACCCACTATTTAATAAGGTTCTTAGTCCCACTCTTACAAAATTCCATTTAGAGGCCAATTTTATTATCGTAGAAACAAAAATCAAACCATGATTTATAAAATATAGGTTGTATACAATGAAACTAATCACCCACTTAAATCCAAACAAAATCAGTTGGAATTATTGAAGAATCAATATCCAAACAGACTGAAGGATAAATTGGGTGACAAATAGCTCTAGTTCTACTGTTATAATACAAATATCTACCAATGAGGTTCCCTAACACACTTATAATCAAAGGGTTTTAAAATGGGAAAGGATTCTCATGAAAACTAACCAAAATTACCATTGATGGGGAGTCATGATTTATATGGAAATCGTAAGTCTGTCTGAAGAGATAGAAATGGGATCCACTTTAGCTATGTGATATAGTATACCAAGCTCCTACTAGGTACTCCTATTATGTAAAACAAATCATAATGTGTTGGATTCAAGTATACCCATCATTGCTATATCATGTAAATCTCAAAGCCTGAAAATAAACCTATCAAACGAATCCCCCAAAGGTTTCCTCTGCTTGAACTAAGAAATCAATGTCATATTCAAAAGGTTTGAGGCCTTATTTAACATTGAAGACAAAATAAAAAAATTAGGGTATCCTTCGAATAGATCTAGAACTTTAATGCTAAGATAGATTTGAGGAAACAAGGGAAGAAGGTCTGCGTTGGAGAAAGGGGAGAAGGGATGTGGTGTTGATCCCTCTAATAAAGTCATAGTTCCCTCCACCACTAGAGGGGGAGACCAGATTATCAGCCTCCACCATCATGTTGTTGGAGTAATCATCACAAAAACCCCCATCAAGAGTTCCCCTTTGTTTGAATTTTTAATTAACAGTGATAAATATTGAATTTCATTGAAAGTGATATTTTTCTTTCAATGAATTTACAATGTAAAAATATATTTTTTATTAGTTTTAAAATTCAATTATTTAATTTTTAATAAACATAATCTAATTTTTTTCTTTTAAATTAATTGTATATACGAATTAAGTATAAAGGAATTTTAAATGTTAATGGTAATTGTATTGGAAAAAAACTATTTTTAATTGTATTTTTCTAGTTTAATTAAACTATAAAACTTTTATATTTTGATTTTTGAAAATTTTATTCTATTTTTTGAATCAATAGGTCTGAATTTTTTAAATATACCCCTTTACTTTTTTTAATACTAATAGTAACCTCAAAAAAAATTACCATGGAAAATGGTAAATAAGGTAATTGAGGTTAAAAGTAATATGATCAAAATATAAAATGAACATAAAATTTTACCCACTATTTTTGGATGAGTAATTTTCATCCATAATTATACTATTATATATTTTGTATCCTTATAGGGCCACATGATTGGGATTATGACCTTTATAAAATTTTATTTAATGAAAAGTCAAACAGGGTACCCACTTCTTTTTAATAGGTATAATATTTTATTGTAAGGTTATCAAGAGGATATTTTTTACTATATATATTATTTAAAAATATAAATGATTTGTATATATCATAGAAATTTATTTTTAGTTCTTAGTGAAAAAATTATTAGCTTAAATGCATGCACAACATTGATTAAGTAATTATCCAGTTAAAAGAAAAATCAAATAAATTATATTCAAAATATTAAAATAAATATAATTTGAGATAGATAATGTGATTAATTAAATATATATATTAACATGACATTATTATGATATAATAAAATATTTGGTTCAAATTTTAGTTATTTTCTTGATGTTTTCAATCTCAAAGTAATGAATTGCATCAAAATTAAAAATAGTGATATTTTATGAAAATAATATATTATTAAATTATTTAAAAAACATAAAAATATTAAATAAGGAATAAGGGGATAGGTTATCGTGTAAAATATAATACATTGACCATTTAGGGTCTAATTGAAACCTTATAAGTAAAAATTACAACATTTTAATACTAAAAATGTTATTACCTTAATAAAAATTAAAATATGTTAAATAAGTGTTAATTATATTTATAAGGTTTAAAATTACACCAAAACATGTATAAAATATATTTTTATGGTATTAAAACTCTATAACACCTTATCTTATAATTTCTTTCCATTTTAAGGAATTTTGATTGATATTGAATTTATAATAAATTAAACTTTTTCAAAATTCCAAAGGTGGCCCTCGCCTTAATTATGAAATGGAACCCGACCCTCAATTCCTTACACCAAATTAAGACATATATCTCCATAATAATATAAAAATTTAATTGTTAAACTTCCATATACAAATTTTTTATGTGTCATTATTCCCAAGATACAAAACCTAGAGATCTTTAGAGGAGATCTAAATGAGTTGTTTTGAAGAATAGGTAATCTCTCTAACTGATCACATTATTTTTATAGTCTTATTTACCTCTGAAATATCATTTATATTCATAGTAAAATAAAAAATTAAGTATTATTACAGTTCTGAAAGGTTATTTTGATAATTATAACACCATTATACACCATCTTTACCCTCAAATAAGAAGTGAATGTGTCACTCATGCATACGTACGACTTACCATTTCCACATAGCGATACAAAAATTTTTTAATAACCTTAATTTTGGGATATGAATTATTATAGTTTTAATATTTATATATTATATTTATAAAATTATTATAATTTTTTATTGATATTATTATTTCTACCTACTTATTAACCAATCATTTAGGAGATGATAATGCAGCTCGTGCGTACCTATGGACTACCACATCTATGAAGTGATGTGACTAATATTTCATTTCAATTTTACTTAGATGGCAAGAAGTAAATTTATCATGAATATATATGATATAAAATTTATAATAAAAATTCCAAAAAGGTGAAATTATTATTTATTATTCTTTCAGTAAATAAGTAAAAAAATGAAAACATCATTTATGGGTACGTACAACCAACCTTCTCCATGAATGGTTTAATAATTTTAATGAATGATTATAAATATTTACATGATGAATATATATTATATTCAAACAATTTTTGAAATTTTGGAAATTATGGGCCATAATCAATGTAAAAGGACTGGGATTTCTGAACCAAAACTTGCTTGTAAAATGAATCTGTTATCACCCAAAATAGTGATTCTGATAATAAATTATTAACAAATTTGTGATAAGTTGAATATTTCATTCTATGATAGAATACAAGTATAATAAATCAATATTTATTATATATTAGTTTTTAATGTGTTCAAGGAAATGATATACTTGAGGTAAGGGTTTATTTCACAATCTTATTGTTATTTGGGTTTTATTTATGTTTAAGTCTCAAATGGGGGATTTTTCTCATCCATGTCCATGATATCCAAGATATATTTCAAAAATATTTTTAATATTTTCCAAAATTTATGAAAATTAATTTTTATCCATATTTTACTTATTAGTAAACATATTGAAAGGATTCATTATTTCATTTTCAAAATGAGGAACTTTGTGACTTTTCTAACAAAAATACAGAAGAATTTTTTCTAACTTATATGGAATGAGTAGATTTTCCCACATTAAATACACCAAAATAATTTAAATCTTCATTTATAATAAAAAAATTATTTTCATATAAAATATTTTCATTTATAAGAGCATAAATATTAAAAAACATACGTGATTTTAGAAAGGAAAAGTTATTTCCCTCAAGAATTATTCCAAGTGATCTATTAAAAGAATTTTCAAGCTAAGATAAAATTACATGATTTTTATTATGAATTACAATGAATATTATCCAATGATGCAACATTTATTATTTCTTTGGATTCTTTATGTTTATGATTAAATGATGAAATTTTTATGAAATCTATTTCTTAACCATGTGTTATGTTTTGATGAAATGTTTATGGAACCCATTCCTTTTCAGGGGTTATGATATTTTGAATTATTTATGATATTGTGGAATAAATTTTTATCATTTATATTATGTGGCATGTGATACTGATATATCCCTCCAATTCATTGGGTAATTTATTATATCTCATGATATTGATTTGGCTTGAATGGGGAGTGAACCCAGTTCCGTAAGGTAATTTTTCCACCCTAATAGTCATGGGTGTGAACCATGAATACTATGATGGTTTGGGGAGTGAACCCATTACACTATGATATATTTGGAAAATATCCTTGACTGCTAAGGAAAAAATTTCATTCTTTTGTGTATGCTACAATAAAATTTCTTAGGCCACTATTATTCTTTCATGGGACATGTAACATTATGACTCAAGTCTTATTAACAACCAAGAATTATTCCATAACTCTATTTTATGACCTTTGATTTGAAGGGTATTTATTTCAAAAGATATGATCATTTCCTCATTCCCTCTTTCTCAAATTATGCTTATATGGCCATTGATATCTCACTTATTTACCCTTAATAAGCATTTAAGGTCACCATTCTGATGTTTTCTTTTCCCTGGTTTATTATGAAATATGTTAGATGAATTTTGTCTAGAATTATTCTAAATAGAGGATTTTCATGAACTATTTTGAAATACGAAATTCTACATATAGTAGGAGGTAATTTTTCTTATTATGATCAAGTAGATTAAGAATCAAAGTCATTATGTGGTTCTCTTAATTCTAGGAAACTATAAACCTAAAAGTCCTTAGGTAATGTAAGTGATCCGATATTTAACTTTTTATGTTGTATATTTTGATGAAAAAATGGGAAAAATTTATCATCATCAAATCCAAAAATCTAATGTTTTTTTTAGAACCAAATATGAAAGTGTGGATTTTAGGGCTGTTGTAGTTGGTATCAAAGTAGGGTTTATATAACTTTGGATATTATGATGTTTTCATGTCAGGTTATCTTAAGAGTTATAGATATCATCATGGGTATATATGTTTGAGGTTAATCATAAGTTCATTGTTGTAGACATCTGCTTTTGAGGTTTGAAGTTATTTAATTTTAATGGGGATAATGATAATTTTAGGATAAATTTTTATTGAGTTTGAGGGATATATAATCCTTAAGGTTATCATATGATAATTTTATTTGAAAAATAATTCAATTTTCATTTTTACATATTTTTTTAATGGTATGAATCAACTTTTGGGTTTATTGGATCTTGTAGTTTGATGGAATTAAGTGTTATTATATTTTTTTGATTAAAAATAAAATTTATGTGTTATAGTTTTCGTTATTTAATGTTAAAAATATTAATGTTACGTTTCAGGGACTATTTGAAGTTTATAGAAATTTTATAAGGATTATAGTTTTAGAAAATGGACAAACCACAGGCTAGGTGACAACCCATCACATACCGATATGATGTGAGGTTTGAAATACCGAAGAAAGGGAAATAAGGGTGCATAACATACAACTAGCCTATATGAAGTCCTAGTTAGTATCAAATTATTTTTATTCGTATGAAATTTATAATATATAATATAGAACTTCATTTAGGGAATATATGTTTTATTATATAGAAAACCATGGGATTGAAAATTTGAATTTTAGTTAAGTGATTGATTTTTTTCAAGAGACATTCACTATTTAGGGAACCCTATATGATTAAGTTAAACAAAATATTATGGAATTTTATTTGAGGAATAATGGTTTAATTTTATTTTTGAATAATATAATATTTTATTGAGTATTTATGGTGATTTGGGTTATTTATGTAAATGGTTAACAAATATTAGAGGTTATATGTATTGGGTTTGTTCATTTTGGGAGATAAATACTAAATTTATCATTGAAAATAATCATTCCATATGCTTATCATTTTTTCATGTTTCAATATTAGTCTAAAATATTTTTGAGTAATATTTAGGATAGTTGTTTATTAAATGATCTAAGTTTATCTTTGGGTTTTACTATTGAATTTTAAAGATTAAAGTAGTTATCTTAATTTGAAGGTATATTAATTTTGTGTATTTTCTTAACTTGTCCAAACCTTTTTTGAATTGGATAATGCCTAATGAAAAGATGAATATGTAGTTATTATTTATTATATTTTGTGATATATCTAAATGATTATAATTCTTTAGGTATAGAAAATTCATATTGAATAATCATCAGTTTGAGTAGAACATGAGATTGCGATTGGAATTGATTAAAGTATGAAATTCTTCTTAACAAGTATGTTTCCTTATGTTCTAACTCTAGTAAGTAAAATAATTACTAAACTCTAGGATAAGGATCTGTAAATAATAACAATATTCATCTAATTTTCTTACCAAGAAATCAATGGACATTTAACCCATCACATATTTTTTTCATAGATAATTTTCCCACGGACATGTTATCTATCACACTCAATTAGTACTTGGGAGTTGGTTTTTTCTTCCATATACATGTTTTCACTTCCCAATAATGTCATCTTATTTGTAAACCTAGTATGTGTTATAATATATGACCTATGTACTTCCCTTTATCACTTTTTATGTGGAAGTTTTATTGAACCTTTTTACAATGTGGAATTTCAACAAAGGTATTTTGAAAATTCAAACCCAAGGCTACCAAGTGAATGCTAAAATTATGGGGATGAAATTATTTTTCATCTGGAGGGATAATATTTAATATCCTTATATTTTTTAAGGCAATATTATGATCGATAAAATAAAAGGTGTGAAACAACAAGTTTAAATGAACAATGAAATATTATAATGTAACCATTATGACCTAGTCATTAAATTAGTGGGTATGAATAGGAATAAATGATGTATAAAATAAATATAAACATTATAAATAATATAAATTTATTTCTAAGTGATTATAAAATAATCACATAATTTTTTTTAAAGTCATTTTATTCTTCAAACATATGTTTTCTTAAAAAATGGGTTTTCATGATTTTTTTGAATGAATATTATAATAAATTTATGAATGTATTAGGTAATTTATTTGGAAAAATTAAATTAATTTTTTATTCATGATGTATAATTATCCTAGTATGAATTATTGAGAATTTTAAAAAAAGTATAAATTTTTAATGAATAGTTACAAATACTAATTTTCATTAAAAAGTGTATTTTTATTTTAATGAATTTAGAAATAAAAAATATATATTAGTTAGTTTCAAAATTTATTTATTTAATTTTTATTAAAAATAATATAATTTTTTTATTTTAAATTACTTTTATATATTATTTCATTATAAAAACATTTTAAACATAAAGGGAATTTTTTGTTGAAAAAAACGGTTTTCGTTGCATTTTTTGAATTTAATTAAATTATGAAACATTTGTTTTTTTAATTTTGAAAATTATATTAAATATATTAAATCAATATTTCTAAATATATTAAATTCATCCCCTTTGTTTTTGGTCAATATTATTAGTGACCCTACGAAATTTTAATGGCATGATAAATGAATAACTTGGTAATTAAGGGTAAAAATAATATGACAAGAATTATAAAATATCCTTAAAACTAGCACCAATTTTATTAGATGATAAATTTTAATCCATAATCATCTAAGGATCAATTTCAAGACATTTTTGGTCTCATTAGATAAAAATATTACATTTATAATATTCTATTTAATGAATAGTCAAACATCTCTCCCTCGTGTTTTTAATAAGTATAATATTTTTAATATAATGTCATCTAGAGGACATATTTTACTATAAAAAATATTTTGAAAGATAAAAAATTTATCTAAATAAATGTTTTTATTTTTAAATTTTAGTGGATAAATTATTTCCATAAATTATTGCAAAACATTGATGCAATAATTATTTAATTAATGGAAAATCAAATAAATGGTATAAAAATATTAAAATAATTATAATTTGGGATAAATAATGTGATAAAATAATTTTATGGATGAACATAAATTTTTTAAGATATAATTAAAAACTATATTTTAATTTTAATTTTTTTATTAATTTTTTTAAAGTCAAATTAACTAGTAGTATCAACATTTACAATAATGATATTTTATGAAAATAATATTTTATTAAATCATTTAAAAATAATAAAAACACAAATAAGGACACATAGTATATGTTATGGTGTTATATATCATATATTTTCTATTTATGGTCGAATTTACACCTTATAAGTATAAATTAATACCTTTTATTTTTGAAATTTTTTCATCATTGATAAAATTTAAATAGGTTAACTAAGGGTTAATCAGAAGGAAATGGATTAAAATTACCCAGAAAAATGTCTAAAATATATTGGTTGATAATATTAAAAAAAATAACCCACTTTATCTTTGAATCAATTTTCACTTCGATGTAATTTTTGATATTGAATTTATTATAAATTAATAATTTGAGAAATTCCATAGGCACCCCTCACCTCAATTATAAAAGGACACCTTCTAAATCCATTAATTACACCAAATTGAGAATTATATCTCAAACATACTCTACCAAATTATATGATCCACTTACATAGAAACATTCTCTAGTTTCCAAATTTCCAAGAATACCAAACCTATATTCATTTATAAGAGATCTAAAGGTGTCATTTTGAAGAAGAGGAAATCGCTCCACCCGATCACGTTCTTTCTCTACTCATATTTAACTCATCTAAACCTATGATAATCATCTTAAAATAATAACATAAGTATTTTAAATGTGATTAAATTTTATTATGATTATTTAAACACCACTATACACCCTGTTGACCATCAAATAATAAGTGAAAGTATCGCTCATGCGTATGTACAACATAAAGTCTCCATATAGCTATAAAATTTATTTCAAATCACATTATTTAATTAATGGGAATTATGATTGGTTTAATTTTGAGATATTATATCTATAAAATTATTATACTTATTAAATTATAATATAATTTTTACATTCTTATCATCTAATCTTTTAGGAAATGATAATGTTGGTCGTCCGTATGTGTGGACTACCACCTCCACGGAGAGATGTCATTTGTTTTTAATTTATATTTTTCTTGGATGGTAAGGAGGATATTTATGATGAATATAAGGGATAAAAAAAATTATAGTAATAAATCTATAATGTTTATATTAATATTTACCTTCCTTTCAAACTATTATTTGAAGAATGGAATCAATGTTAATGCGTACATATGACCTACCATCTCTATTAAGGGTCAAATTAATTTTTGATGTATAATTTTTATGAATGATTATTAATTTGAATATATTGAATATATATTATTTTTATAAAATTATTAAAATTTAATAAATTATGGGACAATGATAAAAGTTTAGAGATCAGTACTACTGAACCGAAAAATTCTTGGAAAACATGTTGTTATCACCCAAAATAGAGATTTTAGTAAAATATTATTAATAAAAGGGAGATAAGATGAATCCAATAGGGTATGATAAATTAAATTTATAATAAATCCATATTAACTATATAGAAGTTTGGAATGTGAATGAGTAAAGGTGATACTTGAGGTGAGGTTTTATTTCTAAATTCCATAATTATTCAGGATTGTTTAGGTTTAAATCTCCAATGGAGAATATTTCACTTCAATATCCATGATTTATAAAAATGATTTCAAAAATATTTTTAATATTTTCATAAAATTATATAATGTTAATTTAGTAATGTTTTACATTTTACTAAACATTTTCAAAGGAATCCATTTTTCATTTTTAAAATGAGGTACTTTGTCACTTTTTTGATAAAAATTAAGAAGCAATGTTGTTTTAAGTTTTATATAATGAATGTATTTTCATGACCCCATGATGCATAAATGATTTTAATAATCCTTTATAAAATTACAATATTATTTTCAATTATTTTTAATTTCATTTATAAGTGACCAATTATTAAAAATATATGTGATTTTAATATGGAAACGTTATTTTTTTTCAAGAATTATTCAAACTAATCATTCAAAATCATTTTCCATCTACGATGACATTATTTGATGTTAATTACACTTTTATTTTAATATGATAAAATTATACCATCATTTATTATTTACCTGTATGGTCTAATTTTATGATTAAATGATGAAATGGTTATGAAACCCATTTCATAACCATGTGATATGTTATAATGAAATTTTTATGAAACCCACTTCTTTTCATGGGTTCTAATATAATGAATTTTTTATGATATTGAGGAAAAAATATTTATTATTTTAATTATTTTATTTATGGACTTTTATATTCCTCAAATGCATTGGGATATGACTTATATCTAATCAGATAGACAAAACTGAAACTAGGAGTGATCTCAGTTCAATAAGGGACTTTTTCCACCACTATAGTCTTGATAGTGAACATTGACTACTATGATGGTTCGGGTAGTGAACCTATTACACTATGATAGTATTGTAAAATATCTTTTACTAATAAGAAAATTATTTTCCATGCTTATGTGTATTTTAAAATTTTATGTCTTATGCCAGTGTTATTATTTTATAGATCACGTACCGTTACGACCCATTCTTTTGAACTGCCATGCATTGCGCCATTACTAAAGATTATGAAATTTTATTTTAAGGGTATTGATTTAAAATGATAAGATCATATACTCATACCCCATTTCTCTTTTTATTCTTATATGATCATTGATATCTCACTTATTTACCCATACTGAGCATTTGAGACCATCCTCCTTTTGTTTTCTTTTTCCCAGGTTCTGGGGAATGATGCTCGATGAATTATGTATAGAAGGATTACATAGGGATAATGTTGATTACCTATTATGAAATAAGAAAACCTGGCTATATTATTTGATAATTTTGATCATTATGATCTAATTTTTTATGAATCGAATTCATTAAGTATTTTTCCTAATTCTCTAAAACTATAAAGCAAAATGGTCATAGGGAATTTAATTGATCCAGTATTTACTTTTGAATTTGTATATTTTGATAAAACAAATTCACATATTTTGGTTTAAAATTCATAAATGTAAAGTTTTTGTTTTTATCACCAAATCCAAAAGTCCATTTTTCTAGTTTTTCATAGGTAAGAAATCTTAAAGGGTGCATTCAGATGGACTTGATTTTCACCTAGTGCATGACAATGTGCCTTGTATCACACCTGGTTTGACACTCCAAAAGGATATGATTTGAGAATTCACAAACTCTCTATGAATCATTATGATGTATTTAAATAGATTATTACTATAAATTACCTAGGTTAAGCCTAAGGTATCATATATTTATAATAAGGTGTAATGATTTAGATATCCTATAAGTGATTTTTCTTTTTTACTTCGGTTTCCACTATGATTAGTATTGCTCCCAATTTTATTTTCAATTTTAGTCAATAGATTTAACTATAAGGAATCATGTTAACTTTAAATATGATGAACAATTCAATGACTATGAGAAACAAAATTGGATGGGGAATGGAGAGAAAGATATTGTAATTATGCCTAATAATCTATCACAGCATATGATTAACAACACAATTTTTTTTGAGATTCATAAAGAGTCGAATAAGAGGAAGATGAACATTAATAAAATATCAAGTGTAAATGAAAACTGAGTAATGAATATTTAGATTCCGTTATTTCATGATATAGGGGAGAATAACCTCAAAGAATATCTTAAATGGAGGGGAACATGATATTTATGCTGAAGAAATTTCATAGAGTGAGAAATTGTTGAGGATTTTGATGTATTAAGTTTGGGAAACATAGGAATTATCTAACTCAATTCCCTGAATAAAGAATTAACTTCTAGACCAAGGAATGACCTATTCCATGTTAATCATTGAAGTAAAATGATTAAAGAATTTATTTATTTTAATGTATGCATTATGAATCCTTAAACATATAAGTATTATTTGGTATATGTTATTTGTTATGGATTTGTATGAATATTTTGAAAGGTACTAATAAACTATAAACTTGATTTAATGGAAAGGTTTTATTTTAAGGAAAAGACATTATTATAGTAAGGTACCCCATAATATGTACCTTATGTTGAAAAATGGTGTTTTTTTTGGATAAAGATATCATTGATATAGATAATTTTAATTGGATAGTTCGGATTACCTTGGAAGTAATTAATTATATGTTAAAAATGTTGTTTATGCTATCTTTTTTGGAGTTTACAACATTTTTTAGATTTAGTAAATATATCCATTAAAATGTTTTTTATTTATGGAATGTGGAAGAATTTTTTTTTCAATAATGTTTTATGGAAATTCAGTAAATTGCCATATTTCAAGAGAATGGGTGATAAACTTATTCACATGTTTTGTTTTTGAAAACAAAGATCAACATCATATTGTTTGGGGGATTAATGTTAAGTTTATTTTGAGAAATTTAGATACCTTATATCAAAATTTTGAATTTTTCAAGTGTAATAAGTTTAAAAATTTATGTAATGGTTTATGTTGAACTTTGTATGAGGTTTTTGAAATTAATTTATAAGAAGAATTTTTAATATTGGATAACCTATGATAACCATTTTGTTATGTCGATAAATAGAGATGGACAAATCGAATTTCAATTCTATTATGGATATTATGATCCATTAGTTATTTAGGAATAACAAATTCGTCCTTCTTTCTTGGAGCAATAGATGAAGTGGAAGTTGGTTAAGGAACAACAAGACGATTAGATTGTGATTATGAAATGGAACAAAATAAATTAAGTACATAATTTCATTAAAATTACTTAACAATAGGAATCAAATATTGAAATAAAATGTTTTTTTATTATCATCATTTTTTATTATATCAATGATCTTTTTCACACCACTTTGGTTTAGGTATTTGTGGTCGTCAACTTTCTCTGGACTATGTTCTCTATCACTCTCGATCAGTATTTGGGTGTTAGGTTTTCTCTTATATATCCATTTTTTCACATCCCACCTATATTATACTATATAGAGAAATAAAATTTGTTATTCTAGATGAAAATATCAAATTCATTCCTCTTTTAAAGTAGATGTTTTATTAACCCTTTTTACAATTTGTCTTTCTACAAAGGAATTTTCAAATGTTAAACCTTTGATGACTGAGACGAGTTTCAAGGGAGAAATTTATTTTAAGGGGAGTAGAATATAACACCCTGAGATTTTTTTGAAATTATATTTTCAAATTAATTTAATATTTTTAATTTTTTTCATTACACCCAAAAAAATTATGTCCTTCAATACACAAAACACTGAGTGTATCTTACCCTACACAAAACACAAATTTTAAACGAAACCTAACATACTATTGAAATATTATTATTTAATATAATTGTTATGACATAGTAGATTTTATGGTTAGTGTGAGTAGGATTAACTAAATTATGAAACAAATTGATATATTTATATATAAATAATTCCATATTGACACAAAATTTATTAATAAAAATAAAAATAATCTTAAAATAAAGGGAAATTTCTATGAAAAAATATTTTTTATGAAAAAACACTTATTACCTCAATAAATTTAAAAAAAAATTTAGTGATATTAAAAAAATTTATATTTTATATATTCAATCAAATATTTGGAATTCATCTTATGTCTTTTCTAGGAATGAGATAATAATAAATTCAATTTTAGGCTGAAAACCCCTATTTTTGTAAGTAGCTGTTTTTTCACCATTGATAAAATTATTTTAACATTAATTTTTAAAATTTTTGTAAATAATTAGAAATATATATATATTTAATTTCTAAAATAATCATTTAAAAACAATATTAGGTATAATATTTTACAATTTTCAGAAAATATTAAATTTTTTATGAAAAATGAAAAATATAGTATCTTAATTGAAAACTGCCTTTCTGTTTACAATATTTATAAAGTTAAATTAATTTTAAATTGGATAAAAATTAAAATTAAATTAATTATATATATATATATATTAATACATTTTATGTCATTTTAATCAATTTAATATTTAAATTTAATAAAAAAACATTGAAATCCTTTGGACATTTCTCTTTAAAAACCTTCTTTCTCATCGCATTTTATGTGATTAGTTTTAAATTAAAATTTTCCAATTATGGGAATTTAATTTATAAAATTGGATTTCATATCTCCAATTATACTAATTTATATTATAAAATATGTTTAACATATGTTTTTAACGAAATAGATAATAAAAATAATAAAAATTATTTACCGCAGTGAAGGTAATTGTGGTTTTAACCGGGGTCAAACTAATTTGATAAGGGTAAAAAATGAACCAAAACACATAAAAAATAATTTTATGGAAATATTTATTCCTTATACCTTATATCAACTTTCATAATCCATTTAGTATCCTTTTTAAAAGATAAAAATGGGGGCACACCTTTTAATTTTCCAAATATTACAAGTGTGCCACTCACCTCACTAATGAATGGCCACCCATTCTAATCTCCTATTCACACCATAAAACCCATTTGTTTTAGAATATACCTACCCAAATAAATTCAAAAATTCCCTCCTCTCATATTAGTGTGCTTAGTTTTGGAAAATATTCTACCTAGTAAGTATTTTCTTCTAAACCAAAGGAGCTTATCCGGAGAGAAGGTAACGTTCATCAAGAAGAGATTTATTTTATATATTCCTCCACATGTTACATTTATTATTAAAACATTATGATATGATTACCCAAATATCATAAATATACTAATATTTTTTAAATTTTATGGTAATAAACTAAAAAAATATCCTTTTCAATGCAATAATTTATGAAATCATCATTCACATGTATGTTGGATTACTACCTCATGAACCGATGTCATTCGTTTTTTCAATTATAAACTCTCATGGTGGGTATGATGATGGATATTAAGAACATATATTATATATATTACATATATATACCTCTTTATTAATTATTTATTATATACCTTATTTAATTTACATTTTTATGGTGTATGATAATTTCAGTCATGTGTACATAGGACTACTACCTCGTGAATCAATTTGATTTATTTTCACTAACACTTTACATAAAAGACAATAGGGAGGATTTAAAAATAATATACATGATATAAATGAAATATTTATTATATTATTGAAATATTTATCATTATTATAATATATTATATCTGTTTATTTCATAACCTTTCACCCAATGAATGATTATAATCCAATTTTGTACATCTGGACTACCACCTTCACGAAGCGATATGACTCTCTATATTTTCATCACAACAACTTATGGATGATATGTATAAGTATATTTCAGTAAATAATATCTTATTTATGATATTATTATCATCATTTTATGGTAAAATATTATTTACATCTATTTCATAACTCTCATTCAAAAATGGAAATGTTATTCAAGCGTACGTACGACCAACTATCTCCATGGTCATAACATACTTCATTTCAAGAAACCATTTTCATGATTGATATTATATATATAATTTTTGTATAAATATAATAATTATTTAATTATAAATATTATATAAATTATTAAATAATAATAAATTTTATAATAACAATTAAATAAATCAAAACATATATAAAAAACAAACAGTTTTCCCGAGAACGGGATATTAAAAAGGAATTTTTAATAAAAATATTATGAAATCACATAAGTAAATAATATGTGGTATGAAATATATATATTTATTTATTTATATTTATTTATAAGCTTTTATTTTTTATAATAAACATATATTTACTTTCCATTATTTTTGAATGTTTACAGTGGAAGTAGATACTTACAGTAACAGTAGTGTCGTCTCACTTTTATTATTGTGAGATTTTGGCTATATTCACCACTTGTTTTTATTATGTTGTGTATATAATAAAAAACTGATTTATTTTATGATTATTAATATGAAAAATTATAGTTTTTTAAATATAAATTTTTAGACCTCTGCTTAACGGGGATTATGGTTCAAAATTTAACAAAATAGTAAGAGTTTTTTCTCTCCAATTTCCTTATTTAATACATATTTTACATTATGAACCTGTATTATTTTATTAGATGTATATAATTACAATTGGACATATTATATCATGAATTTCATAAATTTAATTATATTATTTTGTTAATTTTTTTTATTTTGTACGTGGTATTATAATTCAATGTTACTAAAGTGGTAATGATTTTATGTAACAATCTTATCATTTATCAGAATTTTTTATGATTATGTTTTTTATAATGAAATATCATGACCTATATTTGATGAAAATTATTTATTAATTATCCTATATTTATATCATTATAATATATGGTTTCCCTTCATTTTCATACCACTATGTACTCAAGAATTCAAAATAATTTGTTTGTGAAAAAATGCCTTTATTTATCTCATCGGTAAAAAATCTGTTTTTCTTCCAAAATAGTGATTTATAAAAAGGTTTTAAATTTTTTTAACACTTATCAAATGATTTATTAAATACATTTTTACTCAAGATTAATTTTTTTCAAAATGTTTTGAAATAAATCTCCATTTATTTTTCCAAAATAATGCCCATTTGGATTTTACCAAAACAATTGAATGGAATCATTGTTTTAACATGTAAGGCATGAATATAATATTCCTATATCATGAAAATTATGTTCTCTGGATCTTACTTTATAAGTTTCCTAAATGGACCAAAGGCCTTCAATTTTAATTCATTTTTTATAAAATCCTTTTGTTAGGTTGAAGTGGAACCATAACATGGCCCGTAGGCTTTCGTGACATGACATGACTCAAATTACATAGAGGAATAAACCCATAATATGACTACTTGGAACCACAACACCCCAAAATCTACATCGTGATTAGATCTCCACCTTCACATGGATGTTCAGCTAGATATCCTATGCAGAGATTCACAAGACCTGTACCGATGGAAATGTCACACCCTCTCATTCTTTCAAACCTGATAGCACTACTCTAGTGAATGTGCCTTTCTCTGAACCTCCTATAGATATGGTTTCTTGTAGAATATTCCTGGTATGTATCTACAAATATTGTGGCCTGAAGGCCTCGAGGTGGCCCGTAGGCCATGAGGTGGCCCGAATGCCTTACTGATCCAAAGGCCAGTGTAGCCCAAATTCTTGTAGAACTCCAGAACCAAATCAGCAGCCTGAAGGTGAATAATTATGACTACCACGGAACAAAATAGTACATACAATAGTAAATTCTATAATACCTACTATAGTACCTACTATAGTTCCTTCTATAGTAATGTTATAGTACCCAAAAATGTGCCTCTACGCAGATTTGATCATTGGTCTTATGGTTTCACTTGAATATTCCTCATCAACTGGGTTGAGGCTCATGTGCTCTTACATTATAATTTTTCAGGATCATTTTCAATTAAAATTATTTTCAAAATTTTCTATTTTATAAAACGTTTTTTTTTTCAAAGTGAAAATTATATTTTACTCAATAAATGTTTTAAAAGATTTCTAAATATTCCTTTATATGTTCCAATGTTTCTTTTCAATGGAAAGGATTTTAAAAATATTATATGTTTAAAAAATTATTTTTAAAGAAATGTTATTTTCCATAAGAAATATTATATGTGATCTTTCAAAATAATTTTCAAAATATTATGACATCCTTTAATGTTTCTTATACATTATTTGGGATATGATCCAAGGAAACCATTTTTATCCTATCACTTAATGGTTTATTTTTTTTCATTAAGATTATTATATAACTCATTCTTTTTCTTATGGGTTATCATATGATGAATGGATTATAAAACACATTTTATTACATGGGTTAATCTATAATGAAATGATTTTGAATCCTATCTCATTTCAACATGTGATGATATGATTAAATGATTATGATACCAATTTTATTTCATGAGTTCTGATATTAGAAATGTTTAATGATATTTTGGAAAATAAAAGTATGGATTATGTGATTGGAGGACCTATATCTCCCTCCAATGCATTGGGGAATGGTTAATTCTCTACAAGCTAAGAGGGTACAAATGTGGTTATCCCAATCCTGAAAGCTAGGTTACATGGATGGTTATCCCAAGCCTAAAGTAGATACATGGGTGGTTATCCCAACACAAACATGTTATTAATGTCTTGGTGGGAAACCATGATATAATATTTTCATTAATTTTGTGTATGAATCAATTCCTTGTCATATGAAAATTCTATTCTCTCCTAGGTCATGTTATTTAATTCCATTATGATTCATGTATTATGAACATTAAATATTTATTCCATGATATGAGATTAAGATATATGATATATAGGGTGTGGTTTTCAAATTTTATTCTCATGTTCTCATAACCTTATGTTTAGGTTATACTTACTTATCTCCCTTCCTTACCCTTATTAAGAATTTGATCTTACCCTTTCTTATGTTTCTTTTCTGTAGGTTATGAAGAAAGGTTTTATGTAGGGAATGTTTGTGAATAATACTAAAGGGGAAGATCATTATTGGAAATGTTGGAGATATTTAACCAAATTAGAAGATTGTGTACCTAGTCACTGATGAAACTAAATTATTATGGCCCTTAGGTGTGTGTATTTGTAATGGATTTAATATTAAATTAAGGAGATGTAATATCCATTTATGAAAATCTTGGGTCACTATAAAATTCCTCACTACCCCTATGTAGAAAATATCATTTTTTTTCCACTCAAAAAAACCTCAAGTCTAAAAAAGGAAGCATATAATGTTATGGGATAAGGATAGAGACTCTGTTTTAAGGATGATCATGATGATATTTTAGGGATCCATCTAAAAAAATATGAGGTCTCTAGATAATGTTTTTATAAATAGGATAATCTTTCATTGTCGACAGATATGAGTGAGTGTGTGATCACTTCTATTGGGATTATTTAGTCACATGGTTCGTCTAGGTGCTATACCAAGATCATTATCTCTTAAAGAAAGTATGTGAAAAATTTTAAAAAAAAATTAGTATCTATGAACATGGTATTCAGTTTTTAGAAGGAAAAAATTTCTACCCTCTTATATGTCAACCAACTCCTCGATATGCCTAGAAATAGATATAAACAGATAATACTCATTGTGGAAGAGAAACTCAAAATCAATCTGTGGGAAAATCATCTCTTCATGATTCCTGGATATTAATGTCATAAAACAACACACTGTTTTATATAGAAGGCTAGATGTTAGTACCACTATATTATTGAAGGTTTTATAGAAAATTAGGGAACTCCAAAATCACAACCTCAAGATAAACCTTTGTTACCTGAGGTGTAGGACCAGCTCCAAACTCATGTGGTCCCTACCATTGAATATCATGAAGCACAACCAGCCTATAAATATCATAATTCTACCTCAATAGAATGATTCACTTCCAAATAGGGGGAGGTATGTCTTCTTGGGATATGGGTAGTCGGTCGTCTCTATTAATTTTGGGTGTATAGAGATCTTTCCACACACAATATATGGAGATATCATGATCAGGACATAGATTGAAGACTTGTCTCTCTTTTAGTATGTTATTAGTGGTCCAATCATCGGTATATGAAAATCATGACCCTACCACAATATCAAACATTGGTTTCTACATGGTAGTATCCTATAGTTTGAAAAGACGAATTAGGGAAATTAAATAATATATGTGGAGATAAATCAAGGAGGACATGGAAATAAATTATCAATCACTGTATGATGCATAATCCACTAAATTATTACTAAAAATTGATTCTTTAGAGATTTGAATTGATAAAAATTTTATCAGATTCATGTTGAATGGATTTATTGACATCTATAAAATAATTTTATTCACCAACCTGATAACTAAAATAAAAAAATCATTCACATTATTTCCCTAAGTTCCTAAACCAATTCTTATAGATACCAAACTCTAAACATTATTTATAAGAAAAAACCAACATTGATACCACTATGACATTAATAGACCAATTGAGACCCCACCAAGGATAACATTTGGTTTTGTGTTCCTCCGCATGAATATCTCTATTATGCTAGTGGATTATGACTAGCATTAAGTAGGATTATCATACATAATGGGATTCTTAATCCTAATAAACCCATATACATACACTTATATCAAAATATGATATAAAAATATAGGTAGAAAAATAAGAACCAATTGTATTATATAATTTATATGACAATCGATAAGATCCAAAAAGAAGATTATTAATTCATAAACCATTATGTAAAAGGGGAAATCCAAACCCCAAAACACTTTAGGAATCCAATAAGAGAAAACATAGTTGAAGTGACCTCCTCAAAAAACTACAACTAGGAACACGTATCATCCACTTCTATCACCTCTAAGTTAAACTATGTAACATCTCCACAAATACTGTGTACACCAAATTCTCCACCAATTATCTATAATCTATTTAAGACATGATAGGTTTGGGGGACAAAAAAAATCATGGGTGAGTACTTATATACACAATATTATTCCTCCAAAACCACAATAGAATAAGAAAATGAATTTATAACAATCTAAAAATGAAGAAGTAATGGATAACTATAGAGACCCTATATTTTCATACATAGTAATCACATCATTTTTTCGGAATACCTAATACATTACACCAAAGTACATCCAAAGATGATATTAGTTTATTTCCATTAGAAACATGGAAACATAAACACTAGTACATAAGTGAAATTCATTATATCCCACTAGGATATCCATGAATATAACCCCTCTTATAAACATCATAATTAATACATATCTTATTAACATAGGGAAAGGAAACATAAGAAAGAGTGATGTCAAATGATCAGTAAGGGTAAAAAAGGCTAATATATAATCATAATCATGGGAATAACTATATGGGAATGTGATCATAACATTATAAGATCATACCATACATATCAAAGATCATAAAAATGAATCATAGCATAAATATTGGTAGTTCATAATACATGAATCATAAGGGAATTAAAATCATAGGCCATTAAATCATAAAGTAGTAATAAGACATGGAATTGTGGAAAACACATGAGAATAAAAAATTATTTCCATAGTAGTCATGGCCTAATTACCAAGCCAAATTAGTGGAATGGTTTCACTCCCCAAAACTTCTTGGTAGTCATGATTCACTCCCATGACCACCTTAGTTGTCAAGGGTTCCTCCCAAGTACATCATAGCAGGAAAGCCCTTGACTGAACCAGGTTCACTTCTCGTTCCATCCATTTCCATCTCATGAGATTTGAATCATTACCCAATGTGTTGGGGGAAGATATAGGTTCATCTAGTATTATAATTAAATCATACATACATGTTACACAAGATCTTAAATAATCATATCATAAACCATAAAATGAAATGGGCATCATAATCATGTCATCATATAATAAACTTTGGAAATGATAAATATTTAATAATAATTTCATCAATTGAATAACCCATGAAACTAAGAAGGTTTTATAATAATATAACAAATTAAGTACAGTTAATTTTCATAAAAATATAACCCATGAATGATAAATATGTTTCATAAACATCATGCAATAAAAACATAAACCATTCAATGAAAGAATATAAATGGAAACATTGCATAATTTCCAAATAAAGTCATGAATAATTCCAACGAATGTCATCTTTGATGGAAAATAATTTTTAAATATCTTACAAAAACGTTTTTCAAGGAAAATATCATTTCTTCTTTAAAAAACGCTTTTAAAAACATAAAACATTTATGAAATACTTTTTCATTATAAATAGATCATTTTTTCGTTAAAATGAGCTTAAAATATCGTTTTAAAAATATTTTTTTTTGAAAGAATGGTTTTTTGAATAAAACGGGTATCTGATCAAAAAGAGAAATAAGGTTATATTCTCTTAAAAACATTTTTTTAATTATTGTTAGTAATAATGAGTGAAATAATTGTAATAATAAATGAATATATCATGAATAACCAGAGTATAAGAAAATTCATGAGTTTTCTTGAGATATGTATCACAATATTTCATCAATTGAAGCCTAATCATAAAAAAATACAGATAAACGACGAGATTATAGAAATAAATCATTACCACTTTGGTATCTTTGAATCATAATCCTATGGAAATAATAAAATTACATGAATCTTAAAATGAGATCAAAATTAATATATTTAGGATATAACATGTCAAATTTCAATATATACACCTCATAAAAGAATATAGGTGCATAATAAAACATGTATCTCAAACAAGGAAAATTTACACAAAATTAACTAACTGGTTTGATATCTTTTAATTCATATACCCCTTAAAATGGAGATCATAAAATGGATATTTAAATAATTTTAAAATTAATAATAATATTCATATAATATATTCAGGGGAATTATATACAATATAAAAAATAAATGAGTTGTGAATATAGTCTTAGTCTCACAGAAATAAAAACAAGACTAGAAATCCCCTTAACATATGTCTTAACTCTAATTATACTCATTAAAAACTCATTTATAATAATTATATATTCATTATAAATATATCATTGAACTATATTCATATATATAAACCTTATATTATTTTCTTACAAGTTTATATTACCCTTTTACTGATAGCTCCATGTTAAAATTAAATTTTTGGTGATAACAACCTTTTATTCCTATATATTTTTACATTTTATTCTTGGTCCTCTTATATAGATCATGAATTACTTATTTAAAGAATGAAAACCATGATATAAATTTCATATATATTCCATACATGTATATTTATAATAATCTATAGAATATTGAAATAGAAAATGAAATAAAGTATTCATAGAGATGGTAGGTCGTACGTACGCATGAACAATGTTTCTATTTTCTTATCGTATTGAATGAATGAAAGTATATAATATATTTAACTACATGTAAATATTATAATTCCATTAGAATTTTTATTTCTTATATAACTCATATGTTTTTTAAATCTATCTTTAATTCATTCAATTTAATGCTTGAACGAATCACATCACTTTGAGGAGGCGATAGTCCACACATCCAAAATGATGTCATATTATTCCCAAAAATATAAATAATGAATTTATATGTTATATTATAATTATATAAGCATAAATACATCCTAAATATCATATATATAATATAAAAAACAATTTTTATCATTATTCTCATCCAAGAGAGGTGGTAATGGATGAAAAAATAACATGAGTTCACAAGGCAGTAGTATTCCATACACACGAACGATGGCTATGTATCCAAATTAATTGAAGTGTGTATGAGTTTAGTTCATAAACATAAAATAAAAAAAATCATTATATTTAGGATATTTAGGTTTTTATATAATCATGTAATAATAATAATTTAAGTGGTGGAGAAAGAAATAAAACAATGGTGCTTGTTGAAGGGAGGAAAGTTGGTAAAAGATTTGGAAAGGGGTTGTCTGAGCCAAATGGTTTTAGAGGTGTGAATAAGTGAGGGGTGAGTTCCCTTTTCATAGTGGATGAGTAGTAGAATTATTGTAAATATGAAAACGTAAACACAATTGAGATGTCTGCCTTACACAATGTGTAACGTCCCGGTTCCGGAAGCCACCCAGAGGTACCCCGTACCAGGTTGGTCACATGGCCTCAAGCGCATTTCCCCAAATGCCAGAGGCTGTAGAATAGCAGTGAGGGCCATGGTTGTGATATTAGGGAAACTATTCCCTCATTGTAAGAGTACACAGTGGAAGTAAACAAAAAAATACAAGAGTGGAAGCAATGATAATGACATACAGCAGTAACAGCAGTAAACTGAAAGTATAAATTGGAGAACATATATAAAATTAGGAATGATACATATGTCTAAGAAAATATCCAAACAATTCCCAATGTTGGAATACAATAGTGCTAAACCAAAGTGAAAACGAAAACAAATAAACTCCTCATCATCGTAAGCCATAGCTTGGTCCCATGCTCTCCATCTCCACAACAATCAAGAAACTGAAGTAGAAGTGTGCTTTACCTAGTCTATACCTGGGAAAATATTATATTTTTGGGCCCAAATAGGGTTTGAGACTAAATCCTAGTAGGAAACCACCACGAGATCTGTTCCTAACAGTCAATGAATATATGGTTGGTAAAAGTACAGAAAACAGTAAAGAGTAAGTACTCAACAGTAAATATTTGATAGTTTTAAACATTCTAACCACAATCAAGTAAGCTGCTAATAAAATCAAGTAACCCTCTGGGAAGTACTCACAACCTAACCCCTATGGTTCAACCAAACAAGTACGAGCAACCCTCTGGTAATCACACACTGTCTCACCGCTCTGGTTCAGCTAAAGTATATACTCTTTGAAGAAGCAGTCACTGTCAATTCCCCCTATAGTCTTTTGTCGGTACTAAATGTGCTCTGGGGAAGCACTCAACGTCAATTCCACATGTATCCCGCGTCGCGGAACTACAGAAACTCTGAGGAAGCACTGAACGTCAATTCCCCCTGTGGTCTCACATCGTAATTATAAAGACACTCTGAAGAAGCCCTTATGTTCATTCTTTCTATGGTCTACTACACTAGGTTCTCACAGACCCGTGTAAGTCAACAAGTATCACAAGAGTAGCGGCCAAAGTAACCTAAATATCTACTTGGATAACAGTCTACATCATCTCTACAAGTTAGAACAGGCAATCACTTCATCCTACAATACTAGGCATGGAAAAAACTGTATCCTAACTCGCATGGCTAGACCAAACAGTCAAAAACAAACATGCATGGAAAAAACATCCAAAGCATAGAAATTTAACCCTAATCACATTCAATTTACCTCTACTCAAGCATACAAGAAAAGTAGACAAACAATAGGGCTAAAACGGTAAACGCACAATATCCTGTTCATGGGTATTGGGAAAATTTCACATAAAACTTAAAGACATTCAACAGAAAGGAACAAACCACCTACCTCAGCATTTGGAGATCAATATACTTGAACCTCGAGGCTTGAATATCCTTAGAATGTCGTAGATCTAAGAAAATTTATAAAATTTTCAACCCATGATAACTCATGAAAGATGTGAAAACATAAGATGAAGCTCTAGGAGAAGACAAAAATCACTGATGTGATTCCAACGCAACTGACGGTGTTCGATTCAGAGGATAGACGATCGCTCGGGGGTTCGTCGAAGATCCGCAGAAATTCGGGAGCTATTGGCCAAACATGACCTAAATAGTGATGTCTCTGGTGATTAGACACAACCCCGGGGCATTTAATGAAAAACAATTACATGGTGTTTACTCGTTGTTTCCGTACTCCTCTTTAGGCGGCCTCCAGGTCACCCCCACATGGTTGTGTACATGGACGCTACACGGCGTGTACTTCAAAAAATTACAAAAAAACCTATTTTCCCCAAAAACAACCAGAAAAGGAAAAACATACCTGAAAAGAAGGTCCAGATTCTTACAATATTCCCCCCTTAAAGAAATTCATCCCCGAATTTCCCTAGCGCGTCGTAGAAGAAGAAACCCCGAACAACTCCTGCCACTACGCTCGTACATCAGCCTCCCTCTCCCAAGTCTCGTACCCTACTCACCCATGCATCCATATCACTCATACCATAGGAACAGACCTACCATAGAGAACCTTTGTACTGTGATCAATAATCTGGATAGGATGCACTTCGAAAGATGTGTCCACTTCCAACTCAACCTCCTCGGGTTGGAAAACATGAGACGGGTCAAAAAAGTAACATCGAAGCTGAGAAATGTGCAAGAAATCTTGCATGGCCTAGTATCTCTGAGGTAACTGCAACTGATAGGAAACCGGCCCAACTCTCTCCAACACCTCAAATGGCTCAACGTACCATAGTGAAAGCTTACCCTATCTTATGATCCTCTTGTGTCCCAACCTCGGTGTGACATGCAGGAATACCTGATCCCCGACCTCAAACTCCAGAGGTCATCTCCACTGATTAGCATAAGACTTCTGTCGAGACTGTGCAGTAACCATCCTCTTCCGAATCAACTCTATCTGCTTTGTGGTCTCCTAAACAAGAAGAGGTCCTAGCCAAGCGGTCTCTCCTACCTCCATCCAACATAAGGGTGATCGGCATGGTCTACCGTACAAGGCCTCATAATGTGTCATATGAATAGTTTCTTGAATGATATTATTATAAGAAAACTCCACAAGAAGTATATTTTTCTCTCAATAACCTCCAAAAATTCCAGATGCATGCTCGGATCATGTCCTCAAGCACCTGAATCGTATGCTCGGATTGGCCATCTGTTTGAGGGTGGTAGACTGTACTCAAAAGCAACTATGTACCCAAAGCTTTCTAAAGCCCCTGCCATACCCAAGAAGTAAAATGTGCATCTCTGTATAAAACAATGGAGTGTGAAACTCAATGCAGATGTAAAATCTCATGAATGTACAACCGTCCCAGCTCATCAACATTGAAGGTATCCTTGATCGTAAAGAAGTGAGCGACCTTCATAATTCTGTCAATGACAACCCAAACCACATCATTCCCTCAAGGCGACCATGGAAACCCTGTTACGAATTCCATTGCGGCATTTTTCCACTTCTACTCAGGAATGTGTAACTGTTGTAATAGACAGGTTGGTCACTATGCTCCGCCTTCACCTGTTGACAGGTGGAACACCTCAAGACAAAACCTTCAACATCCCTATTCATACCCGGCAACCAATACTAATGATGTAGATCAAGATACATCTTGGTGACACCAGAATGAACTGCCCAAACTGAGAAATGAAAGTCCCTCATCATCTCCTTGCGTATGTCTATTGGAACCCACACGCGCCCCTAGAAACGCAAGATCTCATCCTCGCCTATGGTCCATCCAGTAATAGGGTCCTCTCCTAACACACTTTCTCGTAGGACTAGGCCTTCATAATCTAATAGTTGCATCATTCGTACTCGATCAAGAAGGGTAGAGGTAATAGCTATAGAAGAAAGGAAAGTCTTCCCCTATTTTTCGTGCACCTCCAAGTGCATCTCAAAGAACAGAGCCGTAAGCTTTTACTCACTACTGGCCTCCTCAACTGCCTGTATCTAAGTCCTCCTACTCAACGCATCAGCCACTATGTTTCCCTTCCCAGGCGTATAGTCAAGATCAATGTCAAAAGACTAAAGGTACTCCACGAACCTTTACTTCCTTTGATTCAGATCACACTAAGTGAAGATGTACTTGAGGCTCTGGTGGTCGGTGAAAACCACAAAATGCTCTCCCAGAAGATAATGTCTCAAACAGCGTAAGGAATGAACAACAAACACCAACTACAGATCAAGTGTTGGGTAGTTCCTCTCATGTGGCCTCAATTACTGAGACCCATACACAATGAATCCATCTCCCAACATAAGCATAGCTCCTAGCCCGATACCGAAATAATCACAATAAATAGTATAGATCATGCCTGGCATTGGAAATACTAGTATTGGTGATTAATTAAACCTCCCTTTCAGCTCCTGGAAGGCTGACTCACAAGAATCTGACCACAAGAACTTCTCACCCTTCTTAGTCAGACCCATCAGCGGTGCTTCTAATCGTGAAATGTCCTGTATGAAGCATCTGTAGTATCCAACCAGCCCAAGAAAACTCTATACCTCAAAGATGTTCTTTGGCTTCTCCTAGGAAACTACTGCTCTCACTTTCTCTAGGTCGACTAATACTCATGTCTTTGAGATAACCTGACCCAAGAAGTGAATCTGATCTATACAAAAGTGGAATTTTGGGAGCATAGAATATAACTGATGCTCTCTCAGTGTACTTAGAACAATCTCAAGATGTGTGGCATGGTCATGTCAAGTGCAAGAGTACACCAAGGTATCTTCCATGAAGACAACCATGAAAGAATCCAAGTATGGATGGAATACTCAGTTCATTAGTTCCATGAAAACTGCAGTTGCGTTTTTGAGATTCAACGGCATAACCATATACTCGTATAGACCATACCTTCTTCGAAAGGCTGTGAGAGGTATATCAGATGGTCTAACATGCAACTGATGATAACCAGACCTCAAGTCAATCTTCGAGAACTCCCAAGCTCCTCGAAGCTGATGAAATAGATCATCAATCCTTGGTAGGGGATATTGGTTCTTAACTATTAACTGGTTCAACTTCCGATAATCCATGCAAAACATGAGGGTTCCATCTGCCTTCATCGCAAATAGGACAGGCGAACCCTAATGAGAAGTACTGGGTCGAATGAAACCCTTTTCATGTAACTCTACCCACTGCTTCTTGAGCTCCTTCAACATAGTTATATACATCCTATTAGGATGAATGGATACTGGTGACACTCATGGGACTATATTAAAATAGAATTCTACCTCATGATTTGGAGGAAAACATGAAAATTCCTCTGGAAAGACATCTCTGAAATGATCCACCACTAGAGGAAAGTCCCTCTATGAAGTCCCCAGGTCATCCAGATATAGACTAGAAATCTAGGATGTAACTCCTCTTAACCCATGATGCTCTGGACCCGCTCTGCTCGCCTATACATCCCACTCACCCTTATAAAGAAAGGATCCACCCTCTGGTGATATGAAACTCACCCTGCGGTGGTAATAGTCGACGACTTCCTGAAAAGGAACTAGCGAGTCTATTATGAGAATGAAATCATAGCCTATCATCTCTAGTACATATAGATCCCATAAGAATAGGCACATGCCAACCTCTATAGGTCACTCTTTCCTCTGATACCATTTGTAATGGCCCGGTCCAGCCCACGATCATGATATTGTCTGCTTTGGGCCTACCCCGCATGGTTTTCTTTTCCCTGGGGTTGACCTGCAGGCACCCTCCAAGAAAAGGCCTCATGATTGGATAGTTATCCACAGCACCTTATAAAGGGGTGCTTTATGCTCCTCCTCTTTAGATGTGGGATTTCCACCCCCCCCCCCCCCCAGAAGGGCCCAGCGTCCTCGCTGGCACATCAAATGGACACCACCTCTGATACCACTTTGTAACATCCTAATTCCGGAAGCCACCCAAAGGCGCCCCATACCTGGTTGGTCACATGGCCTCAAGTGCATTTCCCCAAACCCCAAAGGCTGCTGACTAGTAGTGAGGGCCTTGGGTATGATAGTGGGGAAACTATGCCCTCATTGGCAGAGTACATAGTGGAATTAAAAAAAACATACAAGAGCGGAAGCAGTAATAATGACATACATCAGTAACAGTAGTAAACTAAAAGTATAAACTAGATAACATAAATAAAATGATTCATGATACATATTTCTAGTAAAACAGCTAAACAAGTCACAATTCTAGAATTCAATAGTGCTTAACCAAAGTGAAAAACAAAATTGATAAACTCCTCAGCATCACAAGCCATAGCTTTGTCCCATGCACTCCAGCTCCATAACAATAAAGAACCTGAAGTAGAAGGGTGATTTCCTTTGTCTATACCTGAAAAAATATAATATGTTTGGTCCCAAAGGCATGGCCCAAACAGTGTGTTAGACTAAATCCCAGTAGGCAACCACCACGAGATCTGTTCCTAATAGTCAATGAATATATGGTAGGTAAAAGTACAAAAATAGGTAAACAGGAAGTACTCAAAAGTAAACAATCCATATTTTCAAACATTCTAACCACAATCAAGTACATAGCTAATAAAAGAAGGTAACCCTCTGGGAAGTACTCACAACCTAACCCCTCCGGTTCAACCAAACAAGTATAAGAAACCATCTAGGAATCACATACAGTCTCACCCCTCTAGTTCAGCTAAAGTATAGAATCTATGAGGATGAACTCACCGTCAATTCCCTCTATAGTCTCGTGACGGTACTAAAGGTGCTTTGGGGAATCACTCAATGTCAATTCCCCATGTGTCCCACGTCGCAGAACTACAGACACTCCGAGGAAGCACTCAACGTCAATTCCCCATGTGGTCTCACAACGTAATTATAAAGACACTATAGGGAATCCCTTACGTCCATTCTCCATATGGTCTACTACACCAAGTTCTGACAGCCCTGTGTAAGTCAACAAGTATCACAAGCATAGTGGCCAATGTAAACCTAATGAGCTACTTGGTTAACAGTCTACAATATCTCAGCAAGTCAGAACAGGCAATCAATTCATCCAAAAATACTAGGCATGGAATACAACTATAGCCTAACAGGCAAGGCTAGACCAAACTGTCACAAAAAAAACATTCATGGTAAAAAAATACAAATCATAGAAATATAACCGTAATCACATTCAATTTAACTTTACTCATGCAAACAAGAAAAGCAGAGAAACAATTGGGCTAAAATGGTAAATGCACAATACCCTGTTCATGGGTATTGGGAAAATTTGCACATAATACTCAAAGACTATCAACAGAAAGGCACAACCCACCTACATCAGCATTGGGAGATCAATATACTTGAACCTCTAGGAATTAATCTCCTTAGAACCCCGTAGATCTAAGAAAACGTATAAAACGTTAAACCCATGATAACTTACGAAAGAGGAAAAAACAGAAGATGAAGCTCTAGGAGAAGAGAGAACTCACTGATGTGATTCCAATACAACAGATGTTGTTTGATTCGAAGAATGGACGATCTCTCGGGGCTTTGTCGAAGATACGCAGTCGTTCGGGAGCTCACAGCCGAACATGACCTAAAAGGAGATGTTTCTGGTGATTAGATGCGACCCCAGTGCGTTTAATGAAAAAAAAGAATGTGCACATCGTGTACTCATGATTTCAGTACTTAGATTAAGGCGTCCTCTAGGTCACCCCCACATGGTCGTGTGCATGGCTGCTATACGGCGTATACTTCAAAAAATTTCATAAAAACCTCTTCTTCCCAAAAATGACCAGAAAAGGAAAAACATACCTGAAAAGAAGGTCTGGGTTCTTACACAATGTGCCTCCAATAAAGGGAAATGTTTGAGAAAATAGAGGATGTGGTTGAAATATTTCAAGACAATGGATTTGGAAAAATTTTATGACCATTTTTACATCTTATGTTTAAATTTTAACCAATAAGTAATCATGTTTTTACATTAATCATTGTAATTAATTTTAATTACTTTCAATAATTTTTTTTCAAAAAATAAGTTGAACATATTATATGTTATAAGTTATGATGACTCAAAAATATGTAATGCATTTTTATAAATTTTTAATGTAGAAGTGGAAAAAAGTAATTTAAAATTGATCTCATAGATGGGATGAGATGATGGGTTTTTAATGTGAAAAAATTAAAAAGATCGAAATGTTTTTATATCCAATTTCAATGTAAAATTGGTCAAAATGAAATAAAATGGATTAATTTATGTATAACTGTACTAATTATTCATTAAAACCAAATTAAAGTATAATTTAATTATATAAATAAGTTATATAAAAATGTAGCATTCAATTAAAATTATGTATTTTCAATATTAATCAAAAAAATGATGTTTTTCAAAAACAAATCCCAAAAATTACTCGAATATAATTTTTAAATCATTAATTAAAAAAATTATGAATAATTTTTAAAATTAAATTTCAAAAAAATTTTAAATTTAATTTTATTATTTTTCACATAACGATATAAAAAATAGTTCTTTTGAGAAAATTGTATTATGAAAACACATAAACATTACTATAAACTATTTATTATATTATCAATATGTTTTATTTATTTGAAATAATTATAAATTATATTTAATAATTAGTTATTACTATTGATATTAATATTTTTGCAGCTAGGTTATAACTATATATTTTAAATAATTATAATAATAATAAAAAATTGAAGAAACTCAGTGTTATGTGTAGTGGAAGATAAACCAATTATGTGTGAATCACAATATTATCTTACTGTATCATATAACACAAGGTCATCTTGTTGTATCGCGCAATGAATGAAATTAAATAATACTAATTTATTAGAAAAAATTGCATAAAATTTTGGGGTGTTACATTATACCCACTGAAAATGGATTTTGACTCGAAAATCATCATTCTATTACAAAAAAATGAGGATAATCATCCCTCATGATATCCTAATGTTCCCATATTTCTTCTTATAACTGGTTATTTCACCAAAAAAACATTAACAAGGTGAGTGGTCTTGTTTCGTAGAACATTCGTTGTATAATCTAGAATCTCAAATGGTTATTCCTCATAAGAAACATCATGATCCAATAGTATGACCTCTATGTTTAGAACACGTAAAGGGTATGGTATGTACTTCTACCTGATAGATACATGGAACATTTCATAGACATGATAGGGGTTTTTTGTTAGTACCAAGGGATAGGCTATCATGTTGATACAATCAAGAATATTAATGGGACCGATATATCTTGGGATTTGTTCTGATTTCTTCATGAATCTCAAAAAATACTTCCATGGATAAATTTTTAGAAACACTATCTCAAAAATATTAAATTACAAATCATTCTGATGGTTATCAATATAAAATTTCTTCCAAATGTTAGCTACCTTGATCTCTTGCTGAATGGTTTTAACCCTCTCATCCATTTCTTCAGCTATCTCATCTCCTAATTTTATTCTTTCTATAAATTAATTACCACATGTTTAATATCTAAATTTTAATCAATAGAGGAATTTTGTAAGGATCCATATGAATTCTTGAGTGAAATCAATTCTTGAAAGAAAACTCAACTAGAGGAAGGTGTTGATCCCAACCACATTTAAAATCCATAGAATAAGATCAGAATATATCCACTAGAGTCTTAATTGTTATTTAAGATTAAATATCTTTCTTAGGATGATATGTAGTGATGAAAATCAATTTCATAACAAGTTCTTTCTGAATACTTTTAAAAAAAATTGAGTTAAATCTTGGATCTGGATCAGATACAATAGAATGTCTTACTCTATGAAACTATACCAATTCCTTAATGTATATCCTAGAAAGCTGATCCAACAAGTATAAATCTCTAATAGTGATGAAGTGTGCTAAATTTTTAATGTAATAAACTACCACTAATATTGAATAATTCCCTTTATAGGTTTTTGTGAGTGCACTGAAAAAATCCATAGTGATATTTTCCTATTTCTACTCTGGTATGGGTAATTGATATAACATCCCCTTAGAATATTTTCTTTCATCCTTAACTTGTTGGAATTCCATGCACTGAGATAAAACCTCTACGATTTCCTACTTCATTTCATACCACCAGAAGTATCCATTAAAGTATCTATACATCTTCATATATCTAGGATTAATAGAGACTAATGAATTATGAGATTCCTATAATATCTCCTTCTTCAAATATGGTATGTATAGAACACATACATGGTTCCTAGCTATATCATTCCATTGCGATCAATGATAAACTTAGGAACATTTATAACATTATTTTGTAACTCAAAATCCTTCTTCTTCACCTCTTTAATATTCAATTTTATAGATGGTTGAACATTCAATTAATAACAATGAGAAATTTATGATTCCTTAAATATTTCCATATCCATCCTTTGAAAATATAGAAATATATGATCTTTTGTGATCCCCATAATGAATAATCTATCAAGATCCTTTTTACTCAAATAATTTTCAACCTTATTCTCTTTCATTGGGTGGAAATTTATTGAGTAGTCATAATCCATTATCATAACCATATTTTATGGTTCATGTTCAACTCATTCTATGTTAATATATATTTAAATCTTTATATATATATATATATCAAACTTTTATTCATAATGATAATTCCTACATATATTTAATGAAAAAAAACCATAAGTAACACTAAATCATCAGTTGGATAATGTTTCTCTGGAATCATCAATTATCACAGGGTATAGACTATAACCATGATATTATGTATAATAATAAATCAAAATACCTTCTTGGATGCATCACAATAGATTGAAAACCCATCTACACTATAGGGTAATGTATTTATAGGTTAAATTACTATGATTATCTTTAGTTCCTTGGAATTTTCCTCACATTCATCTGTCTAGATGAACATGGAACCCTTCCGAGTTAATATTGTTAGAGTATTATATTTTTTTGTGAAATTATCAAAAAATCATTGATAATATCCATCTAACCCAAGAAAAATATAGATCTTAGTCACCGTGGTCAGTCTAGACCAATATTCAATAGATTTTGTCTTTGATTGATCTACTATTATATCCTATCTTAAGATTATATGAAAAAAAAATGATGATTCTTGAAGCCAAAATTCTCACTTTGTAAATTTTTCATAATGTTTATTCTTCTTTAGATTATTTAGTATAATAATAAAGTTTTATTTATACTATTAATTTCTCTTAGAATAGTTAATAATATCATCAATTAAGACTACCGCAATCTGATAGAGGTTTTCTCAAAAGACATTATTCATCAAATCAATGAATATAATAGGGGAATTAGTAAGACCAAAACGAATCACTATATATTACTAGTATCTATACATTGTAAGGAATGTTTTCTTGGGTATATATTCCTTATAAACCCTCATTTTATGATATCCCAAATGAATTTCAATCTTGGTAAATTATTGAGCTCCACATAGTTGACCAAAACTGTCCTCAACACAGGGAAGGGGATACTTTTTCTTGATCATGATTTTGTTCAAATTGTGAAAATCAATGTAGAGCCGCATTGATCCAACTTTCTCATTAAAAAAAGAATATGTGCACCCCATGGTTATGAACTTGTATGAATGAATCTTGTGTCATGGTTTTTTAAGAGTTGATTCTTCAATTACTATAACATAACTATGTCCATTCTATAGAGATTCATTGATATTTGTGTGGGAAAAGGTAGGTGATTTATTTATAACTCAACATCACATTTTGGTGGAAGGCTAGAAAACACTTTGAGATGGAATCCAAAAATTCATAAAAAATAGGTATATCATTGATTCCAACTCTCCCCCCAACCATTTGAGATAAACAAGAATTTTAAATGGGAATTAAGACCCATACATAGGATGTAATATCCATAGGAAGTTCATACATATTTTCACATTGATAGATGATCATATATTGGTTTAAAGAATCCAATTTAATATACCTTGATCAAAACATAATGTGTTATTTATGAAGATAAATACAATCCATGCCTAATATAACATTAAATATAACCAAATAAAGAATTACATGATTTCTTGGAATCATATTCCTATAAATTTCAACCAGAGAGGAATCATAAACAAGAGACGAAATAATCGTACCATAAGGGGTTTGAAATTATTACTCCACATCTAATAATATGGTGGAATATTAATACCCTTTTAAAATTATGTTGATATGAATGAGTGGGTAGATCCAGAATCAAAAGAGACATCAGCAGTTCTAGAGTGAATGGAATGTTTACCTTTCACCATTTTGTTATTGCACCCCTTTTAAAAAATAATGAATACATGATATTTCTTTGTTTCCCTCATATTAAGAGGTTTTAGATGTTGATCATAATAGTTAAACATCTATTTTGGTTATTTGTTATAACAATTACCATTCTCTTTAGATTTGTATAACTAATGTAGGATAGGTTAATTCTGTGCATATATCACTCTATTCTCATTGGTACCTGACTTCTTCCCATCAATTCATAAATAGAATGCATGATAACCTTACCTTCCCCGCATAAAAAATTTATTATAACACTTTATATAATTTCTTCCATTATTCATCCCAAACAAATAACATAAATGAAATATCATATTATATTCACTATTGTTTTTATATTTTCCTTTTAAATCCATCTTCATTTTCTCGTCAAAACCATGAAATTTATACATCCCTCTAACCTACATGTAAACCTTTATTACATAGCCCAAAATATCTTCTTAACATCTAAATTATCTTATGTCTAATTACCTTATTATACTTGTATTTATGCCACTGAAACACCTATCAACTTTATTTTCAGGTCAGATGATAATACTGGAAGTGTACCTCAAAAGTATTGTAAAAATAAGTTCTTAAGTAAAAATGGATAAATCAACCCATTTATTTAACTTGAGAAAATATAATTACAACTTTATACAAATAATATGAGGTTTTTATTTATTGAAAACCAGTTTCTTCAACTCATCCAAATCCTTTGATTTAATTACATCTCAATGCCCTATATTCTTGATTAGATTCCACCCCTGGTCCACTTCACATTCTAAATGATAAATATATAGAATGGATTTCTAATGTTTCAAAAACTGGATAATGAATAATAAATTTTCATTGGTTCTAATCCATTGGTCAATGACTAGTTGATCAGAAGACCCGCTGAAAGAAGGTAGACATTTCCTCGTTAAGGACTTAATAGAATGTTGTTCCCTCATTTTCTTGTTTGGAAGTCCATCTTGATTCATGGATTTATAAAGTTGTGTGATCATAGAAATTATGTATTTCACTCTATATCCCAAATTATTGAGAATATTAGAATAAAAATAATTGAATTATCCATCACATATATCATTAATGAAGTTTCTATGGGTTCTAGCCATTGATGAAAAAGAAAAATAATAGAGTAAGAATCAATAATCATAATAGGGACCCACATAATCTAGGAAAATAACATATAGGATGTCTAAATAATGATGCGTTACTTAAAAAAATGACACATTAGGGTTCCAAATTAAATTTCAATCCTTCATGATATTCTATGAAGAGTTTGTGAATTTACAAAGCATTTCCCCTAGGAGTGTCCAAATAGGTGTGAATAAAGGCCCATTATTGTGCACTTGTTCTTGAAAACGAATATCTCAATACAATGTTTTCAAGGTTATTACCCCTACATACATATGTTATAGAGACACATATAATTTTAGTATATAGACATGGATGTATTTCTAGGAATCCTCTCACTCTATACTTAACCAAAATCATAGGACATTTTCATATACTTTGACTAATCTGACAGATTATCCTTAGAGACATGTCTTTTTGGATCTCAATATGGTTTTTATCATCCTATTTTCTAACATTTGACTAAGTTTTTTCTTTAATACCAACTATGGAGACACTATCTTCTCATACATATACTTTATATAATTTTTCCAGAATATATTACACATTATAGAAATGGATACACAAATACTATATTAGTTTTATTCCTTTGGAGACATGGATACTTAAACACTGGTACATAAGTGAGCTGCATTATCTCCCACTAGGATCTCTATGACTCAAAACCTTCTTATAAAAATCATAAATAATACATATCTTCATAACCTAGGGAAAGGAAACATAAGAATGTGTGGGCTCAGATGCTCATTAAGGTTTAACAAGGGAGATATATAAGCATAATCATGAGTATAATGGAATGAGAATGTGATCATAACATTAAAAGGGCATACCCTACATATCATATATCACAAAAATGAATCATGGAATAAATAAAGGATGTTCATAAGACATGAATCATAATGGAATCAAAATAATAATAAATAAAACAACAACAGAGGAATAAGATATGAAATTGTGGAAGACACATAAGTGTATAAAATAACTTATATAGTAGTCAAGGATTAATTCCAAGGCTATATTAGTGGAATTTTTTCTCTCCAAAAACCATCTTGGTAGTTGTGGTTCACTCCCATGACCATCTTAGTAGTCATAGTTCACTCCCAATACCATTTTAGCAGAAAATTGTTTTTACTGAACTGAGTTCACTACCCATTCCAGCCTTTTTGATATCATGAGATATAAATCTTTAACCAATTAATTGGAGGGAGAAATAATCCCCACCCATCTCATAATAAAGTCATACATACATGTTCTAAAAGTTCCTAAACAACCATTTTATAACCCAAGAAATGAAATAGATATCGTAAACATGTCATCATATCATAACCTATGGAACAGAGACCAGTTTTATAATCATTTCAACAAGATCCAATATATTGAAAATAATCATGTGTCTTAAGAAAATAAACCATTAAATAGAAATGGTTTTCATAAGCGTATAAACCATAAATGATAAACAGTATTCATAAACATCATTCCATCAAAATATAAACCATTTATAGAATGAATATGAATGGAACCTTTGGATCATGTCCCCAGAAAGGCATGAGTCACATCAACAGATGTCATCATATATTTAAAATAATTTGGAAAAATCTTTTAAAACCATTTATTGAGGAAAATATTCTTTCTTATTTGAAAATCACTTTTTAAAACATTAAACATTTTTTAAACCCTTTCTCATTGAAAATAACTTTGAAAAATTGAAATGGAAGATTTGAAAATAATAAAAAATTATTAAAATAATTTTATCTTTAAAATTCCCACAAAATATCATTTTAATTTTTTTCTTTTTAAAAAATTGAAAAAAATGATTTTTTGAATAGAATAGGTTTCTGACCGAAGAGAGAAATACGTTAAGATTATCATAAGAACATTTTATTAAATATCATTAGTAATAAAGAATGGAAAATATTTATAAAAAATTAATATATAATTAATAACTATAGGATAATATAATTCATGAGTTTTATTTAGAGATGGGTCATAATATTTCATCACTGGAATCATAATCATAAAAAATCATGATAAATGAAAAAATTGTAGAAAAACCCATACGACTTTTTTAACATCGAATCATAATCCCAAGGAAATAATAACATTAAATAAAGATAATAATTTCATGAAAATAATTATATTCAAGATATAACATGTCAAATGGATGTATATACGGCTCATAAAAGAATATAAGTTCATAATGAAATGTGTGTCTCAAAGAAAGAAAATTGAGACATAATTACCTTACCAGATTTGAAAAATTTTGAACCATAAACCCCATGAAAGAGAGATCATAAAATGGAAATGGGAATATATATAAAATTAAAAATAATATTCATATAATAAATTCATGGGCACTATATACACCATAGAAAACAAATTACGGGTGAATATAGAATAAGTCTTGCCGAAATAAAAGTTAGAGTAGAAATATCCTTACCTTATGTATTGAATATCACCTTCCTCCTTCAAAAATCATGTAAAATAATTAATATTTTGTTATAAAAATATCAAAAAACATATTCACATATATATATATATATAATACCATATATGATATAATTATTATTTTATATTACCCATTTATTAACTCCGGGTTAAAATTATGTTCTGGGTGATAACTACCTTGTTTTTCATACATGTTTAGACTTGTAATTATTGGTCCTATTAATCAGATCATGAATTAAATATTTCCATAATTTAAACCATGATATAAATATCATATATATTAATTATATAGGAATTTAATATAAACTATAATATATATACATTGAAAATGAAATACATCATTCATGGAGATTGATGGTCGTATGTACGCAAGAACATTGCTTCCATTTAATTGTTATATTTAAAGACAAAAAAAGGTATAATATAGGGTTTTAGAATAATTATTATTTCATATATAAAACATAGGTTTATTAAACCCGTACTTAATACACTCCATGTAAATCGGGAACAAATCACATCGCTTTGTGGAGGCGGTAATCCACACATCCTCAAATGAAGTTATCATATTCCCAAAAATGGAAATCATGATGGTATGTGTTATATAATAATTCTAGAAGCACAAATACATTATAAATATCATATATATATATATATATATATTATAAAAATATAATGTACATTATTATTCTCATCCTTGATAGGTTGTAATGGATGAACGAATGGATTCAGTTCACAAGGCGGTAGTCCTCCGTACACATAAAGGATGATTTTGTATCCAATTTGATGGAATTTAATGTGATTGTTGGTCATAAACATATCATAACAACATATTAGAATATTTAGGATAATTGGTTTATTTTATAATCAAGGAATAAGTTTCATTGTATGGGTGTATAAAGAAATAATACAAAAGTTGTTGTTGAAGGGTGTTACCTCTTCTTTAGCTAACTTCTTTTGGGTTTTGCCAAAGGGATTCCTTGGTTAAATTTCATCCCAAAGTGTTTCCTCAATGATGAATGTAGTAATATTTATAGAATATTTTGGTAGTTTTGGCTGATCCTATGGGCTTGAGATATGTGAATAATTTAGGGGGTTGAGTGTAATTTTTATAGTGGAGTAGTGGCATTCTTATAAATATAAAAAGTTAAACACTATTGATAGAAATCCATTACATAATGTGCCTCGCATAATGTTACATTTTCTAGAAAATTGAGGATATGATAAAAATATATCCATTCAATTTCTTCTAGAAAATTGTTGTGTAATGACTCGGATTTTCCTAATTTTGTTTTTAATAAATATTTGGGAAAATTATTAGACTAGGTGCTGAGAGAGTATAGGGCTTTGAGGCTCGAAGTTCCTGGAATGTTTGTTTGAAAAATGTTAAGTTTTTTACAGCATGTGCAAGTGTATTTTTTAAAAAATTAAAATTACATATAAATGGGTTCCTGGATCATAAATCTGAGGGTACTGTTGGGTTCTAAGAAGTGGTTTTACACTATGTATGATTTAACATTAATCGGCACAAGTCTTTGGTAGAAAATTTCACCAGGGGCGTAACCATAAATTACTTAATTAAATAAAAAAATATTTTATATTGAAATTTTAATAACTAAAAAGGGTATCTCGGATTGGAAATATGATACCACCGTTGAGTTTGTAATGGGGTTTTTTCTTTAGGAAATTCCTAACATTGACCAATGCGGGTTGGCTGGAAAAGTTAGTTTTTGGACGTGAACATCATTAAAATATTTTATAAAAATATTTTTTTTTAAATTACATGTTGAATAAGTGGAGGTTTCCTTTTTAAATAATCCTTGTTAGCAGAATTCAGGGTCATTACTATAACCCTAGAATTTTCTTGTGGAAAGGAGATGGAAGCTCTATCCTGACGATGAACACCATCGAATTGAGAATCAATGACAACACAGACCTCCGTTCTTTGTCAAAAAACAATCCAAATCGAGGTTGGGTGTCAATATATTCATGATTTATTTTCACCTTATTAAAATAAAATGTTGAACACATAAAAACCCATGAAAAGTTTTATCTGAGGTTCGATCGTTCTTGTGGGAGGAATATTTATTATGGGATTAAATGAAATAGATATTGGTGATTATTTTGCTATTGGATTCTTCTTGATTCCGCTAACATGAATGGATCTAAGACAAATGAACATGGAAAAGATCTTTTCTATGGTTTTTCATGTTCTTTATCACTCCCCTAAATCGAATGTGTTCTTCTTGTCTTCTTCTCCCTTTGAAACCCTACACGAACAATCGATCGTTCTTCCCACAATCCATGGAGCAACGATCTAAGTCCGAAGGTTATGATCCGCCATCACATTGCAGACATACGATGGGAGTGCATAAGGTAGGTTATGTCTCACAAAGAAGTTCATGACAGATGGAGTTCCATCAACTGTGTGGTGGGTGGTGAGGGTGGCGTGTGGCCCAGTGGGAGGCTAGGTTTTGGTGGGGTGTATAGTCGCGGTCCAGCAATACCTCACTGGAGGAGGATCCCATGGAGGCACATCCCACAGGTGGGAGACAGGAGTCGTAGTAGGAGGCTGCAGTGAAATATATAGTGGTACATGGCTTGGAATCCATGTCTATGGGATTCCGCAGTGGTGGGGAGGCTGCGGGACAAGGTGGGGAATATGGATAGACCAAGTGAAATGTGGTCTGACCATGTCCAGCAGAGGAAGGCCATCCCGCATTATGTGGTCCTAGATAGAGAAATGGGATTCATTGGTGGCCTAGTGGGATTGAACGTGCATCAAAGAGACCTAATGGGAAGGTCCAGTTTTGGGCAGCATAACCGACCGTGTCGGGTTGGGTCAGCCGAATCGGGTTGGGTCTGACCGAGACTAGACCAGACCCTTTTCACTAAATTTGTCATATATTTCAAACGGTGTGTCCATTTGATGATCTATTTTTAGTGTTGGGACCCTTAAAATTAGATGTTCCTTTTGAGATGCTCTAAGGGTGTTTTTTAGAAGTTGGATTATTACCTAACTACTTGTGGTGTAGGTTCTCCTAGAACAAGTGTGCTACGAGCGGAATCTTGATGCTAGTTGTGTCTAGTGACTTGGGGGACTGCATGACCGATAGGCGATTTTTGTGCCATCGACTCTCTATTTTATATGGATTCTCCATACTCCATCTATTCTCTATGTTCTATGGACACTCTCTGATCCATCGACGCTCTGTGAGCCACCAACGCTCTATGCGCTATTGACGCTCTGTGCGCCATCGATGCTTTAGGTGCCCTCGATGCTTCATGTGCTATTGACGTACCTAAAACCATCACCACTCTAGAACCCACCAATACATTTTGATCCAGTAAAGCTACATGTTCCATCAATTCTCTATGCGCAATCAATGCTCTGTGTTCCATCAACGATTTATACTCCACTAAAAATTCTAGTCTTATAAAGACAGGGAGATTTGTAGACTACAACTGGAAATCCTTCTCTTCGTGATTTAGACCGGTACCTATGTGAGATGACTATATTGGATATACTTCATGTGTTTGCTTTATGATGTACGTCATGTGTTTCCTTTTTTTATACTTCATGTGTTTCTTTTGTGGTATATTTCATGTATTTTTTAGTACTGTACCACTATGGTTTTAAGGTCCCTACTGGGTATTTTTTTACTCACATCTGCACAGGCTATTCCCACACGTGTCATGTCTTGTGAAGATGATTGATGCTTTGATGATGTCCATAGTGTGATAGGTCTAGGTGTGTTTTTGAGAGAGGTCTGATAGATGAGGTGTGCTTCAGAAACTTCAGATAGTTGTTTAGGTAACTACCCTTCAGGTAGGGTTTTCTACAGATGAGATTCAAGAGCTTGTACTTTCTGTTTTCATAGGGCATGTATTCTAGCCCCATTTAATTTTCAGTTTTTGTAGTTTCAAACTCTTTTTTTGGTTTCTTAGAGGCATTAATGATTGTTTACTTAGTGTTTTCAATTCATTACTTTTTGTCTTGTAGATGGGTGCATGTGTACAAGTACAAAGGAAAATGCCTCCCATCTACAGGACATGCCTATTCAGTGCTAGTTACCAACCCCTGGCCGATTGGAGGCAGGCTTGGTGTAGTCACGACACAGGCCCTGTGGGATGGGTCATGAAAGAGTGGTATCAAAGGAGGTCGGTACTACCTAAAAAACCAAGAGTCTATGAGATTTTTGGGGGAAGAAATGTCAAGTGTTTTGAGTTAGGATTTCAGGATAGGGAATCGAGTTATGTTACGGTGATTGAAATATCAATACACCATGCTCTGAATTTTTATTTTCTGTTTTGGTACATGAAAACACTAGTTATAGGGAAAATAAGGGTACATGCATCATATAAGATTGAGTGTGTTCCCAAGTTCATCTTCAGTTAGTTTCATCCCACCAGGTATACTCTATTGATTGTGGTACATCATGATCTATTTCAGGATTCCTCCATATATAAATCCATCTAGGATTCCGATGTGTAATCACAATGATGATCCTCTATGTGATGAGGCATCGATACAAGACTTGTACTAGAGATAGCACCCCTGTGTGGTGTACCAGTGATTCCACCACATTGAGAGTAGAAGTTACTACCAGTGTTACAAGTAGAGGTTGCACACAAGATGAATGTGTTGCATGTGTTCCAGATTTAGCGGCCTCCTATGTTCATGGGTGAGTTAGACCCTTGAGAAATTGGGGATTGGTTGGAGGTAGTTACGCATGTCTTATGCCTAGAGAGGACGCATCTTGACCAAATGGTTGTCTTATCTGCAAATATTCTACATGGATCAACATGGAGATGGTGGATCTTAGTGATCCATATGCATGAGGAGATTACCCTCACTTGGAAAAACTTCAAGTGTCTATTTTGGGAGGAGTTCTTCCCAGTGACGTTAGGCACTGTGCATATATAGGACCTACTATATCCGAAGCACGGAATATAGACTGTAGATTAGTACTCGGTGAGATTTTCAGATCATTATCGCTACACCATAGATATGGTTTGAGACCCATTACTTGGGGCCTAGACCTTCAAGAAATGGAAACCTTGGCAGATCATGGTATCCATGATATGCTATAGAATTTCGACATATGCTGGGATAATGGAGGAGATCTACTCATAGAGAGATTTATGTCGGGGCAGAAAGCGGTAGTTGGAGCTACCACTAGGCATCAGGTAGACAATAGATAAAAGAGGTATCCAAGTTGATTATACATTTTAGGGGAAGACCCTAGGACATGGGTTCAGCGGTTCATGGATCCCAGGGTAGAGTGAGTTAGTCGAAGGACTGGCTATGTTACTTTTGTTGTTGTCGAGGACATCTGGTTTGAGATTGCCCAACCAATCATATGACCGATAAAAATATGGTTGAGGGACCACCGTGGCATAGGAGAAGGTAGGAGTAGGGTGGTCATCCAGGAAATAGATGTGGCAGAGGATCTGGATGGGCAATAGGAGGGGGGGAGGTTCTAAGTACTACCACCACCACCTGAATATGGTCCACCATAGGCTCAGGGATCTGGTGGATAGGGATAATTCCATCTTCAGGTGATAGAGACTTATGACCCTGATTTTCTAGAGATAATTAGAGGTACGATATGTGTCTTTTACACCCTATCTATAGTATTGATAGACATAGGTTCCAGTCACAGTATTCTCACGGTGACCTATTTTCATAACACATAGATTATAGTGGAACCATGGAATTGATCACTACACTTAGAGACTCCTACGAGATGAGATGCCAAAATCACACAATAGTTCAGATAGTGTGACCATACTCTTGGGGGTGAGAGTTTTGGTTGGGATCTCTTAGTATAAGTAGTGGGGCATTACGATGCCATCCTTGGTATAGAATAAATATCCATGTCCATGACTAGATTGACTGTTTTAGTTTCATATTGTGGTGTGTCTGAAGGGATGGGACCATGTTTTCCTTTGTCGGAAAAAATGAATCCCAAGTAGCACCGGATAGACTCACATGTAAGAGGGTGCATCAAATCATAGAAATGTTGGATAGCATGACCCTCGGTGTAGTGGATGAGATGAGTCATCAGTTTCCTCTAGTGGTGGATGAGTTTGAGGATGTCTTTCTTGAATATGATATAGGATTAACTCATCACAGGGAGGTGGATTTTTACATTTATCTATACCCATGGACAACACCGATATCTACACATTCATATCAGATGTCTCCCATAGAGCATCATGAGTTAGGGGTACAGCTAAAGGACTTGAAAATAAAGGGATTCATGAGATCCAATGATTCACCCCAGGAAGAATTGGTATTGTTTTCCAAGAAGTCAAATGATATATTGAGGTTATGTGTGGAATTATGACGCCTGAACTAGATGACCATTAAGAGAAAGTATCCACTATAGAGGATTGATGACCTCTTTGATCAGCTAAAGTTAGTGAGGTTGTTCCCAAAGATAGAACTCAGATCTAGCTATCACCAACATTGTGTATGGGATGAAGAAATCCCAAGGATGAAATTCATATATTAGTATGGCCACTACGAGTACATAGTGATTCCTTTTGGTGTGATGAATGCCACAATAGTGTTCATGGGACTTATGAATAAGATCTTATATCCTTACATAGACTGATTCATTGTGGTCTTCATTGATGACATCCTAGTGTACTCGGTGTCTGAGGAGGATCACACAATACACATTAGGATTTTTTTGGAAACACTCCTAGAGCACCAAATTTTTAGGAAGCTGTCAAAGTGTTAGTTTTGGATTCGGGAGGTCCACTTTCTAAGGCACACCATTTCAGATGTTGGAGTTACATAATATCTAGTAAATAATTAAGTAGTTCTTTCTTGGGATCCTTCCAAGAGTTTTATTGAGGCATGGAGTTTCCTAGGTTTGGCTGGATACTATCAGAGGTTTATACTTGAATTTTCTAGGGTAGCATCAACCTTGATGGAATTGACATGGAAGGGGCAGCCTTTAATGTGGAAAAAGAAGTGCCAACTATGATTTTAGAAGATGAGGTATAGATTGATGAGTTCTGATTTCTTGAGATTATAGGAGGAGGGTGTTAATTATGTGGTGTTCTATGATGTATTAGGGACTAGGATTCATTGTGCCCTGATATAGGGGAAAGCGGTGATTGCCTATGGATTATGCCAGTTGAGGTAGCATGAGATGAACAATGCAACCCATGATCTGGAGATGGTAAGGGTAGTCTTTGTATTGAATATGTGGTGAAAATACTTTTTGGGATTGTGGTTTACCATCAACTCTGACCATAAGAGTCTGATTTATATCTTCTCTCAAAAGTATTTGATCTTGATATTGAGATGATGGCTAGAGTTCCCCCAGGACAATGATATTGAGATTGTCTATACACTTGGGAAGGGGAACATGGTGGAATATTCTCTTAGTAAGAGCTCCAACATGCAGTTACTAAGTGTGGCATTGGGGATGTTATCCACATTATAGACATCCTTTTTTGGATGGAGATTTATAGGTGTACCTCTATTTAATGGTTGTCACCCCTCCACTATTATAGTGAGTCGTGGGAAAAACTTAGAGATACAGACTGTGAGACATTACATGATCATATGTCCACAGGGCATTCCCCTGATGGATATTTAAAGGGTGGGGAGCACGTTTTTCTCTTCAGAGGATGCACAATAGTGCTAGTCACATTGTGGGAGGAGGTATTGAGGGAGTTCCATACATTCCCTTTGGTGGTACATCCATGAGTGGACAGGATGTACCAGGAACTCCACCATCATTTTTGGTGGTCAGGGATGAAAAATGAGGTGGTAGAGTTCGTTTCTCAATGCATAACATGTCAACAATTAAAGTATAATCACCAAGTTCCAACGGGTTTGAATCAACCCCATGAGGTGACTAAGTGGAAGTGGGATGAGAAACTAAATGGAATTAGTGAAGGGTTTACCACACACGTCTAGGGGAAATGATACTATTTGGGTGATTTTTGACAAACACACCATGTCAGACCACTTCCTACTATTCCATGAGAATAGTATAGTAGAGAGATTGGGATGCCTCTACGTGTAGGAGATAGTTTGACTCCAGGGAGTCCCATCGATGATCATCTCGTATCGTGATTCTTGTTTCACATTTTGGTTACAGAAGGGATTATAGGAGGAATTTGGGACTTTAATACGCTTGAAAACATGATCGCATCCCCAAATATATAGTTATAAGGAGAGGACCATCCATGTTCTAGAATACATGATTTGTACTCTAAACCTAGACATTGGTTGTAGTTGGTAGGATCACCTACCACTGGTGGAGTTTGAGTATAACAACAACTACCACTCCACCATTAGAATGTCGCTATTTAAGGCAATATACAGGTGACCATGTAAGTCAGAAATGTTCTAGATAGTCCGTAGAGAGTCAGAACTCATGGGTTCAGAGTTATTATGGATTACTCCCGAGAAGGTGAAGATAATCCATGAGCAGATAAGGATTGGAAAAAACTGGTAGAAATAATATATTGATAGGAGCTGGAATCCTCTCAAGTTTGAGGTGGGAGACCATGTGTTCCTTTGGTTCTCACCTCGATGAGTATTTCAGATATTTGTATAGGGTATCACGTTATTTCCAAGCTACATCAACCCTTTTCAAATTTTGAGTAGAGTTGGCGAGGTGGCATACCACCTAGCTTTACCCCTATAGTTGCACTGGGCACATGATGTCTTCCACATGTCACAAATATGGAGGTACCTACATAATCCCTCACATGTCATCGACTGGGGAAAGACGGACATTGAAGATTAGAAGACTTTTTCGTAGAACTAGATGGATACCGAGGATCGATAGGATTGGATCCTTCATGGGAGGTCAATTCCTCTTGTGTATGTTTGGTGGCAGTACATGAATCTCCAGGAGAGCACTTGGGATCAGGAGGGTTATATTTCTGATCAGTCCCCTCAAACTTAGTTGAGTATCCCTTGTTTTGGATTTTGGGGATGTAAATACCAAATTTGGGGATATTTTTATGACTTATTTTTCCAATTTTTTTTAAAAAAAATAGTTGAAAACATTCTGAGACAAGGCGCCGAGACAGCGTGTGATTCTGCGGCCTGGGGTGCCCAAAATGTTTTTTTTGAAAAATGTTCTGTTTTTAAAATCACACATGCACAAATTTTATGAAAAGGTGAAATAACTTATAAATGGGTTCTCATATCGGAAATCTGAAGGCACCGATCAACTTAGTGTAGTGTCTTTAACCTAGGCACGACATGACTAGAGTCGGTGTAGGTCTTCTGTAGAAAAAGTCACTAGGGCCATAATCATAAACAAGATAATTAAATAAAATTTATTTTATTTTGAAATCATAATAAATCATAAATAGTAACTCTTATTGGAAATCTGAGACCTCCTTTTAGTTCGTATGAGGGTGTTTTCCTTCAGTGTGGCCTAACATCGACTGGTGTGGGTCAGCTGAAAAATTATGTTTTTGGAAGTGAACATCATTAATTTATTTAATGAAAATATTTTATTTAGATGTTACTTTTTAAAACAATAAGGTTTTCTTTTTTTAATAATACATGTTATATGAATATAGGGTCATTTACAGTACCTTGAAATTCCCATGAGACAAGGAGAAGGAATCTCTCTCTCAATAACAAATGCCAGTGAATCGAGGATCGATGATGATGCAGATCTCTTTTCTTCATCAGTGAGAGATCCAAATTAAAGTAGGGTGTCAATATCTTCATGATTTATTTTTTCCATTCATAGAATGAAATGACCAACATGGACTACCCCACAAATATGTTGATCCATAGTTCGATCATTCTTGCGGGAGGGATATTTTTTGGGGGATTAAAGGGAAAAGATCTTGGTGATTATTCTATTATTGGTTATCTCATGATCCCGCCAACATGAATGAATCAAGGCCGAATAAACTAGGCCAAGATCTTTTCTCTGAGTGTTCATGTGATTAATCTATACCCTAAATTGAACATGTTCTTTACCCTTTAATACCTTACATGAATGATCGATCATTGTTCCCATGATCCATGTTGCAACGATCTGAGACAAATGGTTGTGATCTGTGACAAAATTGCAGATGTGAGACGACAGCTAAGTAGAAATGTGGTGACTCGCGGTGGAGGAAGCAATGAATGGGGGGCCATTGGCTAGGTGGATAGCGGTGAGGGATGCATGCATCTCATTGGAATGTTGTGATATGGTATGGCACATAGCCATAGTTCTGTGGGACCACATCGTAGGAGGATCCCATTGTTATACAGGCCACAGGCGGTGGACAGTAGCCACGGTAGGAGGCCATAGTGGTGGATGTTGTGGGACATTACTTGGAGACCACCTCAGTAGGATCCCACCTTGGTGGGGAGTCTGGGATACCAAGTAGGTAACATGCATCGGTCTCATGAAATGTGGTCTAACCATGTTGATTGGGAGAGCCAGATAGACACGCGGTTGGTCGACCACATGGACTAGGGGGATGCGGCCAGGGTGGGCCATGTCCGGCGGAGCAAAGATGGACCGTGCAATGCGAGTCAATCTTGGGAATTGGGAAACGGTCTAGTATCCCAATGGGTTAGTCCCATAAGTCCATCCTAGACTAATTGGGTTAGGTCGGGTCGGCTGAAACCGGTCATGTTTGACCCAGACTGGAAGAGACCATTTTTACTAAATTGTCCATATCATTCAAATCGTATGTCTCTTTAATGATCTGTTTGCATTGTTAGGAACCTTAAGAAAGGGTTTTCCTTTTGAGATACTCTATGTTTTTTAAGAAGTTGGACTATGACCTTATTTATTGAGGAGTAGGTTCTCTGTAAACATGTGCACTATAAGCAGAATCTTACGGCTGGTTTTGACTATGTGACTTGGGGTAGTACATGACCCATCAATGCTCTATGTGACATCAGTGCTCTATGATCCATCAATTCTCTATAATCCATTGATACTCCATGAAACATTTACACTCCTTGTTCTATTAATACTCCATGCGCCATCGACGCTCTGTGCACTATCAACGCTCTGTAAGCCATCCACATCCCGGATGCCATCACCACTATGGGCACCACCGATGCTCCATGTGTCACTGAAGCTCCATTCCCCAATGATGATACATGTTTCATGGTCACTCCATGCTCCATCAAAGATCCATTCACTACTAATACTTCAAGTTTCATAGAGACCAGTAGATCTGTGGAATACAACTGGAAATCCTCCTCTTTATGGTTTAAACATATACTTTTGTGAGCTGACCATATTGAATATACATCGTGTGTTTCCCTTGTGGTGTAATTTTTGGGTTTCCTTTTATGTTTCACTTCATTTTTTTCTTTGTGGAATAATTTTTGTATTTCTTAGTGGTGTACCTTTGTGGTTTTCGGGTCACTACTGAGTATTGTTTCACTCACCCCAACACATGTTATGCCCAAATGTGTTATGTATTGTGCATAAGATTATCATTTAGATGGAATCCATGGTGGAACAGGGCTAGGTGGTGTTTATAGAGAGGCTCTATAGATGAGGTGTTCTTCAGCAACATCAGATAGCTATTTATGTACCAACCCTTCTAGTAGGGTTTTCTATGGAAGAGATCCAGGAGCTTGTACTTTCCCTTTTGGTTGGTCTTGTATTCTAGCCCCATTTACTTTATATATATTTTTACTGTCATACTCTCTTGTTGTTATCTTAGTGGTATTCATTCCCGTTTACTAATTTTTTCAGTTCATCAATTTTGAGCTTGGAGATGGGTGTATTTGTACATGAACATAGGAAAATGCCTCCCATTTGTGGGATATTCCAACTCGGTGCTAGTCACCAACCCCTAGAATCTAAGAGGTGACCTTGGGGTAGTCACAGTACGAGACCCTAGGGATGGTTTATAAAATTTAGGGACATTATTACACAAAAATAATAAATTTCAACCACTTTGTAATCATGTTTTTACCTTAACTACTCTAATTAATTTTAATTACATTCACTAATATTTTTGGTAAAAAAACTCTATTGAGTTTATTAGAATTTAAAGTTATTTTGATTCCAAATACAAAATCCATTTTTCAAAATTACAATCATAGAAGTGATAGGAGTTAATTTAAAATTAATCATGTATATAGGATGAGATGACTGGGTTTTAAAGTGAAAATTTTAATAATATTGAAATTCTTTCTATCAAATTTCAATTCAAAATTGGTTAAAATGACATAATATGGACTAAATGATGTAAAATTGACTAATTATACATTAAAACCAAATAAAAATATAATTTAATGATATAAATAGATTATATTAAAGGATATTTTTCATTTAAAATTTAGTATTTTCACTATTCATCCAAAAAAATGATGTTATTGAGAAAAAATGTAAAAAATCAACCTATGATAATTTTGAAATTATGCATTAATGTATGGAATTTATTTTAAAAATTAATTTTATAAATGTTTCTAAAAATAATTTTATTATTGTTCATAGAAATATATAAAAGATATTTATTTTGAGAAAATAATATTTTTCAAAACACATATACATTACCGAAAATTATATATTTCCTTATCAATATATTTTATATATGTGAAGCCATTATAAATAATATTTAAAAATCAGTAATTATTATTAATATTACTATGTTTAATTCATAGTTTATAACTATCTCATTTAAAAAATTACAATTATAAAATGTTCATTTCTATAATTTTTAGTTTTTACGGTTATGGAAGCAGGCGACTGCCTTTGGCAGTCGTTATTGGTGGTAAAACCCACTTCCAATAGAGGTAACAAATAACTTTTCTTTTTCAAATTTTATTTTCCCACTCACCCTATCTTCTTTCCATTGATCCACCTCTATTTCTCCTCATAACTTATGCAACCCTACACCGCTTCTCCCTACGTCACACATCACCACCATACATTACTGCCTAATGCTCCTCCTTCCATAAGACATTGACCCAAACCCTCTATCAACCATCCTAATAGGTGTCCTACAATCCCAACCCCTATTCACTCAAAACAATTTTCTATCCATTAAAAAACCATTATGGAGCACGAATCTAAGGTCAGGAAAAACCCCAGGCGGTTGTGCGATGTTGAGCATCCAAAATGGTGATTTTGTTGGTGGTTTTGTGCGGGGCCTTTAGGGGATACCAGTAGCAGTCAGTAAAGGGTTATACCAGAAAATCCTATGCAACTACCAATGGAAGTCACTAGGAAGGCTCTAAATACCATTAGAAACCTCTTTTTTCAGTCCCTATAGGTCCCTTTTCTAGTATTGGTTATTTCATAAAAACTCAGTGTTGCGTGTAATGAATGTTATGTCTGTGTTTCTTATAGTGAAAGGTTGACATTTTTTATAATATAGAGTAATCTTAACTTTGTGTAGCATAAAATTATATACATCAATTGAATTTAATATATTTGAAAAAAAAATTACATAAAAACTCGCGGTGGTACAATAACACACTCAGGGAATAAAAACATAAATATAAAAATAAATGTAAATATTATTTCAAGTCAGAGATCTGAGTACACTAAGTCCCAAAGAAACATTCAAATTACAAAAAAATACCTCATCCCAAGAATCCAAAGAATCAAAACTACCCAAATATAACATTCCCACACTTATTTGAGTATATAAAAGGGGTCCCACACCACTCTAGGGTCAAAATATTGATTGATTTATTACCAAATCATGATGGAGGACCCATGCCGAATTGATCAGTGTGTGTTTGATGAAGTAGTATCAAAATACATGGATTTAGAAACCATTCCCTATGTGATTGGGAGATTACTAAACACTATAGATAGAGGACTCGTGCCCTGTGTATGTGGGGGAGTACCAAACTCTATCAATTATGTGTAGAGGATGATTATCTCATCAACACTAAGAGAGTACTAACCCCATTCCCAGTCTATAATACCCACATTGATTTATATAGGTTAGTATTAAAATCCAATAATATTTTGAGAGACACACACCTTGTCATTCACATTATACCAGTAGACTACCTGCCTCCCTGTCTACTCAGATTTTCTTTTCTAAACCATGTCATCAACTCTATAAAGCTAATCATAAATCCACAAAAAAATATGATGTAAATGGAAAATAGGTTTCTAAAATATCACATCATCATGATATATTTTTTATAAAGAATAACATATTCCACCCCTTATCCTAATTTTATATAGAGGTCAAAAGAAACATAAATCTCTATAATGATCTCATGATGGGTCATTCTCTCTAGACAAAAACATTGTTATAGGGTGATATATACTATAAAGACATGCTTTTCGACCTATTATTTTCACAAAACAATAAAAATTCCTCATGAAACATCTAGTGGATACTATCATCTTCTTGACATCATAGTCCATATGTTCACATTATGACTACCTCATTTACACTACAACCATCGCCTCTATGAATAATCCCATTATTTCACACCATGGTACACCTCACATATTTTCAACTTCTGATATATGTATTCTATGTTATATTAAATCCAAATTATTTTACAAATCCCTAGGAAGTGATTGTTTATGTTAGAAAATATAGTTTTTTTATGTAATCCTCCCTTCGGGGATAGAGGGGATAAAAAAACATTTCATCAGGGTGTGGAAATTCTTATCATTCCATAATGTGACACTCCAAAACATTCCCTTTCTATACTCATCTTATATATAAAAGACTATTGTCTTGGTACCACACCTCCTCTACCAAACACCGTTGTTGTAACCCATTCTGATAATGGATGTTAACTTCTTCTGAATCTTATCATTCAAAGAATAATGGATTCAAGGGAAAGATTTAACAAATTAATTGCATATATAATAAAAAACATTAAGGCTTCAATACAAAAGGGTAATTATTAAAGTGATCGATAAGGCTTCACAGTGGAGATATCATAAAAAAAATGAAAAACAACATCATATAGATTCAAAATCATTGTTAAGAGATAAATGATCATGATATGAGAAAACAATCCGACATTGGTTCTCATTTTTTGATGTTATCTTGATCCTTACTCTGGAAGTTACAAGGGATCACCACACATTCTTCAGTAGTTGAAGTATCCAACAAGACATATAGGGATCCTGAAATATCCACCATATTTTTAGTGGTAAAGGGGATTAAACTGAAATTTTATAGATATTGGTAGAAGGATAGAGGGTTCATGCAATATTTATAATGAAAATGAAAGTTAATTTAAAAAGGATCTATGAAAATGGGTGTGATGAAATTCTTGATTGTCGAAAAAATTATTGGAAAAAAAACATTATCATCTCACAATGTCCCTTAAACCATTCGTGATTTGAAAAATAAGACATAACCAATCCCTTTCATAAACATTGTAAAACATATCAAACCTTATAATATCATGTAGATCAACATGATATTCCACATGAATATGGTGTCACTATGTAATTACACCCATTTTAAATTAACTGGAATAGAAAACACAAAGGCCATAATTTCTTTCCCACCACTATAACACAATGTCTCTTTTGTCAAATTAATCTAGAGGTGCTTGATAATTCATGTCCTATTCTATAACACCATGGTGGAATATTCTAAATTATGGTGAAAAATAATACACCACACCCCAATTGAGATTTTCAACACTATTTTTTTTAATAAGAGTCATGATAAAAAATTCAAGTCATCACTATAATCTATAATAAAGGACGCCACTAATAATGGACATTTCTTTTTTTTCAATTATATTATAGTGTTTCTTTAAGTTAGTAAATATTATTTATCTCATTCAACCAAATAATAATATTAATATTATTGGAAATCCAATTATTATTTTATATTTATGTTTTTATCAATAAACAATAAATACTGATGTAATTAATAATTTTATAAATAATTTATTTTATTATTATTATTAATTAATCAAAAACATCACAGTAATAATAATTGTATCATTTTGAACCTAATATTCACCATATATTGGATCAGTTTTCCAAAATACTTGATGCATATCTTGGACACCAAACATTGGAAAATAATTCTTAGGGTTTAGTAATATCTTTAGGTGAAAGTTAACCCTTTATTACCTAAATATTAGTGGAAGAACTTTAATTTGGATATATGAATATGAATCATAATAAAAACCAAGGAAAATACATTGACATGTCATAATGAATATATAATAATAATAACCAATAACATCCCTTTGTAAAACCACAAGGGCAAAATACAAAAAAAATACAAAGTGCCAAACATGGGACCCACTGAAATCTCCACACGAGATCATGAATCCGTCACTAAAGTACAGAACATCAAGATTCCTTACTGGTGATATAATATGTATTCCATATACCTAAACTAGATCTAAAAATATCTACATATTTACAATGAATCACATGTATAGGGGTAATAATACAAAACTAGTAGGAAAACTAATAACACATCCCATATAAACATCTTAATCAGAATAAAGATAGTTTATAGTTTATAAAAAAATAATGTATAAGAATAATGAAGACAAAAATTCCTAATATAAAGTGTATACATAATATCACACAAAAAATAAATACTTTTAGCCCATTATGTCTATAATGAAACTCACAACACAACTCCCAAACCCATTTCATAAAATCACTCTACCATGTAATGCGTCGATAGCTCGTCTCTGGGAACCATGTTACCAACCCAATGCATTATGTGTCTAATTGGTTCTCAAAATGACTCATAATCATGAGTGGAAACCCAACCTTATTGAACCATTTCATTACATTATGGTACAATCAATGTGTGACACCTTTGGAACATGAATCCAATTCTATCCCAACTAAGACTCATGAATATATATCAGGAACACATGTTAACTCAAATTGATGATGTGTCACCAACATTTCACATTTTTACATTTTAAAAAAATTCTCAAAATACAAATTTTATCAATAAAATTAGTAAACACAAGCACTCACACTAATTATAAACCAATATCAAGGTTATCATATGCTAAAATTATAATTTTAAAACCATGTAACCAATTAGAAATTTCATCAAACATGTTATGGGTGTCACAAAAAAACTTATAATAAAACAATATTACACCAAGGGAATATTGAACAAATATGTTTCCAAATAAATTATCACAAATAAATATATGTATTGGAACATTAAAATAAAAAGATTTAAAATTTTTAAACAAATAGAGAGAGAGAATCTAGATACCAACAAAAATACATCAGGATTGAACCACACCATGACTTCATTGATTGGGGATATTAAAACCCTCTTGTGGTGATTCACGTCAAAATCCAACAAAAACCACGACCAAAATAAGAGATCGTGGAATGAAAACATTGATATTGGGTTTCTCCCAATGAAACATAAGATGTGATGAGAGGATAAGATGAAACAATAGTCTTACCATGGGTCCCTTATACACCCACTCCATTATTTGAAGAATGAAAATTCTAGAATGAAGACAACCACCAAAATCACAAATGGAATCCCTTGTGTTTTAGAGACCTATCAAAGAGAGAATAAATTAATGTCGGTGGTTGAATGTAAAAATATAATTCTCCTGACATTTAATGTTAGGTAGAATTTGGGAACCATGTGGGTGATACTACCCAGAACCCAGCATTACATATTGTGGTTATATAATTTTGTAAACCGTGAACTTTTCATGTGAATCACTACTTCCAATAAAATCACTAGGGACCTATAATTCATTCATAGTTTAACCAAATCATGCATGTGTTGAGAAGATTAATTTTCTAATTCATGGATTACCTGTGAATTATGTATGATTTTCCCAATCCATGTTCCCTTCATAAACACTCCAAAACATTTTAAAACCTTATAAACAACATGAAACCTACCCCAACTACTTCATTTCTTCAAAAAAGAGGATTAAACATACAAATATAATAAAAATGTGTGTTATAAAATAAGTAAAAAGTTATATTATTAATTATTTATTATTTTAATAATATTAGTTTTAAAATATATTCATGTATTTGGAATATTAAAATATTAATTTTATTATTGAATGATCAAATGTTTGACTAGGATAATAGTTTGACTTATATTTATGTTATATCTAATATATTTATCTTCTATACTAATATAAAAACCCATTTTATTTGAAGAGTATACATTATGGGGATTATTATTCAACATAGTGTCATAACATGTCCCAATTCTAATCCAATCCCTCCCCCTCTATCAATGGAATGACTTGTTTTTATGTTCTAGATTTTATCATTATATTATTTTGTAAATATAACACCTCAAACTCATTTAGATGATTGGGATTTTAATTATTATGGTTATATAGTTATTTTTTTATAGTTTAAAATAATTAACTTAATATAATATTTTTACTTTGATGCATGTGCTAAGAGATACAGGCACATACCAAAATATGTGTGTAAAATAGTGAAAATAAAAATGAATTAATTATATTTATTCATTTAGTTTTAATTTTAAAAACATGTGTTATTGTGTTAATACATGACACATTTCACTGAGATTAAATTTATTAAGAGATTCCACATCATTTCTCAAAAATATGTTCACATAAACAAAAAAACAATTTTAAAAAAACTAAAAAAATAATGTCATTAGTGGATAAAAAACAATAATTAAATATAAATAAATTTAATATTATGTAAATTTTAGACCTATAAATGGGTACGAGGGACAACCTGACCAGCCTAATTTTGAATCCTTATTAATAATTGGATCAGGATTATGATTTAATAAGTGACCATGCACATGACCCACCCGACCAGATTAAGCTATATTATAATTATAATTTTTTATAAAATGGCATCATTATATATTTAATATTTCAAAATAATTGTTATTATATAAAAATGTATGTAGTTTAATAATATTTTTAGGAATAATTAATAAATGATCTAAATTAATTTTTGATACCTTTTAATTGGGGTTTTCTTCAAGGCCCGATTAATAAACAGGTCAAGTCAGGGTCAACCCAACCAGACCAAATTAATAAATGAGATTAATTTTATTGACCCAATCCATGTAAGGGTGTTTTTAGTTGGTTTGGTTGTTTCATGTTAAAAAAATATAATATATATTTGTTATTTAAATATTTTTTTTGTTTGTTATCATAGAAAATCACCCAAGCCATAATTTAGACTGACCACACTACAAACTCCATAGAGACATTCAATTTAGTAAAAAGAATTTTCATAATTTTTTAATGAGTTTTTAAAAATTAAAATTATAGAAATTTTTTAAAATTATAAAAAAAATATTTTTTATAAAAAAAATGTGGTAATGTACATAATTGATTCCATTAATAATGATTAAATATATTTATCTAGTTTTAAAATTTTAATATATATGTGAGTGCTTGTCTGTTTATGTCTATATATTTACTAATTTATATATTTCTTGGGTTTTTATTATAAAATTATATATGTGTGTGTAGGGATATTTTTATTTTTTATATATATAACAAATATAATTTATTTATTTAACCATTATTACATTCAATATTACTTTTATTAAAGTAAGATTAAAAAATTAAAATAATCTCTTCCTTGTATTCCATTTTGTAGGAGTGGGGGGTTTTGAAAGATTTTTTTATGTTCAATATGATACTCAATTTCCAACTTAAGAGCACTCAATAAAAATATATTATTAGTTATAAAAAATGAATTAAAAATACATAATTGATAAAAATATATTATTAATAATACCTAATAATAGTGTAATTTGTATTATCTTTTTAATGTAAGTATGGGTATTATATGAAAATAAAACACACATTAACCCCAAGCATGTAATGGGTCCTACCACATCCCTTCCCTCAAGGATTGGACACCACTGATTATACCAATTTATTACATAGTTAATGTCCAGAAGGCCTAGAGGCATTATATGCCAATACATGGTAATTTTTCATACCTAAAATGCCTTGAAGGACCAATCACATGGCCTTGGAATTACCATGACCCTAAGGCCTCAGATAATGTCTGAAGGACCCTATCCCATGGTCCAATAATTGAAAAAAATGGCCCTAGGCCGCCCTAGTATCCATGTTCCCATCCCTTATGCACTATGTGCCCACATCACCATTAGAGGCTTCTGCCCCCACTAAATACATCTCCATCGAACCCCACCCATTTCTACTATTGGTGTCCACCCCCTTCCATGAACTTCCTTGGCCACCTCATGTCCTGATGTCACTATAACAACCCTGACCCCAATATCCCGGAATCATTGCCTTACATTATTACATTGACATAGACACAATACTCGAACACCAGAGGATCAATCAGTTAACAATTTGGGAAGATGAATTACATACATGGACCTTACATTACAATTCCAAACATAAAATAAAACATAGATAATTCTTTATAACACCATTATTCTACAATATTAACCCAATATATCAATTATAATAAACATTTTATCATCCTGGAAAAATAATACATAGTAATGGCATGATCTCATATGTTGAGAAAGGGTAAGAATACAACAGAAGCTATTATGAATAAATAATTAAAAACCTTAAGTAAATTTGTATAACTAAAATAGAATCCATTTAAACATAATCATGAGAATAATAATTAAGTAATATATAATACAATAAAAAATAATCACATGATATAGAAAACATATCAATGGATATTCTACTATTCAGGTAATCACATTGAATATCAATAACTTGTCTCATAATGAGGGAATGCATAATAACATACATCATAAACTTATTGTCAAGGATTCGACCAAGGAACCAAAAATAAATGAGTAAAAACCCAAATAAGTTTTTATCATGAGACCTACCAATGCATCGAGGGGATATAGGGGCCCCACGCCTCACTTACAACGTCAAATGCATTTCTCATATGAAAAGGGTGACACATTACTAATATAAGAATTCACATTAAAACTACCATATGAAATTTTAAAAAATTAAACATAAAACATAAATGGTATCAAAATAGAGCATCCAAGGTAGAATATATTGTAAACCCATCGATACAATATTATATAATTTTTCATAAGAAATAAACTTCAATTAATCATGAAATCCAACAAAGGATGTTGAAAATGATGAAAATAATCGAATAAAATCATTAAGTATTTTTTAGATAAATTATTATTTTTTACATTGAAACCATTTAAAATATTAGAAATTATAAGATAAAACATTTACATTTAAATTTATCTTTTTAAAATTTAATGGATTCATTATAACATTAAGGCATCATAGTGGAAAAATCCACTCATTCCGCATAAGTTAAAAAAAACATTCCTTTTATCATAAAGTTATAAATTACCTCATTTGGAAAATGATATAATATTCCTTTAATTTTTTTATAAAAAGTGAAACTTGGTTTAAAATTACACTAAACATTTTTAGGATAATAATAAAAATATTTTGGAAAACATTTTTAAGAGTCATGGACATAGATGACAAATATGTCCTAGTAAATACTTATATATAAACAATCTTCAATGATAATGGGATTAAATAATTAACCCTTACCATGAACATTCCTTTCGTTAAGGGTGAGTTAGCCTCAAGTATAATGTTAATGAAATGTTATTAAATTATAAAAGAACTATATCCAAATGTATGATATTATGTATGAACCTCTTATATCATTTTGTTAAAAACATTTCATTATTACAATTGTTTTGGGTGTTGACTACTTCATTTTATTTTGTTTGTTTTTTCATGTAAGTCATATTTCATATGAATACCATATATTTTATTCATATAAAAAATAATATTATGTTCATAGATATTATAATTTCTCATCATATACATTTTTATAATCATTCTTGAATGTTTAATGTGGAGAATGAATCTCATCACGTTGTGGAGATGTTATGTCGTACGTACACAAGAGAGACAATATCATTACCTTAATGGTAAATTGGTAATTAATTGGATGGTATATTAATTTCAAAAAATAAATTATATTTTTTATTTTTTATTTATATCTATTATATTCATCATTATACCCATACAACTAAGTGGGTAATAAAAATAAAATTACACTACAGTGTGGAGACGGTAAGTCGTACAAATGAACATATGGTAATATTGTTTTTCATAGGATTGATTAAAGGAGGAATATGGTTGTACCATAATCATAATGAAATCTTGTCATATATATTATAATATAGTTATTATTTTATAATTTAAAAAACATAGGAATATGAATTATACAAACAAATTAACTTAAATGAATTAGTGAAACAATTACATATTCTTCAGTGGACTTCCTTAGGATCTCCTCTCTAGGACACTAGGGTTGGAATTTTTAGAATATGAAGACCTATATAAATTAAATAAATATTTTATGAGAGGAAATGGATAGGTTTTGTTCAATCTAGAATGCTCAATGTGGTGTTAGTAAGTGAGGTAGGAGTTTACTTTTTATAAGAGTGGGGAGTGGCACTCTTGGAATCATTTAAAATATTAAATTAATGTAAAATGATTTTAGATTTTAAATATATCCAAAGTGAGTTATTTATAATATAAGATATGGATGGATTGAAAAAATATAAACTAATTATTTTTATAAATTTTTAGTATAAAACATTAACTTTATCCTTTGGATTTAACCCTTAGTCAAACCCTTTAACTCTTACCATGTCAACTTGGATTTTTACACTTCAGTGTTAATAGAGTTATTATAAAAATCCAAAAGAACCATAAATGGATCATTGATGAAATATTTAAAATTATTATATAAATTTGGATGAAATTTAGGTTTTTATGACTTTTATATCATTTAATAAATTATTATTTATTTTATAGTGTCATATATGTCGAATTTGATACTATTCATTAGTTTTCTTTTAAGAAATGTCATAACAACATGATAACTTTGAACTAACACTTATAATATATCAATAACATTTCTATTTTATCTATAAAATTATTGTATGTCATTAATTATGTAAAAATATATTTATTTTAATATTTTTAATATAATTAATTTGATATTTTTATTAATTAAACAATTACTACATCATTATTTTGAAGGCCTTTAATTAAATTATTTCTTTTATAAAAATAAAAAATAAATTATCATGATGAATTTAAATTTATTATCATTCAATTTACGATTTATATTTAAATTTATCTTCAGTATAACCATATATTAAAAATATTATATTTATTAAAAAACATGAGTATGACATTTTTAAGTAATCTTTAAATGAAATATTATAAGCATTAAATTCATACCCAAGTGGCTTAAAAATTTATAATTTCGAAAAAAAGGTTGATTTTGGTCAAACACCACTTATCTAATGGAACTGGGATATGTGTTTGGGTAATTTTTTAATATTATAACATTATTTTTACCTTTAATTACATTATTTACCCTTAACAGTGGTAAATAAAAACATTATTATGTTACCATTCATAATATCCAAAAACTGTGTTGACCCTATTAGACAATAAATATCATACTAATTAAAACCATTTATTTCCATTTTTTCAAAATTCAATTAATAGATGTGGCCAAATTTTGTTTACACTAATCCTATAGATAAGGAGTGAAGGGGGGTAAAAGTGATGTTCAAAATTTCATTACGTTATTATATATAATTTTAATATAAAAATGATTTTAGTTACAAACATAGGATAAATATATATATTATTGATCTATTGTGACATTAAAAATCAATTTAAAAAAATTTGTTACAATGTCATTTTTTAACTATAATGTAGTATTTTTCAATTTTCATCAAAAATGAAACCACTCAGAAAAATATTCACTGTAATATAATTTTGATATTCATAATTCAAAAATGAAGTCTATTTTTTAAAATTTAATTTATTAATTTTCAAACTTTTATTTTTAAAATAGGTTAACCATTAAAAGGTCATAAAATTCCCAATAAAAATATTTATTTTATGCATAAAATCATATTTATTATAATATAATTTTCTAAAAATAATTATTTAGGATATAAAAAAATTTCATAATGTGGTAAATAATATTCATGATATCTATCATAATGGAATGGTTTATAGATTTTGGTTCACTCGAACTTGATGTAGTGATCATTGTAAGCTATCAGCAGAAATTAAATTTATTCTAAAATGATAGTATGGTAATTGATGGGGGTACTACATTCTTCACTCATACAAAAAAATTCTTCAAATTGTAGGTGTGTTACATTTTAAACATATGTTGGTAGTTCTACTTCATAGAATCCTTTGGTTCCCATGTCTCTTATTCCATTTTGTGATTTCTCCAATGTACGTTTACCATCCAAGTCATTTGATTTCTCAACACTTGTTCACTATTATGAAGAATATAGATGGGTTATTCTCAATATGAAAGATCAGGATCCATCTCTAATTCCTCATAGGTGAGAACATGCATTGGGTGAGGATAACACTTTCATAGTAGAGATATATGAAGCATATTTTTTACTTATGAGAGCTTCAGCTACATTTCCAAATGATAAGAAACAAATCTACCCTTTTAAGAATATCAAAGTGTTCAATGTACCTTGGACTCGGTTTTGCTTTCTTATCGAACCATATAACACCCTTACATGGAGATAACATCAAGAAAATATGATCTCCCACTTGAAATTTCAAGTCCTTCATTCAATTATCAGCATAACTCTTTAGCCTACTTTGATTTTCTTTAATGTGAGTCTGAATATACTTTACCTTTTTTTTCTTCAATAAGTTATGGGCCTACGAGTTTCCTTTTAGGAACATTATCCTGACAAGTTGGAGTATGGAATATTTTTTCAATATAATGCTTCATATTGTTCTATGTGAATACTTAAATAGAAACTATTATTTTAGGAAAACTCTAACAAAGGTAATTAATAACCCCACATACCTTGAAGGCCAAGTGATCATGACCTCAACATGTATTTCATTGTTTCAATTATTCATTCAGACTATCCATCAATTTTAGGATGGTATGTAGTGCTTAAATAAAACTCAGTGTCAAGATCCTTCTAAAGTCTTTTGAAAAATTTATATGTAAAGTGTGGATCTCAATCAGAAACAATAGATAGAGGTGAACCATGAAGTATTACAAATTCATTAATATAGAGGATTGTGAGGTGATCAAGAGGCAAATATTCTATTTAGAAAGGAAATGTGAAGATTTGGTTTGGCGGTCACTGATAACCCATATTGCATCATTATTTCTCAGAGTATTTGGTAGTCCCATGAAAAATTATATAACAATTTCATCTCATTTCCATATAGAAAAAATAATATGTTGTAGGTCTCTTTTAGGATGCTTCCTCAAAACATTCACTTTTTGGAAAACCAATTATCTATGAACAGAATCATCAATTTACAGATTCATGTTATCACACAAAAATTGTTCCTTCAAGTCGCTATACAACTTTGTGGTACTATGATGTATAGAGAATTCTGATCTTTTAGAATTTTCCAACAATTCACTTTTTAGAAATGGTATAGATGGAACACATGGAATATTTCTAAATTTTAGAACACCATATTCACAAATATTGTCTCCTAATTTTCCATCATTCATACTTTTAATCTTCATTTGAAATTCATCATCATCAAATTGATAATTCGTTATCTTCTATATTAAATTTCGTTTTTCAATTATTAGAAAGATGATTGATGTCTCACCAACCTTTATAATTACCATATACATATTTACTAGTCTCATGAACATATGATCCTTAAAAATTATTATTTGGGTTAGAAGTCCTTGATCCTTCATTCTCAATACTTCTTCTACCTTATTTTCTATCCTTGGGTGATAGTGTATTGAAAAATCATATTCCTTGAGTAGCTTGAATAGCCACCTCGGTCTCATTTTGATCACTTTCTATGAAAATATGTATTTTAGGATTTTATTATCTATGTATATCTCATATCTTTCACCATATATATAATGTCTCCATATTTTCCAAGAAAATATTATAGTCGCTGGCTCTAGATCATGAGTTGGATTTTTCCATTAAGAAGTCTTTAATTTCCTTAGTGCATATGCGATAACTTTATCATTTTTCATTAAGACACAAAAACTTCCCCACTTTTATTCATCACTATATATGACAAACCCATCACTTCCAAATTGTAGAGTCCAAATTAGATCATTGGATAATCTTCTCTTTAGTTTATTAAAACATTCTTCACATTCCTTAGTCTAAAAAATGTAATCCCTTTATATGTATTCTTGGTTAAGGGGTTAGGTAATCAAGTAAAAGTCTGAATGAAACACTGATAATAACATTATAAAAAAATAAAACTACATAACATGGTTGTGTTTGTTGGTTAAGTCCATTCTAAGAACACCTATTTCTTTTCAGGATCAATTGATATTCCAACCTTGGAGACAATATAGCCAGGAAATGGATCTTCATGACCCTAGAAATTTTGCTTAATAAATTTTACATATATCTTTTCCATTCTAAGTGTCTTAATAGTAATCCAAAAGTAATTTTCAAGATGTTCATTGTTTTTTTAATACACCAAAATACAATCATTTAATATGATCACAAAATAATCAACATATTCCTTCAGTACTATGTTTATTAGTTCCACATAAATAATGGGTTTATTAGTAAATTCCAATGGAATCACAGAAAACATTTAATGTCCAAACCACGTCCAAAAATCTATCTTCAGAATGTATTCCTTCTTTTCTCATAATTGTTGATACCCAAAATGAAGATGGATTTTTATGAAAAATATTGGGATACATAAAATCAAACAAGTCATAAATGATTGGTATATGATAATTGTTATTTATTGTAATTTCATTTATTTCCCGATAATCAATGCACAACCTCATTGATGCATATTTATTCTTAATGAAGAGAACATGGGATCTCCATGCATAAACAATGGGGATAATTAATCATTTATTTCCCAAATCCTATAGTTTATTATTAAAAAAAATCCACATGGTCCATTCTATAGGTATTATATGATACTATCCTTGAATCATAGATTAAATCAATGGAAAATTCAACTTCACACTCTAGGGGATGTCCTAGTAATTCCTTAGGAAATAAATCAATGTATTCCTACACAATAGGTACATCCTAAATTTTTAGAGTCTATTTCTCATACCAAGTTGTTTATTTTTTTCCTCCCCATGAGTTTCATTCGGTAGAGCTATTGGGGGGTGGATCTACATAAGAATCAGATGGTGAAGTTTCTACTTTAAAGATAAGGAATTATTCTTCATCATAAAAAATTTAAATTTCATTATTATTATAATAAATATTTGCATCTTATTAAGAAATACAATCTATACCAAGGATAATATCAAAATAAATAATAGGTATGATGACAATGTTAACAACTAAAGTATGATTATATGTCATTATGGGGACTGACCAAAAAATATTTTTTGCAATGAGATATCCCTTGGGAGTATTAAATGAAAATTTCATTATTAAATATATATTTATATTTCATATTTTCATAAAAAACTAGGATTATATAAACGAATGTGATGATCCAGAATCAAATAAAGATATGGATATGTTTTAGAAGATGATTAAAGTACCTTCCACCACATCATTATGAACTTCAACCTCAGAAATTTTCATCGCATAAGTATAGCCTTTATCCCTTGGCATTTTATGGGGAAAAATTACTTAACACTTAAGAAAATCATTTTAATAATCTCCCATTTATTTACAATTGTATAATTGAACATTGGTAGCTTCTTTAATTGTCTTTCAATAATGGGATTGGTGTCATTTTTTTCCACACTTGTAGAAAACTTCCATTCCCTTTAAGAAGGTATCAGGGTGTTTCTTCCCACAGTTTTTGTAGGATAGAAATTAACCTATTCTATTATTTATTATTTCCTTATTTCCTTTTTACAGATTTCACAAACCTCTTCTTCTCTTTATTCACTTTGAATTCCTATGTATTATAGAATTCCATTTCTATATTGATAAAACATGAGACTATATCTTCATGAGATGATAAATTTTAGGACACTAGTACATTTCAGTGAAATGGTTTGGACCAATAAAAGAATAGATCAATCTTATAATTTATATTATGTATGTAATCCATAGAATAACTAGGTAACCCTATGAAGTTAGCTTCATACTTTGAAACATTCTAATCTTTATTTTTTCCTAGACTCAGAAATTTATTTTCCATATCCACTTACTATCCAAGAGGAAAATATTTTTCTAAGTAAACTTCTTTAAATTCCATCCATTAAATGTTTTTTACTTAATTGTCCTCCTTATTGTTTTGAATCAATGACCACCATTAGTCCACATCTCAGAGAGATGATTCATTTTCTAAAAATCATTATCCCTTTAATTGACTGCCAAATTAATAAATATCTTCCCTAAGGAACTTATCCACTGATCAAGAACAAATGGATTTGTAGTACAATTGAATAATTGAGTTTTTTTCACATGAAGCGGTCAAAACTTGTTCCTCCATGTAGTGTAATTGGGAGCTCCATACGGGTAAGGTTATTATTCAAAACTTAAGCCAGCTATACCAGTATAGTTATAAGATGAATTTTACCCATTTTTTATCTACCTTCAACAAAATTAACTTTCATAAAACGGAAATCCCTACATGTATTATTTGAATTAATACGGTTTCCATTCCTTTCACTAGGTTCTATTTATAAAGAATGGCATACACTATATTAGGATATGAATCATAATTCATTATTTTAAACCAGTAAAATGGTTTATATAAATTGAAAAATTTAGGCATATCTAATCTCATAATCATAAACATGGTTTCTTTGCGTAAATATTTACATTTAAATCATTCATAATGGGTTGTAAAGAAAATTTAAATTATCCTAAGCATATCCCCTGGGAGTGTTAAACCAGGTTCCCAGAAAGGCCCATTTTCATGTACCATTTTACGTCAAGTAAGGCCCGACACAACATGTCGAAGTTGTTACTCTTAGGTACATATGTTCCAGAACCACATCCACATATAATATCTAGATAGGTATGTATTTATTATAATACTCACATAATGTATACTTTATAAATATTTTAGTCTTTTCTTTAATAATTATCCACAAAATCTCTCTTAGGGTTATGTTCCTGAATGTTTATTATTCTAAATATAGTTTTCAAGGTTGATACTAGACATAATTTGATACCAAGTGTAATGTCCCCACCCCAATATACCATACTTAATTCCCTCATTTATTACATTGGCATAGACAAAATACTAAAATCCTAAAATATCGATATGTTTAGCAGTCTTGGAAGCCATATTAAATACATAAACCTTAAATTATAATTAAAAACATAAAATAAAACATAGAAAATCCTTTTAAAATTCCATTATTCTCCTAGAAAAACCCTACATATCAATGATAATACACAAATTGGAATCATTGTAAAAACATAAGAAAATGGTGAGCTTATATGCATAGTAAGGTTAAGCGTACAATAGAATATATTATGAATAAACAATAATAAACCAAAAGGAAAGTTGTATAACTGAAACACAATCCCTTTAAACATAATCATGAGCATAATAAATAAAAAATAAATAATACCATATAAAATAATCACATGAGCTAGAGAACATAACTATGGATATTCTATTATTCGAATAATCACATGGAATATCAATAAATAATCTCATAATGAGGGAATGCATAATGTTAGAAATCATAAATATACTTCCAAGGTTTTGACCAAGAAACCAAACATAAATAGGTAAAATCCCAAAGTAGTTTGTATCAGGAGACCTATTGATGCATAAAGGGGATATAGTGGACAAAATAAAACATCCACAATCAAACATATCCTAAACCCATTAATACAATATGGTATATTTTATCATAATAAATCAACATTAATTAAGCCTAAAATACAATAGACAATGTTGACATATATGAAAATAATCTAATAAAATCATTAAAAATTCCTCCATAGAAATTCCACTTTTTACATTGAAATAATTTAAATACTATGCATTTATAAAACAAAATATTTCATTTGATAATAACCATGTATGATTGTAAGGTAATATTAAAAATATTAAAATGTCATGATGAAAGAAAAATCCTATCATGCCACAAAGGTTAAAAAAATTCCTTCCATCGAAAAATCATAAAGTACCTCATTTAGAAAATGAGAAAATATTCCTCTCAACCCATTTTATAAAAAGTAAAACATGGGTAAAAAAGGCATTAATAATTTTTAGTATAATAATAAAAATATTTTGTAATTTTATTTAAGAAACATATATATGTATTATAAATATTTCATAGTAAATAGTTACATATAAACAATCCCAAAAAATAATGATATTGATAAATTAACCCTTACCTTGTAATTTCCTTTAGTAGAGGATGTGTTAACCTAATTTTTAGTGGTTAAATAAATTTATTAAATTAAACTAGAACTATATCCATAATTATTATATTATATATTACCCTCTAATATCATTTTGTTGACAATATTTCATTATTACCATTGTTTTGGGTGTTTACTGCTTTGTTTTCTTCTATTTGTTTTGTTGTGAAATATGTATTTCTTATGAATATGATATATTTTATTCATATACATAAATATAATAAGTTAATAAATTTAATATTCCTTAATAATATATATTTTTATAATCATTAATGAATGTTTAATGTTATGAATGAATCTCATCGCACTGCGGAGACGGTATGCCATATGTTTGCCCAAGCGATAATATCATTCCCTTAATGGTCAAGTGGTTAAGAATTGGATGGTATATTAATGATAAATAATATATATCATGTAATATTTATTATTTATATCAAATATATTCATCATTATACCCATCCAAATAAAGTGGTGATGAAAAAAATTACACCATAACGTGGAGACGGTAATCCATACATGCACACACCTAGTGATGTTGTTTTTCATAGGTTGTATAAAAAGAGGAATATGGTTGTCCCATAATAATAATAAAATCTGAAAATATATATTATAATGTATTTATTTTTTTATAATGTAAATAACATAGTAAGAGGAAGTATAAAAATAAATTAACTTAAATGAATTGGTAAATCAATTTCCTTTTCTTCAGTGGCCTTTCTTTCGATCACCTCTTAGAGACACTAAGTATGGTCTATTTAGAATACCAGGAACACTAGAACATAACTGAGATGGTTTTGAGGTTAAATTATTAGGGTTTTTTCAATCTATAATGCTCAATGTGGTGTGAGGAAGTTAAGGAGGAGGTGCATTTTTACAAGAGAGGGGATGGGCACTCTTGTAATCCTATAAAATATTAAATTAATATAAATTGATTTTAATTTTCAAATAGATCCAAATTGATTTATTTCTGTAATAACATGATTATGTGTCTAATTATTCTCAAGAATTGATTTTTAGATATGTTTATGTTGGATTGAATATGTTGATGTATATGTATATTATATGGAACAATACAAGAGGGGGTGAATTATAGGTTTAAAAAACATTGAATTTAAACACAAGAAGTTAGTTTAAATGAACATAAACTAATGCAATTCACAAGATGAAAAAACAACCAAAATGTTATTAAATATAAAGGTATGATATGAAGTAACACTATAAGAAAAGTAAAGAAATTGTATTCAAGATGAATACAGTAATCAGAGTAATACAATAGTGAAGGATTCTACCATAAAGCGTATAGAATCAATCAATACAGTATGTAATAGTATGAATGTAATTGAAAAAATTACAAATGAATATAGAATGAAGAAAGATAAACAATAAAATTTCCTTTATTAAAATAAACAGCAGCAGAAATGTACAAGTATTAAAATTCTTTTGACCCAAAGAGAAGGGTTATCCTTTGCCCTAGGATAAGAGGTCGATCTTACCAACACCTTGGTAAGCCCTCGATACGATGATCGGTACATCTGTCTGCCTATCCCTGGAAGCCCTCGATACAATGATCGGTTTGTTTGTATGCCTATCCCCGGTAGCCCTCGATACGATGATCGGTTCGTCTGTCTTCCTATCTCCGGCAGCCCTCTATTTTGTAGGTAATCGGCACCTCTGTCTTTCAATCACGTGAAAGCCCTCGATACGATGATCAATCGCACAAAGCACAAACAAATCACTTATAGAAATACATAAACTAAGAATGATCCATTCACGTTTTGTAGTTGCAAGGCTTTCCCACAAAGCAGGAGAGAAGTCACAGTATCTCTCTCTAGAACTTGATAGCACAAAATTATCAGTCTCATACATGCATGTCAAAGTTGTTTCTTGGCTTCAAATGACCTCCTATTTATAAGCCTCAGGTTCCAACGGTCATATTTCTCCAGAAAACTCAGAGGGACTTGGACACCTGGCATTATAACGGTCATATTGAAACTAAAAACATGACATCATTTTGATTAGTTTATAACTAACTCCATGACATCATTTTTGTTAAAAAAAGATATATGAGGATGACAAATATGAGTACAATTAATATGAAACATGTGTTTTTGATAAAGGACCAAAACAAGAATGTAATGAAAGTAAAGTATGCGTACTAAGAGTATTCCTTAGTCGAATTTATTGGTATGATAGAAACTGAGTATGATTCATAAAACATAGTAAGATTAATAGAGTCAATAAAATTTCCAGATTCAGTACAAAAAATTATAGCCAGCACGATCAGCATGGTCAGTGCGATCAGTATGGTCAGTATGATGAGCATGGTCAGTACGATCAGTATGGTCAGTACGATCATCAGGGTCAGTACGATCTGCATGGTCAGTACAATTTGCATGGTCAGTACGATCAGCATGATCAGTACCATCAGCATGTTCAGTACGATCAGCATGGTTAGTACGATCAGCATGGTTAGTACGATCAGCATGGTCAGTACGATCAGCATGGTCAGTACGATCAGCATGGTCAGTACGATCAGCATGGTCAGTACGATCAGCATGGTCAGTATGATCATCATGGTCAGCATGATCATCAGGGTCAGTACGATTACTATGATCAGTATGATTAGAATGGTAAAATACATTTATGATTTCCAAAACAAGATATAAAAGTCAAAAGAGAACTTTTGACTCAACAATCTCCCCCTTTTTGGAAAGAAAAAAACACAAAGTAAAAAACAAAAATAAATACTTATCTTCCCCTAAGTTATTAGAAACTCTTCTGAACAATAAATTGAATACAACTAACTCCCCCTTAGGTATGTACTTTCCTAAGGATTGTATTCATGGATTTTCCTTGATTTAGAAGTGTTTGTTCAAAACATTCTCCTTTTGTAGAACATTCTCCCCCTTTGAAAAACATTCTCCCCCTTTGTGATTTACAAAAAGAATGGGGTAATCATAAGTTTCCTGAAAGGGTTAGAGAAAAGATTTTCAAGACAATGAAAATATTATCACAAATCTCATTACGATAGAAATAGTTTGAAAAGAAAACAAATACAATAGTCATTTGTTTTATATTTCCTTTTCCTTCTTTATCAGCTCATAAAGAACGGATTTCATCCTTTTTATTTCCTTCTTGTCTTTAGATATAGAATCACCCTGTGTTCTGAGAAGCTCTTGTTGGTCGGCAAAAAGCTAATCCTGATTCTTGATGGTCTCTTCTTGGACTCTGATTACTTCTTCAATAGTATTAATTCTGTTTTTCATATTCTTGTTGTATTTGGATAACACGGAATTTTGTTTCTTCAACAAGACTAATTCATCTTTAAAAGATGAAACTCTTGAAAACTCAGACTGAAAAGCATTCATTCTCTCTTTCAACTCTTTCACTGAAGGAATACCGGCTCCATGGGTTACCTGATTCAATCTTTCAACAGTTTCTTTGTCAAGTTTATTGAAAGAAATCTCAAGATCATTTGATAACCTCCTTATATCTTAAATTTCTATCTCATGGTCATTCACTGAGCTCTCTGTTTTGTATGACCACTTGGTCATTCTATTGCAAGCCTTCTTATGAGCAGTCAAACTTTCAGATAGAAGTTTTAAATTGGCTTCAACTGAAAAAAAAATTCTTTCTCAATTCTCTTACAGAACCAAACTTCTTTTTCTGATTGTCAGTAGTGAAATCAATTTTTCCTTCAAGCCTGGGAATGTAAGGAATGTTCTTCTCAATTCTCCTTAAAACATGAACAATGTAATCAATTTTCTTAAGAGAAATTGTCTGTTCTGAATCAGTATCCTCATCGTAGGAAACCAATTAAATTGATCGTCTTGAGTCTACAACTAGCAGTTTTCCTTTTTCTTTTACAATCCCCTTTCTTTCTTCTTCCACTTTGTCACTAATAACGATTGTTTACTTAGAAGATTGAGGACGTTGATTCCCTTGGGAAAGAAACTTTTCTGGAGATTCAAAAGATTCAGCTAGAGATTGATTGGCATTAGCAGCTTGTTAAATCCCTTCACTTTTCTTTTAGTAAGATTCTTCTCTACTCTATTTCGAACTTTGAGGGAATTCTAAAAGAAAATATCCTTCCTCTTCTTCAACTTCCTTTATTTCTTCCAACATCTTTTTCCCTTTTTCTTCCTCTGGAAGACTCTTTACGATAGGTTCTTGATGTACTTCTTCTGTTAGTTGAGCACTTGCATCCTCAACCATTTTCAGGAATTTATAGATATCAAAGTCTTGAGACTTTCTTTTCAAAAGAGTCTTCTTTTTATTTTCGTCTTGAAGGGTTTCCTCTACCCTTATTATTTCTGTAAAAGCTTCGGGTGGGTCAAGACCGAACTTTGGATCGCCTTCTTTTCTCTATTCTCTATCTTTTATCCACTTGGCCACGACCTCCTTACTGTACATTGGTTTCTTCTTAGGATTTGAACTGGTTTGCAGATCTGACTTTTGAGGAGCACTAACAGAAGGATTGTCTTTGATAGGCATAGGTGCCCATTGATTTTGAGCCGAATCAGCTTCTAAATATTTTACAAAAAGATTTGAATTCTGATCAAAACAAACATTCAACTTTTTCAAAGTACTCTTACTAATCTAGGATGTCTTTAGATCTACCAAATTTCCTTTCAAAGGAATATTACAAAACATCATGCTCTCAAGAATGAATTTTGTAAGAATAGATGGATACATAATCAGATGGGATTTGATTGCTCCTGACTTGAAATTCTTAATTGTTTCAAAGATGTATCCCATGAGATTTACTTTTCTCATGTTGACAAGATATTCCAACATGAAAATGTCATAAACCTTCAAAGTATCTCTATCCACTTTCCTTGGAATAAGAAAACCTTGCATCCACAGTGTCACAAATCTGTTATCTGGAGAAAGATGAGCCACTTTCCTCTTTTCTTCATTTATAATAAACAAATACTTTTTAGAACTTTCTTTGTTAAACATACCAACTTCCTATGGTAGTTTATGAGATGCACAGAAGGAATCACCTTCTATTTAAACATTTAGAAAATGGGCCGCTTGTTTCACAGATATCAATAAATTTCTATCTTACACAGCAAATTTTATAGTCATGTTCTTATCAAAAGATACGGTTTTTTAGAACTGAATGACTTCATCAATAAGAACCGGATCTTGAGAAACAAGTTTTTCAACACATAAATGCTCCCATCCTTGAAACAAAATGATTATTCTGATTGTAGAATCGTATGAATCAAAAAAAATCCAGAGAAACTAACCTCTCTCTGAAAAAGTCTTTCTCTGAAAAAGTATTTGAAGACATTTCTGCAGGAGTATTAGCAGAGGACTAAGACATATAGGTTAAGAAGCTTGAAAGATCGTACGGAGTCTTAAATCGATGGGGCGGAGCTTCACCACAAATCCTGAAAAACCGGTGTGGGTTTGGGGAGGGTGGGTCTATTTATAGGCACCAAAATAATGACCGTTAGTCTTCTACGGTTGAGATTTAGAATAAAATAAATCAATGGATAGGATTAAAAAATGAGGGAGAAAAAAAAAATTAAAACTGGAAAGTATGTACCTTCCGGAGATTGTAAGGTAATTGTTGGTTTAGATAGTATTAATAGTGAAAGAAAACACAATCGTACGAAGAAAAATAATACCATCAATCGTCATCCCAATGGAAAACAAAGTCATCACCATGAACTGACAAGCTTATGGAAAACAAATTTGTTACCATGAACAGATGTGACGATGGAAAAGAAATTCATTACCAAGAACGGAGGTGCTGATGGAAAAGAAATTCATTACCATGAACGGACGTTCTGATGGAAAAGAAATTCATTACCATGAACGGACAAGCCGATGGAAAAGAAATTCATTACCATGAACAGACAAGCCGATGGAAAAAAAATTCATTACCATGAACGGGCGTGCCAATGGAAAAGAAATTCATTACCATTAACAGACATACCGATGGAAAAGAAATTCATTACCATGAACGGAAAATCCAATGGAAAAGAAATTCATTACCATGAATGGACAAGCGGATGTAAAAGATATTCATTACCATGAACGGACAAGCCGATGGAAAATGAACTTTTTATGGTATTTAGTCAATACGATAAACAGAAATGTAAATAATACGATAAAATAGTCAATACGACAAATAGAAAGGCAAAGACACAAACTATGAGAATAAACAAATAAAGATCAAAATAAAATAAGAAACACAATAAGTAAAAAAATTGTTCTCCCCATTTCTAAGAGGAGTTATTTAATGTTAGGAGAAGCGTAAAACATGAAGTAGATATTAATTATTATTTTAATGTAATCATTCCAAGATTCTGTTTTATAAACTCAAACATAATGGAAGGTAATGGTTTTGTAAAAACTTCAGCAAGTTGTTCTTGTGTTCTGATGAATTGTAAAATAATATCTCCTTTTAGTGTGTGATCCCTAAAAAAGTGATGCCCAATATCTATGTGTTTTGTCATAGAGTGATGTGCTGGGTTTTTACTAAGAGCTATGGAACTAGTATTATCACAAAGAATTTGAGTTTTGGAAAAACTCAATCCATAGTCAGTGAGTGTGTGTTGCATCCATAAAACTTGAGCACAACAACTTCCAGCTGCTATATATTCAACTTTAGCAGTGGAAAGTGCTACTGAGTGTTGTTTCTTGTAGGACCAAGAAACCAGAGAATCTCTTAAGAAATTATATGTTCCAGAAGTACTTTTTCTATCCATTCTACACCCACCAAAGTCAGCATCTGAAAAACATTTTAAAACAAAATCATTTCCAGAAGAGTAAAAGAGTCATAAATCCATAGTGCCTTTTAAATACCGAAAGATTCTTTTTACGGCTTTTAAATGAGACTCTTTTGGATTAGATTGGTATCTTGCACATAAGCATACAGAAAACATTAAGTCTAGTCGACTAGCTGTCAAGTATAGAAAACTTCCTATCATACCTCTAAAAATTGTTTGATCTACTGGTTTCCCAGTTTCATCAAGATCATGTGTATTTGAGGTACCAATTGAAGTGTTAATACTTTTAGTATTGTCATAACCATACTTTTTGATTAAATCTTTAATATACTTATGTTGATATATATATGTTCCTTCTGGTTTTCGAGAAATTTGAAAACTTAAGAAGAATGTTAACTGACCCATCATACTCATTTCAAACTCATATTTCATTAAATTTGCAAAAGAATTAAATAAAGATTGCTGAGTTGATCCAAATATGATGTCATCAACATAAATTTGAACAATCAAAACATTTTTATTTTCCATTTTTATAAAAAGGGTTGGATCTGCTGTACCTTTTGCATAATTATTTTGTATGATAAATATTGTAAGTCTATCATACCATGCTCTAGGGGATTTTTTAAGACCATATGGAGCTTTGGTAAGTTTAAAAACATGATTAGGATGTTTTGGGTCTATAAAACCAGGGGGTTGTTTGACAAATACTTCTTCTTGAACAAAACCATTTATAAAAGCACATTTAACATCCATTTTAAATAGTTTGAAATTAAAGTAAGCTGAAAGGCTAATAGAATACGAATAGATTCAAGTCTAGCTATAGGAGAATATGTTTCTTCATAGTCTATTCCCTCTTTTTGATTATATCCCTTAGCAACAAGTCTTTCTTTATTTCAGACAATGATTCCATTTTCATCACATTTATTTATGAAAATCCATTTTACACTAATTACATTTGTTTATTTAGGTCTTTCAACTAAAGTCCAAACTTGATTCCTTTCAAATTCATTTAGTTCATCTTTCATTGCTTTAATCCAATCTTCATCACCTCAGGCCTCACTTGTACTTTTAGGTTCAGATTGATAAATAAAAGAAAGATGTTATATTTCATTTCATAAGGAATTTATGGTCCTTACAGGTTGATTTACATCACTAATGATGTTATCACTAGGATGATTCCTAAGAAAAAATTGATTTGGGTTTTTTAAAACTTTTTCATCAAAATATGGTAGAAATTCTTCTGGGGTAAAAGTTTCAGGAACTCTTTCTTGAACATTTTCCTTATCAGAAGAATTTTCTAACAGAGGTTGATAAACATTTTTAGAAAACACATCTAAAGAAGTAGGTTGGGTTTGGTAGAAAACAAAAGGATTGGTTTCATCAAATTTAACATGTACTGTTTCTTCAATAGTACAAGTTTTTTTATTAAAAACTCTATAAGCCTTAAAAGTTATAGAATAGCCTAGAAAGATTCCTTCATCAGATTTTAGTGAAAATTTGTAAGGATTCTCTTTAGTATTCAAAATGAATACTTTGCACCCAAAAACTTTGAAGTATGAAACTTTAGGTTTTCAGCCGGTCCACAATTCCTAAGGTGTTTTATTAAAAAAAGGTCTGGTTAAAACACGATTTATAGTATAACAAGTAGTACTTATAGCATCAGCCCAAAATTTCTTAGCAATTGAGTATTCACTCAACATGGTTCTTGTCATTTCCTAAAGAATATGATTTCTTCTCTCAACAACACCATTTTGCTGAGTAGTTCTTGGAGCTGAGAAATTGTGAGTAATTCCTTTCTTACTACAAAATGTTTTAAACTCATAATTTTGAAATTCACCACCATGATCACTATGAATAGTTATTAATGGTAGGTTTTTCTCATTTTTAACTTAGGCTCTAAATGTTTTGAAATAGGAAAAGGCTTCAGATTTTTTTGTTAGAAAATAGACCCATATAAAATCTAGTAAAGTCATCAACTAAAACAAATACATAGTATTTGCCTCCAATGCTTCCAGTTTGTGAAGGGACAAAAAGATCCATATGCACTAGCTGTAATGCATTAGAAGTTGACACTTCACTAATTGATTTAAAGCTAGTTTTATCTTGCTTTCCAAATTGACAAGAATCACAGACTTTTGAAGAATCATATCTAAGATCTGGTAGTCCCTTTACAAGTCTTTTATTTGAAAGTTTACAAAGGTTTCTCAGTTTGCAGTGACCTAGTCTTCTATGCCATAGCCATGATTGGTCTTCTATTGCACTTAAGTAGGGTAAATTTGTGCTCCTAAGGTCTTCTAGGTTAATAGTGTATACATTCTCCTGCATATGGGCAGATAGAATGAACTTATCCTTGGAATTGTGAACTAGACACTTATCATTTCTAAAATTCACAAGGTAACCTTCATCACATAATTGACTTATGCTAATGAGATTTTGCTTAAGACCTTTAACAAACAAAACATTTGAAATAAGAAATTTTCCAAGAAAAACAATATTACCTATTCTAACAATTTTCCCTTGAGCATTATCTCTGAAGGTAACCTTTCCACCTTTTTTTATAATCTTTTCAAATAAATCTTTGTTTCCAGTCATGTGTCGAGAACAAACACTATCCATGTACCAAATATTCTTGTTGGTACACTTCTCATTTTCCTAAAAAAGAAGCAATTAGTTTTTCGGAATCCAAACTTGTTTGGATCCAGAAGAGTTATATACAAGAATTTTAGGAATCCACATTTGTTTTGCAAAATGAGCTTTATGGAATTCTAAAGACTGAGTTCTATTTAGAGAACACTCTTTTTTATAGTGTCTATGATATTGAAACTTAGTTCAAAAAGGGGTATTTTGAGGAACAAAATATTTATTACTAAAAACCAGTTTGGAATGAGTATAACCAAGTCCAGAAGGATTTCTCAAAGGTCTAATTTGAGAATACATTATATCAAAGTTCTCCTTTCCATAAGTAAAGTTTGACAAACATTTTTTCAAGGAAAAAATTTCTGACTTTACTTTTAAAACTATGTTTTTATCCTCCAAAACATTTGATTTTGAACTAGAGCTAGACTATAAAACATTTTTCTTAGAAATTACATTTTCAAGATCCTTAGAATGTTTATCCTTATAAGATTTGACTTTTTCAAGGGTTTTTAAAATACTTTCAAAATCATAATTTTTCATATCAATATCCTTAGAATGATCTGAGACTTTTTTAGTTAAAATCAAAATTCTAGAATTTTCTTTATCAATATTTTTCTTGAGTTTAGAATTTTCATTATCAAGTATTTGGAAAACCTAGATACTTATTCAAAAGAAGGTAAAGTATTGTCTTCTGATGACGAAGAATCATCATTTGAAGATTCATAATATTTATTATCAGTATAATTTGCATTCAAAGAAACATTTGTAATAGCTTCAGCATTGTGTACCTTAGCCATGAAATAATGATCTTCGATTGGTAGTCTGGATATAAGGCCAATATTTCTTTGTCCTGAGGACTCATATTCTGAAGAATTATCTGATGAATTGCCACCACTTGCACCCCAAGTATCATTTGCCTTCAAGACTTTCTTTGTCTTTGTCTTGTAGTATTTTTTCTTTTTTCTTTCAGAATGTTTCTCCTTTCTGTCTTTTCTCTTCAGTAAAGGAAAATCATGCCTTATATGTCCTACTTTCTTACATTCATAACAATTTACCTCTGAATCTTTCTTTTCCTTCCTATCTTTCTTTTTGAATCTGTATTGAAAGTATTTCTTTCCCATAATCTTGTTCATCCTTCGAGAAAGATTGGATAACTCATTATCTGAAAGATCACAATCACTTGAATCAGATATAACAACTTTCTTAGCTTTGGATATTGTTATCCTTTCTGGTGTTTTAGCTTTAGATGTAGTGGTAAAAGCTACACTTCCATTTACATTTTTCTTCTTGTGCAAATCTGCATCTATCTTCATTCTTGTCTCGTGTTGTATAATAGTTCCAAAGAGTTCATCAAGAGTAATCTGTGAAACATTTCTATTTTCATCAATAGCTGTCCTTTTTGACTCCCATTCATTCGGCATTATATCAATAATTTTGTCAATAAAGCTTCATCATCAAGACCATTTTCTCCCATAGATTTTAAACTATTAAAAACTGTCAGAAATATTTGTTTCACTTTACATACAGGCTCTCCATACGGAAAAATAAATCCATGATACTCTTCTTGAAGCATTTCACTTCTTGTTTCTATAACCCTGGATGTACCAAAATGTGTGACTTCCAATTTCTTCCAAATACAGTTGGCTTCTTCACAAGAAAATATCTGGTTGTATATATTCCTAGTCATAGAACATAGCAAAGTATTTCGTACCTTATAATTCAGTTGATATTCTTGCTTATCTTTATTAGTGAATGTACTGACTTCTTTGTCAGGGATTTTGTAACCTCCAGTAAGCAAAATAAAATTGTCTATAGCAGTATTGATAATGAATGTCTTCATTCGATCTATCCAGTACTCATAATCATTCCCATCAAATATTGGTGGTCTAGAAGGATTTAAATTGTAAATTGACCCAAAATTCATTCCTTCCATCTAAAAACAAAAACTTTTCCACTCCACACGTTTATGTAGTAAATAGTTGAAACAGAAAATTTGGAAGCAATAGAGATAGTAATACAAATCAGTGGAAACCTCCTCTGATACCAATTGTTTGATCGAATATGTAGATGTATATCTATATTAGATGGAAAAATACAAGAGGGGGTGAATTGTAGGTTTAAAAAACTTCGAATTTAAACACAAGAAATTAGTTTAAATGAAATTAAACTAATAAAATTCACAACAAGAACAAACAACCACAATTTTATTGAATATAAAGGTATGATATGAAGTAAAACTATAAGAAAAGTAAAGCAATTATATTTAAGATTAATACAATAATCAGAGTAATACAATAGTGAAGTACTCTAACAAAAGCATATAGAATCAATAGATATAATATGTAATAGTATGAATGTAATTGAAACAATTACAAATGAATATAGAAGGAAGAAAGGTAAACAATACAATTTCCTTTCTTAAAACAAACAGCAGTGGAAATGTACAAGTATTACAATTATTTTGACCCAAAGAGAAGGGTTATCCTTTGCCCTATGATAACAGTTCTGTCTTACCAACACCTTGCTCGATATGATGATCGGTACGTCTGTCTGCCTATCCCTAGCAGCCCTCGATACGATGACTGGTTCATCTGTCTGCCTATCCCCGGCAGCCCTCGATACGATGATCGGTTCATCTGTGTGCCTATCCCTAGAAGTCCTCAATTTTGTAGGCAATTGTCACCTCTGTCTTTCAATCACTTGAAATCCCTTGATACGATGATCGGTCACACAAAGCACAAACAAATCACTTATAGAAATAAATAAACTAAGAACGAGTTGTTCAAAATGTATAGTTGCAAGGCTTTCACACGAAGCAGGAGAGAATTTACAGCATCTCTCTCTAGAACTTGATAGCACAAAATGATCAGTCTCATAAAAGCATGTCAAAGTTGTTTCTTGGCTTCAAATGACCTCCTATTTATAGGCCTCAGGTTACAACGGTCATATTTCTCTGGAAAAATCAGAGGGACTTGGACACCTGGCATTATAACGGTCATATTGAAACGGAAAACACGACATCATTTTGATTAGTTTATAACTAACTCCACAACATCGTTTTGGTTAAAACAAAAGATATATGAGGATGATAAACATGAGTACCATTAATATGAAAAATTTGTTTTTGATAAAGGACCAAAACAATCACATAATGAAAGTAAAGTATGAATACTAAGAGTATTCCTTAGTGGAATGTATTGGTACGATACAAACTGAGTATGATTCATAAAACTTAGTACGATTAACATAGTCAATACAATTTCCAGATTCAGTACAAAAAATTATAGCCAGTACGATCAGCATGGTCAGTATGATCATCATGGTCAGTATGATCAGCATGGTCAGTACGATTAGCATGGTCAGTACAATCATCATGGTCAGTATGATCAGCATGGTCAGTACAATCAGTATGGTCAATACGATCAGCATGATCAGTACGATCAGCATGTTCAGTACAATCAGCATGGTCAGTACGATCAGTATGGTCAGTATGATCAGCATGGTCAGTACGATCAGCATGGTCAGTACGATCAGCATGGTCAGTACGATTAGTATGATCAATACGATTAGAATGGTAAAGGAAATTTGTGATTTCCAAAACAAGATATAAAAGTAAAAAGAGAACTTTTGACTCAACAGTTTATATTTCAATATTACCCATATCTTTTTTCTTTTAACCTTAGTTAAACCCATTAATTCTTACCGGGACAATTTGGCGTTCTACACTTTCGGGTTAATATAGTTACAATAAAATTCCAACAGAACCCAAAAAGGATCATTATTGAAATAATTAACCTTATTATAGTTAGTTTTATGAATTTTATATTTTTATTAATTTTATATCATTTAATGAAATATTATTTTTTAATGTATCATTGATGTCAATTTTGATACCAATCATAATTTTTTGTTTTAAAAATATCACAAAAACATGATAACTTCAAACAAAAACTTATAATATATCAAAAAAATGTATAAATTATATATAATATTATTTAATGTCATTAATTATGTCAAATTGAATTTATTTTAATAATTTCAATACCATTTATTTGATATTTCCATTAATTAAACAATTACTTCATCACTATTATGTAGGACTTTAATTAAATAATTTCTTCTCTAAAAACTAAAAATAAATTATCTTGATAAATATTAAATTATTATATTTCAAAAGACTATTTATATTCAAAATTTTATTTGTTTTTTATCATGTATTAAAAATTCAATAATTATTAAAAAAACATGAGTGTTAAATTTTAAACTTATCATTAAATAAAGTATTATAAATATCATATTTATTCCAAAGTGGCATAAAAGTCTTATAATTTCGGCCTAAGGTTGATTTTGGTTGAAGACCTAAAATCTAATGGAATTGGGACAAGTGTTAGGAAAATTATAAAATATTATAATATGTATTATTTTACCTTTAAATATATGATTTACCCTTACCTATGGTAAATAAAAAAGTTACTAAAGTTACTATTCATAATATCCAAAAATTATGTTAATCCTATTCGACTCTAAATATCATACAGATTACAACCACATGTGTCTATTTTTTCAAATTCAATTCATAGAACTTGCTAAATTATGTCCAACACTAATTCCATAGATATGGCAAGAAGAAGGGTAAAAGAGATGGTCAAAATTTCAAAAAGTTTTTATCTATAATTTTAATATAAAAAATATTATAATGAACTATTTTGGATTGATATATGTATTATTGATCTATTATGACTTTATAAATCAATTCAAAATAATTTTAAATGAAAAGTCATTTTTTAAGTATAATGCATTATTTTTCACTATTTATAAAAATGAAACTTCTCAAAAAAATACCAAAAATTTACCCTAAGATAATTTTGATATTCTAAATTAAAAAATTTATTCTATTTTGAAAAATATAATTTAAAAAATTTCCAAAATTAATTTGTAAAATAATTGTTCCTTTAAAAGGTTGTTAAATTTCCCAATTTAAACAAAATATAGTTTTTAATGCATAAAATCATATTTGTACATAAATAATTGTCTATAAATGATTATATATAACATAAATAAATTTAATAATTTCATAAATACTATTCATAACCTCTATTTGAATGGCTACGTTAAAAGATCTTGGTTCTCTGAAACTCATTATTGCGTGCATTGTAAGCTATCAACACAAATTAAGTTTATTATAAAAGGAAAATATCGTAAAATCTTGTGGTGATACAGTCACTACCCCTTGGATTCGTAGATGGGGAAACTCTCAAACACATATTGGATCCATACTGGCCCTATCTATCTCCCATCCCACATGTTCGTGCAAGAAAGAAGAGAAGCCACTCTCCCCAATGGGGGATAAATTATTAGGGTTGGAATTGATACCTACACTCGCTCGTGTGGTGGTGTGATTGAGTACCACTCATATTTGGTGTTTAAAACCTAAATAAAGTAATTTATATTGATTCATAATTATTTAAGGATATAATTATTAACTATCACCTTAAATAATAATCATTAGTAATTAATATTTTATCTAATAAGAAATACTAACAGTAAATAATCTATAGTTGGTAAAGGGGATTATAAATTGAAAAAACTAAAAAACGTAGGTCACCTAGGGATCCAACATCATCCCTAACCATAAGGATTGATATGTAACCTATTATAAAATTTTATTACATATTAATGGCCCATTAACATCCTAGAAAGCTGAATAATTAATAGGTCTATGATATGATGCATCAAAGTGCCTACTATTATTATGTCCAATTCTCCATGACCATATTGATTATATCGTGTCCAACTATCTAGAAATGAGGCTCCATTACATATTGTTACACCTGTAATATTCATGATCAACACCACACTACGATGCATTTCTAGCCGGCATGACATAATCTATGGATCTCCTCAATGAACTCCTAAAGGAGAACCACCATTCCCATAGAAAGATTATGATTCCTCGTGTGATGAATTATCATTTCTCATAAGGAACCCCGCATGAGCCTATAGTGATGAACTAACCCTTGTTCCTGCAACAAAGCCTCATCATGGAGAACCCTATAGTGCATATCACTTATGTTGTAGAGATCCTCAAGGAGATCCCAAAAATTCTCATGATATCCACCCATGTCACATCAATCAAGGACACTCTTTATCCCATAGAGTGAATTTGAGTTGTTGGGGGTGGGTTGAATCACCCATCATCGAAATCCAAATTTTGATACATTATTCCACCAAATTCTTCAATCCCCAACCATGAACCATATTTCTACCATCCACAACAGACCAACAAGAAATGCCTTTTATCATGTCATGCCATCCTTCTACTGATTTCATGGACCTACTATTTCAGAATGATGTCCCAAAGGCCTTATGTTGAGAATTCATAATTACCTTGATCTAAATACCATTTTGGATGTATAAAACCACTTCCCTAGAACCCAACTACAATAATTTAAATAGTAACCATATTGCTATTGTGCTACAATACTAGTCTGAGGACATATAAATTCATCACTTCTTGGATATGAACATAGATATTTTGTAGGAGTATTGGTACCTTTATGACACAATTTATCCATGAACAAAATTAATAATTATAAATAATTATGAATAAATATCTATTAATTATTAACACTATAATTAAAAATAACGGTTATTAATAATTAATCGTTTTTTATAATTAACAATTATGAAAATTTTAAATAATAATAACTAGCTGTTATCAATAAATATTATCAGTGGGTAACAGTTAGTTGGGATAACTAATTAATAATTATTGTAAGTTATATATTTTTTATACAGACCCCTCCCCCACCATGACCCACCTTAATCTTCCTGGCATATCCCCACACCCTTCAAATTTGATAGAAGCTTGATTATTTTCATTCATTGTATAGTTGAACTAGGTAAAACTATATCTATGGTTTAGGCCCATACATTGTTTTAGATTAATTCCCTTACATTCAATTTCGATTCAATTAGAAAAATGGTACGAATTGAACCCTTGACCTCAAGAGATCAAAAGATCTATGAAACCACTCATGCACTACCAGGGGGTGAAGTAACAAAACAGATTTGATAAGGTGATGTTGTGTTTATCGTCAATGTGAAAGTCACTTTTTCTCAACTACTACTTATTGAAAATAAATAAAAAATTCAATTTAGTGTGTTCTTACCCTTATTATCACAATAGGGTATAATTAAAATATACTTCTGAAAAACCATATCCTCACATTTTTTGTTTATTTCCATATTCCCACTATTTTATAAGATATTCATTCAATATTAAAGGGAATTTCAATTTTTATCATAAGGGTAATTTCATCCCTTTGAGAATCTTAGAACTTCATAAGGTACAATGTGCCTTATAAGGTACAAAAACACCATATGTTACCATAACAAGGTACAATATTTTAATGTTATAACTGAACCCTATGAAAAATATCAAAATGGATTATACCCTATAAAAAAGTGAAATATGAATTTAAAGTATTCACAAGGTTCCTTTAGTTACTTTATGGGGTATATATCCAAGGAACCCTATAGAATGATAAGAATTAAAATTTTAGTATGATAATTTTGAATAAATTATAGATTAAAATATTCTAACTAATGGAGAATTATAAGAAATATAATACCCTAGTGAAAAAAATAAAAAAAAATTGAAGACATTATTTAATGATTAAAACATAAAATATAAAATGTGATTCTTAATTATAAATGTAATAAATCAATGTGGGTTATCTCAATTAAATTCCATTGGGATTTTAATTTCATTTTATTTTTAAAATGATTGTGGTGATTGAAATTAACTTTTTTGAAGATGAATCGATAGAAACTAATTTTGTAATGTTATTTTGATGATGATTTTCTATTTGGATGTGCAATTATTCTATTTAAAATAATCATTTTGTTATTCATGCTGAGATATAATGTTATAGAATATTCAATCTGTTGAGTTATTAATTGTTGTTCCATAATTAAATTCCTCACTCCATAAGAAGGGTCAATATAATGTGAGTTGAATCCAATTAATTATAATGAAATGATCATATATTTACTGGGAATTTGTGGAATTCCAAAATATATTCAATTTTAAATTATTCTCATTTATACTTATGTATATTGAGTATTTCTCAAGATATTTTTTTGATATGGGGTGAATTGAAGGGGTGAAGTTGAATTTCATTAGATTCATGTACTTAATTGAGATATTGATATTTGGTGATCATGGTGAATGTTTTTGTGACTAAAATAATTATTAAATGATGAGGATAGTGGTGTACGATTATGATGAATTTCGTATCTAGAATTATGAGTTGAAAATTGATTTCTAGAGTTTTTTTACTTTTATTTTTTAAGTACACTTAAATTTTGTGAGATATCAAAAGAGAGTCATTTTTGTGTATAATATTTAGTGTGTATCCAAATTTAAAGAGAAAAAAATATCATAAAACTTGAACTGGAGAATATTATAACATCCGTACGAGTGTGAGTATTCACTACAACAAAAACAGTTTTTCTCAGCACCCCCCCCCCTTTATCAGTGCTTTTTTTAAAAGCGCTCATAAAGGGTCGAATTAAAAAAAATATTAAAATTAAAAAAATATATTATTATATAAATATATAAATATAGTTATATTGATATAGATATAATATATAATTTTTAAGTATATTTTAGATAAGTATAAATGTACATTAACACTTAATATACTTAATATATAAGATATTTAGTGAAAATGGATTCTTAAAAAATTAAAAAAATTTATTTTTAATTGATAATTTGCAAATTATTATGGAGTATTAGTCATTTAATAATAATTTGAAGTCTAAAAAAATTAAAAAAAGATCCAAAATAAGTTGAAAACACAACTCAAACTTCAAACGGCCATAACTTTTGATCCGGGTGTCCGTTTGAGCTCTACCACATATCAAATCGAATCCTGCAATGAGCTCTACGTCGCTATAATCAGGGGGGCCGTTCAAGCGTTTTTTAAGGCCAAAAGAGGCACAGAAGGCCTCCAAAACTGAGTTTTTAGTCGGGGTACCCAGATTTTTTAACATTTTGTGGGTTTTTAGCCTCGTTTGAGGGGGTATTTTTGGATTTTTTTGGTGGGGACTGAATTTATTCCAAGGTATTACATTCATATTGATATTATGTCTTTGAAATTTTATTGTTTTTTATAATGCACTACTATTTATAATCAAATATATAACTATATGTACATATTTTTTATATATTCACACCTAAAAATTAAATTTTTAAAATAAATAATTATACATATTTACATATAAAATATATTAGTTCTATCTAAATAATAACTAATATCCATTTTATTTAAAATACCAATATATGAATATTTATATAACTACTATATATTAATATAACTATATATATATATATTAATCTAGCTATATATATATATATATTAATATAACTACATATATATTAATATTACTATATATATATATATTAATATCATTATAAATATATATATTAATATCACTATAAATATATATATTCATATAATTATATATATATATGTATATTAATATAAATATATATTACTATACGAATAAATATAACTAAATATATATATATATATATATAGATATATATTAATATAACTATATATAGATATATTAATATAACAATATATATATATATTAATATATATATATATTACTATATGAATAAAAATAACTATATATATATAAATAGAGATATATATTAATATAACTATATATATATATATTAATATCACTATATATATATTAATATAACTATATATATATTAATATAACTATATATATATATTAATATAACTATATATATTAATATAACTATATATATATTAATATAACTATATATATATATTAATATAAATATATATTACTATACGAATAAATATAACTATATATATATATATTAATATAACTATATATATATATTAATATAACTATATATATATTAATATAACTATATATATATTAATATAACTATATATATATTAATATAAATATATATTACTATACGAATAAATATAACTATATATATATAAATAGAGATATATATTAATATAACTATATATATATTAATATCACTATATATATATTAATATAACTATATATATTAATATAACTATATATATATTAATATAACTATATATATATATATTAATATAACTATATATATATATATTAATATAACTATATATATATTAATATAACTATATATATATTAATTTAAATATATATTACTATACGAATAAATATAACTATATATATAGAGAGAGAGATATCATGAAATAGAAAATAAATCAAAATAGAGTAGTGGTAAGGGCTTAGGCGCGCAGGGGGGAGGTCTCGAGTTCAAAACCTGCTAGAGGCAGAGGCGTGCGCATGGGGGTGGATGTTGGGGGCTAGCGTTGATAAAGGGCGGACGGGGTTCGTGCGGGCACTAGAGGGGCTAAAAAGCGCTGTTAAAAGGGGGGATCAAGAGCTATAAAATCCCCCCCACGATTGGCATGATTTTTTTAATTTTTTGTAATTTATTTTTAATTTTTTTTAATTGTTTTTAATTTTTTATATTTTTTTAACTTTTATCAGTGCTAAAACGAAAGCGCTGACAAAGGAAGCGCTGATATAGGACCCATTTATCAACGCTAAAAATGCGCTGATAAAGGGGTACATTTATCAGCGCTTTTTTTAGCACTGATAAAAGTGTTCTTTATCAGTGCTTTTTTTAGCGCTGATAAAAGTGGTCTTTATCAGCACTTTTTTTGAGCGCTGATAAAGGGGACCCCCCCCCCCTATCTCCGCCGGCTTTAACGGTGCTTTTCCTAGTGCTGTTAAAGGCCCTTTTTTGCACTGATAAACGAAATATTTGTAGTAGTGATTCATTTTCTAATATCCTAGTATTTCAATGAATATTTTTACAAATTCTCTTCAACAAATACAAATTTAAATTAATATGAATGTATTTCATATTAATAAACTAATGATTTATACAAATATTTTCAAACAAATTCATTAATATATAGATTTTTAATATATAATCCAAATTCACTTATTTGAATGGTTTTAAGAAAATGGAAGGTCATAGTCCGAGTATCAACTGTTCATATCTGGAAATCCATTATGCTCAAACCCATGATTGGAGAGTGGCACGAGAATATGTAACACACTCAGTTTTTGATACATTAATTTTTTTTTTAATTTTTAAGTCATATAATTATTGGGTTAAGTTTCAGGATGTTTGAGAAGGTTTTGGAGTGTTTTGTAAGGGTTTCCGGAGGTTCATGGTAATTAGAAATCATTCACTATCTCTAGAAAACTATGTAACATGTTTTAGGAGTTACTTGGGAGGGGAAGGGTTTTTCTATACCATGTGCATTCTAGGGGAAATCACATGGATGATGATATATGGAGAAGTGAGGTGGGTGAATGATTTTTGAACCATTCGATCCAAACACGTGAGGTGTTATCCTTGATTTAGTAGTGTCACACATTTGGTTCATATTATTAGAAACTATATATCAAAATCATGAATTTTTTCTGGGTGTTATCTAGTATAATGATAATAGTTTTTCAAACTATGAGGCATAATAATTTGACCAACAATTAATGAACATAAAATTGTTGTTTTAATTCGGATTAATTCTTGAAATCACCATTAATCTCTTATTCCTCTAGGTTCTCAAACACCTTTCCCCCTAGGATCCCAATATTGTAATAGGGGGTTCCCTAGAACCAACTCGATAATACATTTTTGCTACCATATCATGTGTATAGTGAGTTTTTAATGATGTACACTTACATTTATAGTGTTAATATTTATGTTTCCACTATTTAAATGGTATGACCCATAGATTATTTATCATATGAAAGGGTTAGTGAAGTTCCCAAATAGTATTGAGAACCTCAAGATACTATGAAATTAATATTAAACATATGTCATGTGGTCTTAATACAATATATTGACTAAACACAGATGATATATGACTATCATGTGTTGGGGGATCATACGAATTGAGACTTATTCTCATGATATTTTCCCTTGGTGATCATGATTATATGAGATCATGGGTACTAAATCTCTAATAAGAACACAAAATGTTTCAAGTGTCATCGGTAGTTCTTATCTGTGAACACATGTAATGTCCTCTAATCATGAGATTATTATTAGTGTATACAATATGATCATGTATTATGATGTAAGGAAAAATCATGATAATGATTTCATAGTGAGGTAGATTTCATCGGGTGTGTCAATGATAGTATGGCATTGATTAAATAATTAAGATAGACTTTCTCACTTTTAGAATGAAGATATATCTTAGTCCCTCTTCATCAAGATGGTATTATGTTTATTAAATCCATATCAATGGTAGAATAAGGTTAGTTCATCCAGTAAGGTAATTGAGAAAAAGATTATGACACAAAGTGTACATTCTGCTTTTATAAGAAATCATGAGACAAATAGATTATGTTACACAACATGAGTTGTTTAGAAGGTTTTCATGGTAATGAATACTCATTGTCTCTATAATGGCCTTGATGGGTTTCTAGAATCTACCCCTACTAAGTGAATAATATTTAGTGCTATCAAGATAAGGGTCTAAAGGGAAACACACATAGAATATTAAAATGTTCTCTCTATAGTGATGAATTGGAGTTTAGGATTTAGTGGGCCCCATAATGGGTTGTGGGATATATTCATTGATATACAATCACCATGGAATAAATAAATTCATATTATTTGAGTTTAAAATAAGTGGTACATAATTTATTTATTAAATATATTTACAAGTATCAAGGAAAATAAATGAAAAAAATATTATACAAATGAATATTATTTTATTCAAGGTTTGTATAATATTTTGTGGAACAAAATGTTAAGTTAATTGCATGATTTTTTCAAATAAAGTATTTTTATTATATTAGAATAATTTTTAAAAAATATACAACAAACTTATGACTTAGTAAGGTAGTCATAAGACAATGTTTATAGTGAATAATAAATATTCATGGTTAGAGACCCTTTTTAGGTATTTTGGAATCTCACTATAAAATATGGAGGATGATCCCAGAGATAAAACTATTCAAATCTCATTAATTGAGAGCCTCTCTCAACTCTCCCACTTTTTAAAGAAATAACCTCTCAATCCATGAAACTTGATCAAGCTATCCTTCATACATTGTAGGAATATTGATTTAGTGATTATCGTGATATAGATGAATTCATTGAACCTCAGCTATAGCAACCATAATATGTTGATCGAAATAAACATGGAATTTATAAGTAAATTTGTATGATCTAGATGGATTTGGATTATGATCCATTGAGAATCAATCACTGATGATAAGTAGATAACTACAATGGAATCATATTCAATCCAGTATTTTCTAGTTTAGGTTTTGTTCTTAAAAATCATTATATTGGATCCTTAAGATTTTACCAGGGTTGTTCTTGACTAATGATAATATAGTTATGTAGATAAATGGTGAACATATTTAAATGTCTGACCCATCTTCTTCTAATGCACACCCCAAAATGTTCAATTAGTATCAAATTAATCATGTGATGGTTTATTCCAAAAACAAAATAAAATTTTAATAAAATAATAAAGATGGAATTACAATGGTATCAGCGTCATAGAATTAATTTCAATACAGCCTTGTATGCCTATGTTTCGATCATGCAAAGTTTTTAATATGTATTGAAAACTCAATTTTTGCACGTATAATTTGACCAATGTATATTTATAAATATATGCTTATTTATACATGAAGTTATATAGTGTGAGTGTTATTCAATGAATGCCACTATTCTAGTGAGACACTATTGGTTGGAATAGTGTTTTATGATAATGGCTAAAATCTACCATTTTTTGGATTTTTTTGAACAAAATATAATTTTATATTATTTTTTTAAATTTTCAAAAACCACAAAAGGGTAGTAATTTAAAAACATAATTAAAAAATACTTTTGAAATCCTAAGTAGGTGGTGTATTATAGACAAAGGTTATTTAACAAAAAAAATAAAAAATAAAATGTCAATAATGGTTGGGGAGTGTTGTCTCACATATCTATTTTCCAAAAAAAAAGAGGGATAGTGACAACCTTCCCACCTCACCCAAACTGAACCACAGCATGCCACCTCTTGCATCTGACCACTCCTCCCTTGACACACATGCCACTATAATCTGCAATGAATATTTTTTCACCTCTCAATATGAGCTGCTCCCTTCCATTTTGTTAACCACCCACTATAGGACCACCCAACAATAGTGTCTCAGGCTACTCCCCATTAGTGAGATCCCACCATACTCGTCCACCACAACACTGACCAATCACTATTTTCCATGCACCATTTTTTTCATGGAAAAAGATGGCTTGACACAACCACTGACCGTGCTCAACCCAATTATAATATTATTTAAAATACTTCTTCAAATAAATAGTGTGTTTTGATTGCTCAAAAAACCCTTTGTTTGTATTGATGAGGTGGGAAAAAGGGAGAATTCCACATTGGAAATGTCAGTAGAATTCACAAATATAATTCCTTGTAAAAGGAGCCTTTGGAATTAGTTTTTTCAATAAAATATATATTTGAAAAAATTCTATTAAAGTGATTTTAACAAATATATATTTAATAAATTATATATAAATATATAATTAAAAAATAAATAAACTAAAATATTTTATAAAAAAACTAATAGCTTGATTAGTCGTAACTACTGGATTCCTTTTTTAGAAATCTGGACAAATGATTCCCCACAAGAGTTGTATCATTCCGTTGAACCAAGGTGTTCTTTGACCAAAATGGTGAGATCAAACTTGTTAAATTCACACCTATTTTGATTTATAAAAAAGTGATGATTAGATCACATATGATATAAAAATTATTCAATCTAAGAAATTCCCCAAATAATTTCCCATCATTAGTGAGATAGGGTGGTCTAATATTAGAGTTAAATTTTACCCAAATCATGGGGAAATTATTGATGAAAACTTCCACCAAAAACCATACACCATTAATGTGGAGGAAAATCAAACCCTTTTGGATAGTGAATTCAATTCACTCTCTGAGATTCAATTTCTCTTCTTCTTCTTCGTACCTATTTTCCAATAATAAAAAGTGTTTTAAACCAAATAAATAACCTAGAATATGTATTTTGAACACCTCAAAGAGATGAATCAATACATGTTTAATCTTGAGCGTTTAGATGGTAATAACTTCTCCCGAGCAAAAGACAAGGTAAAGTTTCTTCTTATAGTGTTGATGATTTTTAACATTCTATAACTAAATATTCTTCCCATTCTCAACAATCCTACTTCAAATATCGATGGTTCACTCATTAAGGTGTCTCAAACCGAGAAAATTTTGTAAATGAGGAGGAAATGTTAAGATGATAATGTTTTTTAGCAAATATTCTCAAAAAATTATCAAATCACCATTATGACTATTTCCTTCTAATGAAGACTGCTCAAGAGATATGGGAGGTTATCAAGTTCATGTAAAAATATGATCAAGAAGGTACCAATAAATTTCTTATTGAAAAGTATCTAAAATAGACTAAAGTTGATAAAAATAATGTGTTAGATTTATTTCATGAGCTACATGTTATAGAAAATAATCTACTTTCCCTTAAGATTAATATACTAGAAAATTTTCATGTTTTTGAAATTATTTTTAAATATAAAACTATGTTGAAACATTTTGGTAAAACAATTATTAAAAATTGTGATGATATTTACTTGGAACAATTGAAAAAGCTTATTCTCATTAAATAATAATCCATGATGAGAGGCATGGGTATAGATTTGAAATTTGATACCAATATTAATATCATTAAGTGAAATTCATAACCAAACTCTTCCATAAATGTCAAAAAGAAAAGTCAACAATTCTATAAGAAAGGAAATCATTCTAAGAAGAATATAGAATGCTTTGTATATGTAAAACTATGGAATTTTCGAAGGGAATTTATTTATTGAAATAAAGTTGATAGGCCCACAAAAAATATGATGGCTGAAGATAATCGACTCAAAATGATATCTGAAGTCGATATTACATCGATAATAATGAAATGGTTAATTGATTCTGGAGAAAAAATGTGTGTTTTCAAGGATTTTTCAATGTTAATAATATTTAATGATTTTACTATCATGAAGGAATTTCACCTTGTAAGTAATGCATTCAAAAATTCTGGACGACAAGGAAGCATAGAAATAGACTTTACATCTGGGAATATGTTGGCTCTTCTTAATGTGTTGTATGTACCAGAAATTTGAAAGAATATTGTTTCTGTTGATCTTTTGTGGAACAAGGGATTTTGGTTTTCATTAAAATTTGAAAGGGTTATCTTCTCGAAGGGAGGATTTTTGTGGGGAAAGGGTATTCAAATAATGGCATGAATCAAATATCCATTAATAATATTACGGAATCTATTGGTTACTTCATTGAGTCCTCTAATTTATGGCATGATCATTTAGAACATGTCAACTATAAGTCATTAAAAGTAATGAAGAAGTTAAACTTAATTACCTTTTTAAATGAATTTAATAAATTTCAAACATGCGTAGAATCTAAATTTTTTAAGAATACTTCTCATATTTTTGAACAAAATTGTGATATATTAGAATTAATATATTCTTTTATTTATTAATTAAATGGTTTATTAACTCATGGAGGATAAATATATTTTATTACTTTTGATGATTAATGTAGTATAATTTTACATATATATTTGTAGATATCTTATTAGAACAATAGATAAATACTTTAATATTTTTAATAAGTCTAAATCATAAGATGAAACCCAATTAAAAAAGAGATAAAATTATTATGATTAGATAGAGGTAACGAATACATTATGAATGAGTTTAATTAGTTCTATAAAGAAAATGGTATAATTCATCAAAGTGATTCTCTTAACACACCTCAGAAAAATGGGTTAGCTAAAATGGAAAATCATACATTATAAATTTTAAATTGAATGATTAATAAATCTTTGTTACTATTAAAATTATGGAGGGAATCTTTATTGGTAGCATCTCATATTCATAATTGGACTACCTCTAGGAAAACTATGTTATCCCCTTATAAAATATGCATGTATAGAAGACCTAATATTTCTTATTTTAAATTGTGGGAGTTTTTATCTTAATATAGAGTTACCAATATGAAAATAACTAAAATTGGTCCTAGATCAATGAAAAGTTTTTTTATTGGATATACTGATAATATAAAAACATATAGAATCATGGATTAGAGAGATAATATAATTATTAAATAAAGGGATTTTGATTTGTTGAAAATAAATTTCATTAAGATGACATGGAGGAAGTTATTCTTCATAACATTATCTCATTTATTCAATCTAGTTCAAATAAAATAGTTGGGAATAATGATGAATCTTGAGTTGAACCTAAACAGAGTATAAGATTAGGAAGGAGAAACATGTACATCCAGATTTTATTTCTTAGGATCCCATTGTGTTCCTTGTTGAAGGAGACCAAAATAATCATATTATGAACAAGTATCCTATGGCATTGATTATAAATTATGACCCAAAAACATATAAAGTAGAAATGACTTCTAGAGAAGTTTATTTCTGGAAAGAAGAAATTAATGATGAAATGGATTTTTTTATGAAGAATAATACTTTGGTAATTATGGATTTACCAATAGGTTCAAAACTACTTGGTCATAAATGTGTTTTTGGAAATAATTATGACCCCAATGGTAAAACTCATGCTTTAAAAGATAGATTAATTTCAAAAGGATTCATTCAAAAATAAGAGATTTATTATTTTGATACTTATGCTCATATAGCTCGGATTACTTCAATAATGATATTATTTACTTTATCATTAATCAATTATTTGTATGTCCATATAATGGATGTTAATAATGCTTTTTTAAATGGAGAGTTAAAATGAAGAAATCTACATTGAAGAACCATATGGTTTTGTTTTACAAGGTAATGAAAAGAAGGTATGTAAACTAATAAAATATCTTTATGGCCTTAAGTAAGATCCAAATAAATGGAATGATAAATTTTCTTGTATAATTTTATAAAGTGGATTTACTCATAATAATGAGGATAAATGTGTTTATTAATTGTTAATAAAATAATCTGGGGTTTTTGTGGGTCTATATGTGGATGATATGATTTTTTTTGGGACCAATATGATTTTTTTAATTGAGACAATGAATAAACAATCTTCTATATTTAAAGTGAAGGATCTTGGAATAGATGATACTATTCTAGGTATTGATGTTAGAAAAATAGTTGGGATTATTCCTTAAGTTGGTCTCATTACATAGAAAAAATGTTAAATAAATTTTTTCATCTTGGTTTCAAGGATGCAATACTCCATTTTATTCAACTGTTAAACTATTTTCTAATACAGATAGATCTATAACACCACTTGAGTATACTAGTGAAATTTTTTCTTTAATGTATGAAATGAATTTCACTAGACCTTATATTTATTTTATAGTATGTAAAATGTGTAGATATACTATTAATCACTGTTTGGATCATTGGAGATTTATAATAATATTTTTTCGATATTTAAGAAAGACCAAAGATTTAAGTATATTCTATAATAATTATTCGGATATATTTGAAGGTGACACTGATGCATGTTCGATTAACATTATTGGTGATAAAAAATCTCAATATGGAGGGTTTCTTATAATTGTAGGTTGTGCTATTTATTTGGAAAACAAGAAATATATATGTATTTCACATTCGACCAAAGAGTCAGAGTTTATTGCCTTTACGACATGTGAAAATAATTTTAATGGATTATGAATCTATTATTACTAATTATTTTGTAACATGGTCTAATGCCTATAATATCTGTCTATTGTGATAGTAATGTATATTTATCAATGGAATATATTTTCACTGAAAATGTAAAGTCTAGAAACATAAGTTTGAGACATGATTATGTGATATAATTCTTACAAGATGTTACAAAAACAATTTTCATTGTGAGATTTCACAAAAACCATGTCGATTCATTTATAAAATCTCTACGGAGAGAGATATCCATACACCTAATAAAGATATGGGGCCAAAACCCATATAATAAATCATCTCTGTAACAGAAAGCCAATACTCTCTTTAGGTAGATCCTAATCAAAGGGTTTATTAGGTAAAAACCAGTTATGATGATTATTGTTGATTTTGAAAATTATAAACCCAAACTATTTGTTTTCAATATCGTCCGGTATGACTAGAGGTTGATTTATAAAATATTATAAAAATATAAAGACTCTTGAGTTATTTGTTATTATAATGGGAGAACATTGTAATATTTTTCCTATGTGAATATAGAATTGGTGCCACTTCTTACTATAATTAATGAGTTTACTCTTCAGAGGGTTTATGAAAAGGATATAAGCATGTGGCCATAAAAGTGACAAAAATAAGATGTCGGAGGGAAATTTTATTCCATGCAAGATATCTTTGGATTCTCTTAAATATTAAAAAATATAATGTTTTGAAAACTTCTAAATCTGATAAAAAATTGAGATATTGAAACTACGTAAAGGTTTAAATGGAAATTTACCTTTTTTATGACTAATGATTAACTTATGGGTTGGAGAATGAATATTTTTGAATGAAAGTAGAGGATTATTATAATTGTATTGAAAATACTTATTAAAAATATGTATAGAGTTTTGATTGGCCAAAAAACCCATGGATTGGATTACTGAGGTGGATAAAAAAGGATAATCTTACATTTGAAATGTTGGTAGAATTCTAATAACTCATCCCTTATAAAAGGAGTCTTTGGAATTTGTATTTTAAATGAAATATATATTTTCCTAAATGATATTAATGTTTTTTTTGAAATATATATTTATAATTATATATATATATATATAACAAAATAAATAAAAAACAAAAATATTATAAAATAAAATATTCTATAAAAATGACTAATAACATGATTGGTTGTAATGTTTGGATTTCATTTTTTTGAAATCCGAAAATATTTCCCTCATTAAGAGTTTTCTTCTTTCGGTGAAACCAAGCTGTTTTTGACCAAAACAGTGAGATCTAACTGGTGTGATGCACATTGATTTTGATTTCTAAAAAAGCGATGTTGATATTGCTTATGGGTTAATTATTCTTTAATCTGTGATATTATCTAGATAATTTTCCATCATCTATGCGTCCCAGTAGTAAAATATTTTTGTTTTATTTTCCTTAAATATTGGTGAAATAATCAAGTAAAAATTCCAATTAGAACCTCGCACTATTAATGTGCAGGTGAATCAACCCCTGTTGGTTAGTGAATTAAATTCATGGATTGAGATTAAATTATTCTTCCCTTTATGCTTACTTATTTTCCAACTGGACCCTCCCCAGATGGTCTTACCAATCACTCATCCAGTCACACCTCACAGAGATATCGATCCTCAGCCTCATAAATCTATGAACTGACTTTCCCAGATATGGTGAAGCCTCCCCACATACGACTTAGAATGGACAACATCTCTTTGACAGATCTCATTGTTCCTAACCCTTCTCCATGTGTAGTGTTAGTCAAGCCAGGTTTGGCCACCCATGCTACTATGACTATGATCTGTCGGCGGCTTCTTATTGGTAATACCTAGATCATGTCCCATTGGTTTCCCTCCTTCCACATTTGGAATGACCCATATTTTGGTGGTTGGGTCTTTTAAAATCCCAATAAGATTTGGGTGGGTCATTCCCGACCCACCATGTATTTTTCAGGCTTCATGGTGCCCATAAAAATATATATACACAAATCTATATTTAAATATATGTATACTTATATATTTCATAATAATTTATAATTTTTGAAATTTATATTCTAAAATTAATATTGGGAATAAGTTATTTTAATTAAAAAGTTTAATAGAGTTATTTTAATTCATATAACATCATTTATTTCAATTTATAGAAAAAATATTTTATTAACTATGCATTTAATTGTGTGTCTTTTGTTCTTTAGCAGTGACCAACCAATGTATCTCTTAAATTTATTTTATTTATTTGTAAAAAAAATTCTTGTGATGTTTATAATTAATTAATTATTTATATAGTATGTGAATCATCAGTACTAATAATTATATAAATAAGGGACTATGTGCCTAGATAAATGATATTTATCGGTATTTTCTCTTCCTAAGTCACCATAGTAATTGTGTGAGTATTTTTGTTTTACGGTGATGATGAGTGAGGATGTTTTACGACTTTGGGTGTTTGGGTGGTGTCAATTTTGAGTCTACCCAGCTTCCTCCATGTGTTTTTTCTATTTATTTATAATTATGTATTCCCCTTACCTGACCAATTGTAATGTTTTAAGAGAGGGGCCACAACAACAAGAGGAAATATTATAGAATTCATAGTGATATATTAGACATGGGTGTGAGATAAAATATTAGTTAATTATTTTCTTAGGTATTATTTCCCTTAGGTAATGGTTGATCCATTTAATATAAATGAATCAACCAATTTCAAATTCTCAAAATCAATCACACTATTTACTTAATTTATAAATTTTCAATTATTTTTATTAATATGAAATATTATGAAATCACATTAAATAATCAACATAAAAAATGGATTGATTAAATCAATTTATTTCACGATGACCATTTTTTTATATTTGTGGAATAGTTTATTGTGACTTAGATCACATAGATTGTACATATAAAATAAAAAAATATTTCATTTGTCAATAAATAATAAAAACCATCAAAGAAATATTCAGTCTCAAACATCTTCCATTGTTTGAATTTTAACACAACCAAGTGTTTGAGGTTATCATCACCCCTATTTTGGGGTTATTCCTACTACTGGGGAGTTATTTTTAGATCTATGGAATATATTGAGTAAATATAAAAGAAAATAAGTAGCCATACTTAACATGTATCTTATTTAGAGTGAAGTGTTGAGTAAATCAATTTTATTATTTTAAAAGATGATACTTCGGTCAATAGACCATGTATATCTAATTTAATGTAGTTTCCCAATCAAAACCCTACCTCATAACTCTTTGAGTATATTTATAGAGACATCTTCAATAATATAAGGAGAGGTTTCAAGGATTCATTCCACTAGAAAACACAAGTGATTGAGTTTTCCATGTCTAGTAGTGAGGGATACTAGAGTTCTATAAAATAGTGAGATACATTTTATAATTAAACTAATCATTAATTTATAATTATAAATCAAGATTGAAGTACTAATCTAGTAGATTTTGTTTTTGTTTAAAATGGAATTTCATACCACATGTACACAATGATTAATTTTTGGCAGAATTCAATTTCCTCAAAAAACGTGATTTCAAGAGTATTACAGACACTTGTGCAATGTACTTTTATAAATGAAATTCAATGTGATAGTGTCTCCACTACCTGTTGAACTACCTTAGGAAAAGAGGTTATAAAAGGTTCTTTCAAGAGAACCATATATGATACATATGACGGTGGAATCATAAATATATCATCAATGTGTGATTTTTATTGTGGATAAAACAATAGACATGAATGATTTCACATGGTTTCTCATCTTCAAGAATCTTAGAGGGAGAAATTGAAGTGAGATAAGAATGGATTATATTTACATTGGTTATGTTTAAACTAAAAGGTAGACCACAATATTTCGGGACATTCATTTATTATATCTTTTACATCTATTTAATCTAGTTTTTATTATTATTTCAAAACTGAATAGTATGGAGAATATACTTCATTTCATTTTGGGTGTGGAAAAATTAGAAAATAAGAACATAAATAATGTATAATATTTAGTTATTATGGTTAATTAGTATAATTAAAATGAGACAATGTTAATGGAATAGGTGATGTCAAAGGATCCTTCAAAAAATCCTTTCAAAGAAAAGATGGATGTAATTACACAAATAGGTTATTTTCTATTCATGTCATAAGATTATTCTATTGAAGAGTAAATGCATTATATTGAAGTCAACACAAGTAGAGGCCTATACTTAATGAATATTCATATTGAATGTGATTTTTATGTCACACTTTATGGGTATTAAACACAATATTCTATTCACATATATGTTTTTTAATAAAATAACAAATTAATTATATAGATTTTATAATAATAGAGGTGTGTTTTATAAGCGGTTGGGAAAAGGTGATTCCTATGTCAGTAGTGTAGAGAACAGAACATCTATTTTCCAAGTAAATGGTTCCAATAAAACTTTTATTAAGTATGAAAAAAACATTTATCTCATGTTTCCATTGGAAATAAGGAGTAATTATTCCATTTTGTAATGAATTCTGATTTTGGGGTCTAATACTCACATAATATTTCACTATTACAAGATTAATTGTCAATATATGAAAAATGAAAAATGTGTGACTCTAAAACCGAGTTGTCACAAGTAAATAACTTTTCTAAAAAAACTAATAGTATTTATTATGGATATAACCAATGTTATATTTATACTATTTGAAGTTATATACAATATGTATTATCTACAAACATTATTTTTAGAAAATAAACCATTAAAAAAAGGTTAGTCAATAATAGTTCAAATTTAGTTCAGTAATAGAGAATGAATTATTCCATGGAGAATCCAGAGGTATATTCATATACTTCATGAAGTTACATTAGGTATAAAAATGGATGTTAAATTGAAGTATGGTATATTCTTGGTCAAAAGATATGAGTTTCATTAGGCCTATTTACCAAAGAATATCTTGACCAATAATTTATTGATCTTAATAATGTAGCTTAGATTAATTAATCAATGCACGTTACTATAATACACATCAAAATTATAAAGACCCCAAAATTTCAAGGAAATTTTTTTCTTAATTTCTTTGGAATTTTACGAGTCTGTGGCTTAGGACGGTACTAGATTCCGAGGCCCGGTGTTCCCGAAATCAATTTCTGAAGATTAGCTTGGTTACGTTCAGTAAATGAACGAATGAGTTTTTCTATCTTTTGAACTGGTGCTCGGAATTGAAATCTGAGGGCACCGTTGAACTCGCAGTGCGGGTTTTCACTTAAGAAGACTTTCACCTCGATGGCAGATGATCAGGTATGAAAGTTAGTTTTTGGGGTTTTGCGTGGGGTAATAAAATAAAATAAGTGAAAAATTTATTTTATTTGGTTAAACACATGTCGTGTAGATAAATTGGTTAGAAGCTCCACATGGGAGTTGGTGGTGGGGCCCATCGGGATCCAGCCTCCCATGTGAGGTTTATTGTGGTGGAAACCACATGAGTCATCCCATTAATGGGAGAGGAATCATAACTCCTTGACTCCCCCTCGTTTATGAGGGAGATCCTCTAAGGTTTAAATCCCCCTCTTAATTGAGGAGGATGAAACTTCCCTTTTTTAATGAGGGGACCACCCAAGCATTAACCCCCTTTTTGAATTCCTCCCCATTTTAATGCGCCACTGCAGCAAATTAATTGGGTGGAGCCCTCTGTCATAAATCCTCTATTTATTAATTGCGTGCCAATGATGAACCCTCCCACTCATATATAAAGGAGACTAGGGGAAGGAGTTCTGGACGACTTCTTCAAGCAGCGGAACGCTAGCAGCGAAGCACGGCGCCCAGCACTTGGAGAGTTTTCCTCTTCCTCCAATGAAGAATGAATAATGCCGACACCACCCTCGACTCCTTCCTTCCTAACATTGACGGAACGACTCTCGTCTTCTGCGACTCACTATCATTTAACGCCGTTTTACGAGGTAGGTGTTTTGTTTTAAATTTCTCCTTTCCTTTTTGAGAAAAGAACGATGAGCGTGGACCAACCTATTCCCGTTTGATCCATGGATCACTCGTTCATATGGGTTGTAAGCGAGGTTATTTTCATAATTGGATTTGAGTTTGAATTCTTAAATCTTGTTTGAGCCTCTAACGCGGACGGCACGGGCTAACAAACAAGCCCGGAACCTCCGCAGATTGTCTGTTTGTTTGTGTGTGTTTTGATGGGTGATGATGAAATGGGACCACAACAGAGTATGGAATCCTTCGCAGTGAAGAACGGGTCTTGGGAGAGCTGCAGGCGTAGACGACGGGCAAATCGGACCACCGGAGCGCGTCCAGTGGTCTGCAGAAGACATTATCGGCGCACCTCGCCGGTGCGGCGGCGCCCCAGCGCGCCGTCGGAGGAAACCTGTCGTGGCAATAGCCACAGAAACGGTGCGATGGACCCCAAGGCCGCGTGGGATTTGGGATGCCTGGGGGGTTGCGCCAGCTGGCGCCGCAGGCGTCAATTAGCAGGGAGGCTGCGCCTCCCCCGCTTGGCGCAACGCACTCGGCCGACGGGCCGAGCCGCAACCGGCCACCGGGCCGCGCCGCCAGCGCTGGGCCGTGCCGCGCCTTACCGGGCCAGACCCAGACCCAGACCCGGGATGGGTTGACCCGGTTCGGGCCGACCCAGGGGTGTTGGGCCGGGTCGGACTGGGCCCAGAACCCCTATTTTTGGACTGTTTACGGTTAAACAGACATATCTTGAGTTGTGGACCTCCGATTGACAAAACGTTAGTTGCATGGGATTCCTCGGATCGAGTCAGTCATTTTTGTATATTAAACTCAAGGTTTTGGTGATGTTTCGATATGGCCGGGTTGTTTTGAACTCGAAACCAACCGGGCCCTCAGAGCGGAAACGCTTATAACTTGAGCTCCAGACGTCCGATTGGCGTGCCGTCGACATTGTTGGATTCTTCATGATGAGACGGTTCTTTTTGAATACTTCACCTGAGGTCTGGATACAGTTTGAGTATGTCCGGGTTGGATTTTACCTGAAATCCAACCGGGCCCCTAGAACGGAAATGCTAATATCTCACAAACCGGGCATCGGATTGATGCGCCGTCTATTGCGTTGAGACCCCTATGACGAGGCAGTCCTTTGAGATACTTCCACGTGAGATTAAGTGACACTTGGAAGTATCATCTAGTAGCTTGTGGAGCGGACCCTCCTAGAGACAAGCGTATGGAGTATGGTGACCTTGTAGCTGGCTGAGACCTGATGACTGCTTGTCCGATTTGATTCAGAGTGACTTGTATAGCCCAGTGGGGAGCACTAATTTGTGAGGTGGTAGACCCATAGCGGAGGAAAACTACTTTGTGAGGTGGCAGACCCATGGTACTCGATAGGAGGAGTACCTCAGTAGGTTATGAGGGGGAGGACTACTGTGTGAGGTAGCAGACCCATGGCGGGGAGCACTACTTTGTGAGGTGGCAGACCCATGGTACTCGACAGGAGGAGTATCTCAGAAGTCTAAGGATAGTGCCCACATCGAAGTTGTGATAGAACTATTGTTCTTGACAGAGAAGGAGTTCTCTAGTAGCCGTGTTTTTGTCATCGTGAATAATAATCCAGGTTTGAGCTGAGTCAATGACCTTTGTGTTTACCTCATGATTGATATGGGTTACTCGATAACTTAGTTATATGTAGGGGAATATACCTAAGTAAAGATTATATGTTGAGATCTTTCTTTGTGGTTTATCCTTATTGGATTTAGTGAGACCTTGAGGGTCTCGGGTTCCCTACTGAGTATCATTATACTCACCCCTGCACGGGCTATGCCCGCACCTCGTTGTGTTGGATGCATACAATGGATAACACTGATCGTGGTTGAGTCTTGTAGAGCTGGACGGTACCTGGAGGTGGAATTCATGACGAGACAGTACCCCGAAGGTGGACTTCATGACAAGACGGTACCCAGAGGTGTACTTTATGATGAGACGGTACCTGGAGGTGACAGACGGACGTGGAGAGCTGTGGTGGCCATCTGTACCTACCCTTCAGGTAGGAACTCCAGAGGACGATCCAAGAGTAGCTTGAAACCTTCCTGATGTTTTTTCTTTTCCTTGTACTTTACTATTGGGATTGTATTTCCAGCCCCCTGTTTACTTTCTGCACACCTGTTATTACTTTACTTAGCGTTTTCTTCCGTTTGTACCCTGTTGTGTGTGTTTGCGTTTCATAAAGTCCATGCCTTCCATTTTTATCAGGATTTACGCCTTGGTGCTAGTCGCCAGCCCCTGGCCTATGGAAGGCGGGCTTGGGGTAGTTACGACACGGGCCCCAGGGGATGGGTTGTGACAAATTGGAATCAGAGGAGTCGGTTCTACCGTAGAACTTATAACTCTGATATTTCTTTTCTGTGAAGAAATAGTGTTAAGGGTACCGGGTGTGGTTTTCAGTTCAGGGAGTCCAGTGTTGGTGCGGCGGCTGACGTATTCATACACCAGGACCCTGACATCTGATTTCCGAATCAGTGCACAGAAACATTGATTGCATGTGTTTTTTCAAAAGTTTTCCTATAAATCAGCTCAAATCAAGTCAGATCACAAGGTATAGTCTTTTGACCTTGTCGCATCTGTTTCTTTCAGGATGTCTTCACCCAGTGAGTCAACGTGGGTACCAAGTGGGGAGTGCAATGATAGCCCACCGAGTAGCGAGGCTTCAGTACAGGGCCCTCCACCAGTTGAGACACCAGCCGAGAGTGCATGCCTCTTGAGCGCGTTGCACGAGTTCCAACGACAGAGGACTCTGACGTTTTGAGGTGAATCGGATTTTCATACGGCTGGGAGCGTGTTTAGGAGCGTGTTTAGGAGCGTGTTTAGGAGCTTCTTCCTTTGTCGCAGGGTTTTCCGTCAGTAGCCGGGTCATCTGTAGGCAGTAGAAGGATGATGCAGAGGTCCAAGAGGACTAGGCCAATAGGTGGGAGACCTCGAGTTATAGGTTCATTATTGCGGGGCACCCGGGGTGGAGTCAAAGCCAGGTGTGACAGAAATGAACAATGTTTCTTTTGTGGTGGGCTTGGTCACATGGAACATGACTGTCTGACCCGCCGTGCAGATGATCAGAAGATAGATAAAGGACCTCACAGGCAGAGTCAGAGGTCCACCCCGACCACAGGGAATGGGTGGATATGGGAGAGCACATCTTGAGGCAGCTGAAGCATATGGAAATGGAGCTCTGAAAGCAGGTGGACAGGAGCGGGACTAGTTCCAGGCATGGAGGCCTTTGTCTTTGGTGATTATAGTTTCCATGTTGTCGTTTTTGATTTTTCTTTGTGTCTTTATACTTCGAGTTTCAGTAATAAAAGACGCTTAACTTTGTGACATTTACTTTCCTGTTCTTTCTGTATGGATGATACTAAGAGGTTCCAGTTAAAACTGTTGACTTGACCCTCACTTGTGATATTCGTACTGGAGGAGACCCAGTAACCACACACTGATGCCGACTGTGTGACTCGACCCTTGGAGGCGAGAGTAATAGTTGGATCTCTTAGTAGTAGCGTCGAGTCCTTACGACGTCATTCAAGACATGAATTGTATCGTTCATGTCAGGATTGAATGTATTAGGAGAAGAACGTGGTTCATCCAGGGAGGATGAGACCAGATTTCTCTTTTCGGCAGAGGAGAAATCTCAGCAGATCTTGGGTAGAACGTAGATGAAGAAGGGTGGAGATGAGTTTTTACAATTGGCTAGTCTCACCCATTGTTCGTTGAGTGAATGGTTTATGGTTCTCTCCAACTCAATAGTCTTAGGTGTATCTTCTCTCAGAAGGACATGAACCTGAGACAGAAGGGATGGCTTGAAATCCTCTAGGACTATGACTTTGAGATATTTTATACTCCTGGGGAGGGAAACATTGTACCAGATGATCTTAGTGGGAGATCGGGCATTCAGCTACTAGGTGTGGCGAGACAGTATCTGGCCTCGTTTTAGATATCCTTTGTGGATAATGATGGAGTTAGTATATGTAAAACTAGATATGGTTCCGGATATGACGGAGAAGGTGCAGATCCTCCAGGATCAGATGAAGACTACAAAAAACATTCATATGTTCTATGCTGATAGGAGACGAGACCACTGGAGTTCAAGGGTGATGACCACGTCTTCTTATGGGTCTCACCTCGACGGGGTCTATGAATATTTGGCTGGGGCGGCATGTTATCTCTTCATTTCATCTGTCCTTTCCACCTCAGATGCATCGGGTGCACGATGCCATCCACATATCTCATCTGAGGAGATGTATGAACTACCTATCTGTCATCATTGACCACGGAGAGCTGTATATCGATGACATGGGAGACTTTCATGGGGTTCCAGTAGAGGTTGAGGATCGACAGGAGCGAGTCCTACGGGGATGATCGATTCCTCTTGTGCGCTTTCACTAGCAGCACAAGAAACCTCTTGGAAAGCACATGGGAGCGGGAGGCTCAGATGCATTCTTGGTACCTCCTTTAGTTTCCCTAGTTTGTGTTGTAGCTTTACGGAAACTTAAAGCCCTAAGGTGGGAGTAATGTAAAGACCCGGAAATTTCAAGGAATTTTTTTTATTTCTTTGGAATTTTATGAGTCTGTGACTTTTGACGGCACTAGATTCCGAGGCCCGGTGTGCCCAGAATAAATTTCTGAAGTTTAGCTCGGGTACGTTCAGTAAATGAATGAACGAGTTTTTCTATCTTTTGAACTGATGCTCGGAATTAAAATCTAAGGGCACCATTGAACTCACAGTGTGGGTTTTCGCTTAAGAAGACTTTCACCTCGACGGCATATGATCGGGTATGAAAGTTAGTTTTGGGTGTTTTACGTGGGTTAATAAAATAAAACAAGTGAAAAATTTATTTTATTTTGTTAAACACATGTCGTGCGGATAAAGTGGTTAGAAGCTCCAGATGGGAGTTGGTGGTGGGGCCCACCGAGATCCAACCTCCCATGTGAGGTTGATTGTGGTGGAAACCACATGATGCCTCCCATTAATGGGAGGGGAATCATAACTCCTTGACTCCCCCTCATTTATGAGGGAGAGCCTCTAAGGTTTAAATCCCCCTCTTAATTGAGGAGGATGAAACCCCCCTTTTTTAATGAGGGGACCACCCAAGCATTAACCCCCTTTTGACTTCCTCCCCATTTTAATGTTCCACCGCAGTAAATTAATGGGGTGGAGCCCTCTTTCATAAATCCTCCATTTATGACTTGCATCCCAATGATGAACCCTCCCCTCTTATATAAAGGAGACTAGGGGAAGGAGTTCTGGACGACTTCTTCAAGTGGCGGAACGCTAGCAGCGAAGCACGGTGCCCAGCACTTGGAGAGTTTTTCTCTTCCTCCAACTAAGAACGAATAACGCTGACGCCACCCTCGGCTCCTTCCTTCTCGACATTGACAGAATAACTCCCGTCTTCCACGACTCACCATCGTTTAACACCGTTTTATGAGGTAGGAGTTTTGTTTTAAATTTCTCCTTTCCTTTTTGAGGAAAGAACAACGAGCACGGACCAACCTCTGCCCGGTTGATCCTCGGATTTCTCATTCATGCGGGTTGGAAGTGGGTTATTTTCAGGATTGGATTTGAGTTTGAATTCTTAAATCTTGTTTGAGCCTCTAACGTGGAGGGCATGGGCTAACAAACAAGCTCGGACCCTCCGCAGATTGTTTGTTTGTGCGTGCGTGTTTTGATGGGCGACAATGAAACGGGACCATAATGGCATATGGAATCCATCACAGTGAAAAACAGGTCCCGGGAGAGCCGCAGGCACAGACGGTGGGCAAATCGGACCACCGGAGCACGTCCGGTGGTCTGCCGAAGACGTCGTCGACACGGCAGCGCCGGCGACCGAAGGCGGCGGCCGACAGCCGGCCGGCCGCTTGGAGGTGGCAGTGCCCCAGCATGCCCCTAGAGGAAACCTACAGCGGCAACAGCCGTGGCAGCGGTATGATGGACCCCGCGGCCGTGTAGGATACGGGATGCCCGGGGGGCGGCGCCAGCTGGCGCCACCGGCTTCAATCAGCAGGGAGGGCGTGCCTCCCCCGCTCGGCGCAACGCGCTCGGCCAACGGGCCGAGCTACAACTGACCATCGGCCAGGCCCACCAGCACCGGGCCGGTTTGCGTTGGCTGGGTCGGGCCGTGCCCGGTTCGGGCCGACCCAGGGGGTGTTGGGCCAGGTCGGACCGGACCCGGACCCCCTATTTTCTGACCTTTTTCGGTTAAACGGACATATCTTGAGTTGTAGACCTATGATCGATGCACCGTCAGTTGAGTGGGATTCCTCGGATCGATATGGTCGTTTTGGTATATTACACTCAAGGTTTTGGTGAATTTTTGGTATGTCCGGGTTGGTTCGAACCTAAAACCAACAAGGCCCTCAGAGCGGAAATGCTTATAACTTGAGCTCCGGACGTCCGATTGACGTGTCGTCGACTTTGTTGGATTCCTCTTGATGAGAAGGTTATTTTGGAATACTTCACCTGAGGTCTAGACACAGTTGGAGTATGGCTGGGTTGGATTGTACCCAAAATACAACCGGCCCCCTGGAACAGAAATGCTAATATCTCACAGATCGGGCGTCCGATAGACGCGCCATCTGTTGTGTTGAGACCCCTATGATGAGGCGGTCCTTTGAGATACTTCCACGTGAGATTACATGACACTTGGAAGTGTCATCCAATAGCTTGTGGAACGGACCCTCCTAGAGACGAGCGTACGGAGTATGGTGACCATGTAGCTGGCTGAGACCTGATGAATAGTTATCTAATTCGGTTCGGAGTGACTTGTATAGCCCAGTGGGGAGCACTAATTTTTGAGGTGGCAGACCCATAGCGGAGGAGCCATAATTTGTGAGGTGGCATACCCACAGTACTTGATAGGAGGAGTACCTCTGTTGGCTATGAGGGGGAGCACTACTATGTGAGGTGGCAGACCCATGGCGGGGAGCACTACTTTGTGAGGTGGCAGACCCGCAGTACTCGACAGGAGGAGTACCTCAGCAGTCTAAGGTTAGTGAGTGGCACCTTGGAGTCGTGACAGGACTACTATGCCCAACAGAGGAGGAGTTATCCAGTATACATGTTTTCGTCATCATGAATAAAAATCTTGGTTTGAGCTGAGTCAATGACCTTTCTGTTTACCTCATGATTGAGATGGGTTACTCGATAACTTAGGTATATGTATGGGAATATACCTAAGTAAAGGTTATCTGTTGATATCTTCCTTTGTGGTTTATACTTGTTGGATTTAGTGAGACCTTGAGGGTCTCGGGTTCCCTAATGAGTATCGTTATACTCACCCCTACACGGGCTATGCCCGCACCTTGTTGTGTTGGATGCAGACGACGGACATCACTGATCGTGGTTGAGGCTTGTAGAGCTGGATGGTTCCCGGCTTCATGACGAGACCGTATCGAGAGGTGGACTTCACGACAAGACGATACTCGGAGGTGGACTTTACGATGATATGGTATCTAGAGGTGAGAGACGGACGTGGAGAGCTGAGGTGGCCATACCTACCCTTCAGGTAGGAACTCCAGAGGATGATCCAGGAGCATCTTGACACCTTCCTGTTGTTTTGTCTTTTCGTTTTACTTTACTGTTGGGCTTGTATTTCCAGCCCCCTTTGTACTTTCAGCACACCTGTTATTAATTTACTTAGTGTTTGCTTCCGCTTGTACTCTGTTGTGTGTGTTTACGTTTCATAAAGGCAATGTATTCCCTTTTTATCAGGATTTACGCCTTGATGCTAGTCGCCAGCCCCTAGCCTATGGAAGGCGGGCTTGGGGTAGTTACGACACGGGCCCTGGGGGATGGGTCGTGAAAAAAATAAAGTTGTTACCATGGATGGTCTATGTTGATTCATATATGTTTAAATTGATCAATAAAATGTATAATAGAGTAATTACTAAACACGGATTTCCTTATAGATATCAGAGTCATGACACAATTAAAAAAAGCATCAATATTGAGACTCAGATGAATTGTAGAATCCTCTGTTATTTTTTGACACATTCTTTGAAAATAACTACATTATCACATAAATATATACCAACCATAAAGAAAAATTGATATCAGGTAAATTTTAGTGTAAGAAATCCATTATGTCATAAAAATACGTGCTTACATGAGAAGTGTTTATTGAGGATACAAACAAACTTGCATCAAGAAAAAAAATGTGAATCTTATGTAATTATCCTAAATATTTCATAGGATATTATACAAATATAATTGATATAAACTATATATTCAAGTGATAGATTATGTTTATATAAAATGGTATTCAACTCTATTTGAGATATTTGTACAAGATTGACTTGGATTTAGTCAATGATGAAGATTCAAAAAAAAATAACATAAGAAAAATATCTACAAGATCATGTGGAAAGGGAATGTTCTAGAGACATGTAATACATAGTAATGATAAAACCATATAAATTATTTTACATTAACCATAATCATTGATACATTATTCATTGAGAGTAATGAATTCTATAAGTAAGTATTAAATTAAAACTAGATAATATTGAAAAGATTAGTTAAAAATAAACAATGGATTCCATGCATGTATCAAAGTGTATGGTATTATTATTTGGATTACATTTATGGTCATTCAATTGAGAATATACATGTGTCGTACAATCACAGAACCAATAAGGCTTTATTGGTGATACTAAGTCAATATGCATAAATCCATCAAAATTCTACCTGTCTTAGCTACTTTCTATGATCATTAAATTGGACAATTAGATACTAAGACTACCAATCATGGAATGAGTTAATAAGATATAACCAAAAAGGGTTGGTGACAACATAGAATTGTAATAGGGGTTTAATTTACTAAGATATAGTTTAAGAAAAAAATAAGAAACAATATCATAAAATATTCATTTGGAATGAATTTTTTCCATATGTATAAAAGAGGTTAGTGGGAGATTCATAGTTTTCCTAGTAAAATTTGTTTGATAGAATATATAAATCATATAATTGTATTATAGTTAGTGAATACAACAATGGAAGTATTTCTCTAGAGATATACTTAAAGTAGGTACCTACATTCCTGGGGATGATATCTGTTGTGGTAGATATAAGGGTTTCTTAGACCTAGTTAATAGTACATATACTGACATATTTATTGAAAAATACAATATTAGAATAATTCATGACATATTTTTTATTAATATCACATGGTATAAATATCTCAAAGAATACATATGTGTTTTATAATATGAGATTAATGTGGTGAGTTGAATTCCATATGCTTCTTTAATGGATCAATCATATATTTCATTCAATTTAAAAGATATGATATTTCCAACATAAACATTATGATTGGAAAATAACAGTTATATCCTAGATAACTACATGGGAAGCTATTAGAATCATCCAATTATACCTAAAAAATTATATCAGACATGTAGTTGGTACATGTAGAGGAAGGGGTTCTAGTTTATGGGGAACAAACTAACCATTATATAGAATAGCATGATCTCAGATCATAGTCTGGATACTGTACTTATAAATAGAATCTCATTCAATATAGTGGTTTCAATATCTATAATTACCTAGTGTGTTGTGGATTATGATTCTATTAAAGAACCCATGAATATATAAAATTATTTGTTCCATTTCATGGAATCACACATAGTATTTAATGTTTTAATATAATATAAATTATGATAATTATAATAGCTATGAAGTCAAGTTATGATAGTGGGAAATAAAAATACACTCAGGGATAACATCTTTTGATAAGTACTACTCATGAATGTCTTGTCATAGATAGTAGAATACCCAAAAATGGAATCCTGGAAGGCCCATGAATAAATCCATAGCTAAGTAAAAAAGTTAATCTAATCATGTTAGAACTATAATGATGGTTTTCATATTGTCCCCTAAAATCAACTAAACTACACTTTTTGATTACCATTCTTGTATACATTGAGTTACAAAGGATGTACTTTTTTATTTTATGTGTTGATATTTTTTTCATCCATTATTTAAATGGTAATGTCAATAGATTATTTGTCATATCAAATGGTTATAGCAGTTTTGAGGAAATAATGATGACCTTAGGATACTTTTAAATTAATATTAAACACATTTATTATATTCTAGACATATCATAATGACTGGAAACATACGTTGTCTCAAAATGTGGTTCTAGGGGCTTATAAGCATTGAGAATTATTCTCATAAAGTTCGTACATGGTGATCTGTAGTAGATGAGATTGTGAGGACTAAGCCACTGATAGGAACACCACATGTTTCAGGTTTCATTGGTAGTTCATATCTATAAACAAGTGTATTGGTCTTATGATATGAGATTATTATCAGGATGTACTATTTCATTATGTAATTTTATAATATGGAATAAAATATAAAAATGAAGTTGTAGTAGGTGTCTTTCATTTGGTGTATCATTAGTAGTATGAGGTTAATTGAATAATCAAGGCAGAATTTTAGAATTATTATAAAAAGATAAATATTGATCTTTGTTGATCAATAAGGTAGTAAATTTATTAAATACAGGTCCATGGTAGAATAAGGTATGTTCATATAGTAAGGTCAATAATTAATAAAGCAATAAAGTATGATGACACAACATGTGTATCATGCGTTATTAAAAATTATGAGACAAAGTGATGTTTCTAAAAAGAGTTAGTTCATAGGAAAGATTTTTATTTCTATAACTACTCATTTTCTCTTTAGTGGTCTTGATGGTCTGATAGACTTCACTCCTGGTATGTGAATAATATGTATTTCTACAAATATAAGGTTCTAGAGGGTCACACACATAGCATATTCAAATGTCTTCCTTGTTCGAATGAATAAGAATTTAGAACATTTTGTGGCTAAAAACGGGGTCCAACATTTGTTTGAGGATATATAATATCCATGGAATAAATAAATTCATATTTTTTTAGATTATAGTAAATGATATTGTATTTATTTATTAAATTTATTTAATTTATAAAAATAAATATGTGGAAAAATATTATATGAATTAGTATTATTTATTTCATGGTTCATATAATATTTATAGTATTAATGAGTCAAGTTAATTACTCATTTTTATCAAACAATATATTTTTTGTACTTTAAGAAAGTAATAAAAATATAAATGATAATTATGGCTCATTAAAGTAGTCATAATATATCATTTATAGTGAATAATTAATATTCTAGGTTGAGAACCCTTTCATGTATTTTGGAAACACAACATAAAATGTGGAGGCATCATTAAGGGAAATAAATATTAATATCTCATTCATTGATAGATTCTATCCATTAACCAACTTTTTAGGGAGATAATATTTTATCCAATAAAATAGATCGATATCTGCTTCCCATATTGTAGGATCAACGATGTGGTGATCATCACGATATCGAAGAATTCATCAGACCTTCATGACATCACTCAAAATATGATGGTAAACAAAAAAATGAACTTTTTATAATCATGTAGATGATATAGAGAGACTCATATTTTGACCCTTTTAGCAACAACCATCAGCGATGAGCAGATGATGATTGCAAAATCAGACTAAACCAAGTATTTTTCAATTCGTGTTTTGTGATAAGAATTCACCAATTGGGGTCCAAATGAATTTTACTAGGAAATGATTTTCCAATTATTATATAGTTACATTAATCTATAATGAACAATTTTAAATCCCTGACCTATATTCTTCCCATGCACACCCCAAAACCTTCACCTAACACAATTCCCTTTTACCTGAAAGTCACTTTTGGGTCAATGAAAGTGTGTTCGTGATTCCAAATCATTGACATGTCCTTGTTCTTGTTCTTCCTATTTTTTAGATATACCATTTTTCTCTAAATTTTATCCATATATAGTTTTATTTATGTATATATCTAGGTGATATTACATGAGTATTGGTGAGATATTGGATATATTGAGGGGATGGTGATGTGAGCTTGTATCTTGATGTTCTTATTGTTGTTCTTTATATACATTGTCCATTGAGAGATAGGTGGATTCTCTATCATCTCAACTTTTTCTGAACCATAAAATATCAGTTTAATAATAAAAATTGGATTCTATTTTATATGGTATCATTTTATGATTTTTTTAATGGAAACCATTTTGGTTTATGTTTTGGAATTATGGATAATTTAATGGATTTTGGAAACCCTCTACATTTATAATTTTAAAATGCTTATTTTAAAATAATAGAATGGTTTTAATGTTTGAAAAGTTTCTTCTAAATATTTTTTTTAGGAAACATTATTATGTGAATAATGAACTAATTTGAATTTGGAATAATATTTTCTTCTGTGTTCAAGTTGATGAAAGGTGCCCATAAGTTCTCTCATCAAGGTAGGATAAATATTGGTTATGAAGTTCCACCAAAAATGGATACACCATGATTGAGCATATATATGTGTGTGTTTGTGTGTGTGCGTGTGTGTGGACATGTAAGTGGTTATCACAAATATATATGAGTTGTATTGTGTTGTCTTATAGTTTTCTCACATGCATTTTATTCATGGATTTATATAAACTGTTTACCTGTTTTCATCTATTTTTTATAAAATTTTATAACCTGTTATTTCCCTAGTGATATGTGTTGGGATTATTTGGGGATTGTATACTAAATTTATATTCACCCCATTATTATGAACTTTGGGTCTTTTTTGGATTTCATATACTCAGAAACATGGAATGGAAAAATATCATATTTCTATAGTGATGCACCATTATTCCATGGGAATGATAGGTGGTGTTAGAGTTTGGAGCTGGTTTAGGTGGTTCTTGGGATTATATCACTTTTTTCTTAAGTTATGTTATCCATGGGATTTGGTTTTTTAATTCATTGTTCCATTTTCACTATGATATTGTAGTTTATTTTTATTTTTATTTGGGTTATACTATTTTTACTCATTCATCATATACTATGATTTTATGTTTTCTATTTTTTGGAAATCTGGTTATTTTAACTTTAAAGGGAAAATCATCCCACAATTTTCTTTAAAGTCCATGAAATTTACTAGTAGCCTTTGGAGTCTTGAGGATGCCTCCTAAGCATAAAAGAATATTTGACTCCTCTTAGGATGATGAGTTTGGTGGGATGTTACAAATGGTATTAGTCATGTCTAGCCTGTCTTTTTATTGGGATGGTTTCAAAGATATAGGAATGTAAGAACGTTAAATGTATAGATAAAATTGATGTATTTAACCTTTTATGCAGAAATTTAATTTACATATATTTCTAGAGTAAAAAAGTATTTTGGGGAACTTCTAGGTGCGTGAATATATCATCACCATTTGTTTAACCAATGGGTGGTGCATTTCATGCATTATTAGTGAGCCTTCCCACTATGACATCATTGTTTATTTTGAGTTTAATATTTTATTAAAATGGTAAAAAAAGATGTTTTTTAGAAATATTGGTAATAATTTCTATTACTTATAGTGATTTATAATTTTCTAAACCTTCAGTATCTAGTGAACGATATCTAAATGGAGTTTTTTTTATTTTGAGAATGGGACCATGAACATTCCATAATAATAATTGAAAAGGGGATACTGAAAATGTTGTTTCACCTAAGCCATAGTGGAACCAAAAACTTGTTCAGATCAATAGTCAAGATTTTCAAACTATTTATAGAGGAATTATGAATGATGGTCATGAAAAAGTAGATCTCATTGTATAGTTTCATAAGTAGAATCCACCTATTTTTTGGGTAGATTCCGAACTAGAAAAAGTTTAAGAATGGATGAATAGAATGAAATTAATCATCAAAATATGTGGTACTCTAGTAAAAATGATGGTTAATAAAGTGAATTATATTCTAGAAGATCTTCCACACTTGTGGTGGGATTTATATGTCCCTAATAAAGTCAACTAAGGAATTATGTGGGAGGACCTTGAAGAATTGTTTAAAAAATAATTATATCCTCACACATTCAAGACCATGAGAAAACCCATTTTCTTCAGACTGAAGAAAGATATTCTATGTGTTACATAGATTTCAACTATATTTATCAACTTAGTCGGTTTTTCTCTTGAATTTACTGATAGTGGGTCCTTGAATAAACGCATATTTGAGTCTGGGATGTGTCAAGACATTCATCCAAAGGTAGATTTTCATTTAATTAAAAACTATATATAAAGGGTAAATAAAGGGATAACAAAATTAAGAGATATTTATAGAAATACTTCTCAAGAATGTATGTTGATCAGTAAAGGAATATGTGGAAACATAATTTATGGGAATAAGTGAATGAGGGAAACCAACATCTTATGTGATAGAGAATCTCAAAATCAGTCCATGGTATTGGATAATTTCCCTCCATGACCCAATATAAATCATTTTTATTTCCATTGAGGTTATACATATCATAATAAGGTAGAATGCACGACAACACCTTGATAATTACATAAATTCAATTATATTGGATATCTCTTGCATTGTTTTTATAGCATACCATATATTGGTGCTGGGAATGAATATTAGGTCTCTCAAATTTCCTATACTTTGATGGGGAAATATAATTATTATAACTATCATCTATATAACTGAGCGATCTAATGTGATTGAAAGAATTCAACAACTACTAAAGGTATGAAATCTCAAAAATGAAGAAAGATATGGGAGGAGATGTTAAGTAGCTATATGGTGATGATTAGATGATTGTGAATTATCAACTTAGTCCTTCAATGATGTGAGTTATGATTCTTTTCAATTCTATTCTTATACAAGATTTGTGTGTTAATGGATCATCCCTTACTTTTATAGTATTTCATGTTATGAATAATATGAGTTTAAATGTTGATATGATGTATTCTATTTTAAAACTTCAAATACCTCTAGGAAAAAGGGAGTGTAAATCCTCTAAGAAAGAAACATGATTGATAATTATCAATGAATTCAAAGAGGTTTGGGATTTCTCTATAATATATATATATATATGACATTATTCTAGGGATAGACTGGTTAACAACCTTCATGTCCTATAATGAGCATTATGAAGGGCATGTCATTTTCAATTATACCAATTGTATTAAACATCTCTTTAATGGAGATTGAGATGTTAATGCAATGAAAACATGACCCTTGGTAACGTTGGGGGTCTCTTATTAGGTAATAGTGGTTATAGTGATATCTGTTAATGAAATTGGAACTAGATATTTACAAACCATTTTTAACCAATTTCTTAATGGTTTTACCAACAATTTCTATGGGTTTCCACCCAAAAGAGACGTGAAATTATTAATTAACATCTAACAATGGAATAATATTATTTCACTTCTATCTTATATGATGTAACTTAATTAATTATGGTAATTGAAATTATATCTAGAATATTTGGAAGGAAGGGGTTCATTCATCCAAGAAAATCTATGTGGGTAGAATCAGTTCTTTTTTATAAAGGAAAATAAAACACTTAGGATTAATTCAAATTATTATAAAATCAACTATGTAATGGTAAATAATTTTTATACCCTTCTAGGAATTTATGATTCATTTGATCAATTTAGGAGAGATTCATAGTTTATAATATTGATTTATGATTAGAGTATCAAAAAATTGGAGTTCAAAAGAAGGTTACTCTGAAAATAACTTTCTAAATTCATTATGGACACTATGAATACATATTCATTCCCTTTGGTATTATGAGTTTACTATTGATGTTTATGGAATCTATGAATCAGATATTTCATAGGTATCTCAATTAATTTTTAGTTCTATTCATTAATGATCTTCTTGTGTATTCTAGAACAAAGGCCAATCATGAACAACAATTTTCTATAGTGGTGACTCTCTTATGAAAACATCACATTTATAATAAAATTTCAAAGTAAAATTTCCTGATACAAGAGGTAAATTTCCTTGATCGTTTCATGTCTATGAGGGGAGTTTGTATAGATCCTAAAAAGGTAGTGGATATTATCTCTTGGAAACCACTAAAGATTATTTTTGAGATATCCTATTTTCTTGAAATAACATTGTATTATTGTTTTTTTTATTTTCACAACATGCCTCACCTAAATAAATTTACAAGGAAAGGTGTTCCTTTGAATCCGAGTAATAAGTTCCAGAAATCTTCTCAATAACACAATCGTTAGACAACATCATCACCTATTGTCATGACCCGCCATTTCATGAAGCTAAAAATCATTTTATTTTTTTAATTACTTTAAAAGGCTCTTATAATGTTACCCAATGGATTCACTGATGTCAAGAGGGTGTTCAGGGCTTGTTCAAATCCTGAAACTAAGAAAAATTGGAAAATAGTTTGGGTTTCATGGTTAGTAGAAACCATGCAGCCTAGCTCGTACAGTCTCTACTAAATGTGAAGTAAGGAAGAGGAGAAAAAGGGGCCACATGGTTTTTATACAACCATGTGACCCAAACTTCATTCCAATAAAAAAACTATAGAGGTTTGATAAAGGATTTCTTCACAGTTTCTTCAAAGTTAGAGAAACCATGTGTCATTACCATGTGAGGTCCCTCTTTGGGTAGTAGCTTGTGCACAGATTTCTCATGGTTTCGATAAACCGTGAGGCCAACGCATGTACCCTATTATTAGGGTGAAATCTCTAAATTTCATTTAATGTCCATTTTATCCTCTTTTATTATTTCCTACTACCATTTCTAGTTGGTTATTTATTCTCCTCCTCCCATTATCTCTAATATCCTTCAACATAGGGATTGAGATATTTCTTTGATCCAAAGTCAAAATTAATAAATTATAGAAGCATCAGAACCATCTCAGTATGATATACAATCCTCTTCCTTCCCACCTATGTTTATCATTAGATCCATTGTAATATTTAGGTGTGATATCATTTTCTCTAATTTTAGGGTGTTAGACCGTTTCTTCAATTTCTCATAACCTACTTCTATTCTAATACCACCATCAGATGACGAGTCATCAATGAACCTTTGGTAGGGGAGATCATTGTTTTACCAAAAAGTTATGGTGTTTTCATATCTTCTCTATTATGTTGCATGTCGTTATTTTTCGCGTGTTGTCCTAAAATGGTGTTATTTATCTTAAATTGATACACACACCTATTTTAACCCTCAAGGATCATTGTTTAGTAAATTAGATTATATTGACCTCATTTATGGACACCCTTTTATTGTGATGTCCCGATTTACTCGTTATTGTTAATTATTTAAATTCAAATAGCACCACCTAAGTGTTCTAATTGCATTGTAATGTTAACCTACCACTATTATGTATATTTTTAATTAACCCAAGAACCTTATAATTTCTTTTATTTTCATTGATATTGAATTTATCATGTCATTAGTTTCTTAACTAATAATGGAACCTTCTATGTGCCATATTACATCCTAAAATTGAGTTTCGATGTTTTGAGAGATTAAATGGCATGTTTTTAATTGACTAGAATGTTCAAGATGGTTTTCATTAAAAGCATATAATGTATTTAATTTAAATGGTTTATAAATGGTGGGTAGGCCATGTTGATTATTTCATGCTCAATAAAATTCTTATTTTTTTATTGTAAAACCTTACTTGTATTTGGGCTTGACTAATAAAATTCATGATAGGTAATGACTCATGGATATTATTATAAACTTTATTACTCCCTTGATATAGGTTGTGTAAGGATGGTATGGGTTTTACTGGGAATGACAATTCACAATCCCTTATATAGTGTGTTGAGAATGACGTCTCGTATGATTTACACTATTTAGATGGTGGGCATGACACACCTCATCCCTTGTTTTTGGTGTGGGAATGAAAACACACCCACCATCTCAAGAGATGAGAATGATGTCTCCAACTCATTATGAGATATAAGTAATGTTCCCTATTGCTTGATGTTGTAGGATCGTTTAGAATGGTTATGGATTTTTGAGTTACTCCCCGATCAAGCCAGCACCTAGTATTCAAGGTATTTGGCCACATACATTCACATGTACTTGGTTCATATAGGTGGATACAATATATAACTATATATATATATATATTATAATATATATATATATAAGTACTGATCATACACTTCTTTCTTCCATGAGCTGAAGCATGTAGAGCCACCAAGTGTCCTTTAGGAATATGAGCAAACTAATATTTATTTGTTCAATATTGTTTATTATTTAATTTATGCTTGTACAACATTGTTTCTATGTAAAACACTTGGATTTCATCTAGGAACTGTTGGTGGTGACCTACTGGGAACTTATCTCACACCCTACTTGGTCCTCCATTGGTACTCGAGAAGATTACATGTCTACATGTATGGATAAGGTCAAGTTCCCTACTACAGATTTCATATATGCATTTATTATTATTGGATCATAGGAGAAGAAGATCGACCATATTCATGAGATTCTATGGAGAAGAATCTTGTATTTCTGTAGTTTTTTAATAGCATGTTATATATTCCTTTCCCATATTTTCCCTATTTATATCAATACTCCATGTATCCATGTATATGAAACTACCTAGTGGATTTTGATATTATTACTCAATTGCTCAGTTATTTATGATTCCACACTTGATTATTATATCTATTATATATTATTCTTATAATGTTGTTTTTTATCTATTTTATTGGTTGTTTCAATCTAATATGGGTGTATAGTCTCCCTACTATACAACCTTTAAACTCTCACTACTAGTTGGCAGCCTCTGGCATATGTGGAGGCATGCTTGAGTCCATTTGACCCACCATCTTGGGGCAGATGTTAAGTGGACCCCGATTTAGGACATTAAAAATTGGTATCAGAGGAGTTTATTTTATGTTATCTTACTAATAGTTTATTATATATGAAAGTATAAAAAAATTAATTTTTAATTTACCCTATTCATGGATGTAGGTAACCCATGTAAAGGTGAAACCCAAATTAGCTGGGATGGTAAATTTCAATTATTTATTATTCCATTTATAGTTTATATGACAACACCATTGGGTGACTACCATGTTTTATGGTGTTATTATTAATTTGTATTATTGAAATAAAATTTCATTACTATATTCTAATAAAATGAGGTAATACCACTACATGCATCATTATGGAAACAATAGGACTAATATGGCATGAAGTTTCCCATGCTACCTCAATTTTTAGTGTATATCTACCTATTTAATATTATTTTTTATCTAGTTATGTATTGAAATGGGTTGAAATTTCTTAAATTGGATTTGAAAACATAGCTAACACTTAAATTACCAACCTTTACCAAAAAAAAATTCTAAAATTGGTTAAATTAGACACCTTAAGCAGTTTATTATGGAAAGTTGATTCATTAACCATTGGTCACATGGGATGGAATAGGTTATGGTGTAGGTTAAGTGGATTCCACAGTTTTTTTCATAAGAATTATGGTCCCTTAAGTATCATAAATGTTAATTCATCTAATGAAACCATTTAAATAAGATTTAAATGTATAAATAAGTGAAAATTAAAATTAATATCACTTTCATAATTACATTCATATCTTATACATGGGAACCAGAGACCTAGACCTCAACCTGAGTTAGTAGTGGGTAGCCAGTGTGTCACTTACATTCTTATGGCCTTCAATGGTCTTTTACTATTATAAAGTCCTTGATTTAGGGGTAGGTAGTGGGGAATAATCTATCTATAGGTTTGATATACACTTATCCTAGTTTTCTATCTATATAACTTTCAACAGATAAGATCTCTATTGAGTCTTGTGTTTGGTATTTTAGCATAATACATCCACATTGTCTTCTAGTCGTATGCCCTAAAAGTGGTGACGACCATACACCGGAGTTAGAGGGACCTGAGCTACATGTAATTCCTCCTTTAGATCCATATGTGGAATATATTCCTATTCATGATATGGGAACTGACTCCATGTTTCGATATGTCTTCTTATATATGTTTCAGAATATGTAATGTGTTGTTCGACATGCACCAAGTATGGAAGAGTTGACTCAAGAGTTATAGTAGAGATATCCTCCCACATTTTTTTGGTATGGCACACCTTATGCTATTGAGTCTTAGCTCAAATATATTATTTCTATATTTTAGCATTTGTAGGTTCCTCCGGTGTAGAGGGTTAATCTTGTTACTTATATAAAGTGGGAATGTGTCATGTGATGGTGGGATATTATTACCAAAGTAGATTGGTATTGAGATATGGTTTGGGAATATTTCCATGCTGTTTTCTATTAGTATTTCTTACCTCAATATCTAAGGTATAACAAAACATGAGAATTTTTTAACCTGAAAAATGAGGCTTGTCTATCATGTAGTACTCTACTAGTTTTACAGAGTTTCATCAGTTCAATCCTACTCTAGTGGGTGATGAACTAAACACCACTAGGTTATTTGAGGATAGTATGGTATATTACATCCAGTCACAAGTCATTTTTTTGTTGATGAACATATCAGAGATAGTAAACCAAGCCCTTATTATAGATCCCTTCTTAGTAGGTGCTGGTGGAAAGGTACTATATAAGTGCTAAATATTCCCCATCTTGTCACATTCTCTACATTTCACTAGATCTCATAAAAACTGAGGTTTTATATGTCTCATTTTCACACACTAGTTACATATTATAGATATTCAACTAAGACTTAATTTAGGGATGTCATCCAAGAAGGTTTCTCTAGTCTACCTCAAGCGAGAGAGGAATAATTTACCATTGAGCTTGTACAAGGAGAAAAACTAGTGAACATTTATCCTTTTAAGATATAACCTATGGAGCTTCTAGAGAATAAGAAGTATTTGGAGGATCTAGAGTATAAAGGATTTATACACCCCAAAAATTCTCCTCGAATTATACTAGTTCTTTTTACCAAGAAGGTGGATTGTACCCTCAGACGTTTTGTGTATTACCAACGATTGAACTAGAGTATGATAAATAATTAGTATCCACTGACTCAAATGGATGACCGCTTTTATAAGATCCAAGGAGTGAGAGTGTTTTCAAAGACATATTTGTGGTCAGGATACCATCAAGTGTGTGTCATATCTTCATACATACCTCACACAACTTTTAGGAGCAGGTATAATCTTTATGAGAAACGGGCTATGCGGTTCGGACTCATAAACGGACCTATAGTCTTTATAGATATTGTGAATCAGTATTTCCATGCATATATTGATCTATTCCTATTAGTCTTCATTGATGACATCTTAGAGTATTCACAATCCATACATGGCCATGCCAACTATCTTGAGATTGTGATGAATACATTGAGAGAGCATCAGATCTTTATTAATCTATGTAAATGACACTTTTGGATCAAAAAATTATACATCCTCAGTCACATTATCTCAGATTAATGAGTATCATTAGTCCGAGAGAAAGTGAGATATTTAGTTTCCTGGGGGCATGGAAATAATGGTTTTACATACAAATCATCTTAAGGAAAGATAGATATTAAATATGTTTCATCCATGATTTCTCATTCCTTGGAGTGCCTCTTAAGGTCTTGACAAATAAGTTCATGAAATTAGAATGGTTAGAAGCTTGTGAAGTAGCAATTCAGGAGTTAAAAGGCATATTGAATTCGACAATGATGCAAATTCTCCTAGATCAGGGAAGTTGCTAAGTAGTCTACTATGATGCATCTTGTATCCTTCGTGGAGCTGTCTGGATACATGAAAAGTGATTCATCACATAAAATTATCCATAGTTGAAGCATCAAGAGAAGAATTACCTAACACAAGTCCTTGATATAGATTTTGTAGTTCATTCTATATTTTTTTATAGACACTATCTACTTAGAGTTCATTTTTTGGTGTTCACCGATCAAAAATTCCTCAAGTACATCTTTACGTAGTGTGATATCAATATCAGGCAATTCCAGTGGGTTGAGTACATACAGTCATTTAATTTCATTATTTCTTACATGTTTGGTAAAGGAAATGCTATAGCTGATCCTCTAAGCCAAAAGACTCAGACTCAGGTAGTTAAAGAGGCCAGCGGTGAATGAAATCTCATGAACTTATTCTTAGAGATACACATTGATGTTCAGGAGGATCAATGTAAGACTATCCTCACAGCCTTAATAGTGACCTATACTATTCTAAAATGGGTATGGTTGAGACAACTATATGATCCTTAGGGACTTTTATTAAGGTAAAGTGTCTCAAATTTTGATACATATATCAGTTAGACCATGGATGGTCATGATACTTCACTATTGCATGGGTGTGTATAGGTCCCAATGGACATCAGAGATGATTCGATGTCATACTTTCATGCCTCAACATGGGTGGTTTATCTTGGTGTCACTAAGATTTATTATAACATACAACACCAATATTGGTTTCCCGGTATAAAATGATAGATTTATAGATTTATCACTCAATGTTCCACCTATTTATAGGTGAAGGTGGAAGATAAGTGAACTGTAGGGATTTGACAGACATTGTCCACTCCCGAGTAGAAATAGGATGATTTTCTATGGATTTCATGACTGGATTACCTAAATAACCTCGAGTAAATGATAAGATGTGGGTTTTCATTGATTAGTTGAATAAGGACAAACACTTCTTACCCATGTAATATACCTGATTGTTTGATGATATAGTGATGTTATATGTCAGGGAGGTTATAAGCCTTTTGGGATCTCCACAATCTATCATTTTTAACAAGGACACTCGCTTTACATTGTGGTTCTTACAGGTGTTGCAGAAGGCCTTGGAGACAGAGGTGCTTCTGAACATGTCCTATCACCCATAGAGTGATGGACATAAGGATCACACAATTTTGGTTCTAAAGGATATTCTTTGAGTATGTGTCCCAAACATCATGGGTTATTGGGAGTAACACATTCCCCTTTATTGAGTTTTATTATAATAATAGATTTTAGTCTACAATAAATATGGATCCATATGAATCCTTATATGGCAGGCCTTTCATTTTACACCTATATTATCTAGATGTAGGGTAGGAAACATTTCTTAGACCTCATCTCATTCAGGATACAACATAGTAGGTTTAGTTGATCAAAAATCGCATGATGAAATATCAGTCCAAATAGTAGTCATATACCAATAGACGTCGCCGACCTCTCGAGTTTGAGTTCAGAGACCAGGTTTTCTTTTGATTTATGCCTAGGTGAGTCCATAGATGTATTTAGAGGAAGGGTAAGCTATCTCATAGATTTATTGGACCCTTAGAGGATGTAAAATAGATCATACCATTGGCATTCCAGATAGCACTTCCTCAAAGACACTGGTCTATGTGTGATGTATCTCACATTTCTCTGCTTCGACAGTATTATCCAGAATTTCCAAATATCTTTCAACCTATTGAGGGTGAGATAGATGTGGATTTTTCTATGAAGGATTATCCATTTTTTATTGTGGATTTGAGTGTAAAGTCAATTCGAGGAAATATAGTTTCTTTAGTATGGGTTCTATGGTATCAAAATAGAGTATAAGACATGAACTATGAATGAGAATCTGGTATACAAGCTTAGTGGCTGGAACACAATGCTAATGATACCTCTTTACCATCAGAAGAAAAACTTATTGAATAGTTTTTTAATGAGGGGAAGTTGTAATGTACCAACTTTTCATATAGGCACAACTCATTTTTTAGGGGTTTAAATTCCATTAAAAGGCCATAATGATGTTACCAAATGGAGTCACCAAGGTCGTAAGGGTTTATAGGGATTTTTCAAAGCATAAAAAATGGAAATTAGGAAAATATATTGGGTTTCATGGTCTCTACTAATTTTGTGGGGTGAGGCAGAGATGCAGTAGGGACCAAAAAGTTTTTATACAATTGTGAGACCCTAGACACACACCCCTATGAAAACTAAAAAGATATGAAAGAGAATTTTTTTCATGGTTTATTCATGGTTAGATAAAACATGTTCCTTAACCCTTTGGGGTCCCTCTTTGGGAAATGGTTTAAGCACAGTTTGAACATGGTATTTCCCAACTATGTGCCACCTATTTTGAGGGTGAAATGTCGAAATTTCAATTAATAAACCTTTTATCCTCTTTTCTTCTTTCATCCCCACATTTCTAGTGGATGATTTCTTCTCATCCCCCTTTGATATACCATCTCATTCAATCTAGGAATTATGATATCTCTCCAATATGTTGTCAAAATAAATTCTCATCAGATGCACCAAATTCTTCTTGGTATGATCTATAGTCTTCTCCCTTCACCTAAAAGTTTATATTTGGATCTATTTTACTATTTAATTCCAAGTTATTTTTCCTTATTGTTTGGGTGTTGGACCTTTTCTTCAATTTCTCCCAACCTACTTCAAATATGAGGCCTCCATCAGATTATGAGTCATCAACAGTCTTATGGTAGGAGTTATCTTCATTTTCACTAATGGTTATGTTTTTTCATAGATTCACCAGTATTCCACATGCCAAGATTTTCCCCACATGTTCTTATAATGGTTTTCTTCATTTAAAATTGAAATACACATATATTTTAACCCATGATGATCATGGTTTAGTATAGTGGAGTATGTTAACCTCATTTATAGACACCCTTTATGTGTTTAATAATGATTTACTCCTTATAGTTAATTTTTTAAATACCTGGAACACCTCCTAAACATTCAGATTGGGTTGTTAAGTGAATTTACCTTTATTATATAAATTTCTAATGAACCCATCCACCTTCTATGTTCTTGGATTTTCACAGAAATAGAATTTACCTTATAGGTAGTCATATACTTGATAATGGAACCTTTTAAGTGACTGATTTCACCTAGAAATTTAATTTCTATGTTTTAATAGATTAAATGGCATGTTTTAAATTGAAAGGAATTTTCATGGTGTTTTTCATTCCTCAAATGATTTAAATGGATTTAATTGAAATTTTTTATCAAGGGTGCAAAGGCCTTTCCATTTTTTCATGTTTAATTAAATTATTAAATTGGATTATAATTCCATGTTTGTATTTGGTCTTGACTAATATTATTCTTGAGAGGTAATTCCTCAGGGATATTATTATAAAATGATTAAACCCTTGATATAGGATATGGAATGATGGTAAGGGTTTTTTTGGGAATGAAGATTCATGCTCCCTTATATCATGTGTTGAACATGACGTCTCACACTATTGAACCTATTTGGATGGTGGACATGACACACAACATCCTGTGTTTCAGGTGTTGGCATAAAGACACACCCACCATATCAAGTGATGAACATGACTTCTCCCACTCATTATGAGATATAGGGAATTTACCCTATTTCTTAATCTTATAGGGTGGTTTAGACTGGTTGTGGATTTCTAGGTTACACCCTCTTCTTGCCAACACATAGTATTCCATGTATAAGACCACTTACATCAACAAGTACTCAGTTTATATAGGTGGATGAAGTATATAAGTATACTATAAGTATATATATATATATATTATACTATATATATATATATATTGATCATACACTCTTTCTATCCATGAGCTGACACATGTAGAGTAGCGTAGTATCCTTTATGAACTAGAGTAGGCTTGTTTTTATTTATTTAGAATTGTTTATTATTTCAATTGAGCATGAACAATACTGTCACTATGCACACCACTTGGATTACTTCAATACACCATTGATGGTGTCATAATAGGAATTTATCATGCACCCTACTCAGGATGCCTTTAGTACCAAATTATATTACTTATATGTGGGTATAGATAAGGGAAAGCACCTTGATACAAAGTTCTGTTATGAATTTCTTACAGTTGGAGCATAGGAGTATAGGACTGAGGATATTCTTGATATCGTAGTGTATCAACATTTTGAATTTTTTTAATTTTGTATAGAATGTTTTACATGCCTATCCCCTTTGACCATTGTGTACATCATCATGCCATGAATCCTTGTTTATGACATTGCCTAATGGTATTTGATATTATTACTCTGTTTCTTTTTTATTCACTCTTCCAAAATTGATTATTATTTTTGTTATATATTATGATTTGTCTATTGTTTTTTATATGTTTTATCTTCTATTACACTCTGATATGAGGGTATAGTCTCCTCACTGTACCACCTTTACACAGTAGATGCTTGTCGATAGCCACTGGAATATGGGGAGGTGCACTTGATGAATTGTGAGCCACCAATTTGGGGCATAGGTTATGTGGTTCCCAGGTCAGGATGTCACACCTATTCTTATGTTTCCAAATTCAAGAAAAGGGTATGTTGTCTAATATGTTGCATCAGGATCTGGGTTTGGTTGTACTGCCATGTTTGGAGATCGTGTTAATTATTATGGATCATGAAAATAATGGGTTCATGAGAAAAAATAACTAATGATTTGATACTATCTTCTATAGTTCATGCATTAAATGATTTATTTCATTTTATTTTTGGTTATAAATTTATAGTGTTCATGTATCATAAGATATCGAAATAAATTTTCACATAGGGGGATTTAAACTTAAGGCAACATAGATGGATATAATATATGTAGTTGTATGACTACAAATTGATCGATACACTGGTAAAAGGAAATTATGTCACTAATGAATTGATTCATAATTCATATAATCAATTATCTAACGAGGATTCAAATCAATGGAAGCTAATGTAGGTTATAACTAATATTCCTCTCTATTATACTGAATAAGTTGATATTGCATTTTTATTTCCTATTTCTCTTATTCATGATCTGGTTAAGTAGTTCAGCGATGCTCTGACATATGATCATTAAAGATTAAATAAGAGTTCAAAACGCAATGGTGGTCAGATCATTAAGGAATAAATTCTAGATGAGAGATTGGTTCTATAGTTTAAATATTGGATTGTGGTTCTTCCATCTTATTAAGAACAAGTTCTTTTTTCCTAACACCATTCATGATGGTAAATTCATTCAGGAATATATAAGATGTCTAATGCACTAATACCATAACATTTTTAGAGTGGGATTAATATGAGAGTTGGATATTTTGCCTCAAGATGATTTACCTATCAGTAGGTCAAGACATAGTTCCAACAATCAGCTAGTATGTTGCATTTGTAACATATCCTTGTGTGGAAATGAGAGTAGATAATGATGGATATTTTATAGACCTTCCAAATATGTCCAAGAAATAAGATTCTCTATGGTTGATTGTGGATTAACTCATGAATTCGGCTTACATAATCCTTATTCATTAATCAAATATGTTGGAAGACCTCTCCAAAATCTATATTTAGGAAGTTATAAATAAACATATTTATTGTTCCCTCTCCAATTTTAATGGTTTTAATATTCACAAATCATTTCAAATCACTTCTAATAGTTTCAATAATGTTTATTTAGGTTTTAATATATTTAATTATGATTATCTATGTTCAATTATGTATTTAACACATTCTGTGTATATTCATATTATAAGATAGTTAAAACATAAATATTGTCTATGTATGAGTCACTAATAGTAACATAAAAAGTGTGACACCGAAAACACAAGATGACTCATCAATACCAATAGAGTAAATGTATCACCGATAGTTCAACTGAGACACCAACAGAAGGAAGATATTTCAAAAGAGACACTGATAGAAGTAATGTCTCACTAACATAAGGAATGTCTCACTGATAGTACAAAATCACTCACTTATAGAAGAATCACCGATATTTAAGTTTGAGTCACTGATTGGCGACTCACTGACAGTACAAATGAGACACTGACAAAATGAATTAATCACTAATAGAAAAAAAAGTTTCACCAAATTATTGAGTCACTGACACATCGAGATACTGATAGAATGACTCGACAATAGCATGATCACTGATACTAATATAAGGACTCACCGATAGAAGGATTCATTGACAGAATGACTCACTAGTAGAGGAGTCAACGATAGTATGTTTAAATTTTGTTTTATTTAAAATTATCTCTAATGGTCATATTTGAGTGTTTTAATGCTACTGATTATATTAATTCCTTTTTATAGGCAACATTAATGACTATATCAGTGGATTGTACGAGGTACGAGGTACCTCCACATGCTCCTTGTTGGCCAACACAAGACACCTAAAATAAAATGAAATCTTGGTGCATGAGTGGTAGAGAAGAAGTGACTAATAGAAATTAACATACAAGTAGAGATTCTAGACCAAGCATAAGAACACATGAATAAGTTCCATTCCTTTTAGACATGAACTAAATGAGGATTTTTGAGCATCAATGCTTCAATCATCCTTATAGCAAAAAAAACTAAGGAGTAGAATCCCATCTTTCTAGAAACTAGAACATAGATTTGTAATGGCACTCTATTTCAGTGTCTGTTTCTAGAAGAGGATTCGGTATTTACATCATCTATATCCAAAGAGTCTAGAGCTATATTTCACAACACTCAGAGAATTATAAACTAAATCTACTTATTTCCTGATATATTTTTCTCATTTTTAATACATTTTGAGCAATGTTTAAATTTATTATTTAAACACACATGTTCTCCTGTATGGGTTTTGTTTAAATCTAACCCTATTTCTTATAAATATTATGTTTATTCTTTAAATTCATCATTCTATGATAAGTTTATTCAACACTAATACTTATTTAATGTTTATTTATCTTCCTCTCTATATGAAATAGTTTTTTAAATGAATTATTTTACATTTATGAAAATTATTTCACACAAATTATATCATTGATGACAAAAATATATGTCCTCTTAAATGGAGGTTTCCCTCTTTGTCCATATTTCCCCTTACCACCAATGTTCTGTTTTTTGGAATCCTAATTTTTTGATATATCATGTGAAATTATTATTTCTCTTCCTATATTCACAAAATATTGTTTTATTATCCTTTTTATGAGGTGGAATTTCAAGAAAATGAAATAAAAAATAAATAAATAAGATAACTTCCAAAATAGACCTCATTACATTTGGGTTACACATTCTCTATTTATTTTCTCACGTTATTCTCAAGTATATCTCATATTATATATATATATGTTCCATATATATATAACTAGTTCAATATACCTTTATATTTTATTATAATAGAACTTTTAAGTTCTCATAAAAATTACCAATTTTATATAAACCTGAATTAACGGAACATTATGAATTTTTATTTCATGATACGTGTCACCTATAAAAAATATTTTTCACCATGAATATACATTTAGAAATATAATTATTTTGTAAAAATTACATATAAAAAATATGGTCTAATAAAAAATAAAAAGCTATTTCCATTTTTAAAATATAATTTTCCCATTTTGAAAATCCAAACCCGTATGGTTCATTTTTATTCTTACTTATCCCAAATCCTTATCATAAAGTTTCCTACATTGGAACTCAATGTTCCATAACTATGTTAATTTTTTAAAATATAATATTAAAATGGACAAATTTCTGTATTCTCTTTATAATCCTTATGATATAGACTTTACTTATTCATTGAGACAATACAATAAAACCCACTTCTTTATCATGAGTTTTATCCTGATTATTCATTATGTATAGTTCATTATAATAATGTGGAACATATATAAATATTGATATAATTAATTTATTCATGTGATTGGTGGTATATAAATTATATATATTTCCATTGCATTAGTAAATATTTTCATATCATGAAATACCATGCATGGTGAAAAGGTGGTTAGACTAAGTACGCTATATTTTGTGTTGAATTTCCCTGAGATTATATTATAATATAATAAATTTGGAATATATTTATATCTCAAGAGAAAATATAAAATGGAATAGGTAGTGATCCCAATTAACCATGAAGCTATTTCCACTTTGATAGTCTTTGTAAGTGATCCATGATATATTCTTATGATGTCATGTTTTCTGTCATTTCCATATATTTTGGATTTATAGCACTTCAGATATTATTTCCTTGTTCTATGTTTCCAGGATTATCTTACACTATTATTTCATGTTACATGTTTTTTGTTTTTAAATTACATTTCCTTCCTTCATTATTTATAAAAAATTAAATATGTTCAATGTTACTTTTAATAAAAAAATGTCCCCTATTAATGTTTATCATATGCCTATAATATTACCCTAGATGAAATGTTGATAAATTTACTCCCTCATTGAGAGTTTGGGACAACCAATTTAATATTTTTTCATTCCTCATGTTATATATAAAACTATAACTAATGATAAGTCTATATTGGGGTCTATAAGAGTTCAATTGTAGAGAAGTGTTCACATTTTTTGAAAAATAAGCTCCCTATGTAACTGGTCCTTAAATACACTAAAAATGGTTCTCTTTATTTTAGGATATTTTCTTTGATTTTTAATGTTTAATGTTTATTAATAATATAAGATAATGATATGTTCTGATTTGTTTTGTATGTTTGGTATAAAAGGGGGGTTTATTTATTTTTTAGGATTAATATAGTTACTTTTGGATAAGGACTAAAAAATATTAGGAAAACCCATAGGGATAAGTCCAATAGTTATTTTCATTCATAGAATAAACTCATAAAATTTTGATAAAGTTGTGATTTTTTTGTTTTTAAATCATTGAAATCCTTTTCGGGATACAAAAATTTGATCTAGGCTTGGGCACATATATACATAGGAGTAGTAATAGTGAAAGGGGTGTATTGGGTATAAAATAAACCCTCACCAAGTAAATAACAAAGTGTCTTGACTATATACCTAGTTTGAAACTCCATTGGGATATGATCTAGCTAATGGAATTATTTTTACAAGACATTGTGAATTATTTGATTTATTAAGGAGTTAGGTCAAGGAATATGAGAGAACCTAACCTAAAAACACTATATGGAAATGATATTGATTTAGGATGAAAAAAAATGATAATATGATGGTTTAAAATAGTAATTAATTTCATGATTGAGTGATTCATATGATAAATTAGGATAATTCTTAAATTATTTTAAATATTTAACACTCACGTTAATCACTTTTGGTTTTAGTAATATATGAATCCAAAATGAACAAAGATAATAATGGATTTCATAAACCATGAAATGATTTTCATAATGAGAAACATAAAATGATAAGAGTTGTATTAGGAAATATTATGATTATACAAAACTAGATATCACGAATTACAATTAACTTGAACATAGTTAGATTCATAGACACACCATAGAATATAATTATAATGTTTATTGGATGTTCTATTGATAATGATGATGAATGAAATATGATTCAATTTAATTCATTTGAAAAAAGGAGGAAGAGGTTCCCAAGGTAATGTTTTAATGAAATAAGTATATGTTCTAACTATTTAAGAGGAGGATAAATTGATAACAAAAATGTTGAGGAAAAATGAAGAGATTGGGTAACATAGTGGAGGGAAATAAATCTCATCATAAGGTGCCACTATTAATAACATGTGTGGAATTTTATAATTAATAATGTAAATGACACAAATCTAATTATTGATAAGGATGATGAGAATCCACCACCTTAGAGACTATGTGAAGAAGGATGATCCCATGTAATATCCACTTTGGATGTGATCCTTGATAATGAAGTGGAGAAATTAAAAAATACCCTTGAGATAGATGAGAAGAAGTCACACAAAACCATCCTTTATTTTTTGATAGGATATAGTTGCAATAATCATTACAAAATCTAGATAAAGAGATTTAGAACCCATTTCCAACATTTAATTTTCATGTAATCTATTTTAAAATATTTCATAGTCCTAATCTATATAACTATATCATGATAGATAATTTAAAACATTTTATCATGGTTTGAGAACCTAACTACCCTCTCTTAATCATTTTAGAGAATACCATATGGGAATTGTTTAGTAACCTGAACATTATACACATAAATATTAATTCATATTAGTGGAAATATTCATTAAATACAAATACAATACATTTAAAAACTAAAACGTATTAGTTTTTTTTTGAAACATGTATACTTAAACAATATGTACATAAATTATCCATTAATTTCCTTTTATGTTCTTTACAACAGACACCCTTTATAGACCTAACGTACTTACAACCTTTCTTCATAACCTGGGGGAGGGAAACATTATAAAGGGTGATCTCTGATGCTCAGCTAGGTTAAAAAAATAGATATCAATAAATGATCATAAGAATGAATTAGATAAGAATAAGGGCATAAGGGAATGAGATAAACAATATGTAATCATACCCATAAATTCATATGTTATAATCATGAAACATGACATAAAGTTTTATCTATGTAAATATATAAGAAAAAATATTCTGAAATCATAAATAATCAACCTTGATCTATGAAAAGATATTATAATCATACGACTTAAGTCATAGTAATTCACATAAGCATAGAAAAAAAAATCCCTTAATCAAGACTCACTGCCAATAAAATTATAGTGCATTGTGTCCACTCCCAATTCTAGCATTTCCTTAGTCAAGTATCACCACAAGGGATATATTATTGGAAAAAGTACCTTAATAAAATAGGTTAACTCCCCATTAAAATCATTATTACCTCAGGTGAAAACCTTATATAACTAATGAATTATCAGGATGTATAATTATGGTCCAACCCATCACATAATGAAAACAATACATATATAGGGCATAATATCACAATATGATCATCACGTCATCAAATTCTAACTAGTAGAAAGGATATGGGTTTCGTAAAAATTAATAATTGTAATCATAAACCATTTAAGGAAATACTAAATATGAAAACATCAGATTATATCACCCATAAAATGAAATAAACATCAAAGGATGTTGTTATATATAAAAATTCTTTTTAAAGATCAGTAGAACATTTCTTGAGGAAAGTAAGTTTTTTATTTAAAATCATGAATTCAAAATCTTGAAATTTCTAAAATATTAAGTAAAAATTTTTAATTGAAAATAATATAGTAATATTTGATTTTAATCATTAAATAAATGATAATTAATGATTATAGGGACTTATTTTAAGTGATGTATATTAAAATAAAAATTCCATTCACACTATTAGTAAAAAGTCAAAGGTATTATATTTGGAAAATAATAAATAGGTGAATTTTAAAAAAAATTAATATTTTAAAATACATTAAATAATTAATTTAAAAAAATATTGGGAGAATAATATAAAAATTATTGAAAATATATTAAAGAGAATATGGACATAGAAGAAAAGATTCTTGACCGAATGGAAAACAATATCAATTTTATAGAAAAACATTCATTCGTTGTCTTGAGTGATTGAATGGAAGAAAATTAAATTTAAACATGAAATAATTAGATAATTAGAAAATTAATATGATTTTGGAGAGATATATCATACAGTTTCATCATAATGAAATTTAATCATAAATAATCCCCACAAAAATTAAATTGTAACATTGAACCCTTATCTCAAGTTTGTCTTGATTTGTAAGCACTGTAACCTCATGTATAAAAAATTTAAAATTTATTTTACTTATATAATATAACCACAATCATACAAATAATAACCTTCATGGTTTAATTATTATATATTATCACCGTTTTATTAACAAATTTTTATTTTCATCATCATTTCAGGTGTTAACTAGTTAGTTTTTGGGCATGTTTTGCTTCAATGGTTTTGATCTATAATCATTGATCAAGGTTAATTCATATCCAAAATATTAGTAATTATATCAATATCATATATATTCATTATATACATAATTAAAAATAATAATATAAATAATTAATTACAAATGAATTACATCATAGCATAGATATAAGAAGTGCATACAAACACAAGAGTGATGTTTCCATTTTTCAATGGATGGAAAAAAAGAGAGGAAAATATTTATTCTCCATTAAAGAATAATTTTTATAAAATAAATATCATATATAATCCTTAAATCTATCATACTAACCAACCATAAATTATGGTGGTGTAAAATGAATCATATCACTACTTGGAGGCGGTAGTCCACGCGTACACACATGCGATACTTTCATCTCCCATTTGATGAAGAAGAAGTGGTAAAAGGTTTTTTGAAAACCATACTAAAATATAGTTATTTTAATGATAAAATATTCATATTTTTTTTGGTAACAACAAGTTTATATCAAGTATAAGAAGAAACAATCACTAGTGCAAAAACACTTTTTCGCGTCGGTTTTTTTTTATTTTTAACGTCGGTTATAAACCGACGTCTTTATAGGCGACGTTAAAAATAGCGTTTTCGCGTCGGTTCATAGAAACCGACGCGAAAAATAATTCGCTTATGAGCTTCGGCGTCGGTTTTTTATAAAACCGACGCCGAAGCTACATGTAGACATTATTTTCCGCGTCGGTTCATTAAAAAACCGACGCGGAGAATATATTCGAATAGGTTTTCCGCGTCGGTTTTTAGAAAAACCGACGCGGAAAACCGATTGGAACAGGATTTTCCGCGTCGGTTTTTAGAAAAACCGACGCGGAAAACCGCATTCAACCGGATTTTCCGCGTCGGTTTTTCTAAAAACCGACGCGGAAACCCGCTTTCAACCGCGTTTTCCGCGTCGGTTTTTCTAAAAACCGACGCGGAAAACCCTTTCGGCGTCGGTTTTTAAAAAAACCGACGCCGTAAATAATTTTTTTTTAAAATTATTCGGCGTCGGTTTTTAAAATAACCGACGCCGTAAATTTTTTTTTTTTTTTAAATAAAATACATATATTTTCTCCTCCAAACAAATCGGAACCCTGAAAAAAAATAACGAAGTATACAAAAACAATTAAACAGCTTTAACAGAAGTACTTCAGAAAACTCAAAGTAAAGCAGAATTAAAATACACGTACCTACATGGTGCATTTTCTTAATCTAACCATACTCAGTATCAATCATTGTAAGTTTCCTCCCATAGATAGCACCAATCCTGTCAAAACAGTAATGAAACGAGTGAAAAAATCAATCCAAGTTATTAGTGCAATGAATAAACATTAAATGAAAATGTGTAATTTATTTGAATCATTCATTTTTTCACAAAGTAAATTACCAAAATGAAATGATCAAAATTCCAGGAACACTCAGCCGATGCAACCTCTTCCTCACCTCCCCCACTGAAGATGTTGGGGGTGTCTTTTCACCATAGAATCCCCACCACCCCCAACCTCAGGTTTTTATATTTGCTCTGTATAGACGTGCATTACCTATTCACTATTGTTATTTGTTTAAGTTATGGAATAACAGAGAAATAAATTTGAGTGCAAAAAATAGGTTAGAAAATTGAAATCAAATGCAGATTGAAGATACATAAAGAAACATACCTTAAAAATTGACGCCTTCTATTTTATCTTTGTGCAAACCCACTAAGCGTTGTTTCAGGTATTATGTGATATGCTTCTCGGCAATCATTTTTCGATATTTATTTGCATAAAAAATAAAAAGGCCTAGAAGATATTGCTGTGCATTCAAGGGAGACAATTTTTAGTGTTTGTGAATGTTATTTCGCTATACGAATCTCTATGTTCATGATCCAAGTACCACCCTACAGATTTGTCACTGTACAGACAAATGATTTTAAGAAATAACAATGAAAAGAAATATAATAACTAATTCTGAATTAAAATACACGTACCTGAAATATACGACATGCTTATTGTTGGTTATTGTTGAAGGATTCATTTGATTATTAGTAGATTCAATAAAACAGTTTTTGCAGAGGCACTTGAGAAAACTCAGTAAATCAGAATTAAAATACACGTACCTGAAATATATGACATGCTCATTGTTTGTTATTGTTGAAGCATTCATTTGATTATTAGTAGGTTCAAACACCTAATATATCATAAGAGTTAGTTTTTTAAACCCATATATAATATTATTTATAAATATTAGTATACATACCTCAAATCTTAATCAGACTTAACAAATAGTCCGCAAAAGTAGATTGAATATGAATCATATCAGATTGAGAATATGACTGTGAATCATTGAATACCTACAATAATATTGAATGATATGAAATTAATAAATAGAAGAAAGTGGATGAAAATATATAAAAAAGTTAATACAACTAACCTTATGAAAATCAGTAGTTTCCCCAGTTGTGATTATCTCGTACATAAATCGTAGAATATAATAACCACATTCAACGCTTCCATTTTGACGATGACACTGCAGTTATAAAACATTTAACTAATAATGAAACCCAATATATAACAAAAATATAAAAACTAATTACCTGTACTTCCACATATTTGATTTTCGTTGGTTTCTTTTCATTTGTAAAATGTTTCCATGAACTGCATTGTTTTATATAAGAACTAATAAAACTTGTGTAAACAATTAAAATTAAACATAACAAACTTCTAAAAATAAAAAAACAACTTACCTGTTTAATAAGTTGGAAAACGTTTTACGCACTTTTCCTAATAAAGAGCAAAACCAATATAAGGTGCATTCATTTGGGCAAAATACACCTAACATCCAATGCCCCCTATAATACAAAAAGTTCATAATTAATGACATTATAATGATCATGAGTTCAAAATTATGTTGATATTCTTACTTATCAACAAATGGCAAAAACCAGCACTGAATCTCTGTTTGTGATAATCTCTCGGATATATATTTAACTTTGTCATCATTTTTCACATGTTTGACTTCCGAGGAAATGTACTCTGGATCTATAAAGCTATAAATGCTTGTAGTTTCATTTTGTAAAAGAATCCTGTATAGATACCTAATTTAAAAAGAAAACATAGTTAGTCAATGACATAACAATATTTTAGTAAAGAAATAGCAATTCAGACGTCAATTTACTTACATGGAAAACAACTGCACCACATTCAGCCCGATCTCTTCAAAATTAACTAAATTCATGATATCTTCTTTCAATATTCTCAATTTATAATTTCTTCCACATATATCGGGCGTCATCCGAAACTCATAGATAAAATTCAAGGAAGAAGAGCACTGAGATAATCTTTTCAACCCAGAAGAAATATCAGAAGTATCTACAGCCGACTGTTTTTGAACATTTTGCTGCATTTGTACAGTTTCTTTTGCTTTCAGATATTCCTATATAAGTTAAATGTCAGAAAACATTATAAGTAATTTGGAATCATTTCTAATTACTAGTTAAAAAAACTCATACCTCATGTGAAATATAACGAAGAAGTGCAGTTGGCCAAAGTAAAAAATGGCCCATGCATTCCCCAACACTGGTGATCTCCGCAGTAGGAAATGGTAGTAGAGCAGTAGGATCTATAATAAAAAGTACTGATACTCTAACCTGACCCATCTGCATAGGCTGATGATGTACCGAGTCCCCCAAAAAATACACTTGTCCTAACGCAACAATATGTACATGAGGATCTCCCGCAAACAACTCACAATATAAGGTTTGATCCGATGGAGGAGGTGGAGGCTCAAAGTTAGCAGGTGGGGCAGGGTAGTCAGGGTGAGCAGGCTGAGAAGTCAGAAAAATGAAAAGGGTATATTAGTGTTTAAAATTTTTAACATAGAAAAATTGATTAAAAATTAAATTAAATAATATACCTCAAATGGTTGCGCAGACGGGGCAGGGTAAGCAGATGAGGCAGGGTAGTCCGGGTGAGTTGGCTGAGAATGTTGAAAAATGAAAAAGTTATATCAGTGTTTATAATTTATAAAATAGACAAATTGATGACATTAAATAATATACCTCGGAAGGCTGCCCAGACGGTGTTGGGTAAGCATATGAGGCATGATAGTCTGAGTGAGTAGGCTGAGAATGTTGAAAAATGAAAAAGTTATATCAGTGTTTATAATTTATAGAAAAGAAAAATTGTTAACAGTAAATAATATACCTCGGAAGGATGAGCAGACTGTGACTGTCTTGCCAAGTGTTCTAATAAAGCCTTCTGTACTGCTGCTTGAATTTGATCACCCATAGACCGTTTCATATCCTGCAGCTCTTCTTTTAAGGATTCAATTTCCGGGTCTCTTGGTTGCTTACTCTTACCAAAAACCTTCCGAATACTAACACCCGCCTGATATCCTCTAACACGGCCGGGGTGTTCAGTCTTTCCCAAAGCAGTGGCTAGGATATCCATCCTACCCTCAGGGATAAAAGAGCCCTGTGTCTCTTTCTCCTGAAGTTCATCCTGAAATGAAAAATAAAAAATTTATATTAGTGTTTATAAATTATAAAAAAGGAAAATTGTTAACAAAGAATTAATATTTACTTACAATTCTATCAGCCACTTGATGAGCTTCGTCTGTAAGATATTGTTCATTTTTTTTTCTTCTTGCTCGTTTCCATTTCTCATGGCGAGTGGGAGGAGATGGAGGACCATACTGGACCTCTTCTGAACCACTACTTGATCGAGCTCTTAATGCTTCAAATTTTTCTTCAATAATTTTCTGCTCCAAATACGAGTATCCTCCACGTGATAAAGTATGAGGGTATACGTTTTTCAACTGGATCTCCTGATGAGATCTTCTGGAGGCCTGTTACATAAAAATAAACACATTAGTAATAAGGAAAATATAGCATAAATTTTAAAATATAAAACAATTACAATACCTGAAATTTCTCTTCCTGACGACTGTCAACAAATCGCTTCCATGTTTCTTCATCTATATATGGATACTTAAGACATGGGCTTTCAAACCTTCTCTTTCCAAAAACATAATCTTTCGTCAGTTTGTTTTTAAAATCTCTCCATCGAACCGCCGCTAAAGAGAGATGTCTTTTCCTAATTTCTTTGGTTTCCTCAAAATTGAATGTCATCTGTAATTGAAAAAATAAAATATGTCATTTAAACTATATAATATTAAAAAAATGAGATAAAATAAATAAATAAAGATATTTTACCGTCACGGCCTCCCAAAGTTGTTGCTTCGCCGTCCTGTCCACTGACTTCCAATCAGGATATAAAATACTAATCCTGCAACGGCTCTGCATCGCTATATAACTGACAAACTGAACTGCATTTGGGCCAACTGCATTATTATTATCATCAAAACGGATGTGTAATTTGTTATCATCACGAGCGAGTGATAGTTTTGGTAAACGTGTAATACCACGTTTACCAACTAGAGAACTTGATTTTTCAGTAGTAACTGGAGAAGTCTCCTCCGCCGAGGACGCATCAGTAGTCCTGCAATTTTTTTTAATAAATTAACAGTTTTATTTCATTAAATATGTATATTACTGAATATTTAATAATATGTCAAAATAGATATACCTCGGTAACTGCTCATCTCTATCTGTATTTGACATTGCTACTAGAAAGTGTAATGAAATTTTGGGTACCTGCATATCATTAGAAAACTGAATAATTAGAAACAAGGAAATGAAAAATAAATATGTAAAAATAGAGGCATGCATTTGTAAGTTTTAAAAATAGACACAAAATATAAATATTTACCAGAAAAATTAGGAGACTAATTTAGTGTTTTCCCACGTCCCTTCATCATGATCGGTACGTACTGCATGCACTATGTCTGTCTTATATTCATTGTAATCATCTGAAAATTGCATAATAGATGAATAACGCTCATGTAAATCACTAGCATCATCAGAATCATCATCATCACCCAAATGATATCTTTTCCCTTGCAAAACAACTGACCACTGATCATTCGACGGATCAATGACATAAAATACTTGTTTTGCATGTGTCGCCAAGATAAATGGTTCCTCATTGTGATTAAATCTTTTCAAATCAACCAGTTTAAACCCATATTCATCATGTTTCACGCCACTATTACTATCAACCCAATTGCACTTAAAAATAGTGACTCGAAATTTAATATAATCAATTTCCCATATGTCTTCAATAACTCCAAAATATGATGTTGATGCAGAAATTGGGTTTTTATCTTTGGCACTCGAAAAATGCACTGCTTCAGCGAATACCATCACACCACTATTCTGAACGGTACTCTTGTCATCCAGGTTTTTTGTGTAAAATGTGTAGCCATTGATATCAAAACCAGACCAAGTGATCACATTAAAAGATGGTCCCCCTGATAACCACTTCAATGTTTCTGATACAGATATATCTGAGGTGACTTTCTCTTTAAACCATGAAACAAATGTCTTCTTATGCTCAATCATCAACCACTTTTCATTTCTTTTCTGATATCGTAACTTTAATTCAGCAATATGTGAGGATATATATGGTTGAACCTCATCTGTGTTGTTCAAAATGTATAAATGTGCTTGCATCACTTCATCACGTGGAATGAACTTTACCTTTAAGCCTCGAACCCCTCTACCTTCTCTGTCAACTGTCATATGTCGAGATAGAGGGAGACCAATATGCTCCACTTCATTCAAATAATCAGTACAGAACTCAATCACCTCTTCTGATACATATTTTTGAACAATAGAGGCCTCTGGTCGATAAGGATTTTTAACATATCCTTTCAAAATTTTCATATATCTTTCAAAAGGATACATCCATCTTAAATAAACAGGCCCACACATTCTTATCTCACGCACCAAATGAACCAATAGATGAACCATTATATCAAAAAATGTGGGTGGGAAATACATTTCTAGTTGACAAAGAATAAGAGTTGCTTCATTCTCCAACAAATCTAACAAATTTTGATCAACGACTTTGCTACAAATGGATTTAAAGAAATTACATAACCTGATGATTGTCTTCCTGACAGCTTTCGGTAATATACCACGCACTGCTACTGGTAGAATTTGTTGCATTAACACATGACAATCATGTGATTTCATACCTATTAATTTACAATCCTTCAATGACACAAAATTACTCACATTTGAAGAAAAACCACTGGGTACTTTAATACCATGAAGACACTGACAAAAATTCATCTTTTCAATCTTGCTTAATGTGTGACAAGCCGGAGGTAAATATGTTCTTTTTCCTTTCACAGCGGGAGCTAACTCCAAACGTATTCGCATTAACATCAAGTCCAATCTAGCATGTAATCCATCTTTTGTCTTTCCTTTTATGTCTAACAAAGTTCCAATCAAACTATCACATATGTTTTTCTCAACATGCATAACATCAATGTTATGTTTTATCTCTAAAAATCTCCAATAAGGTAGTTTGAAAAAAATAGACTGCTTCTTCCAGATATGTTTTTGTAAACCAGAACTTTTTCTCTTTCCGAATGTTGAATCAATATCTTTCACTCTGTCATAATATTCTTCAGCTGACAATGGTTGAGGGGGGAGGTTGTATTCTTGTAAACCGTTAAATGCTTTTCTCAATCTACGATAAGGATGATCAATTCGCAAAAATCTTCGATGTCCCATGTACACTGTCTTTCTTCCATTCTGCAATTGATAATATGAAGTTTGTTCTTCACAAATTGGACATGCTTTATGTCCCTTAACACTATATCCAGATAAGTTTCCATACGCAGGAAAGTCGTTTATAGTGAACATTATCATAGCACGCAAAAGAAAATACTCTTTCTTGTATGCATCGAAAACTGTAACACCTTTCTCCCATAGCAGTTTTAAATCCTCAATCAATGGTGTAAGATACACGTCAATATCATTTCCTGGTTGTTTTGGTCCAGAAATCATCAAGCTCATCATAACATATTTTTTCTTCATACATAGATGTGGGGACAAGTTGTAAAGTACCAGCAAAACAGGCCATGAACTATGTTGGCTACTGAGGCTCCGATATGGATTCATTCCATCAGTACACAATCCCATTCTGAGATTTCTAACTTCACTTCCAAAATCATGAAATTTTTTATCAAAACTCTTCCACTGTGGTGAATCGGCCGGGTGACGTAAGTTACCATCAGAAATGCGCTCATCTGAATGCCATCTTAACCTTTTTGCATCATTTGAATTTGCAAATAGACGCTTCAAACGAGGAATAATTGGAAGGTACCAAAATGCTTTAGATGGAGTTTTGATTTTGGTACCTAAAAATAAACCAGAATTGAATTATCAGAATTGTTTGAAAAAAATATTGGATGATATCATTGGAAAGTAAAAAAATTGATTTTTCATAACGTTACATGACATCACCTGAAAATGAATCTGAGTTGACTTTCTCATCCATCTTATAGCGCGATGTTCCACATGTAGGACAACTTGATAAATGTTCATTTTCTTTCCTATATAGTACACAATCATTGGGGCAAGCATGTATCTTTTTATACCCCAATCCCATTGGGCATAATATTTTCTTCGCCTCATAATTGGAATCTGGAAGCCCATTGCCTTCTGGAAGAAGCTCTTTTAAAAGCTCAAGTAAACTGGAGAAACTTTTATCACTCCACCCATTTTTTGCTTTTAAGTTAACTAATCTCAAAACTGCTGATAACACTGTATATTTACTGCAACCTGGGAATAATGGTTTCTCAGAATCTCCATACAATCGTTCAACAGTTGGTGTTTTTTCGATGGTTTCAACACCTAAATCATGAATTAATTCTTCAATACGATCCTCTGCCTCATTATGAATATCGTCATCAACATTGGATGTTGAATTTTCAGTTCTTTCACCATGCAAGATCCAACGTGTATAATTAAGGCTAAAACCATAACAAATGAGATGATCTTTGATTTCTCTGAAGTTTAACTTTCTCATATTTACACACTTCACACATGGACAGAAAATCAAATCAATATTTTGATTATGCCGTTTAGCAAATTCCAAAAAATTGTCAACTCCTCTTTCATATTCACTAGTAGTTCTTCGTAGATAAATCCAATTATGATCCATTAATACCTGATATCACAATATAATTGATGAATATATTAAAACATAAAAACATTTAAATATCTATCAGATAAATTGTAAACAAAAACATATTCCATAAAAACTATTGATAATCAGATAAAAGACATCAAATATGAAACACGTTTACAAATATAGTAAACAGTTAATTTTAATATTATATACATGTGTGTTATATTGAAATACAAGGACAAAATGGTTAAATCAAAGGTTTCATTTTTTGAAAATAAAGTTCCATGATATAAATATTATATGAATGACATACAAGATAATATGATTTCTCACTATGACTACTATTGATCACACTATATTTATTTTTTTATTCATTTGATGTAACATGAATGAATCATGGAAAACTTAATGTGAAAAATAGTGCAATAACTATCCTTATTTAAAACAATGTGTATTAAAACACACATGTGGAACTCGATTAACAAAACTACTTGTGGGATTTGAAGAGTCATTAAAACTATTCAAAAGGGCTCCATATGGTTGGCCTAACTATGGGGGATAGACCTATAGCTACAAATCTTCATCCACCATCACCCCAATATTAAGTGAACCCCCAAATAGATTACACATCATTGGTAATTCAATCATCATTTTTATATCAAACACATAAAACCAATCAAAATCAATATCAAAATCCAACAATAAATCCTAGAATTACATAAACACTCAAGGATTCAAATGGAAAAGATATTATGACACTTTTCCCAATGTGTAGCACTAGATTTTTTATAACCTATATCCATAATAACATTATAATGCCAAATAACAAAGGGAACTTGGAAACCCAAACCCTCTGAAAAATCTTGGTTTTGATACCATTTTCATGAACCAACCCAAGATATCTATCCATTAAACACCTAAACTAGACCATGACATACTTGAGGGGAGTACCTAATCCTCATAGACTAACAATAAGCATTATAGGCATCTAAAACAATCACTAGGTATGATTTCACCCATTAATCATAGTGTAATTAACATCATATTTCTATCAGAAATCTGAAATGACCTATCCATAGGTTATACATCAACACAAAATTTGAATCAGTAGAAATAATATAAAGAATAACTATAAATAGATATAAACTAATTCCCTCAATACACTTCATCTCCTAAATCACCTAGTCCTCACAAAAGTAATTCAATACACTTTTAACCATAATTTTAAGTAGTAAAAACATCATTTAAATGGAAAAAATTTACACATATTCTATTTAAATAAATCCGTAAAAAACCTATAATAGGCACACTTGGGATAATTTGATAAGTAAAACAATAACTGAGCTCAAGTCCCCACTAATCACTAACCCAAACTGAAACAGAATGCATCCTAAGAGGGAAAAAGAACTGGATAAGATCCTAAAACTGAAATGTAGATAAACATGAGTATACAAATACTAATTAGGCCACTACTCACCTTACAAAATTTCTAACTTTTAATTAAAGCCCCTTTTAATCTAGTTTGAAATAAAATAAAATAAAATCTTACATAATTATTTAAAATCCAACATAATATAAAATCTTACATAATTATTCAACCCGAATTGAGATGTTAAATCCAAACTGCGACCGGTATAATTACTTCCAAAAACAAACAATATCAAATCTACACCAACAATGATAATACAAACAAAAAATAATGATAAATTACAACTAAAATCTAACCAATAATCCAAATCACGCAAAATAGGGTTATTGATAAAGAAATAAACAATGGGATATGAAACAAGAGATAAATAGGAAGAACACATACCCAAAATCGTGCAGACGACAAAAAACCTTCAACAATGGCCGTTCAAGATCGCAAATCAAGTTCGAAGGTCGTCGGGAGTCCGAAGCGCCGCAGCGGAACTCGATTTCGACGGACGAACAAAATGAGGGTTTCTGTCCGTGAATATTTTTAAAAGACTTTTCGCGTCGGTTTTCATTAAAACCGACGCGAAATATATTTTTTTTATGAGTTTCGGCGTCGGTTTTCATGAAAACCGACGCGGAAAATATAGTCGAAGAGGTTTTCCGCGTCGGTTTTTCTACAAACCGACGCGGAAAACCGATTAAAATAGGATTTTCCGCGTCGGTTTTTAGAAAAACCGACGCGGAAAACCTCTTCGACTATATTTTCCGCGTCGGTTTTCATGAAAACCGACGCGGAAAATCCGGTCGAAGAGGTTTTCCGCGTCGGTTTTTAGAAAAACCGACGCGAAAAAAAAAACATAATTATTTTTGGCGTCGGTTTTGTGTAAAACCGACGCCAAAAATTCCCCGCATATACTATTCGCGTCGGTTTTTAAAAAACCGACGTTATTACGACGACGTTAAAGCCCGTATTTCCACTAGTGAATATTTTAAAAACATTGTTAAGATCTATACATCCTCTTTGAGAGACCACATTTTGAATACCCCTTATGCCTTTATTAATTGGAATTTGGAGGATAAAAAAGATCTAGGATTAGGGGAAGGATTCTAAAAAAAAAATTAGTCGGTATACTCTGATATATAATGGTAATATTTTGTGAATATGAGAGGTTAAGGTGTTCCCTTTTAAAAGTGACGGGAGGGACACATAAGGAATTTTATAAAGGATTTCAAATATATAAGGCCACTTTTATGAGAAAGTGGATAAAAATGGATAAGTATTAAAAAAAATTATATGATAAGGTATAAATATATTAATCCAATATTAATTTGATAGGTTTGGGTTTAATTCAAACCCTTCTGTCTTTTTTTAACTCCCCAGTACCCATGGTAACAAAATTTTACAGTTTGTTCTATTCAATATGAACAAAAATTAAGTTGATTATATTATAAAATATTCATAATTATTCTTTCAAATATTGAATACATTTCACTGAATAATATTTTTATCGGTGGAAGAATTTAATTTTAAATTATCACTCAACTGGTAATGAAAACCCATTTTAGGAGAAGGAATCTGTAAGAAAAGAACAAAACTTAATGACATTAAATTCTTTTTAAAACCATATAATTAATTTCAAAATATATTATTGAATATATAATCTATAAATTTCATTAAAATAATCACTAAAATGAGATTAATTTAATTATTTAATACAAAAATAGATTGTGTTTATAGAAACTGCTTTCAGGAAAAAAAATTGATCGCCAAAAATGAACTTTTCAAAAATGAAGTATATTGAAAATTAATATATTATTAATTTTATAATTTATAATTAAAGTATAATTATATAAATTTAATATAAAATTGAAAACTTAATTGTAAATTTTCATGAAAATTAATGACATTTTTTATAGAAATCGGGTTTTCACTATTCATTAAAAAAATAATTTTTTCAAAAATACTAAAAACATCCATAAGATAATGTTAAAATTTAGATTTCAAAAAAAATCAAAATTATCTAATAAATTTTTTAAAATAGTATAAACTAATTATAATGTTTTCATGAAATAATATGATAAACCCTGTTTTTTAAGAAAATAAAATTTTTATGCATAAAATGACATTACTTCAAATTTAGTAACTATTTATTATGAATGAATCAATATATTTTAGTTATTAAAAAATTATTATTATTTTTAATAAATTGGTTTTTATTATTAATACCTTATAATTTAATATCTATGTTTTAACATTTTACTATATGATGGTTCATATAGACTCAATGTTTTGTGTTGGACAAGATACCAAATACTTCACATTTTATACATATAAAAGTTTGGGGTGTTATGAATTTATCCAATGTTTTCAGTGAAAAGATCAATAAAAGGAATTATAATCTGTTATTTCATCACAATAGATCATTATCATCAATAATAATATGTTTTCATCTTATTATATTATCATTTTTAATATCCTATGTGTATACCCTTGTTTAAAAAAACACAAGTCAAATCGTATCGTATGTTTTTATGGAAAAAATATGAATTAAAATTCCAAAAAATGTTTTTTAAATTAAAAATTCATATATTAAAATACCTTATTTTTCACACATATTTCAACAAAGTTTTAATATTATAGAATTTTAATAAGAATTTTTATAACTAAGAATCCTTATGATACACTATATCAACTCATAGACCCAAATTGATGCACTTGTAAGCCTCCTAAAGAAATAATGAAACTGGGGTACCAGGTGATCTTCATTTTAAAATTTAATTCTCTAGAAATAAATATGTCTATAACCTTATAAAGAAGCATAATTTCTATAAATGGTTTGAATAAATTCCACATAGGATGGAAAAGTTGATTATCCTTTCATTACCCATGTTAGTAAGATTGATATTTCTCTTGAAGTTATATATTATGTTAAGGATACATTAAGAACAATAACATTTATCTTAGTAGTTTGAGAAATGAAAATTCTAAGGAGGAACATTATGTAAGGTTTATAATGTAATTCTTTATGAATTTACCATATAATGTTCCTTCAAATAAGCACTATTCACAATATCTTTCTCTACAAAAAACACCAAAGAAAAATGAGTCATGAAAAAATAGATGAGTATTATTAAAAAATTATAATATGAATAAAGCCTATAGTAAGTAAAAATATAGTAATAAATTATAATTTCTTATAATTAGAGGATAAATAATTAACATGAGTTAATTTTTCTTTCTCGAATAACTATTTAATGTGTTAGTAAATAAAATCAACCACATATAAATGATTACTAGCATAATATACAATATTAAAATACATGAAATAATATAGTTTAATTACTTAAATTATAAATTAATATAAAATAATATTACTAACACTTAATGTTTAAAAATATAAATTTTAAATAAAATCATTTTTCTGTAAATTTTGAATTTTCATTTTAAAATTGAATTTAAGACATTTATAATAGGAATTTTAATAAATTAAATTAATTTTAAAATTTAGAATAGAAATACTATCCTATGGTTAATTTTTTATTCTTCTATGAAATAATTTATTTTTATTTAAATAGTGAAAATTAGATTTTTTTACTAAAAATGTAGTGTTTAGGACTATGTCAAGACGTAATTTCAATGAAAAAACATATAAAAAATTTATAGTGAAAAAATGTGTTTTAATGAGTAAATATATACATTTATAAATACTATTATTGTAATATCCCAATATTTTAATAGGAAAACATTGTTTGATAGCATATATAACATGCAACACCAAGCCTAAACAAACTATAAAATATTATTATTTAAATATGAACATTATAACCTAGTTGCTAAATTGGAGGGTATTAATAGGGTCTATAAAATTATGTAATATATATAAAAGTTATAATCAGTAAAAATTTATTGATTAATTATTTTGAAATAATCACTCATTTTTTAGTAAATAATTTTCCTCTTCAAAAATGTGTTTCATTCAAAAAAAAATTTATTCTTTTTCTAAGTGGATAACACAAATAATTTCATATTTTTTGTAATTATTTTTTATAAAAAGGTAATAAATTTTGAAATTTTCATTTAAAATTTTTTCAGGGTGGAAGTTTAGTATTTTTTTGAAATGATTGATTTTTTTGTGAATAGTTAAAACTTCTAATTTTTACTGGTATTTGTATTTTCATTTAAATTATTTAAAATATTAGATAATATTTTTTATTAATTATAAAATTTATTATAAAATTATTATTAAACATAATATAATTATTGAATATTAAATGTGTTTTATACAAAAATTTGGAATAAAAACTATTTTTATATTTAAAAAGGTTTTTTAAAAAAATTATTTTTCATTGTGTTTTATGAATTTAATTTTAAATTAAATTAATCCATATATATGTTCTTAATATTGGAAAATAATTTCTCATCTATAATAATTGGGTCTAAATTTGGTAAAAAATACACTTATATTTTTTGAAATTAGGAATATTAACCTTAGTAATGTTTGTTATTCTGGTAATGGGTAAATCAGACAATTTAGTTTAAAAATAAAATGATAAGGATTCAAAAATTACCCTAACACTTGAATTAATTTAATTTTATGAGTACATTTCATCCATAATATCCAATAATTCTAATATATGGCCATTTTTTTCACATTGACTATGATTTTGACTTTTATATTTTTTTATTTAATAAAAAGTAAAGAATGTCATTCACTTGGTTATATTATCTTTAAATTTTGGAGATTGTTATAAATAGAGGATGTGTTTAGTTTTACATATTAATTTTTAATTTTAATTATTTTTTTTATGGTAATTCATTTCTATTTTTATTTAAGAAATAACTGCCTTAAAATTTTTTACAACACTATCACAGTGGTCGTGAATGGAGTAAAAGAAATCAAAAAAATGATTTTGAAAAATTAGAAAATAATATTATTTGATTGAATTGTTGAGTTGATTTTTTTTGAATTAAAATTAAATATTTTTTGGTTTTTGTATTCATTTTATGTGAATTCCACATTTTTCTTATAGTTTTAAAATTCATATTAAATTAATAGTTCCTAAACTAACATTAATGTTATTTTATAATAATTAATTTTTTTAAAAGGATTTAAAATTCATAAAAATATTAGCATTGGCCATGTTATGGTTATACGTTATATTAAATTAACCAAAAACCATTTATTATCCAGTTTTTCTTTTATATTAACTATATTAACCACTTATGAGTACAATACATTGATATCATAGTAATTCACAAAATGGTTAATGAAGGGTTAATACAAAAATATTATTTTACAAATGTGATCCAAACTTGTATAATTTTTATTGGATTATATTATTTAGAGTCATAATCATATGGTAATATAATATTATACATTTTTATTTTGACATAAAAATTAATTTTTATTAACTTAATATTTTAATATATTCCAAAAGTCCTCCCTCTATCGTAAAAGGGTACCTCTTATTATCATTTATTCACAAATCATGAGTAATTGTTTTTCATAAAATACCTTCCCAAATACCATAAAAATACCCCTAATAACATTATATCTATCTTCCATTATTCATAATTCAAAACTTATATGGATTAAGGTGTAATTCAAAACAAGTTTTCCAAATAAGAGGTATAGTTCATAAATGATTGTTTTCATTTTATATAATCCTCCACCCCATTAAAATATTCTCCAACCATGGTGAAAAAATAAAATATTTATCTGTCATATAATATAATTTGATTATAAATTTTTAATATCCTATATACATCTCCATCCTTCGTCAAATGGAAAAGGAATTCATCATTTCTATGTATGGAAGACTACCACCATGAGGACCAATGTAATTCGTTTTCTCTCACTAGCTCTCACATCTAGATATAATAATGAATAACATAAATAAATAAATAAATAAATATAACATTTAGGAAAAAAGTTATCATTTTGGTGATATTATATATCATATAATTTAAGGAAACTATATACAATAAAAAATGACAATTTTCTTTTATGCATACGAGTAGACTACCACCTGCATGAAACGATGTGATTTGCCTTTCATTACTACACCTCAATGATGATATATATAATTTTATTAAAATAAATAATATGGTATTGATGATACTATTATCATTATTTTATGAAATATATAAATACATTCTTTTGATTATGATTATTGAAAATGGAAACATTACTCATGCATACATATGAATTATCATCTCTATGATTGTAGAATTGTTCATTTTCCATAACCATCATTATTATTTGATTTCATAATTATAATTAATGTATGAAAATTATAACTATTTCTTTATTATTATTCGTTATATGATTTTACAATTATCCCTTTTATAATAGTCTACTCACTAAAGTTTTTTAGAAATTACACATCGAACATCCTAAAAATACCCAATATTGACTTAATTGATTAAGTAATTTAAAATTTCATTACCATAAATGAAATATATATATTGTTGGAATCACCTGTTTTGATAATCCCAAATCATTTTTAAATATTGACCATGATATATTAAGCCATTTTCTAACCCTTTTTAATCTATATTTATATTATTTATCCTGAACAAGTTATATTCTTAGTCTCATAATTCAGTTGCGTCAGCTTACAGTTTACATTTATCTAAATATAAGTTCACTGTTAAAGGCTACTGGTAAGAGCCTTCTATTCAAGGTCACCATTATAGCTCACTGTTACTCTAGGTCACTGATCCTAGAATTTTAATATTGAAGATCTATTGTCACTGATATACCGGTACAAGGTCACTGTCACAAGTCTACCGTTGATCTGCTTATCAAAGCTCACAGACAAAGAGTCATCCTCACAAGGTCACTGCTGTGGCAAGGCTTCTGTTAGAAGTTCTCTGTCAGACTCTTTTTCAAGTCTTCTATTGAGAGAATCACTATTCCAGTATACAGTTGGACATTTCTACCATTAGTAGAAGGCTACCTCTAGAAAAATCCTACTATCGAGATAGTCGAATGTTGTTCAAAGTCTACAGATTGACATATTCCACTGTTAATGAAATTACCTGCTGAAATAGTCTACTAATGGAAATTTCACTGTTTAAGTAGTCTAATGTTACAAATCTACCGTTAGAAGCTTACTGTTTAAGTCTACCGCTGATCAAGCCTACTGTTGAAGCCCACAGTTGAATAACCTACCGATGAAGTGCACAGTTGGAGAGGCTACCGTTGAAGTCTACCGTGTGGCATGCATCTGCTACCAGCCTAAGGATATTCTATTATTTTCTTTATTAATTTTATTATTATTATTATAAGGGTCATGTATAGACAAATTAATGCATCTGACATTATTTAATGATACTTGTAGGCACATCAGGAAACAGTACGATGTACGAGGAAGACCACACGAGGTTGAAACATTTCTCTTGTCGGCCCCTGCTGAACCAAATGAGAAAAAGATGAACTGGAAAAGTATATATATATATATATATATATATATATATGAGTAGATACATACAATAGAGACAAGGGTGGTGGACATATTGAAGATACACACATAAGAGAGAAACATACAACATCTAAAGAAGAAGAACACTCAAGCACTCATTCAGAGGAACACAACACTCAAGCACTCATTCAGAGGAACACAGAGCTTCACAAAGATCTATTAAAAGAACCTTTCTCAAGCTGTATTGGTGTGCTACAAAGATCTTTAAATCCAAGAAGCTGATTATCTCTACATCTGGAAGTCAGAACCTAGAAGTTGCGACACTCTATTTTGGAGGCAACTTGCAGAGAAGGACCAAAACTTCATTTACTTCATTCCAACGAGTCTAGAGCTGATCCACCAACACAACAGAGAATTCTAAACCCATCCGTACTATCCTAAGCTCTATTGTGTTTAAGTATTTTACATTTGTGAGTAGTGTGTCTGTGTTACACACACTGACTCTTGTGCTTGAACTGAGGGATACTGAAAATACCCATACCAAACTCTCTTTACATTTTTTCCCATGCATAACTATAGAAGAATCCTAGTGTAGCTTGGTAGTTTATTTTTTCCTATGTATAACTGTGGAAGAGGTTACAAAACCTGGACAGTTTGTAAAAAAACTATTGTAAACCCCGATACAGGCTGTGTATCACTTGTTAATATAATTTCTTGGTGGCAGGTGATCACCAAGTGGAGAGGACTAGTTCTTAACTTAAGACCGAAACTCTTGTTTAAATTGTTGTGTTCATCTTTCCATTACTCTATATTACATTTATCCGCTGTGCTTATATTAGAAAAGACAGAAATCTGTTTTTTCATTTACTCAGATAGTTATCTCCGGTTAGTGTGTATATGTGATTCATTTACCAAACCTGTTTCAAAAGTGGAATCAGTTCTCATACTGATTCAACTGAGGAGTAATCAACCTTTGAGAAACCTGTTGAACAATAAGTCACTTATATCTCTATTGCCTTAATTTACTGGGCCGTTTTAACTTGGTGGATTTTAATCCAAAAAGTTTTTAACAGAAATTTTAATAGGAACTCAATTCACCCCCCTCTTGAGTATCCACTCCGACCAACATTTGGTATCAGAGGTTAATTCTTATTTATAAAAAAGTTTTCAAACCCTCTGTTTTTCAAACTGTGATTTTAGTTTTATCTTAAAGGTCTTAAATTTCTATTAGTTATAAATTTTCTCTCTTTAATATATTTTTTAAAATTTATTTATGGACAATAGACTAGAAGGTGATGCTACTAACATTCCACTTTTCTTTAATGGTGTAAACTATGCTCAATGGAAAATTAAAATGAAAATTCAATTGGAAAGTATTGGTTTTGATATTTGGTCTGCTATAGAATCAGAATATGAGATCCCCAAAACTTCTAGATCTACTTGGGATGATGCTAAAAAGTCTGAATACAACAATAACTGTAAAGCTATCAATTCCCTTTACTGTTCTTTAGAAGATGAGGAATTTAACTGAATTTCTGCATGTAAAACAGCTCCTGAAATCTGGGACACCTTTGTTGTTTCTCATGAAGGAACAACCATCATGAAGGAAATTAGATTAAATACTTATACTATTAAATATTATAATTCTAAAATGAGACCTGATGAACCCATTTCTGACATGTACCTCAGGTTTAACAAGATTGTCAACACCATGAGTTCACTGGGAAAAGTTGTTCCAGAGAAGGAGCAGATCATGGGAATATTGAGATGTTTGCCAGACATATGGAGAGGCACTTCTGTGTCTATATGAGAGTCATGTGACATCAGCAAGTTATCTGTTAGGGAGTTGATTGGTAAACTAATGATGTATGAATAAGAACTGAAGGTGAACAAAGAAGAATATGATGAACCCAAGATAAAATTCATGGCATTCAAGTCTACTACTTCAAAGAGAAAAGATAAGGAGAAAATACATGTACCTACTGAAAGTTCAAACAGTGAAGATTCAGATTCAGATAGTGATGAAGAAATGGATCAAATAGCCAGGAGATTTAATAAGTTATATAGGAAGAAGATGTTTTTTAGAAAACCAAACTACAAGGGTATGTATGATCAACAAGGTAAGTGGAATAAGGATTGGAAGAAATCTGATAAGGATGATGATATAGTCTACTATGAATACAAGAGGAAAGGACACATCAAGGCTGACTGCCTGAATTTAAAATTCAAAAAGAAATATTATTATAATGAAAATGTTATAAAAAGGCTATGAAAGCAACCTGGAGTGCTTCGGAAGACAGTTCCAGTGAATCTGATGCTTTAGACTTAGAACAGAACAAAAATGCCAATCTATGTTTTATGACAGAGACATCTGAGGTAACAATTAATTCCCATGTGGATAATAATTATTATTCTGGGAATGAAAGTGACTCTCATAATAATAATGAAGATATGACTAAGGAAGAATTATTTGAATATTGCGAAATTCTTGAGAACACTTTTAATGAACTCAAGGAAAAATATAAGTCATTAAAAAGACTGCATGATTTAAATACGAATTACAAGTCAAATCTGGACATTGAAAAAGAGAAATTTGCTACACTTCTAAAGGAAAATAAAGAGATAAAATTATCTAATGAACAATTAAGAAAGGATATTGAGAAGTTAACTGCCGGTAGGGATACCTTGAAATAGATTCTATGAAAACATATTCCTCCAAAATATACAACTGGTCTAGGATATCATCCTGGACAGAGACAAATTTCCAAAACCAAATTTGTTCCAAAATCTGGACAGTTCACTGCTAGTTCTGGACAATCTTTTGAGAAACAATTTTCTAAAGGACCTAACAAATTATTTATGTCTCAAAATATGTTTTTTGATTTTATAAAACTTATAAAGAAAATATGTTTTCCCAAAGTTTTACTAGCTAACCTCTCTGGAACCAAGAAGATCTAGGTACCAAAATTACCCCATGTTTAATCTGTTTTGTAGGGAAGTTGTTTAAAGAGTTCCTATAATACTCTATAGTACTTGGAAAGTGGATGTTCAAGACATATGATAGGAGATTATTCTTTCTTAAAGAGTCTAATTAAAGTTGATGGTGGGCATGTCACCTTTGGTGACAATGCAAAAGGAAAGATCGTCAGCTTAGGCCAGATTGGTAACCCTAATACAATATTAATCTTTAATGTACTTTTTGTTGATGGATTAAAGTATAATTTACTTAGCATATCTCAGTTATGTGATGATGGATTTAATGTTAAATTTGAAAATGATTCATGCAATGTTTTTAATTCAAAAAATGATTTAGTTTTCACTGCATGTAGAAATGAGAATGTATATGTTGTTGATTTAAATTCCTTAGCCAAACAAAATGTTTCCTGTTTAAATGATTTTCATAAAGAGTCTTGGTTGTGGCACATAAGATTAGGACACTATAATGTGCACTCACTTAGGAATCTATCTAAGAAATGTTTAGTTAGAGACATACCTAAATTAGAATTCCCAATTGATAAAGTGTGTAATCCCTGTCAAAAGGGAAAACAACATAAAGTTTCTTTCAAACCAAAGAAAGAAGTTTCAACTTCTCAACCACTTGAGTTGGTTCAAATGGGTTTGTTTGGACCATAAAGAGTTTCAAGTTTAAATGGGAAGCACTGTGTTTATGTTCTTATAGATGACTTCTCTAGATATACTTGGGTATACTTTCTAGCTCACAAAAGTGAATCTTGTTCCTATTTTGTCAAATATTCCAAGTCTGTAGAAAATCTTAGTGGACTTAAAATTAAGACCTTGAGAAATGATCATGGTCGTGAGTTTGAGAATCATGAGTTTGAATATTACTGCTCACACAATGGCTATAGTCACAATTTCTCTGCCCCTAGGACACCTCAACAAAATGGATTTGTAGAAATAAGAAATAGGACCCTTCCAGAAATTGCAAGAACTATGCTTAATGAGTATGAATTACCTGTTTATTTATGGACTGAAGCTGTAAATACAGCCTGTTATGTTATCAATAGAGTTTTAATTAGACCTGTTCTAGAAAGGACCCCTTATGAACTTTGGAATAATAAGAATCCTAAGGTTAATTACTTTAGAGTTTTTGGTTGCAAAGTCTTTATTCTTAATACCAAAGATAATCTTGATAAAGTTTCTCCCAAAAGTGATAAAGGAATTTTCCTGGGTTATTCTATCTCGAGTAAAGCCTATAGAGTGTTTAATAAGAAAACCAAATGTGTGGAAGAATTAGTTCATGTCAAATTTGATGAGACTGATCCACATGAGCCTAAAACCTCTCTTGAAAATCTTGAGGAAGATTTGTCAAATATGAACTTTAATGATAAGGATAGTGATTCCCCTGTAAAAGTATCCAGTTCTGGAAATTTTCCAGAATCTTTACCTAATGATTATGAACCAATAGAAAACAATGAGGAATCTAGTTCAAACCTTCCTAAAGGTATTAGGACTCTCAAGAATCATCCTCTATATGTTGTTGTAGGAGATTTAAATAGAGGAACACAAACTAGAGCTTCTCTAAGAAACCATGTTGAACATCAAGCTTTTCTTTCACAGCTTTAACCCAAAAATATTAATGATGCTATCAATGATTAATTTTGGGTAATTGATATACAAGAAGAACTAAATCAGTTGGAAAGAAAAAAAATTGGGAATTAGTAGAAAGACCTAAGGACACTTTGACCGTAGGCACTAAATGGATGTTTAGGAACAAAGTTGATGATTCTGGGAATATAGTTAGAAATAAAGCTAGGATAGCTGCACAAGGATATAGTCAAGAGTAAGGAATAGACTATGAGGAGACCTTTTCACCTATAGCTAGACTAGAAGCTATTAGGATACTACTTGCATATGCAGGTCATCTGAATTTCAAACTTTATCAAATGGATGTTAAAAGTGATTTTCTAAATGGGTATATAGTTGAGGATGTATTTGTTGAACAACCTCTCGGTTTTACAAATCCCCATTTTTTCAATCATTTTTTTAAACCATCTAAAACTTTATATGGTTTAAAACAAGCTCCAAGAGCATTTTATGACAGGCTCAGCTCTTTTCTTATTTCAAAAGGTTTTACCAAAGGGATAGTTGATCCTACTCTTTTCATTAAATGGATTTATAAATATGTTTTGATAGTACAAATTTATGTGGATGATATTATTTTTGGATCTTCTAAAAATTCATTATGTATTGATTTTTCAACAATGATGAAAAATGATTTTGAAATGAGTTTAATGGGAGAAATCAAATTTTTCCTTGGATTTCAGATATTTCAAAATAAAAATGGTATTGTTTTTAATCAAAGTAAATATATTAAGGATCTTTTAAAACGTTTTTCTTTGGATGGTAGTAAAGGTTGTGACATACCTATGAGTACCACCTGTAAGTTGGATACTGATGAAGCTGGAGAACCAGTGGATCAAACCAACTACAGAGGTATGATAGGGAGTCTACTCTATCTTACAGCTAGCAGACCTGAAATTATGTTTAGTGTTTTCATGTGCACTCACTTTCAAGCCAATCCAAAAGAATCTCATTTAACTACTATAAAAAGGATTTTTAAATATCTCAAACATACTCCCAACTTAGGATTATTTTATCCAAAAGGAAAGTCATTTGATCTGTTGAGTTATTTTGATGCTGATTTTTCCGGTTGTATGTTAGATAGAAAAAGCACCTCTAGGACATGTCACATTTTAAGCAAGTCACTAGTATCTTGGTGTAGTAAGAGGCAGAACTTTGTTGCATTATCTACTACTGAAGCTGAGTACATAGCTGCTGGTAGTTGTTGTGCTCAAATTATGTGGATGAAACAAACTTTACTGGACTATGGATATCAATTCAAACATGTATCTATAAAGTGTGACAATACAATTACAATTAACATTTCCAAAAATCCAGTATCTCATGCTAGGACAAAGCATATTGATGTGATACATCACTTTTTGAGGGATACTTACCAAAAGGGTGATATCACTCTTGAATTCATTGGCACTGAACATCAATTAGATGATATATTCACAAATACTTTGAATTATGAGAGATTAAATTACATCAAACATGAGTTAGGAATGATTAATTTCAGCATAGGAACCCACACAGTTAGACCTCACTGTTAGACCTCACTGTTGGACCTCACAGTTGGACCTCACAGTTGGACCTCACAGTTAGACCTCACAGTTGGACCTCACAGTTGGACCTCACATTTGAACCTCACTAATAAACCTAACGGTTACACCTCACAGTTGCACCTCACTGGTGTAACTCACTGGTACATCTCACTATTGGATACCTCACTGTTTGTCTTTATTTTTGTGGGAATTCGAATCGTTTTTTATTCCTATTTATTAGTTCAATTTTATTTTTTAATCCCTAAATGATAAAACCAAAGGCGATGAACATATCTCAATCCACCTTCCTCTCTCAATCTCGAACCTTGCTCTCGAAATTCCTAAACCCTAACACTTCATGTGAGCCCTCGAACCTTCTTCAATCTCGATGGCTAAAACCAAGCGACCCCCGACTGTCAATGAGGATGCGCCAAGGACAAAGAGAACCCGAGGAGAATCTAGTGGGACCAGTAATACCCCGACAGGACCTATCAACCCTCATCTGACCAAGAGAGAAATCTTTGTTGAGAATGAATTAAGTGAAGAATGGCTGCTGTCGAGCAAGTCATTAGTGTTGAAAGCACTAGATTCCCAAGGATGGACCGAATGTTTCTCCAATAATAATGGACCGCACTACCCAAATCTTGTGAAATAATTCTATGAATATCTGAAGTTTGAAGAGGAAGATGATGTGCATAAGCTGATATCCAGAGTCAATGGTAATGAAGTCAGCTTCTCGTCTGCTGAGTGGGCTGCCTGTTTGAGAGTTCCTCGTGAAGGAGTTTATGATTACTACTCTAGAGTGGCTCCTCCAGAAAGTAATGTTTTCGAGTATGAAAACGCTCTGGAAGAACTGACAGGAAATGGAAAATCAAGGAAGATCATTGTAGCTGAGATGAATGGAGAAGACTGGCTTTTGTTTAAATTCATTCAGCATGTAATTAGTCTCAGGAGAGGAGATTTTGTAGTGCTAAAGTACCAGGACATATTCCTGATGTACTTATTGAAGCATGGAAAGAAGATTAAACTATGTAGGTTGCTGATGGCACAATTGGAGGATATGACTAAGGCATGCTCAAAGTCCAATGCCCTATTCCATGCCAAGCTTATTTCAGTAATGCTAAAGGTAAATGGTGTAGCTAGAAATCAAGAAGAGTTGATAGTGGCCAAGAACAGTGTTTGTATCTCCAAGTTGATTTTCAAATTCATGAAAATTATCTGGAATCCCTGGAAGAAGGCATGGGTGAATGATGAAGGAAGTGTATATGAAAATTTTGACCCTACTACTCACCTATCTAGGCCAAAAGACAAGACAGATCCAGGTCTGAAGCCTGATGAACCAGAACCGGCTTATTCAGATGAGGAGGAGGTAGTTGAAGGAGTTGTGGACCCTGAAAGAGAGAACACCCCCATTGATGATGGGAGTGATCCTGATTTTTCTAACTATCCTGTAAGGACAATAGATTTCGGAGCAGCTAGCCCTCCAAAAGAACTACCAAGAAGAGAGACTATTCTAAAGGACAGTGATACTGAGACCACTGAAGAAGAAGAGGCATCTCAGAATATTTTCAAGGATGCCTCTGAAGAGGATGAGGCTACCAAGTCAGATCATTTTGATCATGAGATAGAGGAAGCTTGTGATAAGGATGAAGGAAAAGCGGTTGTTGCTGAAGCTGATAATGAGGACAATGAAGAAGAAGAGCTCAGTTTGATCCCTCTGATAGATAATATAGACAAGATAGTTCCTGGTCAGGAAGAAGGAGTGGTATCTACTGCCATTGATATGGAAGTCATTGATGACTCAGTGAAGGATGTGACCCACCCCACTAGTGAACCAACAGCGTAAACTGTTGTTGAATCTACTGGAGTTGTAGAGGAGGCTGTGGAGTTACCTAGAGCAGAACAATTAGAGGAGAATACTCTTGAGAGAGCTCTAAGTGAGGGGGAGCAACATCTTGGTTCATTTTCTGTGTTTTATAACATAGAGGGTTGGTCATTAGATCCAGGGTACATGGTACTTGGACTCAATTATGGAGATTCTGATGAGGAAGACCAGCCTCAAAGATATTCTGTTATCCTACCTGAAAGTATTCCAGTAGTTGTGGCTGAAAATTTGGCAACCAAGTAGGACCTTGAGTCCTTAAATGTTGAAATGAAAGAGGCCCTGAGAGAATCAGTGGAATATTTGAAGAATAGCCTTGTTGAAGAGATGAGGAATGTGGAGCAATCCCTGGAGCTATCTTTGGGATGTGTTGTGTCTAGTCTAGTGAAATAAATTCTGAATGAGATTAAAGTGTTCCATACTGAAATTGAAAGCTGGACAGTAGCTGTGGTTGCTCTAAGACAACTGGTTTCTTCATTGACCACCATGAGTAGTTCTCAAAACCAAGTGAATGTTGAGATTCGATACATCAAAGAGGTAGTAAAGAAGTTTGTGGAAGTTTTTGAAGCTTTTAAGAAATCATTCAAAGAACACATGAACAGTCAGGATACACTTGTTCAGAAGGTGATTGGTAATTTGAATCAGTATTTCAAAGAGACAGTATCTTTCTCTGTCAAACCCCTTCCATCATCTAGCACCTCTGTGAACATTGACCAGATCAGAACTATGATCCAGGAAGAGCTTTCTAAGGCCAGTACTAGTGGAACCTCTGATTCTCAAGTACTTTCTACCACTAGGGAAGTCAAAAATTATGTTCGTGAACACTTGAAAGCAGCTACTGCTACTCATGAATCCATTAAGAATAAGGTAGATTCTTACTTTGAGAACATCTATACCAAGCACGAAATGACCAACCACTTCAAGCTTTTGATAGAGAATATGAAGCTACCTCCAGTGAATCAGGCATTCAGGGAGTAGGTCAGCAAACTGAGACAATTGACCCTAGCTTTGGATAAATTTTTGGAGAATAAAGATAATTTTTTATCTGATATGGAAAGAGGAGGAAAAATTATTATGGATTTCAGAAACATTCTTCTACCCTTTCTCCATGTAGATTATACCCTTGTCATCATACCTCCTGCCTTACCTACATCCCAACCTAGTGGTTCTTCCACGATGTCTCCTACTGAAGCTATTAGAATCCTTACTCCACTGATCCCTCAGCGAGCTACCCACTACAGAACCACTGGAGCTTCTGTTGCTTCCCCTCCAGTCATTCCTGTAGAAATTCCTAATCCTGCTTATCCACCAGCTCATCCTCCATCTTCTTCTTCCAAAGGGAAAGATCACTTACCTACGGATGATGTGGATTGAGTCTATTTATGTCTTTTGATAGGAACTATGTATTCTTTTTGGGTCATGTACTGTACTTTCATTAATGAAATCTTTCTCTGTTTTCTCTATTTGTGTTTCTTTTTCCTAATCACAAAGGGGTATAAATACTATGCTAATTATATTCTAATTCTAGACTAATCATGTGATTGGGGAGAAATGTTCTAATATTATAATTTGATCATATGATGAATCTTTTCTTCCTTTCTCTCTGATACCCTGTACCAATATTTTATGGTTTTACACTCTTATTAATCTCTGATACTTGATACATTTTAGATTTATGTTTAGTAACTGTATTATATATGATATCTATCTTTAATACATACTGGCATAATTTGTGATTTTCAAAAAGGGGGAGATTGTTGGACTCAACTATTTTGATAATCCCAAATCATATTTAAATATTTACCATGATATATTAATCCATTTGCTAACCATTTTTAATCTGTATTTATATTTTTTATCCTAAAAAAATTATATTCTTAGTCTCATAATTCTGTTGCATCAGCTTATAGTTTACATTTATCTAAATATAAGTTCACTGTTAAAGGCTACTGGTAAGAGCCTTATGTTCAAGGTCACCATTATAGCTCACTATTACTCTAGGTCACTGATCCTATAAGGTTACTATTGAAGATATACTGTCACTAATATACCGGTACAAGGTCACTATCAAAAGTTTACCGTTGATCTACTTATCAAAGCTCACATACAAAGAGTCACCGCCACAAGGTCACTGCTGTGGCAAGGCTTCTGTTAGAAGTTCACTGTCAAAATCTTTCTCAAGTCTTCTATTGAGAGCATCACAATTCAAGTCTATAGTAGGACATGTCTGTCGTTTGTAGAAGGCTACCACTAGAAAACTCCTACTGTCGATATAGTCAACTGTTGTTCAAAGTCTACGGATGAACATATTCCACTGTTAATGAAATTACCTACTGAAATAGTCTACCAATGGAAAGTTCACTGTTGAAGTAGTCTGATATTACAAAACTACCATTAGAATCTTACTGTTGAAGTCTACCGCTGATCAAGCCTACTGTTGAAGCCCAGAGTTGAACAGCCTACCGATGAAGTCCACAGTTGGAGAGACTACCGTTGAAGTCTACCGCGTGACATGCATTTGCTACCAGTCTAATGATATTCTATTATTTTCATTATTAATTTTATTATTATTATTATAACGGTCATGTATGTAAAAATTAATTCATCTGACATTATGTAATGATACTTTCAGGCACATCAGGAAACAGTACGATGTACAAGGAAGACCACACGAGGTTGAAACATTTCTCTTGTCGGCCCATGCTAAACCAAATAAGAAAAAGCTGAACTGGAAAAGTATATATATATATATATACATGAGTAGACACAAACAACAGAGACAAGGGTGGTGGACATATTGAAGATACACACATAAGAGAGAAACATACATCATCTAAAGAATAAGAACACTCAAGCACTCATTCAGAGGAACAAAAAACTCAAGATCTCATTCAGAGGAACACAGAGCTTCACAAAGATCTGTTGAAAGAACCTTTCTCAAGCTGTAGTGGTGTGATATAAAGATCTTTAAATCCAAGAAGATGATTATCTCTACATCTGGAAGTCAGAACCTGGAAGCTGTGAGACTCTGTTTTGAAGGCAACTTGTAGAGAAGGACCAAAACTTCATTTCCTTCATTCCAACAAGTCCAGAGGTGATCTTCCAACACAACGGAGCATTCTAAACCCATCCCTACTATCCTAAGCTCTATTGTGTTTAAGTATTTTACATTTGTGAATAGTGTGTCTTTGTTACACACACTAACTCTTGATTGAACTGAGGGATACTGAAAATCCTTATACCAAACTCTCTTTACATTTTTTCCCACGCATAACTATCGAAGAATCCTATTGTGGCTTTGTAGTTTATTTTTTCCCACATATAACTGTGGTAGAGGTTACAAAACCTGGACAGTTTGTGAAAAACTGTTGTAAAGCCCGATACAGGTTGTGTTTCACTTTTTAATATAATTGCTTGGTGGCAGGTGATCACCATGTGGAGAGGACTAGGACTTGACTTAAGACTTAACCTCTTGTTTAAATTGTTGTGTTCATCTTTCCATTACTCTGTTTTACATTTATTCGTCATGCTTATATTAGAAAAGACAGAAATCTGTTTTTACATTTACTCTGATAGTTAGTTCTGGTTAGTGTGTATATGTGATTCATTTAGTAAACTTGTTTCAAAAGTGTAATTAGTTCTCATACTGATTCAACTAAGGAGTAATCAACCTTTGGGAAACCTGTTGAACAATAAGTCACTTATATCTCTATTGCCTTAATTGAATGGGCCATTTTAACTTGGGAGATTTTAATCCTAAAAGTTTTTAACAGAAATTTTAATTGGAACTCATTTCGCCCCCTCTTGATTATCCACTCCGACCAACATATATATTAAGGATATGGTATTAAACTTGTAAAATTTTCATCATAAATACAATATATGATAGTAGCTCATTATTGCAGTGTTAGTGGACATATATAACATGTCTTGTCTCGAGGTAAGGTATATCTTCTCAATTTTATTTCATTAAGGAATGTTTTAAGTATATGAACATATTTTATTTTATATGGTGTAAATGATACCATTTTAAATAATATATCATGAAATATTTATACTTTATGTTTTTTTATTTTCAAACGTGAATTTTCTTATGCAAGGGGATTTTATTTGAAAGCAAAAAAGTTTTAAAGGATTCCTTAAGACTATTTCATTTTGTTGGGTTACAACTCTTCTTTGTTGACATTTTTATTCCATGATTATGTGTGAATATAAACATAAATTGTTTAATTCAATAATTAATTTTTTTTGGGTATGGATTTATATTTGAAACACATAATCAATACATTAATTAAATCTAAATTCAATGATATGATCTTTAAAAGTGTTATTCAAATGAAATTGTCTTTCTTCAGCACATGCATTTATAACATGAAGCCATATTATTTTATGAGGTGTATATGATACCCATTTTACATTTTATATAATTAATATACCTTTTTTCATGATATTAACTATTTTATTTGATGATATTGTTTCCTAGATCATATTATTGAAAAGTTACCAAAGTGATAATGGCCTTATTTTACAGTGTCATTTCATTTCATGGTTTTTTTGTTTGAGGTTCCATTGGGGGGAATCATTTGATTTTATTTTCTTGAACCACATATCATTTATTCTCCTCGGGTTAAGATTTTTTTTATATGTTTAATTTCTATTCCTTCTATTATTTATTAAATAAAAATCATGAATTTTGTTTGTAAGTGATGTCAATCTTGTAGCTTCATGTAGATCAAGAATCATTCACCACTATATCCATGATTTATAAAATGTTTTTAAAAAAAATTCTAAAAAAATGATTTCATAAATCTTTTTCACATTATTTATGACTTTATTGTAAATTTATTTTAGAAAATAAATTTCTTTACATTATCTAAATGGATCACTTTAGACTCCCCTTATTTTTTTAAAGAATGATTTTTATCATTAAAAATGGAATTGGTTTTCCTACCATTGTGACCCTTATTTTCCTCAAATATTCCATTATATATTCCAGTTTTATTATCAATGAAAAGTATTCTCACAATATTTTGTGAATTTTTATTTTTTTTAAAGTTGTTTTCAAAGTGAAAAGTTTATTTTCCTCATATATTTTATTGGTATTATTTTAATGGTATTTAAATTCATTAAATTCAAACAATTATTGATGTTATAAAAAATACATTGGGGATATATTGTAATGATATTATCATTATTCTTTCTTAGGATTTATTATGTTATTTTCATGTAACTTTCTTCTTTTCCTTGATTAAATCAAGTTATTGATTTTTTTTATTTAAAAGTGAATACTTCTAAATTATTTATTCACAAGCAGTACATGAAATCTTTTGATGAAGAACAGGTGAGCCTAATGTATCTTATATGAGGGTTTCATCCCCATTATTGATCATGAAGAATTTTTAAGCCCAATATAGTTTCTATGAAGGGTGAGCCCCATTATAACTCTATAATGCAATGAATATTGTTCCTTTTGTTAATATGAAATAAGGAGAGAATTAAAAGAGTGTTTCTACCATGGATTTAACTGGGATTTAATTATTTTTAAAATGTGTATAAAAAGGGCTAGGAAGAAATTTTTCCAATATAACAAAATGTTCTCATTATGATTACTATAGGTTATAAATGTTTCCTTTGATCAAGATTGACATCAAATTACTTTTGATTATTGATTCCATTCACTCATTCCTTTATAAAATATTTATTCCATGTTTCATTATTAATGATCATGGTATTTATCTGTATGAATTATATTGTGTTATGATAAAATACTACAATTATGAAATCATACCCTTATCCTCATCTTATTATCACTGATGACATAATTGTGAATTTTTATGTTTACACTTTTTAAGCATTTGAGTTTAACTAACTTATGTTTTCTTTTCCCCAGGTTATGATTAATGATTAAAATTGAATTATTTCTAGAAAAGTTTCATGTGAGGATAATTTTATGGGATATTATGAAGACCTTATAAACCATTTTTTTATAAATCTTTATTGTTTTGACATTGTGCTAATTTTTAAAACTCAAAACATAAAAGTTCCTTGAGTATATAAGTGATTTGATATTTCTTTTTGATGTTGTAAGTTTTGAAAGGAAAAAATTGGCTCACATTTATCTGTATCAAAGCCATAAATGTAAAGTTTATGTTTCGTATCACTAAATATGGTTTTCTAGATTTGGGGAAGTAACAATGATTATTTTAGAAGACATATGTTTAATAGTATAAGAAATATTTTCAAATAAAAGAAACCATTTTTAGTCATTTTTTTAATTAATTTTTTTTTTAAAAAAACTAATATTTTTATTTCATTTAAATATTGATAATTTTTAATTTTTTACAATTGTATTTTTTTCATGTAAATCAACTATTGAAAACTTTTCCCTGTACATAAATGTTATTCTTAAAAATACAGCTTTTTAAAAATTGGTTTTTATGCTTTACATGCGCTCATGTTAAAATTGATTTATCCTACGCATAGAAATTTTAAATGATAAAAAGGATTTAATATATAGAATAATTAGGTCCAAATTATGTATTAATGGAAATTTTATAGTAATAAATTACTTAGGGACAAATTAGTTACCACTGTTAAACAATAAATGGTAAAAGTATAAATTAAAAGATTGAAGGATTTAAGAACCATGTTTATAAAAGAGGAAAAAATTAATTAATGAGGTATTTTTTAAATTATATCATCCCCACGCTATTATTGTAAATTTTTTGTACAACATCATATGTTTTACATGTTCTCCATTTATAGGAAGTTCTCATAAATACAGAAATTCTACTCTAACCACTTCAAAAAGGGGCCTCCCATAACCACTTCAAGTCCAGTAAAATAATTATGGTTGCACCTAAAAATATACCCATTATAATTCATTTATGATAATTTCATTTTAATTGAACCTTTGGACAGAAGATGTTTTATTAGTACCACAATTTCTAAGGAGTTTTCCAATGGAAATCCCAAATCCTTAGTGTGTGTTCTTTTCATCCAAACTTATTTTCATTTCATACTTAATTTCCAATATATATTTTCTGAGTAATTGTATTATGATATTATTATTGTTTTTATACTGAATACTTTTATTAAAATGGAATAATTTTTATCACCATTCACATTTTCTGTTAATAAATTGTATACCATCATTTGTGTGTTGTGCAGACTACTACCTCCATGAAGAGATGAATTCTATTTTTCATCATAAACCATCTTAAATGATAATTAAGGTGAAATTGAAGAAAAAATATGAAATATTCTATATAATAATTTCTAGAGAAAAAATTTATAATCAACCTTATTTTCATCTCATTATTTGAGAAATAAAAATGTTAGTTGTGTGAGGTGCAGACTATGACTTTCACTAAGTAACATATCTCATTTTCATCTATTTTTTTATTATTTATTAATACCTATTAAAATATGATTAAAAATCTAAAAAGTAACTAAATTAGTTCATTATGATTATTTATTAATGATATTATTCCAGAAAAAAATCCACCTTCATGTTCATAATAATCCCTTAATTATAGAATGTTCATGTTGAGGTTAGTCTAACAATCTACTTGAAGAATGATATAATATAATATCATGGATGATAATGAGAAATTTATTTATTATAATATATGATATAAATAAAAAAATATAAATTTTGTTTTTTGTTTTTGTAATGGTAACATGAATATTAATTGCATTAGTAAACATACCAACGTTTTCTTGTTAGGAATAACCAAATCTTTCTTATTACTAGTTTTGTCAATAAATATCATAAAAAAATACAATATAATGAAATTATAATATTATAGATAATTATAGAGAATAATTTATCATACATTTTAATATCTATGAATTCTGGTCTTTAGGATAATACTGAATACCGATAACATTATCTCAAAACTAGTAAAGAATACCATGATTAGTCACAACCAATGTTAAAAATAGATAATATCTTATAAATATAAATATAATGAATGATTATAAAGGAGAAGTAAAAATTTTAATAATTAGGTATAAGTTTATTAAATAAGAGATAAATATAGTTTTTTATTATATATGATATTTGAGTGTTTTAGTGCAATTTAGAAATTAAGGTAAGTGTTTTTGGATCTCAATTTTATTTCATTGAGATATAATTCATATATACCACTATTTTCTTTTCATAATTCATTTATTTCACATGGATTTATTTTTTTATAAATTTAATAAATTATATATATTTAAAATACCATCTCATGTTCTACGTTCCACTGAATTTTCAATTCAAAATATTGTTATTCCATAAAAATAAATGTTTAAACATGGTAAAAGATAAATATTCAATATAGGACTGTAGGGGAATAGCTAATATGGAAACCAAATAGACTCCTAACGGTTTCTTTTACATCATCAACATTTTATTATGGGAATTATTGAGCCCAAGAATCACCTGATCCACTTTAATGGAATTAAGCTCAATTATATGGATTATAATACTACTTGAATTAATAAACACTCAATGGTGATATAAACTCTTTGGGTTCTATTCTTAAAAAGAGTCATAAGTTATACTCTAATTAAAAATGGTTTCTATATAATTAAAACCATTATTACCATGAAGGAATGGAATTTTTTTCTCTATCAATTATTCTCACACCAACTACTAGGGAATATGGGTTCTATGTGAGGAGATTAAGAACCACAAGAAGAGCATTTAGGGGTTATGGGTGCTTTTTTGGGACTATAATTTTATTCTAAGAACATTAGAGAGATAGAGTGAGACTCTTATTTCTATTTAAAATAGATATTTTTAATAATTTATTGAATCTAAAGAACTAGTGGATATCCCTATTCAGAGGATAAATACACCCAGTATAAGAAATTATGGTATATGATTGTGGCTAGCAAGATGAATCATAGTTTTGTTAATTTCAGTGCATTGGGGGAGGGTAAGGAGATTCAATTAAGGAATATAATAAAGATAATTTTAATCATCCAACTATCCTAATGAACATAATTTTAACACAAAAATATTTAAAAAGAACACCATATTCAATATCATATATGACACGCAACACTGAACCTAAAAACTACAAGATATTACTATTTAAATATTATCGTTATAACATAGACATTGAATTGGTGGATATGAAAAATATTAACTAAATTATGAAATATATATAAAGTACCTAGTCAATATTAATCTACTAATTAACTATTAATAAATAAATACCCAATTCTCAAAAAAGGTATTTTATGATTTAGAAACACATTCTCATCAAAAATGATTTATTTGATTACTTTTATGAGAAAATATTATATTTAATTTTCTTAAATTATATAAAATTTACTTTATAAAAATAAGATAATTTTTTATATAATAATAAAAAATTATCCTAGGGTGAAATTTTTTAATTCCTCTAAAAATATTTCGTTTAAAGTGAATTGTGAAAAATACCGATTTTTATTGAAAACCGTATTTTGTTTTAATAACTTACAATGAAAAATATTGTATTAAAAATATTTAAAGTTAAAATTAAATCTATTAGTTATATAAAAATAATTTTATATTCATTTTAATAAATTTTATTATTGAATTTGGTATAAATAAATTATTATACATAAAAAGCTTTTTTCTGAAAATTTATTTTTCCTTGAATTTTATGTATTGATTTTAAATTAATTACTAACACTATTAGAACATAAATCAAAAAAATTGGATTACCAATTTTTAATAATGAGGTAAAATTTTCATAAATAGTTCCCTTTTATTTTCTTCTTTATGAATAACACCCATAGTATATCACCATAGTAAGGGTAAATCAAGTAATTAAGGTTAAAAATAAAATGTTATGGACTAGAAAAAGTCCCTAGAGCTTGAATTAATTTTATTTATTGAACATATTTCATCCAAAATCTTCAAATATTCTAATATATGACCATTTTATTTCATTTGGATATGATTTTTACATGTAAATTATTTTATTCATTATCATTAAATTTCACACATACGGATAAAATCATGCTACATTAAGTTATAAATATTTTTTATAAATATATATATATATATATTAATTTTAAGTAATTAAAAAATTACCTTAAATGCATATGCAACACTGACACATTATTTATTAAATTAGTAGAAAAATAAAAAAAATAATTTAAAAAAAATACTACAAGTAATATAATTTGAATAATTTAATACTTCCCACAAACTTTATATATAAATATGATATCTTAAAGGTGTTTTAATTTATTATACTTTAATTCTTACATTTTATTTTAGTATTTAAAGTGAAATTAAATGAATTGTGTAAAAAATAATATTTATGAACTTTTCTATTAAATAATATATTATTAAATAATTTAAATTCAAAAATATATTATATTCATAGAGATGAATTATATATGGTTGAAATCATTAACCATGGTCCATTTATGTGTTTTTTCTACATATGGTGACATTTGGACACTTAAAAAGTGGGAAACATTAATATTGTAGTAATTTTAAAAAAGGGTGAACGAGGGTTTAAAACTAAAAGATAAGGGTGAAAACACAACTAAAACATGTCCAAATTTTACTTAATGAGATTATTTAAACTCATTATTATTTTATATTCCAATTATTTAATATTTTAGACATTTGGGATTAAAATATAATTTATATTAATTAAATACTTTTTGATATTCCTAGAATTCCCCTCCTTTCACTTATAAAAGGACACAACTATCTCTCAATTCGTCCCACCACTTTGAGACATCTAACATTACCAAAAAGTACCCATATCACTTAAGATCACCCTTATTATTGTTTTATTGGGTTTTTTAATTCCAAAATGCCTACCCTGAGTCCAATATTTGGTGATCTAAAGTATGACTACTGAAGAAGAGGCAATTGCCTCTATCAAGTCTTTAAAGATTATTTTTTCTTCTCATTATTCTTAATATTTAGTAACAAATATAAAATAACAAATTAAATATAATAAATATTATTATGGGTTATTATTATTATTTCAAAAACTTTTTCCATCTCATTTAAGTCTTATTAAAAGAAAAACATCGCTCATAAGTATGTACAACTTACCGTCTCCACGTAGCGGTGTAATTCAATTTTCAACACCACATTACATAGATGGTTTTAAGGATTGAAATAATGAATATATATTATATTTTTGTAATAAATGTGATTATATAATTATAATATCATATATACCTTCTTACTATCCAATCATTTGAAAATGATAACGTTGCTCGTACATAAAGGCAGACTATCACCTCCACAAAGTGATGTGATCCGTTTTTCATTTATGCTTTATATGGATGGTAATAATGGATGATTTAAAAAATATAATATATATATATATATTATAAATGATTTATTAAAGTTTAATTTTTATTTACGATTCTTTCTTTCCATCCATCGAAAAGTGAAAACAGCATTCATGTGTTTGGAAGACATAATATCTCCATGAATGGTGTAATTTATTTTTCTATATCTAAATTTTATAGAAAATCAGAAATATAAATATTTATTTATAATATAATATATTAATATCTTGAATAAAATTATAGTGATGATGGAACCATGAGAAATACATAATGACCATGACTACAAAATCAAAATATAAATGAAAAACGAAGTTGTTAACACCCAAAATATGATAATAATAAAATATTAATATCAAATATGAGATGAATTATTTTAAATGTATAATATATGTTATTAGTTTTATGTATATATTTATTTTTTATTTTTATAATAAATCTAAATTTATACTACATTTTAAATGAACACACGAGTTAAGTGAAATATGAGGTAAGGGATTCTGTCTCAATTTTATTTTATAGAAGAATATTTTAATATTATTCATGAAGTTATTTTATGTGGTGTATTAAATAAATATTTGAGTTATTTGACATGAATATATATTTATTCATTATATTAATGGTTGAATTCATGTTACTCTTTCAAGAGGAATGTTTAAAAGAAATATTGATATTATTTCTCTTTTTGAATCTGTATATTTTTCTTCCATGTCCATATTTTTTCAAAATTGATATACAAAAGTACTTATTATTAAATAATTAATTATTTGAGAAAAAATTTATACTTAAAATAATAAATTTTTTGAAATTAATCATCCTATTATTTTCCTAAAAGTACCTTTTCCATTTTCTTTACAAATAATTAAAAGGACTTTTTCTTGTATAAAAATTTAACAAAATTTCCCTCCACTAATTTATTTTTAAAATAATTAGATTCATCTATAAGATTTTAATGATTTTTAAATGAAAAATAATTATTAAATATTATTTTAAAATTATCATTACCATTTTATTATATTGTTTAAAATAATTTATTTTATAATAAAATATACTTTTCAAACATTCATCTCTCATCTTTGGATTTATTTTGTGGACATTAGTAATCACATAAACATAAACATTCTTATGATCATTAGTCATTAAATTTATATAAGGTATCCATATACAATTGTATTATTTGATGTTTTTATTGACTGGGAAAATATTAAAAAATCATCATTCTTTACTCAATAACGATATTCACTCATAAAGAATATTGTCTATGAATTAAATTAATCATTAAATATATGAAGAATTAATTTTACATAATGTAATAGGTGGGGTAAGAAATTTTATATCCCCTTAATGAATTGATGGGTCCCATGAGAAAAATCAGTAAACTAGAATTAAATGGGGTTTTGGTGTATACCTACGAATAGTTTTAAACTATCTTGGAACAAGGCCTATATGGCATAGATTTTATGATCTCTGAGATCATGAAACTTCTATTAATAATTTACCTCATATATGAATTATTTATTATTTTATATTAGAATATTCTTTTATATTATCTAGGGATTCATTTTGTGCTCAATATATTGATTATTTGGCATGTGTTTTCAGTTATTTACTTTTCCATATTGATTATGTGTTATTCACTTGTGGTAACTTCCACTGTAAATTACCCTTATTGAGAATCTGGGCTCACCCTTTTTCTTCTTTTATTTTCACTTAGGATGTGAAGAATGATATTAAGAAAAATATCAAAGAGTGAATAATTTTTTATCATATTATGTATTTTATATTTCTAATGTAATATGGTAATAATTTATGTTTCTAGATTTATAATACTATTAAATTGTTCAATCCTACATAGTGAGATCCATTGGGTCTCTAAAAATTTCATAAAGTAGACATTATCTATGGGTTACTAGATTTGGGGTCATAACTACAGGTATTAGAGAAAGTTTAGTAGATACTTCATGAACTAGATTTTGGAAAACATAGAATATAGAACGTAACCCTATGCTAAACTTTGTGTATATCCCCCAAATACACAAACTTTATGATTTATATGATGATAGTATATTGATTTTAGGTACCATTATGGGTTGATATGTATAAAGATAATAATAATTTTAAAATCACATATACCCATTTTGAGGTTTTATGTGATTAGAGTTTATCATGAATAAGGATATTTTGGGTAATTTATGGTTATACAACCCTTTGGTTTAGTTTATGTTTTAGTGAAAATTTTATTTTAGGAATAATTATTTTATATTTTTAGGATATATTTTTAAAATTATTGATAACAATAATGGTTAATATGATCATTGATGTTAATGTAATAATAGTCAGGTAAGATTATTTGATTTTGTCGAAAAATAAGTTTTAGTGATTTAAAAGTGATTTGATAATTAATATTATTTTTAAGGTTTTAATCATATTGGAAACATTATAGTTTTATAAAAATGATAACCCTATATTATTTTGACAACTCATCACACCCGGTAAGGATGTGGGGATTCAACACACAACTAAAGGGAGATAAGGGTGTTATGCCTACCATCAAAGAACCAGATTACATGGTTAGTATGAAATTTTTTAAAATTATTTTACGTTTTAATATTGAGTAAATTTTTGTAACCAAATTATAGGATGAAATATTTCTTAATTTTTGGGATTTTGATGTGATTGATGAAATTTTAGGAGATTTTTTATTTGGTTAAGGTATATACCTAACCTTTTGGTTTAACATAATAGATTATTTATGGAGTAATGCTATTAAATTTCTAAAGTTGAATTTTGAAGGTTTTAAGATAACCCTTGATGTTAATAATTTATTTAATTTTGTGGTCATTGAGGTTCACTAGGATTAAGGGTTATTTATTTTTGAAACAATATAAGTTTAGTCCTTGATGTTATTGTGTAAATTTCATGCTAAAAATTATTATTTCTTCATATGATGGATTACACATTTTGGTTGTTATCATAACTTGTGGTAACAATTTCTATTATGGATAAATTAAAAATACAATAAGAATAGATTTTTTATCTTTATTTAGATTATGTGAAATATTATATGTTTATTTTAGTGCTTTAGGCATAAAAAAAATTCATCTAAAATACTAGTAATTTGGGGATAAAAATAATATTTTGGTGAAAATTAATTAAAGGATGAAATTTAACATGTCACATAAGTATATTACCTTATGTTTTCTGTATAAATAGAAATAAAATTCCTAAAATATAAGAAAAAAATCTTGAATAGAAATATTATCTTATTTCCTTCATTTTGGATGAATCAATGGTTATTTTTACACCACTTTGGTTTATGGTTTTGTGGTCATGAACATTTTTATGATCATTCACTTTATTTTGATCAATGATATTTTCCACTCTCCATTATTCTTTAGACATTATTACTTTATTATATGTCAATATTTTAAAATCCCACTAATTTTCTCCTATTTGTAATCCTAGATATTTTATATTCCATAAGACCATTACATCCCTTTACCACTTTTCAAGAGGATGTTTTTTAACTATTCTTACAAAGTGGGTTTTACCAAGAGTATATTTCAAATTTAAAACCCTTAGTACCATGAATAGAATTAAATCGTGAGGTTGAAATTTATTAGAGGGTGGGGGGGATAATGAAATATGGGTGGGGGATAATGAAACACATAAATATTTAAAAAAAAGTACTATATTCAAAGAGTATACGTTATCATACACCGAGCCTAATAAACCAAACAATATTTTTAATAAAATGTGACTATTATAAACTAATTGTTGAATTTCTATATATGAATAGTAGTAACTAAATTTTAATATATATATATATATATAAATGACCAAATCAATATAATTTGTTTTGTTAAACCACTATAAATAGTTACCCAATTTTTAGTAAAGTTATTTTATACTTTGGAAACACGTTTTCTTCAAAAATTATTTTTTATTACTTTTTCTGATGAAATATTATAGTTAATATCTAGAACTTAAAAATATTAAACTTAAAAAATAATATCATTTATTATGTTAGAATATAAAAATAATCTTAGGGTGAAATTTTTATATTTTGTTGGAATGATTTAGATTCTAATGAATAGTAAAGGCCCAATTTTTTTTTGAAAAAATTTTTTTTGTTTCAAAAACCTAAAAATTTAAATTTTCTTTTAAAATTATTTCTCTCATGTTATGAATGATTTAATAAAATTAATTTTATTCCTTTATATTATTTAATTTTGTAAAAACATTTTTATACATAAAATGATTGTTTTTTGAAAATATTTTTTTATTTTCATTTTTTGTTTTAATTTAAAATTAATTAATTCTACCTATAAAAATTAAATAATAAAATATAGAATATATATTTTAAATCAAGAATTTCATATTTATAATATAGGTCCGCTATATTTTTGATGATTATGCATAGTAACCATAGTAAATAATTATCACCATGGTATGAGTAAATTTTAAAATTAAGGTTAAAAACAATATGATACGACAAGAAAATAAACTCAAATATTTCATTAATTTCATTTTATGAACCTATATTATTCATAATCATAACACATTAAAATAAATAATATTTTTTCCATTTAGCTATGATTTCGACCTTTATATTAATTTATTTAAAGAAAACATCAAATACATTCTATTTGTTTTACTAAGTTTTAAATTTCGAAATAAGGATAAATAGAAGATATGTTAATTTTTAAATAGATATTTTAAAGAAAAATATTTTTTTATTATGATAATTTTTTTTCAATTTTTAGTTGTGATATAGTTACAATAAATTCTTAAGAAACACTAACATAATATTTATTCAATTAACTGAAAAATAAAATAAATTATTTGAAAAATATAAAAGGGAAATAATTTTAATAATAAAAAGTATCCAAAATATTATATATATATATATATATATATATATTTATATGAAAAATGGCATATGTTTTAATGGATTATATTGGAATTAAAGTTTTAATGTATTTAAATTCCAATTAATTGAATATTAACAAAAATGAAATTAATGATATTAATAATAATTAATATTTTATTAAATGATTTAAAATTGATAAAAATACTATATTTAGAAAAATTAATGGGATATTTTTTAAAAAAATCATCTATGGGCCTTTAAGGGTCAGTTTTCCTCATATTGTTTTATTTTGACCATTAATGTGTGGAAAAATTTAAAAATGCGATAATGATACAATGGGTTAAAGAAGGGTTAAAAATAAAAGGTGTGGGTGAAGAAATAAATAAAATTATCGAAAAAAAAATATTTTCAAGTATTTAGACTCATAATAATATTTTATTTTAATTATATCAATTTTTATTCACTTTTACATAAAAATAATTTATATTAATTAAATACTTAATGAAATTCCAAGAATTCCCATACCCTCACTTATAGAAGGATACCCCTCTCTCCAAATTCTAAATACCACTTTGAGATATATAACACATCCAAACCAAGAAAATTTCTATTATAAACACCCTTATATATGTTTTAAAGGTTCTATTCATTCCAAAATATTGATCCTAAGTCTCTTAATTAGAGATCTAATCGAATTCTACTGAAGACGAGGTAATTGTCATTATAGAGTCTTTCAAGTTTATCTCTTATTATAATTCAAATTTATATATTGTAAACATCATAAAATAATATCTCTAGTATCTTAAATATTATTATATTTCATTGTGTTTATGGTAAAACAATTTCCCATCTCTTTTTCATCCAATAAAAAGTGAAAACATTGATCGTGCATATGTACAAATTACCCTCACCATAAAGTGGAGTCATTTGTTTTTTATCAACACTTTAAATGGATTTTTATAAATATAAAACTAAAAAATATATATGATATTTTGAAAAAAAACATTCTTCTTTAATTATAATAACACATATACCTTCTTATATTTTAATCCATTGGAAAATTATAACTTCGCTCGTGCATATGTGTGGACTACCACCTCCACATAGAGATGTGATCCATTTTTGATTTCATATTTATATGGATGGTAATAAGAGTTGAGCAAATTAATATATAAGATATATATGATAAAAATAATCCTAGATTGGTGAATTATTATTTATATTTTTTCATCAATTGAAATTTGAAAACAACACTCATGCATACGTACAACCCACCATCTCATTGAAGGAAGTAAAATATCGATATATATTGAATATATATATGAAATTTATAAATTGAATAAAATTATATATATGATTTAACCATGATAGATATGTGAGGAATGAGACTACAAAATCAAAATATAATTGAAAAATGAAGTAGTTAACACTCAAAATAATTATAATACTAAAATATTGTTAACAAACAGGTGAAAACTTGTCATAATATGATTATATATAATATTATAAATATATATATAGTTTTTATTTTATAATTATACAAAATATAAATTTAAACATGATGTTAAATGAATGTACAAGAAAATTTGAAAATTAAGTAAATTATATTGTCTCAATTTCCTTTTATTGAGGTATATTCTAATGGTATGCACCATGTTCTTTTATGTGGTGCATATGCTTTCTATTTTCAGTATTTAACAAAAATATATATTTATTCATGAAGATTAATTATTTAATTCATATTAATATTTCAATAAGAATGTTTAGATGTAAAGCTGATCTTATTTCCCTTTTTGATCGGGTATATTTTTCTTCACATCCATATTTTTCCATTAGTTCTTTACATAAGTCCTTTTATTACTCCAATGATTATTTAAGGAAATTGTATGTTAAACATGAATTTTAAAGGGTTTTAATCGAATATTTATTATTTTTTTCCAAAAATGTCATTTTCAACTTTCATTACAAAAAAATAAAATAGAATGTTTGTGTATGTATACAACATTAATGAACTTCCCATAGTTATAACTATTTTACACCCTTTAGATTATTCTATAAAATTTCAATGATTATGAAATGGAAAATAATTATGATATCTAATTTTAAATGTTTCATTTTTATTTTTTCAATTCTTTAGAAAAATTTATTTTATTATAAAATCAACTACTCAAATAGTTATCTCTCAACTACTGATTGATTTTGAGAACATTAACAATAACTTGATAAATTCACTTTATTTTGATCATTAGAAATTAAATTTCACTTAAATATTAATATTATTTGTATCATAGATATGATTATAACATAATAAATATACCATTTTTATATATATTGTTTTCATTGACTATGGAAACAATGATAAATATGCATTAATTACTCAATACATATATTTGTTGACAATGTATTTTATTTATGAATTTAATTGATCATTTAATATATGAGGAATAAATTGGACAAGAAGTTATGGTGGGGTCCAGAAATTATATAGCCACTCAATGAATTGAAAGGTCTCATGAGACAAATCAGTATTCAAGAATTAATTGGGGTTTTTTGTATACCTACCCATAGATTTAAACTATTTTGGAACAGGGTATTTATGTTTTACATTTCATGATGTCAGAGATAATGAAATCCAATATTAATAATATCCATCATTTAAAGTTTAGTTATTATTATCCTTGATATTACTATTTTGATATTATATAGGGATGTAATTTTTTCTCATGTTATTAATAAAATTCCTTATGTTTCTAGTTATTTAAATATCTATAATGATCATTACATATTTAATATTGATAAATTATACTATATATAACACTTAATAATAATATGATCTCACCCTTTTATTTTTTTCGTAACCCACAATATATAAATAGGGATACAATGATTAATATCAAAGATGAATGGATTTTTTAATGCTATGTATTTTATATTTATAATGTAATATGATAATCATGTTACTATCTAGATTTCCTAAATTTCTAAACTGGTCAATTTTATATGGATAGATTAGTTGTATCCGTGATAATATAATTATGTAGAACCCATCTCTAGGTTTTTGGACTTGGGGTCTTTACAAACATTAATAAAAAGGAATGGGGGCCTTTTCCCTTTAGATTTAATCATTCTTAGGTTAATCATCCATAGTAGAGAAGGATTGTTTGGAAAGTGTGGGATACTTCTAAATTTATGGATAACCTACATTATTATGTTTATAATATAATGGTAATTAAATCCATGTTTAGAAATTTGAGACAGAGCATCCTCTCTAAAATTGAAGGGGTATTAAATCATTGTAAAATAAGGATGAAGATCTTCAAAATATGAATGATGGGTATTTTAACTTAGATCATTTTAATAATGAGGTTTAGATGTCTATTAATCATACTGATAAAATATCCTTAAAAGAGATAGCCCTGAAGGAAAAATTTAGAGTAAAATGGTTAATATAGGGGGACCGGAACATAAAACTCTTTAATGGTCTAAAAATGGTTAGGAAGGATTCAAATCATATTACTTATCTAAAGAATAGAAGTGAAATTATCACTGGATTATAGAATATCAGAGATCATATTTTGAAATACAATAAACGACTTTTCAATAATGTAATATCCTTTTATCTTACTGATTTTAGAGATATTATACCTTGAAATTATTGATTCCATGGAAAATGTGATGCACACAAGTATACTGGAATTGATGTAGGTCAAAGATGCTTTCTTATTTCTTAATTCATGTAGTTTTCCTAGTCCTTAAGGGTTCACCAACATATGTTTCTAGGAATAATGTGATATATTTCACTATGAATTAATGAAAATTATTCCAATCTCTTGAAGGAATTGAATTCTTCCTATGTGTTGAAATTTGATTTTTTGGTTCCTCTCCCTATATATGATGATGTTTATTTCATTAGTTACATCAGAAATTTTTATTTTACTGACTCTTTGAATAAAATTATTAGGAATATCATGAATACATAGATATCAACAATTATTTGTTTGGTGGTTTCACCCAAACAGTATAGCTTTGTAAATGGATGGAATATTCTAGATTTTCTTCTTACTTCCTCTGAAAGAAAAAATCTTCTCATAGAGTGTTCGAGGAATTTTATAATTTCTCAAAAACATTATATGAGGATGGATTTTGGTACCATAAATTAAAAATTCATGTCTATAATTATATAGTGTTTTTTCTTCCATGATCTATTTAATGATTTGATTATACACTTCACTAAAGTATTGGGAATATAAACTTTGGTTAATGGTAGTCATGAAGGTTTTTTTTATTTTATGGTATTATGTAAATATACCTTCTTTCTAAAATTTTATTTAGAACTACAGATGGCTATTTAAGAAGGTGAATTAATGTGTAAAAGGGATATCATAAGATCATACAAATTGGGAGAGGGGTGATGATATCCTCTAATCAAATTTCTATTGATGACCTTAATTTTTTTATTCAGAAAGGACTATAGAAAATTAACTCTCTCAAGGTGGTTTATGAACACTATGTATTCATTTCAGATTAATGCATCAGCTAAAATAAATATCAGTCCCTCTTCTTTAAACATTTTATCTTCCATAGGAAATAATTATTGAGATATGTCTCATCATTGTTTAGGGATTTCTTCCATTCCAATATATGGTTATACCCTTTTTTTACATCCAAAAATCCCCACTCATTTTGGAGATATCTCTGCCAGTATAAAATATCATCTCCACATATAGAAGGGTAAATCCCTATCACTAATAGGGATAATTCCCCTTGTTAACGGGATTTCCATTCCAAAACTAGTGTAACCTTTTATGGTATATAATTGGTCTTATTCCTTGGTTATGAATCTTATTTAATGTTTTCAAAATTTCATTTAGAGTGGATCAGTATTTTAATTCAAGGAAGTTAATGTAAAATAGAATATCAATTGTAAGACCCTTAAGAAGAGAGTCTGGGAATCAAGAACTTGTAATTATTAAATGATTCATTTCAAACTCATTTCCTTTGGGTGATCATCATAATAGATATTGTGAGTAATAAATTCTTAATGAATAGATTTTTAATATAAATGTTTATGGGAATAATCATTATTTATTTACACCCATATGGATTGTATTAATTGAACCACTCAATTTTGATGAATCAAAATAGACGGGTGGCCTATTTGAATTCTAATATACAGTTTTATTGTGACAATTGGATGGACACTCCTCTGAATGAGACCATTAAAAATAGGATTATAATCACGATATCAAGATAAATGATCAAATATGTCTACTTATTGATTTTTTAACCATCTATAATTAGGTAGAATATATATAATTACAATTTTATTCCCATTAAGGATATATTTTTCTAGCATCCAGTGAGGAATGAAACTGTCACATGTTATATGTATTATAACTTTTCCATGGGAATACCTATGGAAAATCCTTCTTGGCTTTATACTTTCTCTAAATCTTGGATTGAACACTCATGGTTTACTATCATTTTATAGGATTCCAATGATATAATTTCTGCATATGACTTTTTAATGAGGTATGGGAAGTAACATTCAACTATGCTCAATGTTATCAACACTATTAATGACTCCCTCAAAAAAAATTATTCTAAATTTTTTTTCATGGAATTATGGAATACAATTTATGAAATATTTGAAGTGGTATCCTTTAATGAAGAGGAAATATCATCTTTTTTTTTGTGTGAACTCCATGAGGGGTCAGTTAATCTAAAGAACGTTATTTAGAGACCTATTTTCATGGTATTTCATCGTATGTGATGGAGTAGCAACTGAAATAGGTTTAATGGGCATCCCATCGAGGTAAACTCCTTTATGAGAAACAATCTCATTGTGATTTGAGTAGTAGAAAACAGAAATATTAAAAGGGAAGGAAAATTAATCAATGAACTATCTAATATTGGTAGGATAAATATTTGATGTACTTATAGACGTAATTATGGATTCATACCTAATTTTTGGAGTCCTTCAATAATAGTTTGGATTAAAATTAATATAAATGGTTCTTCCATGGGTAATATTGGACCTTAAAGTTGTGGTGTAAATTTTAGTGACTCTAATGGAGGATCCATATCAGGATTCACAAATGAATATGGGGGAAAAAGATCATACAAAGATTAGATGTAAGGTGTCATCCAAGAAATACATTTTTGTAGAATCAATAGTTAGATAAAGACATCGCTTGTACTGTATTACTCATTCATTGTGCATGGTATCATGCTCAATATTTCATCTCCCTATTAGAGGCATGTCGCGACATGTGATAACTACCTTTAATATTGTAAGAAAACTGATTTCATTGTTACACATATTTAGAGAGAATAAAATTTTATTAATAAAAAACTTTCCAATATGGGGGCCAGATCATGGGTTTATCAATGGATTTTGAAATTTATATAGTTTTTTATAGATCCTTTATTTTGTAAAATTTCCAAAACTCAATATTTTTTTCTAAATTTTGAGTCCTAAAGAATCACTATGTGGGGGATCTTCATTAATCTTACATATATGATTTAATTCCTACAAACTAATATTTTATTACATTTTTTTCAATTTCATCAAGGAAAAATAATCTTTTAGATTAAAATATTTTTCCTTGTTGAAATGTTTCCTAAAAAAATATATCATTATTAAGAATAATTCACATCCACTTAAAGGATGTTCTACCCTCATTGTCCATAATTTCAATTCCTTATAATGTTAACTTATTTAGAAACCTAATTTTGTGTTATCTTAGGTTTCCATTATATTTCCCTTCTCCTCTATTTTAATTAATTTTATACTATCCTTTTCCAAGTGATAGAATTCAAAAAAGGAATTTTAAAATATAAAAAGGGATATTCAAAAACCACAAATATTACTTTAGGGTTACACGTTATATTTATTTTTCTCCCAATTTTTATATATGATTATCATTTATTCATTCCATATGTTGCATAGTTTTTCATTAAAAATATAACTATATGAATGTACCTTTATTTTTTTGGTTCAATACATGTTTTATATTCCCTTTTAAATTTCCACTTTTAAGTAAATCTAAAGGGACCTTTTTGATATCTCATTTAAGGTAAATTTTCACCTCTATAAGATATTTCTCACCATGAATCACTTTTTAATACCACCATTATTTTACTAAAAAACATCATAGTTAAATTATGGTATAATGAGAAATAATAAGTTATTTCATTCATTAAATTATCCCATTATCATTTTGAAAATAACCACCTATGTAGTTAATTTGTTTCTTACTTCTCCATGATATTTCATAATAATTCTCCTACATTATAACTGAATGATAAAAAACTATGTTTAATTATTAAAATATTAACATCCAAAATGATTTAATTCCTTATTATCTTATGAATATATATTATATAGACTTCATTTATTCTTGGAGGAAATATTTTGAATACCACCTCTTTATCATGGATTTTTTCATGATTATTCTTTAAGAATTATTTATTTTACTAATGTAGAAAACATTTAGTGATGGGTGGGCTTAGGATTTTATATCCATCCAATTATTTGGGTAATGTTTTCATCTCCTGAGATATCATATATAGTTCATGAGTGATTAGTATAAGTGCACCACATCATGTGACGAGTGGGAAAAAATTATATATCCCTCTAATGGATTTAATAAAGTTTTACATATCATGAAATAATATAAAATAGAATGGGGAGTGATCCTAATCCACTATGATACTATCTACACTATGATGGTCCTTACAGTGAACCTTGACTTCTTTTTATGATGTCACTTTTTATGTTATTGACACATATTTATGATTCCATGAAATTATGATATCCTTTCCTTTTTCTATGTTTCAATGAATATAAAAAACTATCATGTCATATTACATGATTTTTATTTTGATAATAAATATCCTTAGTTCATTATTTATGCACAACTCTTATAATTCCATATACCATTCAATAATAAATTTCCCCCATCTCATATTTTCTCATTTTCTTATTATCTAACACTTGATGAAAAGTTGATAAGGTTTTTCCCTAACTAAGAATTTTAGATCACGTCATTCTTATTTTCCCTCCCAAGGATACCAATATATGTAAAAAATTTGAAAATTCAATAAGGGGATCTAGAAGAGTTTGATAATGGGTATGTGTTCATAAGTTTTGTAAAATAAGTTTCCTATATAACTTTTCCACAAAGACACTAAACGAAAAGGTCTCCAAACTATGGTATCGTTTTTTTATATTTAATTTTTATGTTTTAGTAATAATTTAAAATAATGATATATTAACTTGGATTTCTATATACAGGTCAGACATTCCAGGATCCCTTGTGGAATTACATGATTTTTATTTGTTTTTCCAGTGAAATCCACCATATTTATTATCTTGTGATTCTCATGACACTTTTCATAAACCCATGGGAACTAGGGATTCACCTTAGGTAGGTCATGAGGCAGCTCAGGTATATGGTTTAGGAAATATCATAAGAGTGTTCATGAAAAAATTGTATCAAATTAGTCTTTTTTTATTTTAGATATCAGGTTGATTGGAGTAGAATCATATAAACTCAATAACAATGTATAGGGAGAAAGTCAAGAATTTTTATTCACCTTGAGCCTAATGTTTCCACCTGAAGATGGTTTCTTAGTTTGGGATTATGTTATTTATTTTTTGTAATTTTTTGATCGGTTTATGTTTTTTAGGGGATGGAACTGGGAGTGAACTAATGGCACACATTGATCTCACATGGCCTAAAAAATCATGTGGATAAATAATGTATTGTATTACATGATTCCCATTCGCTTATGCATGATTGAAAAATATGTTTCAAAGCCATGTAGTGAATTCATGAATCACCACTTGTCCCTATCTGGGAAGTTTTTTTGTTATGTGTTTTTATTATTTTTATGGATATATATATGAGAATTGATTTTAAATGAAAAATGATTTTTTTGGAAAATGATAAATACAGTTTGAAGATGAAAATGGTTTTTTGAAGGAAATGTGAGGTTTTGTTATTTGAAAACTATTATTTGAAATTTAAAATGGTAATTATATTGGGTTCTATAATGTGAAATAGAAATTTTGTTTTTTAAAAGAGTTCTTTTGATACTATTTTAGTGTTATGACTTAGTATTGTAGAAATTTATATTTTGAGATAAAATATTATTTTAGGATAGGATTGGATTAAGATTTACTTTTTTATTTCTTATCTTCATTTTTATTTTATTTTGAGTATTTCTTCAGGAAATATCTTGAAGGATAATCGTATGTTTGTTCATGTGTATGACTGTACAAGGTCTCCTAATAGAGTGGTGGAGATGATACCTTTTTGGTTGTATCATACCTTTCTTAGTGATAGAGGTCTTCTAGAGGCTATATTGTGGAAAGAAGAAATTGAAAATATTTTCCAATATCTAGGACATCATGTAGCCTTTAGGGTTAAGGTTGTATCATTTCTATTCAAGGGAATAGGTTTGGATTGTTCTAGGTTCATATTTACATCCATGTTATAAGATGTAATTACATGGGTGATTTTCAATATCACATTCTTTAAATGGTTTATTCCTAAATAGGTGAAGTTGTGGAACGTGGAATAGATTATGGGTCTTTAATAAGGACAATGAATAGTGGATGAGTATGTCTAATTTTTCAATGATATGTGTCATTTTTTTCAGATATGGGTTTAAATGTATTTTTATAATATCATCTATTTATTAAGGGTCTTCATCCATAGATCAGTTATTTAGTTTCTTCATCTTGGGAATTTTCTTTCAAGGAGTCAGTGATGGAGGCATTTTTTTCAAGTTGGTTACCTAAGTATTGAACATAATATGGTAAAATTGATATTACTTTATACTAGTGAAGTTTCCCCACCATGTGATATGTGAAAACAAAAAAGGAACCTACTCTAGAGGATTCTCCTTTATCAATTGCTGCTCCCACCTGTGAATAAGCACATGGTTGTGAGCTTCAAGTGTGTTTATTTATAAAATTACAATTATTTTTATTGTATTTTTCTAAAGACTTATGATAAGTGTGGTAAAAATTTGAATCTTTAGAGATTTTATGGGTGTGGATCTTGATAGAAAAATTAATCCCATGTCAAATCTAGAATCTCAGTAGAACACCTATTCATTCTCCTGAGGTAAGCCTTGTTTCCTTTTATTATTTTGTACTTCCTCTTCCATTGAATTGTTTTTTTGATCTCCATGTTTCAATTTGGTAATTTTGTGTAATTATATTTATTCGAGACATATGATTCCAATGTAAATAAAAAATTATGATTTCGATGAGTGGAATATTTGGTCCCATTGATTTAAATTCCGTGTTGTGTTGGTGGAGAAAAATTCATGTGTGATGTATTATTGAACATCAATGTTAGTATATTCATAAATAATGGGGAGATTTACATTTGAACTTAGTTTCAGTTATCTCCAGAGTTCATCGGGTGTTACATTTAGAGTTAATAATCATGCCATGGTTGGTAGTTTTTTTCATTTTTTTAGTTGATTTGGAGGATCACATTCTGGATGATCATTTTTTTAGTTAATAATACTTACCATTTTATTTTTTTATAATTAAGTGAGTTTCAAGGGGAAGAAAGTTTTATGTTTGTGATTTTTTTTCACACCACTAGCCCATTTTTCTTTGTAATTGTTTTTTATTTTTTTATGAGTTGTTTGTTGAGTTTTAGGAAAAATCCTCATAGAATTTATAAATTTTCATGTTTTTGGATAGGTTTCTATCTTTATACATGGTTAGTGACAATAATTTTGGGGAAAATATGAAACTATCTTTACACATGGGGTGTATTCAGTTAATTTTCTTCTTTAATTGTTTATTCTACATCGGTAGTGCATCATTGAGTCTAAAATGTGTGAGGCGTATGTGAAATTGTGTAAAAGCACAAGGGTTGTGATATCTAGTGCATGAAAAAATTATGGTTATAGGAAAGAGTGTGGATGTTGTGAAGGAGTGTCTATAATTATAAAAAAATAATGGTTGGGGCACATTTTGAAGGCTATATAGCCAAATATTGAATGGGAGGTTTTTTTATCTAGTAGATGGTGTATAACTAGAACAAGGTCCAGTAATATGTAAAACTAAAGAATGAATATTTGACATAACTTTAATAATTTAGGGTCTTCCCTATTTACCATTTTTATATAATAATGTAAAGGGGTTTATTTTTCCACATTTCATTTGATGAAACCTAGGTAGAGTCCTTAGTAAATTTCCCTCCATCATCTCATTGATTTTTATTCTTTTTGTTTTGTTTTTTTGGTCATTATTTCCATGGGAAGCCTTTTTCTCCCTATTCTCCTGATAAATTATTGTTTTTCACTTCTTCAATAGATTTTTTACATCTTAGATGAACCTTAATGTTAGTGTATGATTATTTGAGTGGTTTGTTTTTAGTTTTAGGGTGCATAGTTAGTCTATTAGACTTTTTTATTCCTTTTTCTGAATTTTTTATCATTCTCAAACACCGTTGTGGTTGTTTTTTTCATCAGTTTCCTAAACATAACATTCCATGAGAATCTTGTATCTTTATAAATTCATTTTACATTGAATTAGCAATTTTATTAGATTTTTAAATTAATTTTCAAGATAACAAAGATGGATATTTTATTTAAAATGGGTTTGATCCATATTTTATAAAGGTACATTCCTCGTATTAAATGTTTATTCTTGATAGGTGTTGGATAAAATGACCAAGTTCATCATTGAATGTATTTTTTATTATTTAATTATTGGGTGGAGTTTAATAAAATTATGTCAGTTGGTTATAATTGGAAATTATGGTTTCCATAGACTCTCACAACATTTTAGGTTTTTTATGGTTTTGATTAGAAAATAACTATTATTGGGTGTTTTGTTTAGTGTGTGGCCTTTTTTTCGAAACATTTAATTTAAATGGAATTTTTTTATACATGTTTAATATGTATATACCTATATGTATTTGAATGTGAATATATATGTAGCACCCTCAGTTTCTGCTATGCAACCCTATTTTTATTCTTATTATGTATAAAAGTATAAGGTTGATGTTTGGGAGATTTGGAGAATTTTTAAAGTGTTTTTAGGGTTTTATTAACGGTGCACTGGTGGTGCATGGTTTTGGAAAACCTTGAAACACTTGCCAAAAACTATGAAAAGTGATATAGGGGCAGAGGGAGAAGCACATGAGTTACACATGGTTTTTCCAAACCATGAGGAAGTCTAGGATAAACCACACTGTGTGGTGAAAATATTTGATAGAGATCTTTGGAATGGTTGGAACACAGTTTAGAAGCTGTGTGATCCATCCATACAAGGTCTTTCTTAAGACATAAGTAAGAGCATTGTTGGCACATAGTTTATCTACCCGTGTGACTAAACCATGTGCAGGTTCAATCATAGTTCCTTAAAAATTGGATCTATGATGGCTTAAGGTTTTGATGTCACACCCAAAATTTTAATTCCATTATTTTTTTCAAATCCTCTTTTGGTTCTTATCTTTCTCTCATTTTTTGGGTGTTCCGGGTTTAAATTTTTGGCATATTCTGTGTTTTTGATCTATTACCTTAGTCTTGGGGGTCATTAATGGTACATGGCCTCCAATTTTTTCAAATGGATGGTATAAGGTTTAGGTGGTTTAGAGTTGGATTTGTGACACTCCTAGTGGCACCCCTTATGGGTTAATGTAGATACCCGAATCTTAACGTACATGGAAATTACATTACTTTTGCGGAATACTTAGTACATAACAAAAACACACACACAAGGACCGTAATAGTTTAGTGTCTTTGGAAACTCGGAATATAATCTTCTAATCGTGGTGAAATATCTTCAACATCTCCCAAAAAGATCTTCCTTTTTTTTATACCTAAAACCTTTATTTATATCTTGGGGAAAAGAAAATATAAAAGGGTGAGCTCAAATGCTCAGTAAGGGTAAACAAAATAAATATCAATCACATCATATACATAAGAACATAGCTTTTGGAAATCTTAACCTGCAAAAGAAATCATAATTTCATAACATGGGATAAATCATAGTAGTGAAATGTAATCACAATAATCATAACTTAAAACATGAAGCTTTGTGGCATACACACATAATCATAGGGAATCATTTCTTATTAGTCAAGACTCATTGACAAGACTATCTTAGTGGACAAAGTCCATTTCTGAACCGAGTTCACTCCTCGTTTCAATCCGGTTTCACTGAACCGGTTTAACCTGCCGTTCCAGCCATGTCTATCTCATGAGATATAAAATCTTTACCCAATGCATTGGAGGGAGATATAGGTCCCACCCATCTCATAATGATACCATTCTTATGTGTTCCACAAAATCATAACGCATACATCATTGCATAACCCATGTAATAAAAATGGGATTCTTAAGCATCATGACATCATAAAATAATTCATATAAGATAAAGGAATTCATAAAAATAATTCCATCACAACATAATCAAATAAATTTAATAATAGGGGTAGAAACAGAACCCTATATTATCTTAGATGGAAAATAATTTTGATAAAACACTTGAACTCCATTCTTGAGGAAAATATCATTTTTACTTCAAAAACACTTTTCCTTTCTTAACATGTCATACAATTATAAACTAAAAGAAGTTGATTAAAAATAAAGTTGAAAACTTGTAAAGGAATCTTCTTGGAAATAATGTTTTAAAAATCCATTCATGCCATATAAGTTAAAAAAAACATTCTTCTCATACTTTTGTCAGAAAAGTCAAAAAGTACCTCGTACGAAAAACGACAAAAGATTCCTTTCATATCATTTACTAAAAACTCTCCGAAGGGTAAAATTGGATATAAACTATTGTAGAAGGATATAAATATAACATATTGAGGAAACATGGATGTGCATGATAAAATACACCCCAGTAAATACCAAAGTATAAACAATCTCGGATAAAAATGAGATTGTGATATTTTCCCTTACCTTAGGTCTGATTTGCTTCGTAAGTGTCTGAACCTCCTGTATAATGATTTAAATAATATCATTGACTTATTACAGAATCATACTCATTGTTATGATATCATATATGGTTCACTTATAACATTATTCTACCCGTTCTTTTGTAAATTCCATGTTAAAGAGCGTTTTGGGTAAAATCGTTTTATTTGTCGTCCGTGTTATGACTTGTAATTATTCATATGATTACTTAGATCATGATTACTTAATTCCAGAATATAAAACATGATTTATATATAATATATATTCATAATATACATATATATAATAGATCAGTAAATGGAAAGAAATACACCATTCATGGAGACGGTAGGCCGTACGTACGCATGAACGCTGTTTTCGTTTCCTTATTGAGTTGAATGGAATTAAGTAGATGGCATACATATATATACAAATAAATCCAGTATCATTATTATTTCATATATTTCATGATTACTTATTATATATACTTTATAATCATTCATGAATGGTTAACGTGGAGAATGAATCTCATCACGTCGTGGAGATGATAGTCCGTACGTATGCACGAGTGATGATATCGTTCTCATGATCGTGGAATTGTATTGGATTGTATGTATACTATTTCAGAATCAATATCAATTTACAATAATCATATATAGTTATTATTTACACCATTATACCCATCCAAGTAAGGTGGGGGTGGAAAATAGATTACACCACGGTGTGGAGACGGTATTCCGTACGTACGCACGCGCGGTGATTTCGTTTTCCGTAGGATGGATAGATGGTGAAATAGGGTTGTTTCATAATTATAATAACATATCAGTATATTATTGATACTGATGTTATTACTTCATAATGAAACAACCTAACAAGAAGAAGTGGAAGAAGAAATAAAGTTGAAAGAATCGGTAACGGACATAACCTCTTCTTTGAAGCGCCTCTTTGAGATCTCCTTTTAGGGCACTATAATTGGTCTTTGAAGAAGACCAGAACCTCTAGGATGTTTCTAGGGAAGTGTATAATGGAATTTTTCAGGGTTTTTCCGAGATTGAAGGCTCAAAGTGGTGTGAGGAAGGGAGGGAGGTGGTGCCCTTTTATAAGGGAGGAGAGGGGCTCCTTTGGAAAAACTAAAAACATTATTTTATTATAAAGCCAAATTCGGTTTTAAATAGATAAAAATTGAGTTATTTAGAAGCTAAGGTGGGGATGGGTCTAAATCCTCTCTTCCAATATAATTTAGACAAGTTTAGGTTCCTATTTTAACCTTATCATTTATATTTAACTTTAAGTTAGATAATTTTACTTTTACCGTGTCTTTTTGTGTTCTTACAGTATAAGGTTAATAAACATACTATAAGAATCCAAACGAACTCCATGTTTTCTATTATTAATATATATAACCTTATATAAGTCATTTGTCCGAACCTTAGATTTTTAGGAATAAAATAACAATTAATAATATAATATTTGTTTTAAAAACTATTTTATGTCAATTTTGACACTATTTAGTAATTAATTTTTGTAAAAATTATAACAGAATTATTAGTTCGAAAACGGTTAATTACATCAATACTAACATGTCATAGTAACCTAGAAAATTAGTGGAATTCATAAAAAGTCTCAAATTACATTTATTTTGGTATTTATAACATCAATTATGTCAATATTTCATTAATAAGATAGTTACTGCATCATATTTGTGTCATAAATAAATTAAATTATTTAATGTCTAAAAATTACAAATAAAATACCATTATGTAGGAAATATTTTTAGTTTTATAATTAATATTTATAGTCGAATTTATCTTATGTATAACACTATATTAAAAATGATATACTTATTAAACATTGATTTTAACTATTTTAACCCTTCTTTAAATAAATTAATAATAAATGTCCTAATCTAATCCAAGTGGGCCTAAATGGTCATATTTTATTCCTAAGATTGTTTTTGGTCGATTTACACTTATCCAATAGAATTAGGACATGTGTTAGGGTAATAATAATAACATTTTTACCCTTAATTACCCTATTTACTTTTAACCGTGGTAAAAAAAAGTAAAAAGTTACTATTCACCAAAAATTATTTTCATCTCATTGAACCACATTTTACTTACTGACATCAACCGTGTTTCTCAGATTTTTGAAATTCCACTCACAGAAGCGTTAAAATTATGTTTTATGAAAAATTCATTTTTTTAACTACCACTTAGTGGTTTCACTATTCATCAAAAAATGAAAGTTTCCAGAAAAATACCAAAAATTAGGCCTAAGCTATATTTGATATTATGAACTCAAAAATGATGCCTATTTTACCATATTCAAAACATATCAGTTGCATTAATTAATTTAAAAATTAATTCCCGTCATCAAAACAAATAGCGTGTTCTTAAGAGATAATAACTATCAAAAGATTGACACTTGTTTATGTCTGGTTTAAATGTGAAATTACATCTAATGAATAACATTGTATTAAATTGTAAAAATATATTCTAAATATACTTTAAAACCACTCAAATTAATAATTTATCACTATTAATTATTTCGATTAAAAAGGTGGTTTTTAATTAAAATTTAGTAATTTTCACTATTCATCAAAAAATGAAAGTTAGCCGAAAAGTACCAAAATTTCACCCTAAGCTAATTTCGATATTCCGAATCAAAAAATGAAGTCCATTTTGAAAAATAAAATTTAAAAAATTTCAAAAAGTGGTTATTACTATTCATAACGGCTAGTTTTAATAATATTTTAATAGAATATTGTTGTTTAGTGAAACTCGGTATTGCGTACTACACACGCTATCGAGGAAGGTCTCAATTGCGTGTAATGCAAGGAAAGTCAAGGATGCGTGTTGTGCAAGCTTCTTTTGGTGTAGCGTACAACACAAGACATTAATGAAATTAAAAGGAATATTTTTCATAAAATCTCAGGGTGTTACATTCTACCCCCCTTAAAATGAATTTCACCCTCAAAATTCGTCGGGGTTATAAATGGTTTACTACTCGAAATTCTCTTTAATAGAAACCCACATCGTAAAAAGGAATACCAAAACTTGGCTTTAAAAACTAAATTATGAAACGTAACGGTTACCCAAATTAACTAATCACTGGGTTTCCACATAGGAGAACATAGGTGAAAATATGGATATGGAAGAGAAATCTAACCATCATGTTCTGATGGAGAGTGGTAGAGAACATGGCTATGGAAAAGCCAGCAATCACAAAGCCATAAATTTGTGTTGATCTAAGGTACCATCAGATTCATCAGATATAAGGGCACTATGATAACATTTTTTGGTTTTCAAGATCATTTCCCTAAAGCTGAAGATTTTGAATTGGAATAAATACTTACTTTATTTTGGAACAATATCACTGTTGTTTGTGCTTTGAACAATTTCCACTTCATCTATTAAAGAAATGAAGTTGAATTTGTTATTCATGAAGTGTTAATAGATCATGTGATGGACTGATGGGTCATTCCATCTGTTTCAAATAAAAGTTTAGCAAAATTTATCAAATATACATAAGTCTATCTATGGTGAGGTTAATCATATATGGTTCTTAAAATGGACTTATACTTCTTATATTATACTTTTTAATATAATAAAACTAGTTTCTACTAAACAGGGACTTCCTATAGGCCAGTGGTAGGCGATAAAGGCCAGTCGCACTCCGGTTGTGGGTTCGATTCCCACAGCCTTGTCTGACGCGATGGGTTGTCGCCCGTCCAGCAGGTTGTCCTTTTTCTAAAACTATATTACTATAATATCCCATCAATAATATCGAAAAATGTTCTATCCTAACTTATGTACAACATAATCCATTCCAATCTTTAGGATTATCTAAAATACTTCGGTCCAAGCTCATAGTATAAATAAAATGATTACTTGAAATGTCACATAACAATCACGTGAATGCCATAATTTATCCCCATATATCATAAGATATATCTTTTTGGTAAAATTACAAACATGTGAATACCTTAATCATGTATTCTCTTGAAGAATGAATACTCATTGAACCTTAGTGAAAACATGAATGCAGTTAAAAGTTAACACTTTCCACAAACCAAAATCCTCAAAATTCTTTATAATCAAACCATGATATCACTTAGTCCTTATATCAATCATGAGCTCATGAATACTATTAAACATTTCATTTTCTCGTTTTCCCTTCATTATGCGCATATCATCTTATTTCCAAAAATATCTCAATCACTTTCCATGGTAACCGATACCATAAAATTATTGAATACCACAATAGACCAATACATAAATATTCCAATATTCCATGATACTATATACAACATTATTTTGGAATCCCATTACATAAACACTTAATCATTCCACCACTTCATTTCCATATTCAACATCGCCAATAGTGATCGCATGTGACTTCCCTTTGTCCTTTGCCTTAAGTGGTTGCTCATGTCGATCATCATTAACCCTTAGATTAGGGCATTGATTAGCATAATGCCCCATTTCATTGCACTTGAATCATTGAAGTGTTTTTGGTGCGTTCCCTACAGTCTATTCTTTATTCACATCATTAGGAACCCTTTTTCCATTACTTCGACACTCAGCTGCTCGATGACCTTCTTTTCCACACTTAAAACATTTTCTAGTCCCTTTAAGACAATCTCCACCATGCTTCTTTCCACACTTTGAGCATAAGGAAACATTCATCTTCTTTTCACCATTATTCTGAGATTTCTCCTTGACCTCCATCTTTCGTTTCTTGTCAAAACTATGAGATGGATAAGTAAAACCAACTACCGTTTCTACCTTGATAGCACAACGCACAATTTTTTCATAGCTAGTGAAGTCTCTTATAGATAATGCCCTTCGAAGATTTGGTTTTAAGCCACTGAAGAATCGATCAACTTTACTTTTAGGTTGGATGATAAAGCCAGATGCATACCTTGCAAGCCTTGTAAAATTTGCTTTGTATATACCAACAGATTCATCATCCTTTTTCTTTAGTTCCAGAAACTCCTTCTCCATCTTTGTTCTAATAATATGAGGGAAGTGCTTATTGAAAAATAAGTTCTTGAACTCGTCCCATTCCATGGACTCAATTTCATCTCTTGGCCTCGTATTCTTGATAAGATTCCACCATTGATCGGCATCACCTTACAAATGATATACTGCTAAGATGACTTTATCATTTTCAGGACATTGAAGAACTGAAAATATCTTTTCAGTGGTAATGATCCATTGTTCAGCAACAAGTGGATCAGAAGACCCACTGAAAGAAGGTGGGTGTTGCCTCATAAAGGACTCAATAGAATATTGTTCCCTTATCTGCTCATTTGGAAGTCCAGAATGATTCATAGCTTGTGTAAGTATAGCAATAAGATTTTTCACTCCATCTCCCATAACATTTGTTTGTTTAGGAGGACAATCATTGCATTGTCCATTACATTGATCAACACGGTTCCTTCGGGTTCCAGCCATCATCTAAAACCCAAAAAGAATAGTGTGAGAGGTAAAAATCACACTAGGGAAATAAATATAATAAAGGGGGAGTACCTTTAATATCTAACATCTTAGGTTTAATTCTAATATGGTTAGCGCAATTCTAGGACTATAACGTATACTTAACCTTAGGTACATCCCTAGACATACTATAGAAATATCTATAGGGATCTCACTAAAGTTCTCGCATCCTAGTTTCCAAAGGTTGACTAAACCTTTCCTCTGATACCAACTGTAGAGACCCGAAGCTTAACGTACATGGACATTACATTACTTTTGCGGAATACTTAGTACATAACAAAAACACACACACAAGGACCGTAATAGTTTAGTGTCTTTGGAAACTTAGAAGATAATCTTCTAATCGTGGTGAAAGATCTTCAACATCTCCCAAAAATATCTTCCTTTTTTTTACCTAAAACCTTTCTTTATATCCTGGGGAAAAGAAAACATAAAAGGGTGATCTCAAATGATCAGTAAGGGTAAACTAAAGAAATATCAATCACATCATATACATAAGAACATAGCTTTTGTAAATCTTAACCTGCAAAATAAATCTTAATTTCATAACATGGGATAAATCATAGTAGTGAAATGTAATCACAATAATCATAACTTAAAACATGAAGATTTATGGAATACACACATAATCATAGGGAATCATTTCTTATTAGTCAAGACTCATTGCCAAGACTATCTTAGTGGAAAAATTCCATTTCTGAACCGAGTTCACTCCTCGTTTCAGTCCTGTTTCACTGAACCGGTTTAACCTGCCGTTCCAGCCATGTCTATCTCATGAGATATAAAATCTTTACCCAATGCATTTGAGGGAGATATAGGTCCCACCCATCTCATAATTATACCATTATTATGTGTGCCACGAAATCATAATGCATACATCATTGCATAACCCATGTAATAAAAATGGGATTCTTAAACATCATGACATCGTAAAACAATTCATATAAGATAAAGGAATTCATAAAAATAATTCCATCACAACATAATCAAATCAATTTAATAATAGGGGTAGAAATATAACCCTATATTATCTTAGATGGAAAATAATTTTGATAAAACACTTGAACTCCATTCTTGAGGAAAATATCCTTTTTACTTCAAAAACACTTTTCCTTTCTTAACATGTCATACAATTCTAAACTAAAAGAAGTTGATTAAAAATAAACTTGAAAACTTGTAAAGGAAGATTCTTGGAAATAATGTTTTAAAAATCCATTCATGCCGTATAAGTTAAAAAAAACATTCTCCTCGTACTTTTGTCGGAAAAGTCAAAAAGTACCTCGTACGAAAAAACGACAAAAGATTCCTTTCATATCTTTTACTAAAAACTCTCTGAAGGGTAAAATTGGATATAAACTATTGTAGAAGGATATAAATATTAAATATTGAGGAAATATGTATGTGGATGATAAAATACACCCCAGTAAATACCAAAGTATAAACAATCTCGGATAAAAATGAGATTGTGATATTTTCCCTTACCTTAGGTCTGATTTGCTTCGTAAGTGTCCGAACCTCCTGTATAATGATTTATATAATGTCATTGACTTATTCCAGAATCATACTCATTGTTATGATATCATATATGGTTCACTTATGACTTTATTTTACCCGTTCTTTTGTAAATTCCATGTTAAAGAGCGTTTTGGGTAAAATCGTTTTATTTGTCGTCCGTGTTATGACTTTTAATTATTCATGTGATTACTTAGATCATGATTACTTAATTACAGAATATAAAACACTATTTATATATAATATATATTCAGAATATACATATATATAATAGATCAGTAAATGGAAAGAAATACCCCGTTCATGGAGACGGTAGGTCGTACGTACGCATGAACGTTGTTTTCGTTTCCTTATTGAGTTGAATGGAATTAAGTAGATGACATACATATATATACACATAAATCCAGTATCATTATTATGTCATATATTTCATGATTACTTATTATATATACTTTATAATCATTCATGAATGGTTAACGTGGAGAATGAATCCCATCACGTCGTGGAGACGGTAGTCCGTACGTATGCACGAGCGATGATATCATTCTCATGATCGTGGAATTGTATTGGAGTGTATGTATACTATTTCAGAATCAATATCACTTTAAAATAATCATATATAGTTATTATTTACACCATTATACCCATCCAAGTAAGGTGGTGGTGGAAAATAGATTACACCACGGTGTGGAGACGGTATTCCGTACGTACGCACGCGTGGTGATTTCATTTTCTGTAGGATGGATAGATGGTGAAATAGGGTTGTTTCATACTTATAATAACATATCAATATATGAGTGATACTTATGTTATTACTTCATAATGAAACAACCTAAGAAGAAGAAGTGGAAGAAGAAATAAAGTTGAAAGAATCGGTAATGGACATTACCTCTTCTTTGAAGCGCCTCTTTGAGATCTCCTTTTAGGGCACTATAATTCCTCTTTGAAGAAAACCAGAACCTCTAGGATGTTTCTAGGGAAGTGTAGAAGAGATTTGGTAGGGTTTGGAGGATCTTGAAGGCTCAAAGTGGTGTAAGGAAGAGAGGGAGGAGGTTCCCTTTTATAAGGGTGGAGAGGGGCTCCTTTGGAAAAACTAAAAATATTATTTTATTATAAAGCCAAATTCGGTTTTAAATAGCTCAAAATTGAGTTATTTCAAAGCTAAGGTAGGGATGGGTCTAAATCCTCTCATCCAATATAATTTAGACAAGTTTAGGTTCCTATTTTAACCTTATCATTTATATTTAACTTTAAGTTAGATAATTTTACTTTTACCGTGTCTTTTTGTGTTCTTACATTATTAGGTTAATAAACTTACTATAAGAAGCCAAACTAACCCCAAGTTGTTTATTATTAAAATATATAACCTTATCTAAGTCATTTGGAAGAACCTTATATTTTTAGGAATAAAATAACAATTAATAATATAATCTTTTCTTTAAAAACTATTTTGTGCCAATTTTGACACTATTTAGTAATTTATTTTTTTAAAAATCATAATAGAATGATTAGTTCGAAAAACGTTAATTACATAAATACTAAAATGTCATATTAACTTATAAAATTAGTGGAATTCATAAAAAGTCTCAAATTACATTTATTTTGGTATTTATAACATCAATTATGTCAATATTCCATTAATAAGATAATTACTGAATCATCTTTGTGTCATAAATAAATTAACTTATTTAATGTCTAAAATTTACAAATAAAATACCATTATGTATTAAATAGTTTTAGCTTTCTAATGAATATTTATAGATGAATTTATCTTATGTATAAACCTATATTAAAAATGATATACTTATTAAACATTGGTTTTAACTATTTTAACCCTTCTTTAAATAAATTAATAATAAATGTCCTAATCTAATTTAAGTGGGCCTAAATGGTCATATTTTATTCCTAAGGTTGTTTTTGGTCGAATTACACTTATCCAATAGAATTAGGACATGTGTTAGGGTAATAATAAAAACATTTTTACCCTTAATTACCCTATTTACTTTTAACCGTGGTAAAAAAAAGTAAAAAAGTTATTATTCACCAAAAATTATTTTCATGTCATTGAACCACATTTTACTTAATGACATCAACTGTGTCTCTCAGATTTTTGAAATTCCACTCACAGAAACGGTAAAATTAAGTTTTATGAAAAAATCATTTTTTTAACTACCACTTAGTGGTTTCACTATTCATCAAAAAATGAAAGTTTCCAGAAAAATACCAAAAATTATGCCTAAGCTATATTTGATATTATGAACTCAAAAATGATGTCTATTTTACCAAATTCAAAACATATCAGTTTCATTAATTAATTTAAAAATTAATTCTCGTCGTCAAAATAAATAGCGTGTTCTTAAGAGATAATAATTATCAAAAGATTGACACTTGTTTATGTCTGGTTTAAATGTGAAATTACATCCAATGAACAACATTGTATTAAATTGTAAAAATATATTCTAAATATACTTTAAAACCACTCAAATTAATAATTTATCACTATTAATTATTTCGATTAAAAAGGTTGTTTTTAATTAAAATTTAGTAATTTTCACTATTCATCCAAAAATGAAAGTTAGCCGAAAAGTACCAAAATTTCACCCTAAGCTAATTTCGATATTCTGAATCCAAAAATGAAGTCCATTTTGAAAAAGAAAATTTAAAAAATTTCAAAAAGTGGTTATTACTATTCATAACGGCTAGTTTTAATAATATTTTAATAGCATATCGTTGTTTAGTGAAACTCGGTATTGCGTACTACACACGCTATCGAGGAAGGTCTCGATTGCGTGTAATTCAAGGCAAGTCAAGGATGCGTGTTGTGCAAGATTCTTTTGGTGTAGCTTACAACACAAGACATTAATGAAATTAAAATGAATATTTTTCATAAAATCCCGGGGTGTTACAGTTAAGTTGTTGAGGTGGTTTATACCCTTGAGTTGGATGAGTTTTGGGGTGAAAAGAGTTCATTGTTTTCTAAATTATCTCTACTATACTTGGTCTATCTTTACCCCATGTTTTCCCCCTTGTACCCCCATAAAATTGGAGGAAGAACATCACTTTTTTGGTCGCCAGAACAGGCTGAATGGTTTGGCTGCACGGTTTACTAAACTGTGCCGCCAAACCATGCAAGGTGTTCAGGTCATTAAAATTCTTTTTGAAATTCCAATTTTTTCCTCCCAATAATAAACCTAATCCACACCATTTTTCCCCCCCTTAGACCTTATCATCCATGGGAGGCCTCCAACCTCCCTCAAGCTCCCATGGAACTCATTTTTTATGGAAGATTTGCTGGAGAAACCTCAAGATCTTTCATGTAAGTAACTTCCTTCTTATTTTATTACATATTACTTTGGTTTTATTTCTTCTTTCATGAAGTTATAATGTTTCCAGAATCTATGGTTCCTAACAAGGGTTTAACCATGAGTATTTTTGGTGAAATTTTGTGGGATAGGGCACGATTTATCTTCCATGTGGTGCGTCGGTGGTGCGGATGAAGTTTCGCACCAAGATTCAAGAGTTTTGATACTTGTGGTAGGTTATTACATGATTAATCAATGCTAGATGAGTTAAAATTACTGAATTTTTGTTTTTTTCACACTTATTATTCATTCTCCTTACTGCGAAATCATGTTTTTTGTGATTTTTGTTAAGAAAATGATTTTTAGGAACTAATTTTGTGCTAAATTGGGTGTTTTACATGTCTATTTAATGTTATTCCAATTGGTTTTGTTTTATAACTCATGTGATGGGTCTATAGAAATGCTTTGGGTGCTTCAAATTCTTTTTTGGTGAATATGGTTTTGCCCAATGTATTCAAATTGGTATTTTAAAGGTATTTTCTATGTAATGCATTGTTAAATTTTGTGAAGTTTTGTTATTGAAATTCTAAAGGTTTTAATGACTAGTGTAAGTGGTGAAAAACATGTGTAGATATAGTTTTGAGTTGATTATGAAAACAAATGATGTGTTTTGTGATCATTTATTTTGTTATCATTAGATAATGGTTTGAGAACAAAGGGGGAGGCATGGGTACCTAGGAGGGAAGATATGTACTAGTACACTAGTGATCTGGATGGGGTTTTCCTATTTCACTAAACTAAATAGATAATAAAAACACTAAAAAACTATATTTAGGATAATTAGGTGCCACTAGGTTATTTTTATGTTCCCTACTAGTGGATCGTGCCTAAGAACGAATTTTTTTATGGTTACTTCACACCGAGGTACGAGGTACATGTGTTCTGAGACAACCTAGTGCCTAGGGGTGTTTCCATGATTGGTTCTCATTGAATCTTTTGTATTTATCTTTGGAATATGGTGGTTTTTTCTGGAAAATATAGTATCCTACATGTTTTATTATAATGTTCTCATACTTGGAAAATTACCTTTGAAACTGTTTACATTTAAGAGTTTCATTCTTTAGAAATTATTTCCACTACCTCTTGTCTATCAAAAATGGCATGTATTTTATCTTGTATTGTTTAATCTATGAAATATCATAGTGGTATATTATTTTTTTAGGCTCACACCCTAATTAAACACCTTGGGTATATATATACTTGGTCATGTTTGACACAAGAAATGGAAAGGCTTTGGTTGATGGTTGTTCGAGGTGTTAGATCCAATTCATGGTGAGGCGTTGGGGAGACGACTTGTGGGTAATGAACCCTTTTAATGTGGATTCCATGGGGCTAATTTTTTCTATTTTATTTGTGTATTTTGACATCTTGTATTGTTTTTAGACCTATGTATTCAGTTATGTATTTTTTCTAAATCTTATTTGGTATGAATTTTTAATATTCTGTTTTTCAATTTTTTGATGTTTTATGTAACCATAATTGGGTAAATCATTCCCAAACCAAAATATATGATACATTGGAAGTTTTTCTAACCCTTGGGGATAGAGAATATCCTTTGGGCCTTGTTACAGGCTAGGTTTGGCACCAGTTTTGATTACCTCCAGAATTGGTTCGTGACAAAATGGTATCAATGGACGTTCACTCTTTGGGTCATGCTATTTGGGGAAGAGTCATGATAGTCAGGAGTAAGGATGTTAGGGACTTGAAATTGTAGTTATGTGTAGTGTTCCAGGATAGAACACCTCATTAAGGTATTAAAGTCATTATGGGATGTTGGGTTTTATCTGAGTTCATTATTTCTCATGGTTCATTGATGATTGGGGGAAATAAAAAGAGAGATGGGTCAATGGTCTCAGTGAGCTCGTAGGGCCTGGTTAGACATGTGAAGCCAGATATATTTCCCAAAAAAACTCTCTGTGATAGTTAAGTGATTTTAACATGGCTTCTAACCATATGTCCAATTCACCCACCAATATCTAGTATTCTCTCAGATTGTCTTCTGTCTCTTTGTTTTGGAATCTTGGAAACATGGTTTTTTAAAGAAAAAATGACTTGATTTTAAGGATTGTGAGTTTTTTTGAAGTGATTTTCTAGTAAATTGAAAATGGTTTTATTTCTAAATGTATAGAAATGAAATTTTGGAATTATTTCAAAAGGGTAAATTATGTGTTTACACCTCTTTTCAAAGTATGAATTATATTAAAGGGGGTGTGAAAATTTATTGCAATAGAATTTTCTAAACCATAGAAAAGTGTTTTGAAATGAATCAAATGTTCTATAATTTATGTGTGGGGGTTGGAGATGGATTTGATTTGGAAACTACTGAGTATTTGAAAAGTTTTATGAAATTTTAGAACATTTTTTTTAATGATTAGTGTTGAGTTCTTAATTAAATAGAGATTTATAAAATGGTTTATTTCATGAAATAAGAAGTGTTTTGAAATGGGCTGAAATGTTTTGAAATGGGTTTGAATGAAATTAATGTGATTTTTTATTTAATTATGGGTGATTTTATAAATTGGTTTGTAATATTTAAATTGGGTATTGATTTTATGGTTAGTGGTTTTGAGAAAGGGAAAGTGTGGTTAAAAAGGTTTTAATTTTGGAAAGAGTAAAGGTTGGTTTTGGTATTTAGTGTTCTCAAGAGTGACCACATGCATGAGTTTATATGGGAATATGAATGGTTAATGGAATGAATAGTTGAGTTTCAGGATGGATATGAGGTGGGTTCCCGGTGTGGCATGTGAACATGCATGTGTGAGACTCATGAGATACCATTGGTCAATGCACAACCCACCAACAAGGTTTTTTTAAGAATAATTTTGAATTAAAGTGTTTTGTTTTGATAATGTGTGTTTTGGAGTTGTGGATGACATGTTTTCGGGACTGTTATTGTGAGATGTTTCAATTTCAAGAACCCATCTTGTTTAAATGATGTTTTGGGTTGGTGTTTCGTCGATAAGATGGAATAAAGAGTTGGTCAGCAGTTTATTTTGTGGAAAATTTTGGGAGGCCAATGTGGTGGCTCCCCTCATGTGTTCAGTTCAGGTTTCTAGTATGTTGTGACCAAATGACCAGATTGGTTGGGTCCTTGGGTTTTCTTGTTGGCTAGGGTACGCCCCCATAAAGAGTTAATGTACGATTCATGTGTGGCCCATAGAGAATCACCATTGGATGATCCTCCAGTTGATTAACATAAGGGATTTCTTCTTGAGCATTGGAGATTGAGTTTACCCAATTATTTTTTGATTATGTAGATCCCCTTGTCGAGGGATAGTGGTTGTGGGGGGTTGAAATAGAAATTAGTTTCTTATGTTTCCAGAGTCATTGAAGGTGAATGCAATTCAGGGTTGTCGGTGTAGAATGATGTCTTAAAGGGCCTTTGGGTCTTTTGTTAGTCTCATCGAAGAAAGAGTTCATGTTAGGACACCAGTGTGGAAATCTGGCCAAGAGTGGATATTATGGCCGCTTTCTGGAAACATATGCAGTTTGGGACTCAACATAAGGTCCCTATCCTTGTTTTTAGCCACAATGGTCATGTTTGGTGATGCCTTATGATTTCATGTGTTCATTTGACTATAAGGTTCAAGGTTGTGCAATCTTATGAGAGTCCCTATTTTGTTAGATGCGTGTCTCTCTTTAGGGAATTTGGAAATCCTATATTATAGAGGATGGTGTTTCTATGTGTGATTTAATTATGATTTTTCCCATCTGATTAAACAATGTGTGATGTGTGTGCATCCTCTAAGAACTTATTTTCGTAAAATTATGGGTTGGGTTAAAGTGGGTTTGAAGTGTGTCATGTCCAATTGCGACTATCTGATATCACAGTGTAATTGTTTGTGGCATTGGAAGAAGAAGTTCTGTTTGGGGGTTTCTAAATCCTGACTACGAGGTAGAAGATGCTTTAATCATCTGATATCCATCCATAGGTCTTGGAGTGAATCTAGCGCGTAGTAAGGGGAAATCTTGGAGTCATTCAAACCATTGGTCAAAGTCCTATCCTTAGTAAGAAAGATGAGAATTATTAAATCTGTGGTGTCGTCATCTTGTTCCAATTTTTCATTTTTAGTGGTAGAGGTGGGAGACAAAGATTCCATGTTATATCATAATTTAATTTTATTCCCTTGGGTTTCCTTTAAATATTTAGAGAAAATAATGAAATTTGGTCTTGCCATTTTGAAGAGAATTGTCTGCGCGTAGTTATTAGTAACCATGCACAAACCTAGGAAATCATGTGATAAGAGATAGTAGCTATCGCATGGTCTCCGAAAGGCCATGTGCCTTGGCCCATGTAACTGTCCAAATATTTCCCTTTGGATAGAATGATTTTCATAGTTAGCGCACATTTTCCTAAACTTTGCGGACTAACTGTGTAGTCGTTCCAATTCTTTAAATTCATGGGGTCTTTTCATGTCGGCCTGTGTTGTTCGGTTGATATGGTTAGTCCTTATGGTGGGGAGACCCATCATGGGTTTCACATAAGTTCTCTAGGAAAAATTCTACTATTAGTTTACCCCTTATGCTAGGGAGACTGTTCGGGCCTTCCCCAATTGGTGTCCAGATTTAGTCTCAAAAATTATGTTATCCCTTGTGGTGGGAAGTCCATTTGGTTCACCCCGTATCCGGGACTCAGTTTTCTCCTAGGTATTTTATTGGTTGGAGGTAGTCTCATTCGAGGATATCTAGCCACCAATTTCTTCCTTCTATAAATGTTTGGATTGGAGAGTGCCCAATAGTTTAGTTAAAGTAAGATCAGTGTAACCTTGTTCGATGTTGTTGTCCATTTGGGAAAACTAGTTGATTATTTTTCAGATGGTGTTTGTGGTGTTTCGTTTGAGATTGATTTGGAATGTTCTTGATCATTACAGGAATGTGGAGTATGTTTTGGATTGTGGGAGTATTCCTTTCTTGATTGATCAACTATATATATCATAGCCTTTTGTGGGTGGATGAAACATGGAAAAGGAGTACATCATGGTTTATCAGTTGGGTTTGGTTTTTTTTTTTTGCCTTACTATGGATTTCTAGGGGCAGAAATATTTATGGTGGGAGAATTGTCACACCTAGAATTATAATTCCATGCTTTTTTCAAATCCACTTTTGGTTCATAACTTTCTCACAGTTTCTGGGTGTTCCGTGTTTAAATTTTTGGTGTCTCTTGTGTATTTGATCTATGACCTTAGTCATGGGGGACTTGTATGGTACTTGGCCTCCTATTTTTTCAAATGTATGGTACGAGGTTGAGGTGGTTTGGAGTTGGATTTGTGACACTCTTAGTGGAACCCCTTGTGGGTTAAGTTGTTGAGGTGGTTTGTACCCTTTAGTGGGATGAGTTTTTGGGTGAAAAGAGTCATTTGTTTTGGGAAATTTTCTCCCCTATACTTTGCCTATATTTCCCCCTTGGTTTCCCCCTTGGACCCCCATGAAATTTGAAGAAAACATCACTTTTTGGGTGGCCAGAACAGGCCGCATGGTTTACTAAATTGTGCAGCCAAACCATGCAAGGTGTCTTGGTCATTAAAATTCTTTTTAAAATTTCTATTTTCCCTCCCATAAATAAACCTAATTCATTCCATTCTTCCCTTATTTGACCCTAGAAACCATGGTGGCCTCCAAAATCCCTCAAGCTCCCAGGGAACTCATTTTTGATGGAGTATTTGGTGGAGAAACCTCAAGATCTTTCACGTATGTAAATTCCTTCTTGGTTTCTTACGCCTTACTTTGGTTTTCATTATTATTTCATGAAGTTTTAAATTTTTTTAAGCATCAATAGTTCGTACCTAGGGTTTAACCTTGAGTCTTTTTTGGGAAATTTTGTAGTCTATGGCTCGATTTATCTTCCTTTTGGTGTAGCGGTGGTGTGGTTGAAGTTTCACACCAAGATTCAAGGGTATTGACAGTTGTGGTAGGTGATTCCAGGGGTAATAAATGATAGATGAGTTAGAGTTTCTGAATTTCTATTTTTGGAACACTTCTTATTCATTATCCTCACTGTGAAATCTAGTTTTGGTGACATTTTTTAAGAAAATGATTTTTAGCTACCGATTTTTTGCTAAATTGGGTGTTTTACAAGTATATTTCAGGTTATTCCAATTTTGTTTATTTTATAACTCATGTTATGGGTTTATAGAAATTTTTTGGGTGCTTAAAATTCTGTTTTGGTGAATATGGGTATGTCCATGATGTTCAATGTGGGATTTTAAATGGATTTTGTGTGTAAAGAATTGTTAAATTTTGTGAAGTTGTTTTATTTAAATTCTAATGGTTTTATTGAGAGTTGTAAGTGGTGAAAAACATGTGTAGATACTGTTTTGAGTAATTTATGAGTATAAATGATGTTTTTATGTGATAATGGATTTTGGTATCATGAGATAATGGTTTTATCACAAAGGGGGAAGCCCGGGTACCTAGTGATCCGGATGGGTTTGGTCCCTATTTCCCTGAGAATAATGGATATTGACAACACTAAAAAAACTATATTGATGATTATTTGGGACTAATAGGTTATGGATATCTTCCCAACTAGTGTCTTGTTCATGAGAATAGATTTTGTGATGGTTACTTTACACTAAGGTACGAGGTACATGGGGCACAAGAATAACTAGTGCCTAAGGGTGTTCCCAGGATTGGTGCACATTGACTATTGTGTATATATATTTGTAATTTAGTGGTTTTGATGAAAAATACAGTAGCCTACATGTTTTATTGTAATTTTCTCATTAATGGAATGTTACCTTTGAAAATGGTTTACATTTAAGAGTTTCAGTCTTTAGAAATTATTTCCACCACCTCTTGTTTATAATAAATTGCATGATTTTTATCTTGTATTGTTTAATATATAGAATCTCTTGGTGGTATCATATTTTTCTTTGTATCACACCCCACTTACACTCCTTGGGTTTAATTATACTTGGTCATGTTTTACATAAGTAAAGAAAATTCTTTTGGTGATGGTGATTCGAGGTGTTAGTTCCCATTCATGGTGCGATGTTGGGGAGACAGATTTTGTGTGATGACCCATTTTCGTGTGGAGTACTTGGGGATGTTTTTATACTATTTTAATTGTGTATTTCAACCTCTTTTATTATGTTTAGACTTATGTATTCTCTTCTGGATTTTTTCTAAATCTTGTTTGGAATGAATTTTTCAGATTCGGTTTATCAATTGTTTTTGATGTTTTATGTATCCATAATTGGGTAAATCATTCCCAAACCAAAATATATAATACCTAGTCACTAGTTCCATCATGTGGGGATAGGTAATGCCCTTCGAACCTTGTCATAGGATAGGTTTGGTACCGATTTTGATGGAATCCAGATTTGGTTCGTGACAATTGACCACTCATTTTTTCACCAAATGGCCCTACCTTGGGATTTTTCTTCCAATCAGTTGAAATAAGGTCCTCCCATTGATCGAGAGGTGGAATTAAGTCATACGTTAGTGATTAGAAGCCTATTCTTCAGGGATTGTGATCTTTATTCACCATTCTTGATGTTCTTCTTATATCCGCCTAGTCCATTCTCTAGTTCTCTTAGATATACACATGTTGTGCGTAGATCTATCATTATGTAAGCCATATAAGTTGGTATTTGGGTATGTTTATGATAGGGGAAGATATCTAAGGTTGGTTCATATAGATTCAACCTATTTTTGTGACATTTTTTGTGTCGTTTATCATTTTCTCCAAAACTCTCAAGGTAGGAGGATTTACTCTCATCTCCTATTTCTATAACTGATTGGATAGATTCAAAATTGATTATTTTTTGTGACATTTATTCTGAATTGACAATGTAATTATTTTTGAAAAATCCCCTTGAGTTTTGGTTTATGGAAAACATGGTAATTGGGTGTTCTTACAATGTTTTAAAAAATTGTTTTTAATTTGAGTGTTTTTATGGAATGAAGGTAAATGGATTAATAAAAATGTTTTCAATAAAATGGATGATTTTATTGAAATTAAATAGGTATGACTTATTTGGAATTTTTATTTAAGGTTTTCAATAATAGAATTTTTTTATAGAAAAGGATGAAATGGTTGTTTTTGGCATTGGTTTTTGGTATAATGGTTGTGTTTGTTCATGTGCACCCGATATGGATAAGGGTAACGAGTATCCCCTATCATTAGTGGGATGGATAAGTATTAGGGCTCTCCCCCATAAAATGGTTCACTAGGTGATGTCTTAGTGGAAGGATAACTCACCACTCACAGGTGTAAGGAGGTGCAGGTTACATGTATGGATGGATTTGTGGATATATAGAATGTAATAGTTATGAAAAAATGATATTAATAAATGAATTTCAAGCATTGGTTGTTTTTTTCCCTAAAAAAAATTTTAAAAATTGGTTGACATGTAACTTGTTTATATCTAGATATAAACTATATATAGAAGTTGTATATATTTAGTAATAAACTATTTCTAGAAGTTATTTATATTTTTATATTATCTGACTTTGTAATTGGTTCATATAAATAATAATATATAAATGTTTCTAACTTTTATATTCTTGTTGTGTTAGATGTGAAGTCTTTGGGGGAAAACCTACTGAGTATTAGTACTCACCCATGCTTTGGAACTTTGGTGCTTTTGTAGATGTCATCTTCTAGGACATGGGAAAAGGTAAAGTATCCCACATCATTAGAACTACCTCTTAATAATTGGGATGTTTGGTGATTTTAGAGCACAAAATATTTTGGTCATCTTGGAGTTGTGTTAGTTAGCTTCCTCTATTTACTTTTATTTGTGTTTGGATTCCACTATAGTAAACTTTGGTTGGTTTTAATATAAAATAAATGGTTGTGTTGTATTTATTTTTAGCATGGATCATATAGTGGTTTGTTTGGTTTGGTTTTATTGTATTAGTTGTTTTATTCATAAAGGGTAAATCATCCCCCACATGTATTGAAACCCATCATCAATTATTTATATCCATTGGAATGTTTGGGATGTCGCTTAAATCCAAGTAGCATCCTCCCACATTCTCATTACAATGAGGATAAGGATGGATGTTCCAAATGGTATTATTATTATTTGGTCTAAAATCATGTTTGACATAAATTCTATCATCTTGTTCAATTCCTTATGGAATAAGTAGTCATCAGCTTTCTTGGTTTTGGAGTTGAATTCGTTCTTGTCTATTCCTTGATTTGTGATCATAGAAAGGAGTAGGATTGTAGGAACATGAAATTTAGAGCATAAAAAAATGTAGCTAACCTTTTTATATTGAACATCAAGTTACCTGGTATTTGGGTACATATGTGTTTTGGGGACAATTATAGTATTTTCAATCTCATTATCATGGGTTTAGATATTGAGATGAGTATGAATTTCATTATAGGAATGACATCCCACTAGAATTGTATATTTAATTTTGAGTTATCATAAATGATTTGATGCACTGTGTTGATTTTTGAAAAATGTTTCGTTTGATTTCAAATTATGTACTTTGAAAATATCATAGTTGGTTTATTTTGTAAAATGGTTTGATTTTAAAAATAGATTAGATTTTTTTTTTCAAAGATGGATGAACATGGAAAAGGTTGACTTTGGAAAACCACGTTGTGATAGCTGATGCAATGGAATTTAAAATTCTAAGCCTTCAGTTTCTATAGATTTATAGTTATAGCATTTCTTGTTTATTTATAAAATGGAACCTGATAGGTGTCTTAGAAGAAAAATGGAATATGTTGTGAAGAATGTGGTTTCTTCTAAGAAATAGGTGAACCAACAACTAGTTCAGAGTATCATCGAAGAAACTTTGGTTGTGAATTTATGGAACCGGAGGGATTAGCCAAGAAAAGAGGATCATTCTATCCAGTTCCAGAAATAGAATTCACTCATCTTCTGGGGTGTCTCAGAACCCGAAATTCTAGAGGTTTGGTTAAACAAGATGAGTCGTATCTTCAATTTCATTAGTACACCGACAGTGCTGAAAGCCAATCTAGTGACATATATGTTAGAGGATCCTACATGCTATGGGTAGGATTTATAAGTACATGCTAAAGTGGATCAATGCATTAGTTGAGAGGATTTTGAGGATTTTTTCAACAAAAAATTATACCCTCAATGTTCAAGATTTAGATAACAATGGAATTATTCATCCTAAAGCTAGAAAATCTCTTTTTCATAGATTATGTGGATATATTCATGAATTTAGTACATTTTAAACCAATGTTTGTGGCTAGTGAAACCTTGAAAGCATACATATTTGAATTGTGTTTAAGGAATAAGATTCACACCAAGAGTTCCGTGATCTGTATTACAGATTATACAAAGTTGGTGAATAGAGTGATATTTGCTAAACAAGACATCTTAAGAGCTATGGGAGGAGATTTATCATGATACCTATGGGAAAATGGTTGGTACTCTAATTCTGGGGTAAAGTAGAAGAGGGAAACCTACTTCCAATATGGGAGTATGACTCGGAATCAAATAGATGGATCTATGAATCATCCTTCAAAACTAAAGAGCCAACCTGGATGTTTTTAATGTAGTTAATTCAACCACATGAATAAATAGTGTACATGACCACCTAGATAATTCCACAAATACAACCATATGGGGAATATTTAGCACTATTGTTGCAATGCTCCGAGGTCAGGTGCTTGGGACACTTCCCAGGTGTCGTAATAATCTTATCCTTCTAGGGACCAGTCTTATTTCCCTTCCATCATAGAGGATGGAACCAATATAACTAAGGGAGCGGAAATGTAGTTCCAAAATCTGGAAAGCAATGGTTTTATTCAGTTGATCACATCTCTATACGAAGCATGGGTCTTTTTCATGAAGAAATAATATGGAAATATTCATCTTTATTTCAATTATTCTAATCATAACCAAGCTATGATAAAGAATAGATATCAACTTCTATGCATTGATGATCTGTTGGATAAATTTGGCGGAGATCATTGGTTCTATGATATTGAATTTTGATTAAGATATCACTAATTGAGATTTCGGAAGGAGGATATTCTAAAGGTATATTTTAGAAGAAGATATGTTCATTATGAATACATGGTAATGGAATTCAGTCTTATAAACGAATGAAGTCTTTATGGCATCAATGAATTAGGTAATTTAGAGATATCTGGACTCTTTTGTTATAGTGTCTGTGGATGAAATATTGGTGTTTTCAAGGACAAGGTATGAGTATGAGAAACACTTGTCGACAAGGTTTTAAATCACAAGAGACCATCATTTGTATGCCAAATTTTCATAGTGTGATCTTTGGATGATAGAGGTATGCTTTATTGGCCATGTAATTTATGAAAAAGTTGTTTCTATTGATATAGAGAAGATAGAAATTGTTATCTCTTAGAAACCTCCAAATAATGACTTTGAGATATGAAGTTTTCTTAGTCTAAATGGTTATTGCTAATGGTTTTTTCTTGAATTTTCATAGATAAACTCACCAATGACAGCTTTGAAAAAGAATAATGTTCTATTCCAATAGACTATAGAATACCAAAAATAATTTAAATAGATAAAATTTATTCTTACATCAGCACCATTCTTGATACCGCAAGAATCAGGATTTGGGTATGTGGTGTACTGTGATGCTTTAGGTTATGGTTTGGGGTGCGTTCTCATATAAAGAGACCTTGGTGTGTCTTATAGACCAAGTTAGTTGAGATTTCATGAGAAGAATCACCCAACACAAAATATATAGTTGGTTATAGTTGTTTATGCCTTGATTACTTTCTGTCATTATCTCTTTGGTGAGAAATTTATTATTTTCATAGATTATAAAATTTTAAATAACATTTTCTCACAACAGGATTTGAATCTGAGGAAAAGAATATGGATATAGTATCTCTTGATGTTTTACATTGACTTGATTTTTACATTGAGAAAAGAAAATACGGTGGAAGATGCATTAAGAATAAATTCACATCCTTTGGTGGTTAAAGAATCCTCAAATGAGTGGTAGTTGATGTCGGACTTAGCTGAGATGCATGTGGAATATGAAGACCAAAGTGGTGTTTTGATTTTCTTCTCATTTTTTTTAGGTCATGAGTTAATAATTATGGTTAAATAATCATAAACATCCAAGGAAAAATGTGTTGAAATTAGTTCAAAACTAAATGGTGGGGAGAGAATTTAGGGATGGAAGATGGATTCAATATTAGTGTTATGGTCCATTAATCAGATGGTTGTACATAAGGTTTTCTAGTAGAAAATTCTCAGTGATCATCACCATTTGAGATGGTCTATTCATCCTGTAAGAAAAAATATGTAAAAGGCATTAAAGACATAGTTTTAGTAGAAATATATTAAAAAGAAGGTGGATGAGTTTGTTTTAGTGTGATTAAATTGTTATAATTTTAAGGCATAACATCAATAACTACCATGTATTTTGTAGTCTTTACCCATCTCGGTATTGAAATGGGAGTAAATAGCTTTGGATTTTGTCACAGGTCTCCCAATAATGGTTCAGAAACATGATACCATATGGGTGATTGTGGAATAACTTATCAAGTTATAACAAGTCATCCCTAATCATGAAACTCACACAGTGGAGAATTTTTTCAAAATATATATCCTAGAAGTGGGAAAGATACATGGTATACAAGTTTCAATCATATCAGATAGGGATCCAAGATTCACAAATATTTTCTAGAAATCCTTAAAAACCCCTTCTGAGTCAATTGAATAAGAGTATGATGTATCATCCTCAGATGGATGGGAAATCCAAAAGGATGATACCAACATTGGAAGACATACTGCTAGCTTTTGTAATGGATTTTTGTGGCTCATTGGAAGATCATGTTGTAACACCCCAATCCCAGTTACCCAGAGTCGGTTCATTATTACGTATCATTGGCATGATCACAAAATATCAAGTCTCAAAATATAGATTAGTTTAGTAACCTTGGAACTACCTGATACATTCATAAGGTTTACATTACATCATAAAATGGAAAACTAAAACAACATTGTTTCCATAGAAAACACTGATATCCCATAGACCATCCCTATAGGTCAGTCATAATATACTTCTTTGCATCCTTGTAAAAATAAAACGTAGAAAGGGGTGAGCTCAGATGCTCATTAAGGATAACAATATATCAGAAACTTTCATAAATAAGCATAAACATTTAAGGCAATGTATAAGAATAAAACAAAAGCCTTTTAAACTTGAACTTTAGCATAATATGGAAAAGATAAAATAAAAATAATTCCATTTACTTACGTGGATATTATACTAGTCGAATAATCACATGCAATATAAATATCCACTTTCATAATGATGGAATTCATAATGCCAGACTTCATAACCACATAGTCAAGGCATTGTGCCAAGACTACAAATAAGATTTTTTCAAGGCTTTGTTCCAAGATACTAGTTTGTATCATGATACCTATCGATGCATCGAGGATATATAGTAAGCTCCACCTATCACTTACTAATTCCAATGTATTCCTCATATGAAAAGTTTGAAACATAACATAAAAATTCATATTAAAACTAGCATATGAAATTTCAATAATTTATCCACAAACCATGAATGGTATAAAAATAGCACATACACAGTCAAACATAACTCATTAAATACAATATAAAAGATTTTATTGTAACAGATTAACCTCAATCGAGAATAATGAAGGATATTAACACAGATGAAAATAATCAACAAAACTATTTGAGAGAAATATCCCCCTTTTTCTTGAAAACATTTAAAAGTCACACTATTTGTCAAGAATCTGTTTAAAAATAGATTTTTGAATCAAAGTTTCCCATACCACTTTGAAACTTTTAAAACGAATTTTAATTTTAAAACATTTATTTCCATATAAATGAAACCTTAAAACCACTTTTAAAACATGGACATTAATGAGAAAGATTTAGAAGAATAAATTTTTAAAACATTTAAAATGGTATTTTATTTAGAGTTACTATCCAAATGAGAGACGCTTGAATATAAATAATTGAGGTAATCAAAACTTTATAATACCATGATAATAAAGGATTTAATTATATATTATATCAAAGGATAGTATATACACCATATAAAAGTGAATTGGTGCATAATAACAAAGAAGACTCAAAGGAATGTAAATTGAGATGAAATCCCTTATAAAGATAGTATCTTTAGGTAAAGGATAAATCAATGTCATAATTTTGTGTGAAAAATATAAATACAATCAATATGATTAGATATTCAGTGTAAATAAATCAGAGGACATTCACACATATTCTTGTAAAAACAACACCAATGACTTGGATATTTAACTCAATTAATGGAAATTGAGTTAAGATCAAGTTTATATCAATGACTTGAGAAATTATCAATGGAGTGATTATGTGTATCAAAATTATATCCACACAAAGGGTATTGTAAATTACTACATAAATAATAAATAGTGATTCCAAACATAATCTTGGAGTAAAATAATCAATGAAGTATGCGTAAAGCCCTCTGAGTGGAAATTGAAATTTGAAATTCCCTTAACTATTTGGTAACTTATGAAACATACAACCCATGAAAGAAGGATCATAAAATGAAGATGTAAATACTCATAAATTAAATTATATTACACCAATAATACAATCTTGGACAGTACATACACCACACAAAAAGAAATAGTGTCCAATATAGCATGAATCTCACGGGAATAAAAAGTGAGATGAAAAACCCTTACCTCGTTGTAATCAATCGAGTCATATGACCAAAAGTTAATAACCACCAAATGGATCACATAATTCCATGAATATAAAGAGAATAATGATAACATATATCAAATGTAAGTACACAATACACCACATCCAATAAATAAGTGGCGAATAATGGAAATCTCACAGAATTAAAAGTTAGATAAGAAACCCCTTACCTTGTACATTTCCTTGGTCTAGGTTAGGTTAAAGTCCTATGTAATAGTGAAATAATTGTTATTAAATTATAAAAAATAATATACATTAATATGATATCATATATGATCTTTTAACATTACTTTGTTAATAATATCTTAGTATTATCGTCATTTTGGGTGTTAACAGATTCGTTCTCCTTTATATTATTTGTTATGTGAGTAATATTTGTTATGGATGGGATGTATCTTATTAATATTCAGAATGATATCAATTCTTTATACATTATTTTTAATAATCAATTGAAAATTAGTCTTGAATGGATACGATGTGGAATGAATCTCATTGCGTTCGTGGAGACGGTAATCCGTACGTACGCACGAGTGAAAATATCATTCTTTTGATTTCAAAATAATATATAATTGGATAGTATATCATATATACAGAATAATTATCATGTTATATTTATTATTTACATCAATTAAACATCATTATTATACCCATCAAAATAATAATGTACTGAATAACAATTACACCACGACATAGAGATGGTAAGCCGTACGTATGCACGTACGGTGACATGTCTTTCAAAGGATGGATAGAATAATGAATATGTTTGTACCATATTTATAATAACATCATATTATATAGAAGATACTGGAGTTATTATTTTAGAATGGAAACAACAAAGAAAGTGGAAGTGGAAGAAGAAAGGAACTTGAAAGAGGTGATGAAATATTTACCTCTTCTTTGGGTTCTTCCTTTTGATTTGATCAAAAGGGATCCTTAGGTTGTCTTTCTGACTAAAGGAAGGAATCTAGGATGAAGGGGGGACATTTGAGAGGGTATTTGGGCAGATTTTGGATGATCCAAAAGGCTTTTAAGGTGTGAATTTTAGGGAAGGGGGGTTCCCTTTTTAAGAGGGGTGAGAGGAACCTTAGGAAAAGCTAGAAGTATTATTTTATAATAAAATAAATTTCGGTTTATAATGGCTACAAAATGGATTATTTAAAGGCTAAGGTGGTTATTGGTAGAAAAACACTCAACCAATAGGTTTTAGACAGGTTTGGGTTACTATATTAACCTTATCTTTTAGATTTAACTCTTAGTTAAATAGTTTGACATTTACCATGTCTCTTTGTATTTTTATAATATATGGTTAATAAACTAACTATAAACTTCTAAGATAACCCCAAGTGGTTCATTAATGATACACATACCATTATATAAGTCTTTTGGATGATCCTTAGATTTTTAGGAATAGAATATCAATTAATAATATAATATTTATTTTAAAAACTCTTTTATGTCAATTTTGACACTATTTGGTATTTTGTTTTTCCTGAATTCATAACAGCACTATTATATAGAAAAAAAATTATCTAACCAACCCTAACATGCAATATTAACCTATAAAATTATATTAATTCATAAAAAGTCTCAAATTACATTTTTTTGGATATTTATAATATTAATTACTTTAATATTTCATTAATTAGGTAATTACTGCATCATCATTGTGTCATAAATAAATTAAATTATTTAATGTATAGAAAATATAAATAAAATACCATTATGTATGGAATATTTTTATATTTCTTATTAATATTTATAGTCTAATTTATCTTATGTGTAACCCTATATTAAAAATATTTTAGTTGTTAAACTTTGATGTTAACTCATTTAACTCTTCTTTGAATTAAATAATAATAAATGTCCTAATCTAATCCAAGTGGACCAAAGAAGTCCATATTTTATTTATAAGTTTGTTTTTGGTCGAATTATACTTATAAAATAGAATTAGGACATGTTTTAGGATAATAATATTATTATTTTTACCCTTAATTACCCTATTTACTTTTAGCCGTGGTAAATAAAAGTTAAAAGTTACTATTCACCAAAAATTATTTTCATCTTATTGAACCAAATTTTACTTAATGATATCAACCATGTCTCTCAGATTTTTTGAAATTCAATTCACAGAAGCGGTAAAATTATGTTTTATTCAAATTTGTAAATGCTCCTAGGAGGTGTGTAAAAGACGGTTAAAAGTTCAATAAAATTTTTATATATCTAAAATTATTATAAACTGACTCCAATGAATTACATTGAAATTTTATAAGTATTATGTATCTATTTTGACCTAAAATAAATTTAAATAAAACAAATAATTATTTAAATAAAAATTCGGTTTTAAACTATAGCTCAGTGTTTTTCACTATTCATCAAAAATTGAATGTTTTTAGAGAAATAGAAAAAATTCACCTTAATCTAATTTCGATATTCCGAATCCAAAAATGAAGTCCATTTTGAAAGGTAAAATTTATAAAATTTCAAAATGGGGTATTAATATTCATAACAACTTGTTTGATTGGTCGCGGTGTGTTAGAATCTTGAAGTTTCCTACAGTGAAAACTATTACATTATTCAAAGGGAAACGTATCGTGGAAGCTTGGGGTGTTACATTCTTCTCCCTTTTTGGAAATTGCATCCTCTAAATTTTTAAAATTGGGCTTGGGAACATAATTTAAAGTCCCACATTGGAAAAAAAGTCAATAAAACTATCACTTTAAAAGAAAGAAAGAGAAGTACAAAGGTCACCTGAGATAACTCATACTAGGGTTCTATGTAGGAAAACATGGATATGGAAGATAAACTAAGTTTCATGTTCTGATGGAGAGGGATAGAAAACATGATCAAAATAATGTTAACAATAAGAAAACCACAAACTTGTGATGGGACAAATGGTCATTAGTTTCCCAGTAGGAAAAGTAAACGGACAATGTTTTTTTTAAGTTACATTTCATAAAGATGAGGAATTTATTTTTAAGATTGACCAAGAACATAAAAAGATATATATACTTTTTAATTATAGTTTCATTCTTTAATAAATTTCTACTACTAACTCATTTTTTTCAAATGATGAGTATTAAAGATGACTTGGTCACACCGTAAGAGCTAAAATCAACATCTAGAGAATCACATGATCCATAAAGGATAAACTATATATTTACCTTGTCTTTAGAGATTAATCAAAACGATTAGTACAAGACCAGATGATCCCCCAAAAGGATATTCCTTTAGAGAAATAAACACTAATATTAATTTCTAAAGTTAAAACAACAATACCCCAAAGTTAAATAAATACGATTCAATAAACAATTGTCCTTAAAATCCTTCAATATAATCCAAACTAATATTGAAACCCAAAACTTAGAAGAATTTGGTTATGTAGTCTTCCACATTAAATTGTATCTCCAAATGGAATCGACTACTCTTAAAGTCACATACTTAAAATTAATTAACCTAATCACATGTTCTCTATTATAGGTTAATCATTTCCATGAATAACCTAAATCACTATAAATACACAATAAAAACATAGATAAAAATCCACCATTACTTTTAAAATTAAATCCCATAGTATTCTATTTTCCTTAGGCATATAGTGTTCCCAACAGATAGAACGTCTTCCAAAATAACATTTATCACTTAATCACCAAATCAGTTTCATATACTAAGGGTATTCATTTGATAAGACATAAAATCCCAAATCAACTTATTATTGATCAATAAAATTATTTAACTAAAAATAATTAGTCACACTAACCAGGGACTTCATGTAGTCCAGTGGTAGGCGATAAATCCCATTCGCACTCTAGTTGTGGGTTTTATTCCCACAACTTTGTTTGATGTGACAGGTTGTCACACGGTCTATATTTTGTCCTTTTTCCAAAACTATATTTTATAACATTACCAAAATGAGATAATTTCCTCAAAATAACCATAACATAATTTAACCACAAATGTTATCTCATACCTTTCATTTTGATCCCAAAATATAATAACATGTAATTTCCTCAAACCCAATGATCATATAAAACCAAATTGTTATTTATAACTATATTCACAAGAGAAAAAATAATTCTTCCTCAAATATCATTTTCACATGACAAACTTCTAGGTTATAAATACAAGAGAAAATTATTCCAAAGTAATCCCATCAACAAGGAGCACTAATACTTTTAAACATTTCTCCAACAATTTATTTCCACATAGCATCTTCTTTGACCAAGAAAATATCCTATAGAATAGGGAATTCACTCAAGTAATGTCTAGGTCTCTTAAATTTACGATAATGACTGTAAATGGATTCTTGGGACCATTTTTATTTTCTTCCATTGTAATCTTCATTTTTCCTCAGAAATTCTTTACTTTATGTCCTTCTTTCCCACACATAAAGCATTTCTTTGTTCCATTGAGACACTTTCATGGGTGTCTCCTTCCACATTTCCTGCATGATGGAAATTGAGGATTCTTTTCTTCATGGTCTAAACTACTGGAGCTCTTATCATTTATCACCTTTCTCTTCTTTGTTAAATCCATGAGTTGGTTAATATTTATGTTTTTTATCGTATTTTAGGAAAACTGATTTAGCATGAACATGATATCTTTTATGCCTATCAACATTCCATTTTGTTTCTCATTTTCACCACTATTCCCACCTTGTAAATCATGCTCAAAGTTACTATGTCTTCCATGGAATCCAGCCATTGACTAAAACTAGAAATCATTGTTTGAGTAACAGTAGTCATAAAATCCTTTAGAGAATATCATGACACCATATTTTCAATTTGAAACACCTTAGGATTAACCAAGGTCATTTATCCTCATCTTATATGAAAATTCTTCAAATCGGTTTGTTAGGAAAATGTAAATAACCTTAAGCATATCTCTCAGGAGTGTCGTAAACAAGAGTGCAGCAAGGCCCATTATCATGCACCAGTTCCTGTTTGAGTCTATCTCAAAGTGGTGTTTTTGGGTTTTACCCCTAGGTACATCTATTCCAGAGCTGCCTCTACCTACTCGTATCTAGACAGGGATGTATTTCTTGAAAAACTCACAAAATCTCTACAATACCAAAATTTTATAAGTTCTTCTATACTAATACTCAAAGACTATATTAGGGCTATGTGCTCTAATCATAGTTTATATAAATATATTTTCCAAGGTTTGTACTAAACTTCCTCTAATACCAACTGTAACAACTTGACCCCAGTTACCTAGAGTCGGTTCATTATTATGTATCATTGGAATGATCAAAAAATATTAAGTCTCAAAAGATCGATTAGTTTAGTAGCCTTGGAAGTACTAGATACATTCTTAAGGTTTACATTACATCATAAAATGGAAAACTACAACAACATTGTTTCCATAGACAACACTAAGATCTAATAGACTATCCCTGTAGGTCAGTCATAATATACTTCTTCCCATCCTGGGAAAAATAAAACATAGAAAGCGGTGAGCTCAGATGCTCAGTAAGGAAACAATATAGAGGAAACTTTCATAAATAAGCATAAACATTTAAGGAAATGTATAATAATAAAACAAAATCCTTTTAAACTTGAACTTCAGCATAATATAGAAAAGGTAAAATCAAAATAATTCCATTTACTTACTCACATGGATATTCTACTAGTCGAATAATCACATGAAATATCAATAGCCACTTTCATAATGATGGAATGAATAATGCCAGACTTCATAACCACATATTCAAGGCCTTGTGCCAAGACTACAAATAAGATTTTGTCAAGGACTTGTGTCAAGACACTAGTTTGTCTCATGAGACCTACTGATGCATCACGGAGCTATAGTGGTCTCCACGCATCACTTACTAAGTCCAATTCATTCCTCATATGAAAAGTTTGAAACATAGCATAAACATTTGTATTAAAACTAGCATATGAAATATCAATACTTTATCCACAAACCATGAATGGTATAAAAATAGCACATCCACAGTCAAACATAACTCATTAAATACAATATGGAAGATTGTTTTGTAACAGATTAACCTCAATCGAGAAGAGTGAAGGATATTGATAGAGATGAAAATAATCATCAAAACTATTTGAGAGAAATATCCCCCTTTTCTTTAAAACATTTAAAAGTCACACTATTTTTCAAGAAGTCGTTTAAAATTAGATTTTTAAATCAAAGAGTCACATACCACTTTGAAACTTTTAAAAGGAATTTTAATTTTAAAACATTAATGTCCATATAAATAAAACCTTAAAGCCATTTTTAAAACATGAACATTAATGAGAAAGACTTAGAAGAATAAAATTTTAAAACATTTAAAATGGTATTTTAGTTAGAGTTACTATCCAAATGAGAGATGATTGAATACAAATAATTGAGGTAATAAAAACATTATAATACCATGATAATAAAGGATTTCATTATATACTATGTCAAAGGATAGTATATACACCATATAAAAGTGAATCGGTGCATAACAACAAAGAAGTCTCAAAGGAATGTAAATTGAGATGAAATCCCTTATAAAGATAGTATCCTTAGATAAAAGATAAATCAATTACATAATTATGTGTGAAAAATATAAAAACACTCAATATGATTGGATATTCAGTGTAAATAAATCAGATGACAATCACTCATATTCTTGTAAAAACCACACCAATGACTTGGATGTTTAACTCAATAAATGAAAATTGTGTTAAGATCAAGTTTATATCAATGACTTGAGAAATTATCAATGGAGTGGTTATGTGTATCAAAAGTATATCCACACAAAGGGTACTGGAAATTACTACATAAATAATAAATAGTGATTCCACACATAATCTTGGAGTAAAATAATCAATGAAGTGTGCGTAAATCCCACTGAGTGGAAATTGAAATTTGAAATTCCCTTACCGATTTGGTAACTTATGAAACATACAACCCATGAAATAAGGATCATACAATGAAGATGTAAATACTCATAAATTAAAGTATATTACACCAAGAATACAATCATGGACAGTACATACGCCATACAAAAGTAAATAGTGGCCAATATAGCATGAATCTCATGGGAATAAAAAGTGAGATGAAAAACCCTTACTTCGTTGTAATCAATCAAGTCGTATGAACAAAATTTAATAACCACCAAATGGATCACATAATACCATGAATATAAAGATAATAATGATAATATATATCAAATGGAAGTACACAATACACCACATACAATAAATAAGTGGTGAACAATGGAAATCTCATAGAATTAAAAGTGAGATAAGAAACCCCTTACCTTATACTTTTACTTGGTAGAGGGTAGGTTAACCTCATGTATAACGGTTAAATAATTTTTATTAAATTATAAAATAATCATATACATTAATATGATATCATATATTATTTTTTAACATTTCTTTGTTAATAATATCTTAGTATTATCGCCGTTTTGGGTGTTAACAGATTCGTTCTCCCTTATATTATTTGTTATGTGAGTAATATTTTTTATGTATGGGATGTATCTTATTCATATACAAAATTATATCAAGTTTTTAAAAATTATTTTTAATCATCAAATTAAAATTAGTCTTGAATGGATATGATGGGTAATGAATCTCATCGTGTTCGTGGAGACAGTAATCCGTACATACGCACGAGCGACAATATCATTATTTTGATATTAATATATAATTGGATGGTATATCATATATAAGGAATCATAATTATGTTAAATTTATTATTTACATCAATTACACATCATTATTATACTCATTCAAATAATAATGTATTGAATAACAATTACACCACGACGTGGAGATGGTAAGTCGTACGGACGCACGTATGGTGACATGTCATTCAAAGGATGGATAGAATAATGAATATGGTTGTAACATATTTATAATAACATTATAGTATATATAATATACTGGAGTTATTATTTTATAATGGAAACAACAAATAAAGAGGAAGTGAAAGAAGAAAGGAACTTGAAAGAGGTGATGAAATATTTACCTCTTCTTCGGGTTCTTCCTTTTGATTTGATCAAAAGGGATCATTAGGTTGGCTTTATGACTAAAATAAGGCCTCTAGGATGAATTTAGGACAGTTGAGATGGTATTTTATCAGAGTTTTTCTGATCCAAAAGGCTTTGAAGGTGTGAATTTGAGGGAATAGTGAGTGCCCTTTTATAAGAGGGATGATGGGCACCTTAGGAAAAGCTAGAAATATTATTTTATAATAAAATAAATTTCGGTTTATAATGGATCACAAATAGATTATATAAAGGCTAAGGTTGGGAGGGATCAAAAACCACTCAACCAATATGTTTTAGATAGGTTTGGGTTACTATATTAACCTTATCTTTTAGATTTAACTCTTAGTTAAATAGTTTGACATTTACCATGTCACTTTGTATTTTTTATATTATATGGTTAATAAACTAGCTATAAACATACAAGAGAACCCCAAGTGGTTCATTAATGATACACCTATCATTATATAAGTCTTTTTTCCGAAATATATATTTTTAGGAATAGAATATCGTTTAATAATTTGATATTTATTTTAAAAACTCTTTTATGTCAATTTTGACATTATTTGGTATTTTGTTTTTTATGAATTTATAAAAGCATTATTACTTTGAGAACAATTCATCTAACCAACAATAACATGGCATATTAACCTATAAAATTAGTGTAATTCATAAAAATTATCAAATTACATTTATTTGGATATTTATAATATCAATTATTTAAATATTTCAGTAATTAGGTAATTACTGCATCATCATTGTGTCATAAATAAATTAAATTATTTAATGTATAAAAAATATAAATAAAATACAATTATGTAGGAAATATTTTTATCTTTATAATTAATATTTATATTAGAATTTATCTTATATGTAACCCTATATTAAAAATGTTTTAGTTATTAAACTTTGATTTTAACTCTTTTAACTCTTCTTTGAAGTAAATAATAATAAATGTCCTAATCTAATCCATGTGGACCAAAGAGGTTCATATTTTATTACTAAGTTTGTTTTTTATTGAATTATACTTATACAATAGAATTATGACATGTGTTAGGGTAATAATAATTTCATTTTTACCCTTAATTACCCTATTTACTTTTAACCGTGGTAAATAAAAGTAAAAAAGTTATTATTCACCAAAAATTATTTTCATCTTATTGAACCACATTTTACTTAATGATATCAACTGTTTCTCTCAGATTTTTGAAATTCAATTCACAGAAGTGTTAAAATTATGTTTTATTCAAATTTGCAAATTCTCCTAGGAGGTGGGTGAAAGACGGTTAAAAGTTCAATAAAAATTTTATATATCTAAAATTATTATAAACTGACTTCAATGAATTACATTGAAATTATATAGATACTATGTATATATTTTTACCTAAAATAAATTTAAATAAAATAAATAATTATTTAAATAAAAATTCGGTTTTAAACTATAACTAAGTGTTTTTCACTATTCATCAAAAATTGAAAGTTTTCAGAAAGATACCAAAAATTCAACCTAAGATAATTTCGATATTCCGAATCCAAAAATGATGTCTATTTTGAAAGATAAAATTTATAAAATTTCCAAAAGTGGGTATTAAAATTCATAACAGCTAGTTTGATTGGTCACGGTGTGTTAGAATCTTGAACTTGCGTACACTGTAAGCTATTACATTATTCAAAGGGAAACGTACCATGGAAGCTTGGGGTGTTACACATGTGATGTTGATGTAGTTATCATATATCAAATCTTATCAGGCCTTGATACACATGGAACCTTTTAAAGAATTGTATGGTCGTTCTATTCATTCTCTACTTTGTATGGTGAAGACATTTAAACATCAATAGTTGTGCTAATCCTTGTCCAAGAAAAAAATATAATATTAAGTTGATTATAAAGAGAATGTAGATGGCTCCAAGTCATCAAAAATCATATGCAGATCTTCATGGATGACCATTTTTGTTCATGTAGAGTGGTCATGCGTTCTTAAGGATTTATCTAATTCTTGTTTAATGTAGTTTTGGGATGTAGGTTAGGGTATATCCTCAATACATAGGACCTTTATTGATATTGGAATATGTTAGAGAGGTGGAATATCAGTTGAAATTTCCACCACAGTTCAATGCAGTTTATAATGTGTTCCATGTATCACAATTAAAAATGTTTCAGCTAGATCTTGACCACATGATCAGCTGGGATCATGTTGACCTGTAGCCAAACACTTCATTAGTACACATCCTGGTGCATATTGTGGATAGGAAATTGAAAGTCTAGCGTGGAAGAAGCATCTTTATAGTATGATTTTTGTGGTGACATGGCTAGATTCAGGAAGATACTTCAGAATATGTGAAGGAAATGAAAGATAAATGGCCAAAAAAATATTCTAGGGAGGTGATGGGTTTCTACTGTCTAGGTACGTAAAGACCAATTGTGGGAAGAATGTAGCACCCTTAGTGTCTTGTATATAGCCAATTATTTATTCTTATTATGTATATAAAGTATAAGGGTGATGTTTGGGAGAGTTTGGAGAAATTTTAATGTGTTTTATGGATTTCCTATAGGGGCACGGGTTGTACAAGGTTTGTGAAAACCATGAAACACTTGATGGAAACCATGAACAATAAGACATGGGCTAAAGGAGAAGTGTACGGGCTGCAATTAGTTTTTCCAACTATGAAAAAGCCTAGGAGAAACCGTGCAGTGGGGAGAAAATGTTGGATAAAAAGATTTAGCATAGTCAGTGCATGGTTTGGAAGCCGTGTGAGCCAACCCTAGGAGGGAAATCCTTAGATAGAATGAGGAGCATGGTTAGCACATAGTTTATCTAACCATGCGACTAAACTGTACATAGGGTCAATGTTAGTCGATTAATGGTTTCAACCACTTGTTTTTCCCCAAATGGCCCTAACTCAGGATCTTTCTTACTCAAAGGTCAAGGAAGGATCTCTCATTGATCCAGAAGTGATCCAAAGTCTTCCCTTGGTGATTAGAATCCAATTCTTTATGATATGCAATGGTTCCTCATTATTCTTCATGTTCATCATAGATATACTTCATCACTTCTCTAGTTTTCTTTTATGTATGCCCTCCATGGGTAGATCTAAGATTCTAAATGCCAAATAAGTTTATAGTTGTGTTTTTTATGATAGGGGAAGATATCTAAGCTTGGTTCATGGATATTGAACCCATTTTTGTAACATTTTTCATGTAGTTTATCATTTTTTCCAAAACTCTCATGGTAGGTGGCATAATTCTCGACTCCTATTTCTTGAACAGATCATCTTGATATCAAATTGATTATTTTTTTTTCAATTTATTTTTAATTGACTATGTAATGATTGTTGAAAATCCTCTTGAGTGACGGTTTGTGGAAAACATGGGAATTTGGTGTTCTTACAATGTTCTTTGGTTCTTCATTTTATAATGATTATTTTAAAGTGAGTATTTCTCCCGAATTGCAGTAAATGGATTAATCAAAAGTTTTTTTAGTAAAAGTGGTGATTTTATTGAAATGAAATGGGCATGGTTGATGTGAAATATGTTTTAATGTTTTTAAATAAAATAATGCTTGTATAGAAAAGGATGAAATGGTTGATTTTTGCATTGGTTTTTGGCATAATGGTTGTGTGTATTCATGTGCACTCAAGATAGATAAGGGTAAGGATTCTCCCCCATCATTATTGGGTTGGATAAGGGTTAGGGCTCCCCCCCCCCCCCATCAAATGGTTCACTAGGTGAGGGCTTAGTTAAAGGATGACTCACCACTAACAAGTATAGTGAAGTCCAGGTTACATGCATGGATAGAGGGGTTGATAGGTGGAGTGGAATGGTTATAAAAAAATGGATATTGAGAATTTAATTTCAAGCATTGGTTGGTGGTTTACCAAAAAAATAGATTTTTTTTAAAAAAATTGGGTTACATGGCACAGGTTTATATTTATTTATAATCTATTTTTAGATGTTCTTTATATTTAGTTATAAACTATTTTTAAAAGTTTATTTTTTGAAAAAACATATTTTGGAATTGTTTCATATAAATTTCTTTATATAAATGTTTCTAACTTTTCTATCCTAGTTGAATGAGTAGGGAATTCAATGGGTAAAACCTACTAAGTTTTAGTACTCAAGCCTTCTTTCGCACATTGGTGCTTTTGCAGATTTATCATCCCGGACATGGGAAAAGGTAAATTATCACAGATTTTTAGAACTACCTAGGGATACTTGGGATGTTATGTGATGTTGTATCATAATGTCTTGTAGTCATCTTAGAGTTTTATTAGTTATCTTCTGCTATTTTTGTTGATGTGAGTTTGGATTCCGTTATAGTACACTTTTGTTGGGTTTGATATAAAAGAGAAGGTTTCATTTCATTATTTTAATCATGAATCATATAATGGTTAGTTTGTTTTTTTTATTGGTTTAGTTGTTTTATTCTTAAAGGTTAAATCATCCCCCATGTGTATTGAAACCCTTCGACATTTATTTACATCCATTATTATCTTAGTGATGTCGCTTAGGGCCTAGTTGCATCCTCCCACCTTCTCAAGCCAACTAGGAGAAGGATGTAGTTTATAATATATATGTGTACATGTATATAAATAGAAATTAAATGGAATTTTCATGATAAAAACATGGATCTATTAAAATAGTTTTTAGTTATTAAATTCAGTTTTTAATCTTCGGATCTAAATTTCATCTTACATCCTGAATTTTTTCGAAATAAGTTTTCAAAGTTTGGTTTTTAAAAATGGGTTTCCCAATGATGGGTTTTTTATATCCAAACATTTTTCATGAAATTGAATTTAAGAGTTTCCTTACTAATTCATGTTTTAAATCCCGTTTAGAACCATTGAGAAATATATACTTAATTTTGAATCTAAGGGCCTGGTTTTCAATTTAAAATGATTTCCTTTGAAAGTGTTCACCCCAATAGAGGCCATTTATTTTAAGGAGGTATTTTATATGGTTGGTGTTGGGAGGTGATATTAGTATTCATGTTCGCTTATATTGATCAATTTTGGAGATAAATTTTGTGCATTTCCTACCTCACCTCCCCTTATATTATCATAATGAGATCTTAGGAGTATTAGTGACGGTCTGTAGATGTTTCTATTAAGTCTTGATTAGATGAAATTGGTGGAGCACGGTATGGGAAGTCCATCGAGCCTTCGTCCATCGATTAGGCTAGTTGATGGTAGTTGGGTTAGTTATAGACATAGAAAGAACATTAATAAGCCTACTGATGGTTTTTAAATGAGTAAATATAGGTTCTATTTGTAGTATTGTTATGAAATTATATTGACTATATATAAATTATAGATGACTATTTATCACTTCTTATTTATCTACCACTTATCTACTTTATGGTTCTTTTACATTTTCACCCAATCTTTTTTACAGTGTTGCTACTTTTATGAAAATGGTTTTCCTATTCAATGGCATATTCCTTTTTTTACATTGAACCTCTTCAGTGTGAGTTGGGTGTTTTCTTTTTAAAAAATGTTTTATTAAAGATTGTTTTTTAAAAGAAATTATCTTATGAATGCTTTAAAAGGTTCCTTTAAACATGTTTTCATTTTTAAAGTATTGTTCATTGGAAATATTGTGGTTATTTCTTAAAAAGTGAAAAAATATATTCTACATGTAATTTTAATCATTTCTTTATTCCATTTTTGGGAATCAAAATTTATGGACTCTGTGGTATATACCTATTGGGATATTTGTGCACACACCCTACTTGTTCTACTTTGTTTCATTAGACCCAAGTTATTTTTTAATGTTTAGGGTTATCTTAGGGATCAATTAAAGATTATATTGGTTTTGTAGATGGATTATGACATAAGAGTTCACATAGATATGACGTTTTTTCTTTTGGTTTTACATTTTCATAGTGGTTTTATCAACCAGATCATTGTTTTGTATCTGGATCCTATATCATTTAATTTTATCTATGTGACTATAGATGTTTGTATTTCTTATGTTCTCTTTGGAATTTTTTTATTGATTTTGGTTATTCTTTTATTCAAGGACTATGGTACACATGTTGGCCATGCAAGGCTTCATAGTAGAATCCTAGTCTTTTATTTATTTTTTGGGAAACATTATCCCCAATGATTGGGTTGTGATTCCCTTGATGCGTATCATTAGACTGTGCGGATTAGAGATACGCCTTGTGTACATCACGAGCTGACTTGGGTGTTTGGTTTAGGGATTGGCCGTCATTTGATCATGACATGAATTAATTTATCAATATACACATGGGGTTCATCAATATTGTGAGGTAGATCTCAATCTATTGAGTGTTAATGTGAAGAAAAAAGTTCTCTCTAATATCACCCCTTTCTTTAAAAATATTAAGAGGATTAAAAAGTGGGTTATAAAATTATGTCAAGTTTGAATGAGATATCTTGATATATAAGCCAAAAATAAACATGCAAAATGAAATAATACATCCATGGATTAGAAATAGGAACATTAAATTGATCAAACCACTTTTTAACCTTTTAATCATAAACCATATGTCATTAAAAATTGTTTAATATATAATTAAATAAAATATTGTTCAATTGATAAATAATTATCTCTTGTTTTAGATAACATTTTTTTTTGAATTTATCTCTTCATAATAAATAATTATTTATTTATATAATTAAATAACACTAAAACGATTCATGTTTAAATAGTTCATCCATATATCAATGTTATAAAAAAAATTATGATAAAGGCAATACTTTTATCAGCACTGATTCAAAGCAAACAAAATTTTTCCATTTTTCATCATTAAAAAATGAAATGATAAAATGTATACCTTTATCATCAATTTCTTTGCGATCATAAATACTACCCTTTAACAGTGACTAAATTAATGCTGTTAAAATTTTCTTTTTTAATAGTGATAATAATAGTAGACAACAGAAAAGTGAATATATATATATATATATATATATATCCATATATATATATATATTACTATGATTTATATAATAATAAGTATATATATGTAAATATAATGTATAAATTTTATTTATATAACAATATTATAATAAAAAATTTATTATCATTCTAATTTTTATAATTTTATATATAAACAATTAAAAAATTATATAAATTAGTAAAAATGTTTAGTAATATATTTATATAAAATAATATATATATATATATAGTAAATTTTATTTAAAAAATAATATAAAACATAAAATTAATAAATATCCATTTAATAGTATTTATGATATGTGTATATATATATAATTTATATATATGTATTTATATATTTTTAAATATGATTTATATAACATTAAATATAAAATATATTGATTATTATTTTATACATATTTATTATTATAATTACTAACAGAATATATATAAGGTTATATATATAACTAAAATATAGTGACATGAAATATATAAATAAATATATTAATATATTAAATATACATCATATTTGAATTTATATATTTATATTCACATTACATAATTTAAAACGCACACATATAATTGTATGTATGTGTATGCATGTGTATGTGCGTAGATGTACGTCTGAGTGTACATATGTTTTTGCATATGTTTGTGTGTGCATTTTTTATGTATGTATATTTATGTGTTTATATGTTTTTTATGTGTATATATGTTTCATGTAAGGAACCAAGCTAGGATTCCATCCAACCCAACATCCGACCCGATCCGAGACATGACCCGAAGGGCGTTCTTGATCCCCATGGACTAGACACTAGTTTCGAGAATCAATGGAATCACATTGGGAATAATTTTTTCCCAAATAAATGAGGATCAAATAAATAAAATGAACATATGGAAGAACCATCAAGAACAGAACACGCAGAAGAACTGACAATAAATATACAACCATATCCAGATAAAACAACTGTTGAATAGAACAAATCTGGAAAAAAAACTAAAACTGGACCATGCCAATAGGATCCCCATATAACCATTTGGTTACCACTAACCACAAGACAATATTGCTCCAAAGGCAATCACATGAACTAGAAAGATGAACCTGTTAAATAGATGGGCTTTACCAATTCCGAGTGGCCCGTGTAGGGTGTTAGCTTAAACAAATTCATAGGTAATCACTATAGATTCCATACAAATCCTTTTTTGAGATAGTCCATAAACACTATTTTGATAATACATTCTGGAAACTTGTCATTATTATTTTTAATGACTAAGTAAAAATTTATATTAGTTTCCTTTTTTAAATAATACCCACCACATTACTTTTGGAAAAAAAAGTTTCACTTTCCATAACCCATTTCAAAAGTAAAACCCAAACAAATATAAAACCAAGTAAATAAAAATCGGTTGTGTAAAATTTGAAGGAAATATAATGTGCAATTAAAAATAAAAAAAACCAATATTCAACAAGTATTAGAAATTAAATGAATATATAGATAGTGATTCATGAGAAATTCAAAATGATCCATAGAGAGATCCATCGATGTACATAGTTTGGACTCACATACCTGTGTTTCGTGAAACTCCATAGTCAATAACCAATTGGACACTCTAAACTTGATAATCCAGCACCATGAACCACCAAGCCATATGATTTGATGGGGGTACCAACCCTTATAATCAAGGACTATAAGAAAAAATCACTTGGCCCTCTCAAATATTCCAAGGGAGCCTATGATAAAATTGTACAATGAAAGGAGAAGGCCCTCTTATGTGGGGATCACCTAACATGCGACCACCACACATGCCTACCCCAAACACTGACACCGCCTTTGTGATACCCCTCCCTTTGGAGAGTCCTCCTTAGAAGTTATAATCTCACAAAAATCCATTCACAAGTTCCAATCAGGACTTCACATCATTTGAGTTTCAAAAAACATTCCCAAACATTATAAAATACCAACTAGACCTTTATTTCTCATCACATCAAACCCAACCTTTCCAAGACATCTAAAAGTACCAATTAGGTCACTAACATTTTGAATGAATATACATTTTTTTCAAAAAATATTGAAATGTGAAATAATATTAAAATTTCCAAACGGTCATTTTATACCACTTAATTACCAAGTGATTATCCATATTCCTAACATGGATTCATGCCAATCATTCACCAAAACATATCTCAGAACACCAAATGGGCCAACAAATAAACACACATTCAAATCTATATTTAAAATCACCTGAAGCATCAATACACAATTTATAAATCAGAGGACCATTTAAAGAAAAATGGAAGAGGGAAGAAATGAGAAATTTTTTGAAAAACTAAGGCTCAATGAGAATATAATTTTTAAATGCCATCATAATTTAAATTTCTATCCATGTATGCACCCTATGTACCAATGGATGTACCAACACTAAATGGAACATATAGAGTGTACATGAAACCCTTTAAACCCCATATTTATGAATATAACCTTCCATTAAAACACCATAATGAGTCATAAAATTTCAAAATCATTAATAAGATTTCAAATACCAAAATTACCATTCCCAAAAAATTTACCACAATTTCTAATGAAAAAATGTGGCTCCAAAACCACATATCCTTAATAATTTATTACTTCAAAAAGTTTTCAAAACATTAGCAAGACCAAATGAAACCAAACATGCACAAATTCACTTTTATAAAACTAAAGGAATATTTTCAAACAATATTCAAGCATTTAAATAAATAAAAAATTTAGGAAACCCTTTAGAAAACTATTTCACACCCATTTTATATCATTAAATCACCGAATATCATCACAAAATCACACCAAAAACACGAATAAAGTATTTTTAAAGCATTAAAGGAAATATAAAGCATCATATGGATGTGACAGAATGGAAATGGATGGAAACACCTATATTAATGATCTATGAATGAAACCAAACATCGGGAGGAGGATGAATTGAGATCGAGAGACAATCCATACACTCTAAAACCCAAGGAAACAAACTGCGCATTATCCCTCACCCTTAGGTTTTTTTCAACATAAAACCTCACAAAGAAAGAACCATAAGAGCATGATAGGGAGGATAATATATTATTAAATCCACAAAAAATCACAAGAACTCACCTTAGGAACCTTTAAGGGGATTCAATGGAGGTTGGGGAGAAAGGGAGGTGGGTTTTCTAGAGAAACATGGTTTTCCTAGGTAAAGAAAGGGGAGGAAACCAGAAAATGGTTAAAATATAAGATGGGAAAACACGAAATTTCACATTTTTAAAAATTTGGGAACCTATCTTGGTTTGGCCACATGGTTTGATAAACTGTGCACCAACTATGCACCTTTCACTATCCAATAATAACATGACTAACGATTATCTCGCATGGTTTTCCATCTCGTGTGCTAACTGTGGGGTCAAAATTCTATAAATGGACAGAACTTCTAACACAATTTCCACACAGTTTCCCAAACAATTCAAAACCCCTAAACCTTACCATTAAACACCTAAACAAGCCACATGGTTACATGGGAGAAGTTACATGGTTTCCCCTAAGTGTATTCCAACCATGAGTCCCCTACATCCAAGCCCAAAATGTCTACTTTACAAAAAAAATGAACCTAACGCTTCCAGAATAGAAAAAAAATCCAATAATTAATCAACTTGAACCTCAATAAAAAGATCAAAATCCATGAAATAAATAAAATAAAATAATTTCCAAGGATTTGGTGTGAAAATTATTTCCAGAAAAAAAACTATTTCTTCCCTTAGAAAGTCATCTAGGTGAAAAATAAAAAAACATGATCCTAAGACCAGATAAAGCCGAATAAAAACAATAGACTTAGGGTGACCATTTACTTCACAAGTCACACCCAACTGCTTCTAGAGGAAACCAAAAAATAAATAAAAATGGGGGGAAACTAGAGGGTTCTCCACACTATAAAAAATTACTAACACCACCAACATTAAAACCCAACAAACACTCCCCTTGGTATGACCAATGCAGAAAATGAGGGAACCCCCGATAAGAACCAGAAACCTCCCACACAAAGTAAATCCCCAACATAAGGGGAAACCAGTAGATGGAACCCAAACTGAATAATGAACACTAACAGAAGGTTAAATCAACGATTTTCATAAGCATAGATATCTTTAAACAAGAACAATTGAAAACTAAAATTTTTTTAAAAAAGGCTATCAATTTAAGGATCCAATCCAAAGAACAAATTGGGACTATAAGAAAATAAGATCACCAAGCTCCTTATATAGATAAAAGAAACTCATAATAATAAGTACATTATACCAAGAAACTGAAAAAATATATCTACTCTAATACTAGAGACAAAAACTAGGCCAAGGTTGTCCTCACCCCCAATGATCGTGTGAATAAATGAAGAGAATAACCCCAAGGCCTATGGATGGAGACCTAATGTCTTGAATCATATACTACCCCATAGTCAGGAGCCATAACCCATTAATCAAGGATTATTCATTGGTAAACACTTCCTACAAAACTTCTACATATGACCCAAACATCCACAGTGATGGAACAAAGTCCGGGGATTGTGAATAGATGGCTTCAAATGGCCAAACCGACCATAATGGTGGCACACAAGAAAACGTATTTATGAAATCAAAGTCTTAACAAATGAAATAGGAGTTTTTCCAGTTACTATGCTCTAAAAACCAACATAGATAAGAATGCTTCATCAAAAAAATTCTTCAAATGAAGATTCTTAGAAGAGAGGTCTCACTCCTTGATCTCTAGATGAATATCAAAAATGAAAAAAAGAATATTTCAGCAAATCTTGCGATGATACCTCCCAAAAGAAAGAGACCATCACCTTAATATGGTGAACATAGGCCTTCACTATCCACTGGCCTTGATAAATAATCATAATATCCTATAATTTTTTCACATTCACCTCCTCAGGCACAAACCATCAGGAAAAAACGGACTTGAAGACTTCCCACATCATCCCAACATGTATTGATGAAGGAGAAATCCGCCTCCACTAATCCAAATAAGCACCCTCAAACAAACCCAGATCCTTGCGTACTATAACTACTTCGGGAGTTACTAATGATTTGATGTAACACTCAACTAACTAAAGCCATTACACTCCCAGTAATGGGCCATAATCACCACACTATACAGGCAACAACTAAGAATGATGAAAAACTAGGCAAGACCCACTTTGAATTATGGGGACCTTTCTGGGAAGTATATTTTGAATGGAACAAAGAAAGTGCAACTAAAACCAACATCATACAATGGGATAGTCAAAAAGAACATCTTGATCCAAAACAACAAGCACACAATCTTAGCACATACAAGCACAACCAAAAAATCATCTTTTCATAAACCACCATTTTGCACAAAAGGAGAAGAACATTTTAAAAGAAAACCAATTCCCAAAATCATTTTCCCCTTTCAAAAGAATCCATTTTAAATGAACTAGGACAAAACTTTGATTCCAAATACTCATCCATGGTATCTTATGAAACATCAGATGTGTAATCATCCACTTTTTCATAACTCATACATGCACAAGTTCTGACAATCACTTTTTATAAATACCCACACATATGAAAACTTCTATAAGAAGTACCAAGGGACACCCATTCCACATTATTGTCAAATCCAAGCATTCATGAGATTTTCAATCCAACAAAAATTATTTTAAAACCCATTCCTTCCAATTCCAAAAACCACTTAATAGGAATAATTCCTATTTTAAAAACAGTTTTCATTTTAAATATCCACTCACACAATCAAAACCCAAAACAGAACACATGTCAGAACAACAAAGATTAAACCAAATAAACAATTCACATCAAATGTATGGAATGAAGAACTAGTGGTCATGCATAACCCGATGACATGTTTAGTGCGCCATGACCTATGAAAGAATCAACCACTTGGAAGACCATGAACCATGAACTTGGATTCCACATGGGTCACTATGACATGTGAGATCATAACATGACATCAGATCACATCCATTATCATTCCCCAATCCAAAATAGACCAAAAAAAGAAACAAAGACTCAAAACCCAGACTACCTTCGGAAACTAGTGGATTGAAATGAGTAATTTTTCAAAAATTCCTTCTTGTACCTACCTCTCGGGTCTCAAAATTCTTAATCTACATGATACCTTACACCCTAAATAAAAATTACTACCTATGATACCAATTTTTCATGAACCAAGTAGGGATGACATCTAACCCAACATACGACTGGTCCAAGACATGGCCAAAAGGGTTTTCTCGATTCCTGCGGGATGGTAACCATTAACGAACATCAATTTAATCACATTGGAAAAAAATTCCAGAACAAACTAGGATCACATATATAGTAAGAACAAAAAATAACTGAATACACAAAAGAAATAACAAAAAATATTTAATCTGATCCAGATACAACAACTGTTAAAAAAATAAAAATTAATACAAAATTAATAATGGACCCCACCTACAAGATCTCTACATGACCTCTTGTTCACTACCAACCAAAAGACCAACCTACTCCAAAGGTGATCACATGAACCAAAAACTTGAACTTGAAAACCATATTGGGTCTACTAACATCGAGATTCACGAGTAGGGTGGAAGAGGAAACATCATAGTAGGTAATCATCAGAGAGTCCATAAATTTCCTTTACAAATACAATCCATAAAAACTAGTTTGAAAATACATTCTTAAGATATGTATTTATTCATTTTAAGAACCAATTACAACTTTATATAACTTTCATTTTTTTAAATGGCACACAACACTTTCATTTTCAAAAACAGTTTCACTTTCCACAACCCATTTTAAAATTACAACCAAAATATAAACCAAACCATGTAACTAAAAATGGGATTTGCAGAATGTGAAGGAAATAGGAAATATTAGTAAAACTAAGAAAAAAATATCCAATAAGTATTTGAAATAAATTAAATATATAGATTGATATTCATGAGAAATTCTTGAATGTACCTAGAGTGATCCCTAGATGTACTCGGGGTGGACTCACCTACTAACGTATGGTGTAACTCCATAGTCAATAATTTATTGGCCTCTCTCAACTAGAAAATCTAAGGAACGTCCCACCTAGCCATATGAAGTCAAGGGGCTACCAACCATTCTAATCAAGGTTGAAAAGAAACTATCACTCAACCCCCTAAAATATTCATAGGAATACCATGATAATAGTATATAATGAAAGGAGGAGGCCCTTGCACTCATGGCTCACCTGACCTGCTGCCACCACAGTTTCCAAACTGAAACACCAAAACCACCTATGAGATACCCCTATATTTGGGGAATCACTCATAGAGGTTCCAATACTACAAAAATCCATTCAAAATTTCCAATTAATCCTTTATGTCATTTATGTTTCAAAAAATACCCAAGTATTATAAAATACCAATATGGCCTTCACATATCATCACATAAAAACCAACCTTTCCAAAAAATCACAAAGTACCAACATGGAATTTAATATTTATAATAAAAATTAATTTACAAACCCATATCCAATATTTTTTGAAATATGAAATGAGATTAAATGTTCCACACATTCCTTTTATACCACTTAATTTCAAAGTGCTTCTCAAAATGCTGAACGAGCCTTCAGGCCAATCATTCACCAAAACATATCTAAAAATTAAAAACATTATTAGACTTAAATAAAAAATCCAAAGTCACATTTAAAATAACATGAAGCACTAATACACCTTTTATAAATAAAAATAAAATTTTAGGAAAAATGGAAGAGGTTAAAAATGAGACGCCTTTTGAAAAAATGAGGCTCAAGAAGAATATAATTTTAAATGCCATCATCATTCCAATGCCTATCCATGTTTTCACCACATGAACCAATGGATGTGAAAAAATATATTGGAACACTTCATGTTCCCATGAAACCATTTAAAATCCATTTTAAAGAAAATAACATTCCATTAAACCAACACCATGAGTCACACATTGTAAAAAAGAATCAATAAGCTTTCAAAAACCAGGATAACCTTTCCAAAAAAACATACCATAATTTCTCAAGCCAAAAAACTGATCTATAACCACACATAATGTTCAATATATTTCATCAGCAAGTTATCAAAACGTAAGTAAGGCCAAATTACACCAAAAGTTTTTAAATTCACTTTTTCAAAATAAAATGAATTTTATCGAACAACATGCATGCATTTTAAAAAATAAAAAAATTAAGGAAACCTTTTAAAAAATCATTTCACACACATTTTCCATCATAGAATAACTAATTAACATCATAATATCACTCCAAACCCATGAATATAGAATTTTTAAAGAATTAAATGAATGATCAGGAATCAATGGGATTTTCCAGAAAGAAAATGGACCTAAACACCTATCTTAATGAAGTGTAAATGTAACTAAAAAATGGGAGGAGGAATAATCGAGCATGATAGAAAATATACACATATTAAAACCCATTTAAAGTAACTATGCATCCTTCCTCATCCTCATGGTTAGTCCAACATGAATCCCCACTAAGAAAGAACCATGAAACCAATTGAGGGGGGAGAGGAGAGTAGGGAATACAAAAAAAGCATAATAACTCAACTTAGAAACCTTGAAGGGGATTCATTGGAGGTTGGGGAGAATGGCATGAGGATTTTATAGAGCCCCCTATGGATCCTAGTTCAAGAAAGTGAGGAAATCCCAAAATAGGGTAAATGATCAAAGGGTAAAACGTTAAATTTTAAATTTTTAAGAATCTGGGCATCTTACATTATTTGGATGCACAGTTTGATAAAATGTACACTAACCATGAACCTCTCACTATCCCGAAGGACAATTACTCATGGGAATCTAGCATGGTTTTCCAAATCGTGTGCTAACTATGACGTTGCCACTATCCAAATGAAAAAAAAAACCTCTCGCAAAATTTCCACACAATTTCCCAAACTATGTGCAACCCGATCGAGTTACCCCTGGACACAAAAACAAGACGCATGGTTACCTGGGTGAAGGTGTATGGTTTCCCCTAACAGTGCGCTAACCATGCACCACCTACTTCCAAGCCCAAAACATCCACTTTTCTATAAAAAATTACTTAAAGGCTTCTGAAACTCCAAATTTCAAATAAATACTCAACCCAAACCTCAACCAAAAGACCCAAATCCAAGAAAGAAATAAAAGAAAATGATTTACAAGGGTGGGGTGTGACATTTTATGTTTTACTGAATGTTTATTTATATGTATACTGGTTTATGTGTTGTGCATGTGTATACTTATGTGTTAGTGTATATATGTACATAGTTTTGTGTATGTATGTGTATATAATGTCCATGTGAATATGTATATGTGTGGATATATATGTATGAATGTCTCTATGTATGTATGTGTATATTTATTTGGTATGTGTATGTGTACGTCCATATGTGTGTGTGCTTGTATGTGTTTGAAATTATAAGTATGTGTATTTGTATGTATGTGCATATGTATGTGTACCCGTATATCTGTGTGTGTGCATGTATATATATATATGTATGTATGTATGTGTATATATGTATATCTGGTTATGTATGTATATGTGTGTGTATGCCTAATTATATTTATCTGTGCATGTGTATGTATGTAATGTATATGTCTATGTATATGTATATGAATATATCATTATATTATAGGAAAAGTCAATTTTTTCAATTCCTAATATCTCATTGTACTGTACACACACAAATACACGTACACACAATCACAGAAAAATTCATTTGGTTTTTCTAATGTAAGTAATGTCGTTTTATATAGAAATATATATATATATTTATATTTATATAAAAATTTATCATTTTTATTATTTATTTATTTATTATTATTTATTTATAAATATTTAATTACTTATATTTAATTCATTTAATATTTTTGTAATTTATATAATTAAAATTTATTTATTTATTTATAATTTATATTTAAATCATTATACTATAATTATTTAATCATTTTTCATTTTTATTTTATTGTGATTCATCAGTATTAAAATATTTTTTTTAATATTTATTCATTTTGATTTTAATATTCATCTGATTTTATTATTTTCATAACTAATATAATTGATATTAATTATTCTTTTTGTAATAGTTTTTATAAGTTATTAAAAAAATCAAATTTTTAACATTTCTTTAATGCATATTATTTTTTCATTTTTAAGACTTCCCTATCTTCATTTTTTTAATTTATTATTTTTAAATATTTATTGCTTTTTAATTTTTATTCATTTAATATTTTTAAAATGTATACATTTTTTATTATTATTTATACATTTTAAAATTTTATTATTAGATACTTTTAATATATATGTTTTCTGTATAATTAATATTTATTTGTTTTTAGGATAATATATTTTTATTTACATTCATAATCATTTATTATTTATTCATTATTAATTCCTACTTTATTATAAATGCCTAATTTTAAAATGTAATTTTTTTATATTTTATATTTTAGATTTTAATATTTATTCATTTTTAATACTTCATTAACTTCTATTAATATAAGATATTAATTAATTTTTTTAATATTGTTTCAATTAATTCATTATTAATTCTAAAATGTTATTCATTTTTATATTTTTTAATTTATTATTTTTTCTTCATTTTTAATACTAAATAACCTTTAATATTTTTGAAATTTATGAATTATTAATATTTATTTGTTTAATATTTTTTTTATAATTTATTCAGCTTTAATATTTATTTATAAATTTTAATTTATTAAAATTTTATATTTTTAATATGTTTGTAATTTACATAATTAAAATTTATTCTTATTTAAATTCATAGTTTTTAATTAAGTATCTCTATAGTTATTATTTATTCATTTTTACGTAGTAATTCATAGTAAATATTTTCTATATAAATGTAATTTTTATTATTATTTATTCATTCTTCTAATAAATATTCATTTATATAAATTTTTTTAATAAGAATAAGTTCTATAATTTATACATTATTATTATTTTTTGAATTTACATAATTAATTTTCTTAATACCATTTAAATATTTTTTTATTTATATAAACAATAATCTTTATTCATTTTTAATATTTTTTGTAATGTACATAATTGTTATTACTTATTCATTGAATATTAAAATTACAGTTTAATATTGTTTTAATTTATTAATTTTTAATATTAATTTTTACTATAAATTATTTTTTAATTTTTATTATTCCTGTTTATATAATTATTAATTTATTTTACCATTAAATATTGATTTTAATTTTTATGAACTAGTATTTATCATCACCTAATTGAGTGCTAATAATGCTATACATTATTATAACTAAATTTGGCATTAATAAAAATATATTTTTGCATTAGCATGGATAAAAGTATGATTTATCAATGCTTATTACTAGCGTTGATAGAATTCTTTCTATTCTTATAAAATAACATTAATAGAGGTCTATGCCCCTCATGTAGTTCATGCTTTCCATGGTATTCAAACTATACTATAATTTTTTAGGAAATTTTGGATGAATCTAAACACATAAAATTGAAGGTATGCTATTCAAAAAAAATCGATGTATTACTCAAATGATTTAGCACATAAGCATCACATTTTTTGTTATTCATTCAGAACAATGATGTGAAAGGCTCCCTTGCTAATATTTTGGTCTCGCACCACTATTTTTCATTGCTTCAGATTCTTCTTTTCATGTTGTTACCACATTGCATCTTATCATTTCCTTTATTCCTCTCTCTTCCATTTCTTTTTTTTAACACAATGGACAACTTCCAAATCATTATTTGGTATCAAAATAATTTTTTTATATAATGAAAATACATGATTTAGTTTTAATTCGGTTTCATTTGGTATTTATTGGATAGAATAAGGTAATATATGATGATATTTTGAAAATATATTTGTTTTTGAATGTTAACAATTGGGTTTAAAACCCATGGGTCTTATTTTGAGATGTTTTTCTGAAATGGATATCTATAAAATTATTTTTTAGTGACTTGAGGTTTCATGTAGGATATTGGTGTTTATTTTTGAAAATTATGATGTATGTAATGAAATTTCACATTAGTTTATTCCTCTTTTTCTTCTATGGGTATTTCAATTCCAACAATGTCTATGATATTATGAAATCATTGATAAATTATTAGCTAAAAAGATTAAAATTCTTTACAAACCTTATACCTATATACATAGAAGAAACATTTTGAATATTAAATAATTTATTTTGATGTATGTTTCTATTGTTAAATATAATTATATATTCCTTACAACTTATCCGGTTTTAGAAAACCATATGTTTCTTATGAACATTGACAATAAATGATACGGAACTATCTTTTTTGACAAATCCATTCAAAAAATATAATAAATTGTGATATGTGTCTTCTTTGACTAGAAAAATAATTATTATGATATTTTTTATTCATATAATTCTTTTTCTTAAAATATTCAAACATGGTGTTCATGAAATAACAATTTAGATAAAATATGATGACTATATGTTTTCAATTATATAAAGAATAAACTTTTAGAAATAGAAGATCATACCTTTTGTGTATTTGTTTATTTATTTTTAAATAATAATATTAGTGAATCAAATTGATGGATATGTATCAAAATTTGATTAATGCCAATTGTATGAAATGAAAGAGCGAGGATGGGGATAAAGTGTTCATCAAGGTTGTAAAAGACTGCACATATGACCATTCTTAAATCATTTCTATGTGATTATGGTATTTTAATTCAAGATAATTTACTCCAAAGGATTTAGAAGAACACATGATCTATCACTTAATAGATCGAAGTTATAAATACTGGAAAAACCTAGAGGAAGAACTAAATGTAGCTAGTGACTGGGATAATAATGTCCTTTTTGGATCATCTGATATGATTACCAGTGTGAATGATGATGAATATCATATCAAGGATATGATTTAAATTTTAAACATTATTTATTATCACATTGAGGAAATTATAATGACCATAATAGATGAATTTCACAATTTCCCAAATCAATTTGAGAAGTAAAAGAGTTTTGAAAAGATAACAGTGTATGCTTATTGTAATAAATATTCACTTTTACACCATAATAATGCTAGATAATTTGATATCTGGAAATATATGGATTTAAACTAGCTTTATCAAACTAAATTATCTCATGAGTGATATGATATCATAGGAAAACGATATTTTGCGCCAAAATTATGATGCTAAATGAATGCTAAATTCAATGGGTACGATCTCAAAAAGAATAAATTCTTCTCAAAATGACTATATATTGTTTTCCACTGAAAATAAATGAAATAAAAATATCCCTATTTTTTGTGTGAGTCAATAAAATAAAGGTGAATCATGTCCCTCAAAATTTTTATGTAACTTTCCAATTATTATAAGGTTCAAGTGCCTATATATAAGTGAGTAGACTAAAATGAAATTAATGTGGCACAAAAAAGCAAAAATTCGGGATATAGAACAACATCACCCTATAAAATCTCCTCAATGGAAGAAAATTTATCATGAGTATCAAGAATTTGTAAACAATACAGGAAACCCTTATCTTACTCAATCTGCTAATGGAGTGAATCCTTTTATTGTAAAATGTTTCAATCATAGTACATTGATAGTTATGTTGGTAAATTATATCTTTCCACCATGTTTATGCATAAAGTAGAAATATATAATGTTTCCTCTACTTATATCATTACCAAAATAACTTTGTAATGTCATTGATTTTTATTTGTCTCTATTGACCAAAGATCTGAAATTATTATCGGATTCAAGTGTTATATTTTATAATGCTTATAGAAATTAATATTTTATATTGAGAACCATATTGTACAGGATGATAAATTTCATTCCTTATTATCCATATTTTTTAAGATATAACATTAAAATAAATCAATGGTGTCCCATTTGGAAACTATTCACCCAATTAGGTTGAAACATTCCTTGAATGATGTGTTTCTAAGACTTCAATATTTTACCCCAATGACACAAATACTGATCTTGGATGACATAATTTTATGGGAATTCAAAATAAGGTACAATACTGTATCCACTAATAGGTGATCAACTATTTGAGAAAGTAAATGATATGTTCAATGATTTTGATAAATATTATTTTAAAAATCATACCATGACTGATTGGAAAAACATATTGGTTTTTTTGAATTACTGTTTTGGAATTGCTGTTACATCATTTTTTATTCTTTTTGTCTTCCATGATGGAACCCAAAATTTAAATATGTAAATATTATATCCTAATAGATTAATATTTATTACATAACATTAAAATACATTAAATAAGAATAAAAATTTAGTTTATTTGGAAACTTGGATACAAAAACAACTAGTACGTAAATGAACTACATCATCTACCACTATGTTCTACCAAACTAGCACCCATCTAATACATATCATAAAAAACTTTTCTTCATATCCACAAGAAAAGGAAATATTGACATGGATGAGAAAATATTATTTTTAAAGGTAAAAAAGGATTGATATCAAGGATAATTTAATAATAACATGAGTATAAGGGTATCAGAACATGATCTTCACATTTGAAAACCATACCCGATAATTCGTAGATCATAATAATGTTTCATGGATAATATTTTTATAGTTCATAAGACTTGAATCAGAAAGGAGTCAATGATCATAATCAAAGAGAGCATACCATTATCTTACGATCAGGACACAAAAGATTGGCATGATTTGTGGAATAATCATAATAATATTAATCTTATGTCAAGGACATAGAACAAGACACTCATCATATGTTATTCTTGAGCTAACCACTCATGAACCTAATACGAGGATGGGATAACCTCAATTGTATAATCTTTTGGTATTGCGATAACCTCCAGTGTACCCTCTTTTGGTCATGTGATGACATCCCATTCGCCCTCTTTTTTTCTTGTGATAACCTTCTGTGTACCCTTTGAGCACATAAAATATTAATCTTTACCCAAATCATTGGAGGATTATAACAAACCCACTAGTCACCTAATCATAATACATTCATATATATTCTAAAAGATAATAAACAAAATTTACCATTCCATAATAAAATATCTCATGGTGATTATAATGAATTTCATCAATATTTCATCATCATAACCACTAACCATATAGAGAAGGAATATGTTTTATCTCAGATTTTCCATGTATTATTTTTAAATATTATATGGAATTTTTATGAGACCGTGCATTATGGTGGAGTGTTATTCTAAGGCTAGAAGTACCCAAAATAAATGTTTGAAAAAAATTAAACTTTTAAATAGAGCACAATAGTGGTTTTTTTGAAAAAGTGGAATAGCATTTAAATGCATTTCCGAATCAGAAATCTGAGGGAACCGTTGCGTTTAGAGTAGCGGATTTACCTTAGGAGATGCCAAACATCGATCGGTGTGTTTCCACAGTGAAAGTTCATTTTTAGACATTTTAATGGAAATATAGTAAATTAATAATTTATTTTATTTTAAATATTTCCATGACATAGTGACACATCAATTTTTTTTAAATAACCAGGAGCCTAGGGTTAGGATCATAACCCATGAATCTTTCCTTGGACACTCTGGAGCTTTGGAGAGGATCCATCTTAAGAGTAATCTTGACGAAGGGGAATGAGAGATGGTGCATGGATTGTTGCACAATGAGATCAAATCCAGAATGATGACCACTCTACCTCTTCATCGACGATCGAGGTAGGGGTTTTTATTTCAATTATTTTCCCCGTTCTTGGATGTAAATGACGAACATGGAACAACCAACAGATAAGTTAACATGTTGATCGTTCATTATTGTGGGGGGTCTTTTATCAGGTTTATTTTTGGGGAATTTATCCATGTTTGATTTGATATAATTTTTTCCTCAATTAATTATTTGGTTTTCTTCTCCCTTTTTTACCTCGCGTTCTTCGCATTCTTCATGGTGTTATCAAAAATGGATCATTATGTGTCCATTTCACAATATAACAAATCTAAATTAGATATTTGACATCATGACTACCCATTGTAGGTTCTACAATGATGGAGTCGAATGAATTGACATGGTTTGGTAGAAATCTTCCTTCTAGCATTCATTCGTGCGGATAATCAAAATAGGTTCTCAGGGCCGATCAAACTCCTGAAACCTATCGATTCGGTGATACAATGGTGGGGTGACTCTAGATCATCAATTTCAAGGTGAATAAAGAAAGGATCAAAGATTTTCGGATCAACCAAAGCATCGGTGAAGAACCATCAGTTTTTGGAAAATCCCGATGAACACTATTTGTAGTTCGGACTACACAGTGTGTCCAACCCGTTGAGTGGTAGCTAGGGATTTGGGTGATAGAAAGAGAAGAAACGGTTTGTGAAAGATGTCACGTGGAGTTTGGGTCCTTACGTAGGACTCAGAATATATCTCAAATGATAAACGAACACATGGTGGAGTACATGGCATGTACTACACCACATGGCTAGACTATACCGATTACACAGGTTACCCCATGTACGGGTACACAGTTTGGAAAACATGGGCTAAAGCTCTGTACAGGCACATTGCTATTGTATAGGGAGTATCCCCCAGATAGTATGACATGGCCTATCATGCTCTTATACTCTATGTATATCTATTTTCTATAATACATGCTCTTCGACTCGAGATGTTGTACACAGGAAGTACCTGTGGTTAGAGGTCACGACGCATGACACCTAAACACATTGTGTACTTTCTTGGACATGGATTGATCTATTTTTCCATTTTTCCATGTAAAAGTATCATTTGGGATAGTTCCCCTTTGCTCAATCCCATGAAGGTCAAGTATTGTTTCTATCCATCGGAGTACAACCCCCTTCAGCATGAGTTCCTGCATGGAGTAAGAATCCCTTCAAGAGGCCCCACTACTAAAAATTCTGCCTATAGCAACCGCCGTTGGCTGTTTCTATAGGACTGTAGAGACCGCACAGTGACCGCCAATGGTGGTCTCTTTAGGCCCGACACCGTTGGCGGTCACTGAAGCTGGCCGACATGCCGGCCTGTTGTGACTGCCTGGTGGTCGCTGAAGCTGGCCGAAATGTCGGCCTACTGCGACCACCAATGGCAGTCGCAAAACTGGAAATATTTTTTAAAAAAATATTCATGGTACAGAATCAAAAAAAGATCATATAAATCATAAAAAATGGAAAACAAATCCAAACACCATAAACATCAAGATCATCATAAGAAATAAATGATAGACGTGCTTCAACGATCCACAGCCATCTGCTTTAGAAACCTACAATAAGATACAAAGAAAACAACTAAACAAAACAAACATAAATTTGACATATTTATTTAGTTATTATATATATATATAATAAAATTAAATCTGACATCTCATGGGTGCTATAATAATTTAAAACCCCCAATTTAAGAAATGTTATCATTTGTGAAGTTTTTTTTCTTATTTTGGAGTCTTTACTTTAGTTTCTGAAAGTGTTTTGTTGTCTAAAAAGGAATGTTTTCTATTCGCACCGCACTTTAGATGGATGTGTCATCTCCTCCTACATCTCATGAATAATATTCCTATTGTTTTTGTGTGGTTTCAGGTTATTTGGATCACATTTGCTCTAAATTCGACCGTGACACGTCGTTTTGGTCTTTTATGACCCTGGAAACGCGTTTCCGGTCACCACGGTCAAACGGAACCTCCAATTGACATGTTGTATACCTTAACATTTCAAAATTCACACCGCAGTTGTTTTCGTATGATTTCATGGAATTCTGAGGTCATTCGGGTGGTTTTGACCACCCAACACGCCATTTCAGAGCGTGTCGAACTGATGAAAATGATACATTTGGTCGTACCATGTGCACCGCACGTCCGATGGACGTTCTGTATCCTCATGCATGTTAAGAATAATATTCATATAGTTTTCGTGTGGTTTCAGGTCATTAGGAGCACGTTTGCTCTGAATTCGATCGTGACACGCCGTTGCAGTCTTTTATGACTCTGGAAACACGTTTCCTATCACCGCGGTCAAACGGCACTTCCGATTGATGTTCCTTTTGCCCGACCATTTCACAATTTACACCGCGGTTGTTGTCGTATGATTTTATGGTATTCCGAGGTTGTTCGGGTGGTTTTGACCACCCAATGCGCCCTTTTAGAGCACGCCGAACTGCTAAAAACGACACATTCAGTTGTCCCGCATGCACCGCACATTCGATGGACATTCCATCTCCTCCTGTATGTCACGAATAAAATTCTTATTCTTTTCGTGTGGTTTTAGGTCATTCGGAGCATGTTTTCTCTGAATTAGACCATGACATGCTGTTTTGGTCTTTTATTACTCCGAAAACATGTTTCCGGTCACCGCGGTCAAAAGGCACCTCCGATTGACATGACGTCTACTTGACCATTTCACAATTCACACCGCGGTTGTTGTCGTATGATTTCATGGCATTTCGTGGTCGTTCGTGTGGTTTTGACAACCCAACGCGCCGTTTTAAAGCGCGCCAAACTGCTGAAAACAACACATTCGGTCGAACCGCATGCACCGCTTGTCCGATGGACGTGTCATCTCCTCCTACATGTCATGAATAATATTCTATCATTTTCGTGTGGTTTCAGGTCATTCAGAGCATGTTTGCTCTGAATTCGACCGTGACACGCCATTTTGGTCTTTTATGACTCCAGAAACGCGTTTTTGGTCACCGCGGTCAAACGGCATCTCCGATTTACATGTCGTCTACCTGAAAAATTTCACAATTCACACCACATTTGTTGTAGTGTGATTTCATGGTATTCTGAGGTTGTTCTGGTGGTTTTGACCACCCCACGCGCCCTTCTAGAGCACGTGAAACTGCTGAAAATGAAACATTCGGTCGTACCACATGCACCGCACATCTTATGGACGTGTTGTCTCCTATTTCATGTCAAAAATAATATTCCTATCATTTTCATGTGGTTTCAGGTCATTCGGAGCACGTTTTCTCTGAATTCGACCGTGACACGCCGTTTTGGTTTTTTATGACTCCGGAAACACTTTTCCGGTCACCGCGGTCAAATGGCACCTCTGATTGACGTGTCGTCTACCCGAACATTTTACAATTCACATCATGGTTGTTTTCGTATGATATCATGGCATTCTGAGGTCGTTCGGGTGGTTTTGACCACCCAACGCGCCCTTTTAGAGCGCGCTGAACTGCTGAAAATGACACATTCGGTCGTACCGCGCACACCGCACATCCGATGGACGTGTTGTCTCCTGCTACATGTCACGAATAATATTCCTATCATTTTAATGTGGTTTCAGGTCATTCGAAGCACGTTTTCTCTGAATTCGACCATGACACGCCGTTTTGGTCTTTTATGACTCCGGAAACATATTTCCGGTCACCGCGGTCAAACAGCACCTCTGATTGACGTACTTTCTACCCTACCATTTCACAATTCACACCTTGGCTATTGTCGTATGATTTCATGGAATTCTGAGGTCGTTCGGGTGGTTTTGACCACCCAACGTGCCCTTTTAGAGCACGTCGAACTGCTGAAAACGACACATTCGGTCGTACCGCGTGCACCGCACGTCCGATGGACATTCTGTCTCCTACTTCATGTCATGAATAATATTCCTATCATTTTTTTGTGGTTTCAGGTCATTCAAAGAATGTTTGCTCTGAAATCGACCATGACACGCCGTTTTGGTCTTTTCTGACTCTGGAAATGCGTTTCCGGTCACCATGGTCAAACAGCACCTCTGATTGATGTGTCGTCTGCTCAAACATTTCACAATTAACACTGTGGTTTTTTTCGTATGATTTCATGGCATTCTGAGGTCATTCAGGTGGTTTTGACCACCCAATGCGATCTTTTAGAGTGCGTTGAACTGTTGAAAACGACACATTCGGTCGTACCGCACGCACCGCACGTACGATGGATGTTTCTTCTCCTCCTGCATGTCACGAATAATATTCCTATCGTTTTCATGTGTTATCAGGTCATTCGGAGCACGTTTTCTTTTAATTCGACCGTGACACGCCCTTTTGGTCTTTTCTTACTCTGGAAATGCGTTCCAGTCACCACGGTAAAATGGAACCTCCAATTGACATGCCATCTACCCGACCATTTCAAAATTCACATTGCGGTTGTTTTCGTAAGATTTTATGGTATTCTGAGGTCGTTCGGGTGGTTTTGACCACCCAACGCGCCCTTTTAGAGCGCGTCGAACTGCTAAAAACGACACATTTGGTCGTACCATGTGCACTGCACGTCCGATGGACGTGTCGTCTCCTATTTCATGTCACGAATAATATTTCTATCTTTTTCGAGTGGTTTCAGGTCATTCAGAGCATGTTTGCTCAGAATTCGACCGTGACACACCGTTTTGGTATTTTATGACTCCGGAAATGCGTTTTCGGTCACCACGGTCAAACGGTACCTCCGATTGACATGTCATCTTCCCTAACATTTCACAATTCACACCACGGTTGTCGTCATATGATTTCATGGAATTTCGAGGTCATTCGGGTGGTTTTGACCACCCAACGCGCCCTTTTAGAGTGCGCCAAATTGCTGAAAACGACATATTCGGTCGTACCTTGCGCACCGCATGTTCGATGGATGTTCCGTCTCCTCCTGCAAGTCAGAAATAATATTCTACCATTTTCGTGTGGTTTCAGGTCATTCGGAGCATGTTTTCTCTTAATTCAACCGTGACACGCCGTTTTGGTCTTTTGTGACTCAGGAAACGTGTTTCCGGTCACCGCGGTCAAACAGCACCTCTGATTGATGTGTCGTCTACCTGACCATTTCACAATTCACACCGCAGTTGTTGTCGTATGATTTAATGTCATTCTGAGGTTGTTCAGGTGGTTTTGACCACCCAACGCGCCCTTTTAGAGCGCACCGAACTGCTAAAAATGACACATTCGGTCGTACCGTGTGCACCACACGTCTGATGGATGTGTCGTCTCCTTATTCATGTAACTAATAATATTACTATCGTTTTCATGTGGTTTCAGTTCATTCATATCACGTTTGCTTTGAATTCGATCGTGACATGCTGTTTTAGTTTTTTATGACTCCAGAAATGTGTTTCTGGTCACCGCAGTCAAACGGCACCTCCGATTGACGTTTCATCTACCTGACCATTTCACAATTCACACAACGGTTGTTGTCGTATGATTTCATGGCATTTTGAGGTCGTTCGAGTGGTTTTGACCACCTAACATGCCCTTTTAGAGCGCACTGAAATGCTGAAAATGGCACATTCGGTCGTACCGTGCGCACCGCACGTTCGATGGACGTTCCATCTCCTCCTACATGTCACGAATAATATTCTTATCATTTTCGTGTGGGTTCAGGTCATTTGGAGCATGTTTTCTCTGAATTCAACCGTGACACGCCGTTTTGGTCTTTTATGACTCCGGAAACACGTTTCAGACACCGTAGTCAAACAGCACCTCCAATTGATGTGTCTTATGCCCGAACATTTTACAATTCACACTACGGTTGTTGTCATATGATTTCATGGCATTTTGAGATCTTTTGGGAGGTTTTGACCACCCAACGTGCCCTTTTAGAGTGCGCTGAACTGCTGAAAACGACACATTCGGTCGTACCACAAGCACCAAACATCTGATGGATGTTTCATCTCCTCCTGCATATCACGAATAATATTTCTATCATTTTCATGTTGTTTCAAGTCATTAGAAGCACGTTTTCTCTGAATTAGACCGCAACACGCCATTTTTTTCTTTATGACTCCGGAAATGCATTTCTAGTCACCGCGGTCAAATGGAACTTCTGATTGACATGTCGTCTACCCAACCATTTCACAATTCAAACCGTGGTTGTTGTCGTATCATTTCATGATATTCCGAAGTCATTCGGGTGGTTTTGAAAACCCAACATGCCCTTTTAGAGCGCGTTGAACTGCTGAAAACGACACATTCGGTCATAACGCGCGTACCACACGTCTCATGGACGTGTCATCTCCTCATTCATGTCAAGAATAATATTATATCATTTTCATGTGGTTTTAAGTCATGCGGAGCATGTTTGCTCTGATTTCAACCGTGACACGCCGTTTTGGTCTTTTATGACTCCGGAAACGCGTTTCCAGTCACCGCGGTCAAACGGTACCTCTGATTGACGTTTCGTTTACCCGAAAATTTCACAATTCACACCATGGTTGTTGTCGTATGATTTCATGTCATTCTGAGGTCGTTCAGATGGTTTTGACCACCCAACGCGCCCTTTTAGAGTGCGTCGAACTGCTAAAAACGACGCATTCGGTCGTACCGCACACACCGCACATCTGATGGATGTGTCATCTTCTTCTGCATGTCACGAATAATATTCATATCATTTTCAAGTGTTTTTAGGTCATTCAGATCATGTTTGTTCTGAATTCCACCGTGACATGCCGTTTTGGTCTTTTATGACTCTAGAAAGCCGTTTATGGTCACTGCGGTCAAACGGCCCCTTCGATTGAAGTATCGTCTGCCCAGCCATTTCACAATTCACGCCGTGGTTGTTTTCGTATGATTTCATGGAATTCTAAGGTCGTTTGGGTGGTTTTGACCACCTAACGCGCCCTTTTAGAGCGCGCTGAAATACTGAAAATGACACATCTGGTCGTATCGCATGCACCGCATGTCTGATGGATGTGTCGTCTCCTCCTGCATGTCACGAATAATATTCCTATCGTTTTTGTGTGGTTTCAGGTCATTCGGAGCATGTTTTCTCTAAATTCAACTGTGACATGCTGTTTTGGTCTTTTATGACTTCGGAAACGCGTTTCAGACACCGCGGTCAAATGGAACCTCCGATTGACATTTCGTCTACCCTCTATTTCACAATTCACACTGTGGTTGTTTTCGTATGATTTCATGGCATTCTGAGATCATTCAGGAGGTTTTGACCACCCAACCTGCCCTTTTAGAGTGCGTCAAATTGGTGAAAACGACACATCCAGTCGTACCATGAGCACCGAACGTTCGATGGATGTTTTGTCTCCTTCTGCATCTCACGAATAATATTCCTATCATTTTCATGTGGTTTCATTTCATTCGGAGAACATTTTCTCTGAATTTGACCGTGACACTCCGTTTTGGTCTTTTTGACTCCGGAAACGCGTTTCCGGTCACTACGGTCAAACAACACTTCCGATTGACATGTCGTCTACCTGACCATTTCCCAATTCACATTGTGGTTGTTGTTGTATGATTTCATGATATTCCGAGGTCATTCGGGTGGTTTTGACCACCCAACACGCCCTTTTAGAGCGTGTCGAACTGCTGAAAACGACATATTCGGTCGTACCGTGCGCACCGCACATCCAATGGACGTGTCGTCTCCTCCTTCATGTAAAGAATAATATTCTATCGTTTTCGTGTGGTTTCAGGTCATTCGGAGCACGTTTTCTCTGAATTCGATCGTGACGCGCCGTTTTGGTCTTTTTTGACTCCAGAAACGCATTTCCGTTCACCGCGGTCAAACAGTACCTCCGATTAACGTGTCGTCTGCTCGATAATTTCACAATTTACACCTCGGTTGTTGTCATATGATTTCATGGCATTTTGAGGTCGTTAGGGTGGTTTTGACCACCCAACGTGCCCTTTTAGAGCGCGTCGAACTGCTGAAAATGACACATTCAGTTGTACTGCATGCATTGCACGCCCGATAGATGTGATGTATCCTTCTTCATGTCACGAATAATATTACTATCATTTTCGTGTGGTTTCAGGTCATTCAGATCACGTTTGCTCTGAATTCGACTGTGGCATGCCGTTTTGGTCTTTTATGACTACAGAAATGCATTTCAGGTCACCGCGGTAAACGACACATCCGATTGATGTGTCTTCTGCCCGAAAATTTCAAAATTCACACCGCGGTTGTTGTCGTATGATTTCATGGAATTCTGAGGTCGTTCGGGTGGTTTTGACCACCTAACGCGCCTTTTTAGAGCGCGTCGAAATGATGAAAACAACACATTCGGTCGTACCGCGTGCACCGCATGTCCGATGGACATTATGTCTCCTCTTGCATGTCACGAATAATTTTCCTAACGTTTTCGTGTGGTTTCAGGCCATTCGGAGCATTTTTTCTCTGAATTCGACCGTGACACACCGTTTTGGTCTTTTATGACTCCGTAAACGTGTTTCAGACACCGTGGTCAAACGGCACCTTTGATTGACGTGTTGTCTTTCTGACCATTTCACAATTCACCGCGGTTGTTTTCGTTTGATTTCATGGCATTCTGAGATCGTTCTGGAGGTTTTGACCACCCAATGTGTCCTTTTAGAGTGCATCGAACTGCTGAAAACGACACATTTGTTCGTACCATGAGCACCGAACGTCTGATGGGCGTGTCGTATCCTCATACATGTCATGGATAATATTCTTATCATTTTCTTGTGCTTTTAGGTCATTCAGATCATGTTTTCTCCAAAATCGACCGCGAAATGCCGTTTTGGTCTTCTTGACTCTGGAAACGCATTTTCGGTCACCGCGGTCAAAAAGCACTTCCGATTGACATTTCGTCTACCTGACCATTTTAAAATTCATACCTTGGTTGTTGTCGTATGATTTTATTAAATTCTGACGTCATTCGAGTGGTTTTGTCCACCCAACGTGCCCTTTTAGAGCGCGTCGAACTGCTGAAAGCGACACATTCAGTCGTACCGTGCGCACTGCATGTCCGATAGATGTGTCATCTCCTCCTACATGTCAAGAATAACATTCTATCATTTTCATGTGGTTTCAGGTCATTTGGAGCACGTTTTCTCTGAATTCAACCGTGACACGCCGTTTTGGTCTTTTTTTACTCCAAAAACGCGTTTCCATTCACCGCGGTCAAATGGCACCTCCAATTGATGTTTTGTCTACCTGATCATTTCAAAATTCACACCGCGGTTGTTGTCATATGATTTCATGGCATTCTGAGGTCGTTCATGTGGTTTTGACCACCCAACGCGCCCTTTTAGAGCACGTCGAACTGCTGAAAACGACACATTCAGTCGTACCGCACGCACCGCACGTCCGATATACGTGTCGTATCCTCCTACATGTCACAAATAATATTCATATCATTTTCGTGTGGTTTCAGGTCATTCAGAGCACGTTTGCTCTGAATTCGATCGTGACACGCTGTTTTGGTCTTTTATGACTTTGGAAGCGCATTTCCAGTCACCGCGGTCAGACCGCACCTCCAATTGACATGTCTTCTACCCGACCATTTCACAATTCACACCACAGTTGTTGTCGTATGATTTTATGGCATTCTGAGGTCGTTCGAGTGGTTTTGACCACCAAACGCACCCTTTTAGAGCGCGCCAAACTGCTGAAAACGACACATTCAGTCGTACCACGCGTACCACACGTCTGATGGACGTGTTGTCTCCTCCGACATGTCACGAATAATATTCCTATCATTTTAGTGTGGTTTCAGGTGATTTGGAGCATGTTTGCTCTGAATTCGACCGTGACACACCATTTTGGTCTTTTATAACTCTGAAAACGCATTTCTCATCACCACGGTCAAAAGGCACTTCCAATTGAAATGTTTTCTACCCAACCATTTCACAATTCACACTGCAGTTGTTGTCGTATGATTTCATGGCATTCTGAGGTCGTTCGGGTGGTTTTGACCACCCAACACGCCCTTTTAGAGCGCGTCGAACTGCTAAAAACAACACATTCAGTTGTACCACACGCACCGCACGTCCGATGGATATGTCATCTCTCTTGCATGTCAAGAATAATATTCCTATCGTTTTCATGTGGTTTTAGGTCATTCGGATCACGTTTTCTCTAAATTCAACCGTGACACGCCGTTTTGGTCTTTTATGACTCTAGAAAAGTGTTTCCGGTCACCACGGTCAAACGGCACCTCCGATTAATGTGACTTATGCCCGACCATTTCACAATTCACACCGAAATTGTTGTCGTATGATTTCATGGCATTCCGAGGTCGTTTAGGTGGTTTTTGACACCCAACACGCCCTTTTAGAGCGCGTCGAACTGCTGAAAATGACACATTCGGTCGTACCGCATGCACCGCACATCGGATGGATGTGTTGTCTCCTTCTGTATGTCACAAATAATATTCCTATTGTTTTCGTGTGGTTTCAGGTCATTTGGAGAACGTTTTCTCTGAATTCGACCGTGACATGCCGTTTTGGTCTTTTTTGACTCTAGAAACGCGTTTCCAGTCACCACGGTCAAAAGGCACATCTGATTGACATGTCGTCCACTCAACCATTTCAAAATTCACATCGCGGTTATTATCGTATGATTTCATTGCATTGTGATGACGTTCGCGTGGTTTTGACCACCCAACGCGCCCCTTTTAGAGCGCATCGAACTGCTGAAAATGACATATTTGGTCGTACAGTGCGCACTGCACGTCCAATGGATGTGTTGTCTCTTGCTACATGTCATGAATAATATTATTATTGTTTTTCGTGTGGTTTCAGGTCATTCGGAGCATGTTTGCTCTGAATTTGACCGTGACACGCCGTTTTGGTCTTTTATGACTCCGAAACGCGTTTTCGGTCCCCGCGGTCAAAAAACACCTATGATTGATCTGTCTTCTACCCAACCGTTTCACAATTCACACTTCGGTTGTTTTCGTATGATTTCTTGGCATTCCGAGTTCATTTGGATGGTTTTGACCACCCAACGCGCCCTTTTAGAGGCACGTTGAACTGATGAAAATGACACATTCGGTCGTACCGCATGCATCGGATGTCCGATGGACGTGTCATCTCCTCTTACATGTCACGAATAATATTTCTATAATTTTCGTGTTGTTTCAGGTCATTCGGTAGTACGTTTGTGGGGGGGGGCTGTACAGGGGGTGCGGGGGACTCTCCGGGGGGATTGTCTGGGGTGGCGGGGGTGCTGTCTGGGGGTGGGGGGCTGTGCGAGGGTGGGGAGGGCTGTCCGGGGGGTGCGTGGGGGGGGGGACTTTCCAGGGGTGCGGGGGAGCTGTCCGGGGTGGGGGGTTGTTCGGGGTGGGGGGTGCTGTCCGGGGTGGGGGGTTGTCCAGGGATGGGGCGGGCTGTCCGGGGGGTGCGGGGGCTGTCCGGGGTGCTGTTGGGGGGGCTGTCTGGGGGTGGGGGGGATGTCCGGGGGGGCGGGCTGGCCGGGGTGTGGGGGGGGGGGGGCTTTCGGGGTGTGGGGTACTGTCCGGGGTGCGGGGGTGTTGTCCGGGGGTTGGGGCGGGCTGTCCGGGGTGCAGGGTGTTGTCTGAAGGTGGGCATGGGCCTAATTGACTAATTATGATTGAGGATCCCAAGAGGAATACCTACTCTTATGTTCTTACCAATAGGATTCCATTAGGGATTTCTCAACTCAGAATACTATTTCTGAGGATCCCAAGAGGAATGCATCTTCATACATATGGAAACTAATGATTCAAGTGGGTGCTCTATTAATAGAATGATCCTGAGTGGGTGTGTGTGTTTGGGTAGTGATGCTTGCGAGTGTTCCATTATAATCTGAATCGATGTGGAATCCTGGTTGGGATAAGATGTTGAGATCAGCTGTGGATGATTCTACAACCATTGTTTTATTTCTATTTCTATTTATACATGATGCTTGGGATTCACCAGGATTCCGGGGGGGGCTGTCCAGGGGTGCGGGGGGCTGTCCGGTGGTGCAGGGGGGGTGTACGGGGTGGGGGGTGTTGTCCGGGGGTGGGGGCTGTCCGGGGGTGGGGAGGGCTGTCTGGGGGGGCTGTTTGGGGTGAGGGTGTTGTCCGGGGTGGGGGGCCTATGTTGGGGGTGGGCGGGATATCTGGGGGGTGCGGGGGGCTATCTGGTGGTGTGGGGGGGGGGGGGGGGGGCTGTCCGGGGGGGTTACTGTCGGGGGGGGCTGTCTGGGGGTGGGGCGGGCTGTCCGGGGGGTGCGAGGGGGATGTCTGGGGGTGCGGGGGGGGGGGGGGGCTGTCTAGGGTGGGGGGGCTATCTGGGGTGGGGGGTGTTGTCTGGGTGGGGGGTGTTGTTCGGGGGTGCTGTCCGGGGGTGGGGTGGGTTGTCTGGGGGTGCAGGGGTGGGGGGGTTGTCCGGGGTGGGGGTTGTCTGGGGTGGGAGGCGTTGTCCGGGGGTGGGGGGCTGTCCGGGGGCATGGGGGCTGTTCGGGGACTACAAATAGGAGAACCTAAGCTCAGTCATCAAAAAAAGTTTCATGGTTTATATTAAGAATCACATGGTTTTTTTCAAAAACTGTTACAGAACATGAAATTTAAAACATTAAAGAATTAAAACGAAAAATATATCCAAATCATTAATCAGTTTCATGGTTACTTCTCAATTCATGCACACAAACATTGTATGAGGAAAAAACACACATGATACCCCCAAATCACAAAAAATCTCACTATAAACCCAACCTAAACATCAATAACAACCCCACTAGTAAAAATAGAAACACACCTCGTGAATATGATGCGTCATGCATGGTCATGACTGCTACCTCTATTCGGTGGGCCAGCATCCTACAACAAATAAACATTATGAATATTTTCATTACAAAAATAATATAAAATAAATAAATAAATATAGTATAAACCTACGTCATATGATCCCCTGCACCATCACTTGGACGCACATATTCCCGCAGTGCTCTAACCTCAGCGGCCAACTGCGCATTTACCTCCTTGGAAGCGCGCAGTCGTGCCTCAAAATCTGACAACTATTGTGTCATCTGAGCAACAGCAGGACTGACAACTGTAGCGCGTGACACTATAGAACGAGTAATCCCTTCTTCATAGGTCAAAATATATCCATTCCCATCCTGACCAATAATGCAATGAAAGATCTCATCCCTTCGCATGGGAAGCTGTCACTGATCCTCTGGCAGATGTTCTAACTTAGCTTCAAATTGAGCATGTTAAATATCTAAATATATATACATATATATGTTAATATACAGATTTATGTATGTATTGGTAAGTACAAGCACTTACTATCAATGTTGCAGCCTCTGGATCATTGCGATCATGAGTCCTCATCCACACCGACATTTAATCATTTGGTGTACCTTACTCCCGCAACTGTATATGAATAGAATATTAACACAAAACAATATTAATTAATAAATTAAAAAATGAATAATAAATACCTCATTTCAGATCTGAGATATGTGACGAGTCCCGAGACTGTGAGGTAGTCCCTACAATGCTCGATTCTCAGAATGGCGTGCTGACACCTCCTACATTCAATTCATTCAAATTTCAAAAAAATCACACATTCTTGAAAATATATATACCAAAATAAATATACAAACCGAAACACCCTCTGTATACCAATATGAAACTAAGTCACGACACTGAGCCGGGAGGACACCTCTCAGGACTTTTTCCAGAATGTCTGGGGCACCCACATTTGGTACCCAGTGGTCCGTCTTCACTTTGCCTTTATAGTCTTTCCACATCTTACGGAATTTTCTCATACACACAGGCCAAAACTCATTGGGGAATACATTCAAATTTTTCTATTAAAGAAAAAAATCACACATATTAGTATTGATTAGACATAGAAAATAAAGTAAAATGGTCTTCTTACCTGAACCTCCCTCCAAAGACGATCTAATGTGTCATAAGGGATAGAAGCCCAGTCACGCGTGGTCAATGGAAATCGATGTGGGTCACGTATGATATGACTCAACTGACAAATAAATGCAGCGGCATTCAGTCCCATAGGATGAAGTACCTCATCAAAGGGAACATCAATAGTCGTGTCGGAATTCCATGATAAAATTCCACGACCGGGGCCTCTCTTGCGAGAGGAAGAAGCAATCGAGTCTGATCCTGTTGAAATTTTATATATAATTTGACAGATGTTATATATATATATATATATATCTTTATCAATTACATAAAAAATAGATACAATGACATCCAAACATACCTTGACCCTGAGATATAGATGCCTCAGATGGATGATGTGGATCTGCTGCCTCTTCCCCTGACATGCCTGCAGTCATAGAAAACATTAGTAAGGGGACTATCCAAAGTGTCTAAAAGATAAATTGGATTGTTATTAAAAAAATAAAACTTGTACAATTTTTAATCAAACAAAAAGGGATTGAATAATTAGTTGTGAATGAATTTTAAAAAATCAAAAAGTTAACAAAACGGATATACAAATTATGTAAAAAACCAATCAATGCATAGCCAAATTTCAGATTGAATTAATAAAAATTCTAGCAGCACGTGAACCAAATGAAGAATACCTCAAAGGGAACCGGAGCCAGAGGCGGTGAGGCAAGGGAGGGGATGGGCGGCGGTGGTGGGGAGCCAGAGAAGAGGAGGCGGTGAGGGGACGGGGGATGGGCAGAGGGGGTGGGGGGTTGTTCGGGGTACGGGGGGGGTGTCCGAGGTGTGGGGAGTGCTGTCCGGGGTGCGGGGGGGGGGGGGGGGCTGTCCGGGGTGCGGGGGGGGTGTGCAGGTTGCGGGGGGGTTGTATGGGGTGTGGGGGGGCTTTTCGAGGTGGGGGGAGTGTCCGGGGTGGGGGAGGGATGAGGGGGTGGAGGTTGGAGGCTGGAGGCCTGAGGGAAGAGGGGTCAGAGACCAGAGGGGGTGGGGGCCGAAGGGCAGAGGCCAGAGGGTGGAGGGATGTCGGAGGGGACGAAGGGAAAGGAGGAGGATGGAAGAAGGGTGGAGGGCGGCCCGAGGGTGGCCGGAGATGGAGGGCAGAGGGCGGAGGGTGCACGGAGGGGAGAGGCTGACGAGGGCAGAGGGTGGAGGGTGGGGATCATTGGAGGGCGGTGAGGGCATGCGGTGACTGGGGAGGGAGCTCGGGGAGGGCAGCGATGGGGGGGGGCTAGGTTGAGGGTGAGGGAGAAGGCGGGGGGCGAAGCCCCTTTTTTTGGAAAAGCTCAGCGACCGCCATAAGCGGTTTCCCGTGTCAGGGGGCTTCAAAGCCCAATATTGTAGTAGTTCCTGGAGCGAGATTCTCTACCCATTATTAGCCCCATGTATAGTCATGTATCAATGTGACCAATCCTACAGGATACTGATCCTCTACATAGTAGGTGAATATGGATGAGTCGTGGTATATTCCAAAGCCCTGGCAGTGATCCTCATCCATGTATCATAATCTTTCCCCACTCAAGATTGAGTTCTCCCATAATGAGTGTATCTGTTCTCTCTTCAAACCTATCAATGTGTCTATCTCCCTTGTGTACCCTACTGACGAAATTACTTCTCGAACGGACATCATCAGAGCAATTAGTCTCACGATGTGTGTTCTCTCGGATGAGTGCATGGTTGATTCTTGGAACTAAATCCCTAGCATGGGTATACGGTCGTTGTAACTTACATATAGACTATAGGTATCAGTTTTGAGTATTTGTGGATATGTTTATCATATAATATGTTTTGTAGTCATACATTTTTTAGAGACGACTGTATATTTACATTTTGTATTGATTTGTGATTTTTCAGGTTCCTCTACTGAGTATTGTTATACTCACCCCTACATGGGCTTTTCCCACACGTGTCGTGTCTTATGCAGATGATAGGCTATTTGATGGAGTTGAGGGTGGACCAGGACCAGACCAATATTTTATTGTATCCTTATAGACTTATGTGTTCATACGTTTAAGATTAGTATTCCCAATACCTATTTATTACTAACATATTGGACTTTGTAGATTGCAAACACTTTCTTTGGGTGGGCTTGTATTCTGGCCCAGTTTACTTTCTGTTGTACTCTGTTGGTTGGGTTTAGTTGTATGCCTAAATTTAGTTACATAGGGGTTTCATCATTTCTGGGTTTGGATATGTGTGCATGTGTATAGGTACTTAGGAAATTCCTCATATGATAGTGATATGCCTACTTGGTGCTAGTCACCAGCCCCTGACCTATTAGAGGTGGTCTTGGGGAGTTGCGGCACGGTCTCCACTAGGACATGTCATGTCATAGTGGTATAAAAGGAATAAGGTTCTATCTTAGGACCAAGAGTGATTGAAATTGTTTTGGGGAAACAATGTTAAGTGTTTGAACTCATCTTTTAGGCTAGGGGCTCCAGTGTCGGTGCGGGTGGATGATGTATCCATGCACCTGGACTCTGATAACCTATTTTCGACTTAGTAAATGAGAGCACTAGTTGTAGGGATACAAAGGAATGGTACATGAATCATATAGGAATTGGTTGTGTTTTACCTGTACTTTTGTTTCACCTATCTAGATATACTCTTGAACATGGTATATCTTGTTTCCTTATAGGATTCCTTCACAACGCATTTCCTCTAGGATTCAGCAGATCGATCACAAGGATTAATTCCTTACGGACAAGGATTTGATTCAGGGAATATTTCCCCAGGTGTTACCTCTAGGTGGTGCACTTGTTATACCACCACAAATAGAGAAACACATGGTACCTGAAGTTCCAATAGACGAGGATCACAGGCTGATCACACTCCATAACCATCAGAGACAGAGACCCCTTAGGTTCTGAGGTGAGCCTGTCCCTCAGGCGGTTGAGGACTGGCTTGAGGTGGTGACCATAGTCTTTTGTCTAGTGAGGACCCCAGCGGATTAGATCGTAACCCTAGGAACGATCCTTCTTCAGGGTTTATCAAGGTGGTTGAGGAGTTTTACCATGAATACTCATGATGAGAAGACTCTTTCATGCATGGAGTTCAAGAGACTCTTTAAGGAGGAGTTCTTTATGACTATGCTAAGAGCGGTGTGTATCCAAGAGTTTATTCAGATCTATCATGGAATTTTAATGGTGGCTGAATATTCATTGAGGTTCACCAGCCTCTTTGGGTACTCAATGGAGATGGTTAGGGATCAATACTTTAGAGCTCAGACCTTCATGCAAGGTCTATGATGGAAGATCTGAGCTAGTGTCGTAACTCTATTAATTTCAACTTATGAAGGAGTTATAAAGAGATAATTGGTGGGAAAGAGCTTCATTATTGAGCCAAGACATCTAGAGACAGTCAGTAGTAGGCAGAAAGGTGTCGAGACCTCGGCAGCAGGGAGCTGACACCAGGCATAGGGATCAGGACATGGGAGACGTCACTGGAGGACCTAAGATAGGGGAACTGTGGTCCAGGGCTCTCAGGATAGATCCAGTTAAACTAGGGAGAGGAAATTATACTTGTTATATGGTAGGGGATATCTCTCTAGAGATTTTCCAACCCGTTGTGAAGCTGAGAGGGAGGCGATGGATGGACCACCGAGGTCGCGACAGAGAGTGGAGCATCCTGACCCACCAGGCGGCAGACGTGGAATAGGAGTAGGGAGAGCTTTATGTGGTGGAAGACGATTTGATATACTTCCAACACTAACACCAAGAGCTTTTCACTTGGCTAAGGGAGCTAGGGGACTATGGTAGGGGATACTATATGCGGTCGAGGCGTACGACCAAGGGACTTCAAGGATGATCCGAGGTATGATCTTTTTCTTTTCTACCATAGCTATCATACGTATAGACATAGGTTCATGTCATTCATTCCACACCACATGTATTATGTGAAAACATGAGATTATGGTGGAGCCATTGACTCGACCATTATTCTTGGAGACACCTACAGAAGGAGACTTGATGATCACACATCCTTTCTGATAGTGTGATCTTACTCTTGGAGCACTACAAGAAAAAGGGATTTTTTTGGCGACAATCCTTTTGCAATGTGATCCTATCGCAAATATTAAATTTTTAGATGGACTATTACAAAAATCATTATTTTCAATAGGCAGTTACTCCACCATCAATGCATCACATCTTGCATCTCCTACTACTGTTATTGTTGTTGTCGTATGAACTCTTCCTACTGCTGTTGCTTCCACTGACACATCTCCTCCTCCTCCCTACGCATAGTTTATATAGGCTCACTTTGAGTTCAGAGAAGCTCCTTATACTACGTGTGAGATGATGATGACTCTCTGTGAGTTCCTCTCAAGTTGGATGTCTACATCTCATATGTGCCATAAAACCCCAAGGGGTCAACTGAGATCTGATACCAACAACTAGGCCTTTCTCGAAGGCATAATGGGTCACCAACATCCATACTACCTCATAAAATTGGGGTCACGGTTGTGAACATTGGTCTCGGCTTGAATCTCACCAACATTCTGAGACGTCACAACCTCATATGACTCCTTAAATTGAAATTTAAAATTAAAATAGTTAAAATATTATTTGCAGTTAAATTTAAAACTCAAAAAAAAAGTTATACTAACCACAATTTGATGCTGGTGAGCACCTCTAATATCTCTAGTGGATGGATCACTGTACATCATCCTATAAATGTCATACTCCATAATATCGGGTTCTGTGACTGCCTATATGAATTTAAAATAAAACATTTAAATTTAATGTTATATACAATATTTGAAAAATATATACTTACCATATGCTCCCTATGCCAACTGAATGTATGACTACCAGCTTGATGTGTCACCTCCTGTCTCCCCTGATTTCACTGACCTACAGATGATCTATTCTGAAACTACCTACTTAATCTGTGTGTATATAATCTATCCCAAACCCGAGATGAAATATAATCTGGTTGGTGGATGCGGCATGTCTCATTAAACTCTGTCACTCCTTCTTTCTCTATTGCTTTCCATTTCAAATTGTACAAAAAATGAGTGCATCACGGACACATAGTAAAATGACATTCCTTCCAAATAGCCTCATGCATTCTCTCATTAATGGGGTACCATAAAACTTGCAAATAATTTATTATATCAATTTATTAATTTAATTTAATTAATTATAAATATTATTTATTTACGTACACAATAATGCTCGAACATGCAGTGTTGTACATCAATGGGAATCTGATCCCATGACACCCATGAATTTGAAAAATATTTACACAATGTAGTGCTACCATATCCAATAGTTATATGCATAAATATGTGAAAAAATAACAATTAATAAAACAATTATAAGATAAATAAATTAATGAAATCAAACTGAAATACATAGGTAAACATACCTCTGCGTGCATGGATTGAACCCAAGTTGTGGATGTTTCTCAGGGATAGGTTTTGGAATCATCATTTGGGAAAGACCACGCCCCCACCGAGTGCCCCCTGAATCGACAGCAATATGAGGGTCAGATGATCAGACATCCTGCCCGTCCAATGGTATATCAACCTCCTATAAAAAATGATATAAATATTCATACATCTGAAACATGAAATGATTGTTGTTAGAAAATAGTTGAAAACAACTATTATATATATATAAATTATATGATTATAACTAGAATTTAATTGTGTCAGTGTTCATCTTCATCCTCATCTTCATAGCTGTCAAGGTTAATGTCTTCATCTTCCTCATTAGCATCATCAATTTCCATATTAGTTTTAGTTTCAACATCTCTCGTCATTTCAAATTCAGTTTCATCTTTATTAACATCATCATCACCATCATCCCTTAACTGTTGGGTGTTCTCAAAGATATTCATTTCTCTCCATAGAAAAGATGGATTCGGAGCAGTCTATTGAAAAATTTGAATTCCTTTCACTTCATCAGAACCACATTCACTTTCAGTAAACTGATTTTCTCAATATTCATTTTTTTAATACTCCTCCAATCACCCAACTCCCTTGAAGTAGCACAATAATTTTCATAATAAATTTGATGTGCCTGATGAGACAATAAATTTTTTTCATTTAGTGCAAAGTGACTTTTATTTTTACTATCAATGATTCCATGGACCAGAAAAACATGAAAGCCTATCTCAGTATCCAACCACTGACATTTAAAAAAAGATATGTAATTTTTTCCCATATAACACATTTCAATGATTTCTTCTATCATGCTATAAAAGTCAACTTCAGTTTCTTTATGATGGGATCCTCAATAAAACACCACTATGCATTGTTTTTTTGATTCCCCATATGCACGTGTATGAAATTTAAAAACCATTCACCACATATACATAATAATATGTTACTATTTTGGATGGTAGGTTAATCAATACACACAATAGATTAAGAATTTTATCATCATGTTGAGATACCTGAAAATTTGTAAAAAAAATATCACTATAACAAGTATTAAATTGTTTTTTTTAAATAAAAAATAATTTTTGTTACCTGTTTTTGAAACCTATGGGAAATTTGTTTTTGATGACATTATTCAAGATAAGATTCTGTAATTTGTGGGAACTATTTCTTGATATGATTATCAGAGAACCTGAAAATAAAATATAATTAATGTACTGTTACAAAAATTATAGAATAAGTGATATGAGCACTCATAGTACAGATGGTTTCATTTCTTCCTAGTTGATAAGAATATATGTTTGAGCTCTATGATGTTCATCATCTGAAATCCATCATTCATGAACTCCCCTGAAGCCAAGTTCGGGAAGATTGAAAATTGAAAATTGATTGCTCATCTCATCATCAACCTTTCCCTAGTTATGACTCATGCAGTTTGGTTTTTAGGGATATTCATATTAAAAATAATGATATAGAAAAAAGAAATTTCCTCTTGCAAGTAAGCTTATGCAATTGAGCTTTCAACCGATGCTTTGTTACATACTTTTATTTTCAATTTCTGCAAGCATCTCTCAAATATGTACATCCATCAGAACTGTACCGGACCTCCACATTTTGTTTAATGTGAAAAATGTAATATCCAATGTTTCCATTGTGTGAAAAAAACCCAATAGCAATATTTTTTATGATTCACATAAAATTAAAATGACATTTTATTACAATTTTCTTAATGCATCGCAGTCAATTTTAGATGCACAAATGTCTCAAAAAAATATGAAATGTCTTTTATAAAATCCCAAATCATAGGATTTTACAAACCTATTAATCCAATTTCCATAAGTATTTCCATTAAAACATGACAGTTATGACTTTTAGATCTGGTAATATAACAATTTCTAACATATATTACCAAATTGGAAGCATATCCATCTGACAGAATCAAATCGGAAGTCCACTAAAAAATAATAAAAGAATCTCTTGGGATAGTGTATAAGATACTTTTGGATTCATTAACTTCTTTAATCTGACATTTTCAAACAGTTTATATTCTGGTCACTTGGAAATTTTGTCAAGATCTAATCATGCCTTTAGATTATATTTGGTCTTACCTGGTCTATCTAGATCTATATGAAATAAATTATCAAAATATTTTTCTCAATATTAATCACATACAACATGTGACCGACCAAAAAATCAGACTAGTATGACAAATCCCAAAAAATTCTCTATTTTATCCAATTGTTCTCTTTTCCAAACCCATTAATTTTGTATTGGTTTATTGTTGGTACAAATGTGATGGGAGGTAATGAAGAGGAAACTTATTTTAACTTTATACCTGATATAATTGTTAGAGGCCCATATTTTTCAATTGTTCTTTTTCTGAAAGGATATTTGTTTCTTTGAAAAGGATGATCTGTTGAAAGAAATATGTGATGACAGTCGAAAAAACAAGGTTTTTTCATTGACTAACATAATCTCTTTACTATATCTCATATAGTACCGAAATTATTTTGGGCCATGTTTACCCCAGCCAAATAACATGCCACATGCTGGGAATTTACTAATTTTCCTCATCAATGTAGCTTTCAGTATGATGTTTTGTTTCACAGAAACATCATATGTACTAACACCATTACTCCATAGTGAATTTAAATCATCAATTAATGGTTTCAAATAAATATCAATATTCTTTTTTGGATGATATGGAATTAATGAGGTCAAAATGATATATGGCTCCTTTATCAACATCTAGGAAGGTAAATTGAACATAGTTATAAAGACAGGCCAACATGAATACTTACTACTATAATAACCAAATGGACAGAAACTATTAGTAGAAAGACCAAATAAAATGTTTTGGGATTATAAAGAAAAAATGGATGATCATGGACAAAATTATTCCATGAATCACCATTATAGGGATGATTTATGCTTCTATCAGTTTAAATGATGGTTTTGTTCCATAACATCAATGATTTTGTGTTCTGAGACATAAATAAATGATTTAATCTAGGTGTGAACATGAAATATCTCAATTGTTTTACTGGAATAAATCTAGACTTCCCTGGTTGAGCATCATTATAACTAGATTTTCCACATGTAAGACAACAATATAATGACTCATTTTCACCATAATATAAGATGTAGTCATTTGAACATGCATGAATCTTATGATAACCAAAACCCAGATTACAAACCAGCCTCTTTATCTCATAGAAATTTGTAGGCAATGTATTTCTATCAGGTATAAGTGTTTTTATCAAAGATAATATCTAATCAAAAAAACTATTTGACATTCCATTATCTTATTTAAAATCTGTAAATGTAGAAACTGTTTTAAACCTACTTATCTTGCAGCCCAGATATAAAGAATCCTTATTGGACCTCAAAAACTCATAAGAATAATATGGTTCAAACTCAAGAGTTAAATCAATATCATACCGAGTTTCAGTTTGTTGAACAGATGGACCTGCCACATAATGTACAAATTTTTTAAACCGTGATGGATCCAAACCAAATTATTCGTACCTTCTCTGGAACTGTGTTCACCATGTTGATTACAAAAAACATAATCTGGTTGAATACCAAAACAAAATAAATGACCTCCAACATTCTCAAATATGTCACACATCCTCAGAGAACCTTTTTTACAAGGAAACATAATTTTTCCTTATGAAACAAATTTTAGTTTCAATGATGCAAATGATAGGAATGCTTGAACACCCTCAATATATACAGGACTTAAAGCATAACTTTTTGGATTCCTATGCTAATTTATCTAAGAACGATCATCTAATAATGGTTGTTTTCGACTTCCTTATTCCATATTTTTCTAAATAATAAGAAATAATTAGTTATTTTGTATAATTAGGTATAAGATAAACACTATCCAAAGAAGAGAAGACATTTAAAATATCTTTTCTAGCAATTTATAATAATTTATATTATTTTATTATTATTTATACTATTTTTTATGATTTTATACTAATATACACTCATTTATAAATATTTATTCTAATTAACACTAATTATTATTAATTTTAGGAATTTTGTGCTAAATATTGTTAATCACCAGCGTCATAATTTCCAATGGATTGGCAGATGCTCTTTTGCCCGATGACGCATCCCCTTGAAATTTTATATGACTAAAATCACTATAAAAAGTATACTCCGACGTACGAATATCCATTTTTGTATGCACAATGATAGAGAGAAGGGAGGCCTCGATACACTTCTCTCCATGCTTGTGCATATGAAAATGGATATTCTTACGCTGGAGGAGACTTTCCTAAGCGATTTTAGTCGTAGAAAGTTGCAAAGGGATGAGTAATTGGAAAAAAGATCCTTTTTTCTGACGGCTCACCTCCATGCAACTCTCTTCGACATAAATCACTATAAAAAATGTACAGTGACGTATGTATGATCAGATTTTTCATACTGATTTCAGTGGGAGAAAGTTACAAGGATCTTAGGCGTCGATCAAAAGGAATTCCACTAATTCATTGGAAATTGTGCTGCATTATCCATGTAATCGAATTTATTATGATTTATTACTAATTGATCCTAATTATTACTAATTATTAATAATTATTACTAATTATTACAAATTATTTTTAATTAATCCTAACTATTACTAATAATTTCTAATCAGTCCTAATTATAACTAATTATTTCTAATTAATCCTAATTATTATCAATTATTTATAATTAATCCTAATTATTATTAATTATTAAAAATTATTTCTAATTAATCATAAGTATTACTAATTAATTATAATCCTTACAAATTTATCCTAATTATTACTAATTAATCATAATTATTACTAATTAATCCTAATTATTACTAATTAATCAAAATTATTACAAATTAATACAAATTATTACTAATTATTAATAATTATTTCTAATTATAACAATTTTTTCTAATTATTACTAATTATCATAATTATTATTAATTAATCCTAATTATTAATAATCAATTCTAATTATTACTAATTAATCCTAATTATTACTAATTAATGTTAATTATTACTAATTATTACAATTTATTTTTAATTATTACTAATTATGGATAATTAATCATAATTATTACTAATTATTACTAATTATTACTAATTATTACTAATTATTTCTAATTATTTCAAATTATTTCAAATTATTTCAAATTATTTAAAATTATTAAAAAATATTTCTAATCATTTCTAATTATTACAAATTATTTCTAATTACTTCTAATCATTACATATTATCAAAAATTATTACAAATAATTACTAATTATTACAAATTATTATAAATTATTACTAATTATTACAAATTATTTTGAATTAATCCCTAATATTACTAATTAATCTTAATTATTATTAATTATTAATAATTATTACTAACTATTTCAATTTATTACTAATTATTAAAATTTATTACTAATTTATACAATGTATTACTCTTTATTACATTTTATTACTAATTATTACTATTTATTACCAATTATTACTAATTATTACAATTTATTACTAATTATTACTAATTATTACTAATTATTACTAATTAATACTAATTAATACAAATTATTACTAATTACTACTAATTATTACTAATTATTACTAATTACTACTAATTACTACTAATTAACACTAATTACTACTTATTACTTCTAATTACTACTAATTACTACTATTCACTACTAATTAATACTAATGAACACTAATTAATACCAATTAATACTAATTACTACTAATTAATACTAATTTATATTAATTACTACTAATTATTATTCATTATTACTAATTACTACTAATTATTACTAATTATTACTAATTACTACTAATTATTACTAATTATTTCTAATTCTTACTAATTAATCCTAATTATTTATAATTATTACTATTTATTACTAATTATTACAATATATTACTAATTATTACAATTTATTACTAATTATTACAAATTTTTCTAATTTATTATTAATTATTTTAATTTATTACTAATTAACACTTAGACATAATTATTCATAAAAACAAATAATGAAAAAACAAATACCAAATTCTAATTTAACTAAATTACTTCTAATTAAGAAAATTTATAAAAAATATAAAAAAATAAATTCACTAAAAAATAAATAAATAGATAAATACCTTGAAACTGATGCTTTGAGAATATAAAAGCCACAGATTATGCTCCGATTTAAAAGTTTAAACTATGAAAAATTTTAGAAGAAAATTTTCCATAAGTGATAGAGAGAGAAGTTGAGGAGTAGAATAAGGGGGAAATTTTGGGGGTATATATAGTTTGATTATTTGCAATGGGATTATTTGTGATCGGATTATTTGTGATGGGCCCCGTCACAAATGGGTACCTCTCAATAGAGCATCTATGACACGACAATTACTATGTTGCAAATACTAAAAACTGCCACCGGGCATTTAAAACGGGTATCAGAACCCGTCGTAAAATGCCCTTGCACACGGTTTGGCACGTATTTCGTGCCAAACATTTTACGACGAGTCCTTACCTCCCCACCATAAAAAATAACCCTTTTAAAAGGGTTATTTGAGACAGGCCCCAAGCGCATCGCAAATGACCATTTTACCGTAGTGGAGGTGAGAGTTTTGGTTAGAACCTCTTAGTGGAAGCATTGAGGCCTTACAACGTCATTCTTGGTATGAATTGGTTATCTTCAGTCCATGGCCAGATTGACTATTTTAGGTGAAGAGTGCGGTAGTGTTGGAACAAGGTTTTCCTTTGTTGTTGAAAATGAAAACTAGGCATGTCACATCCATGAATTCTTTTAATGTCATATTTTTATTTAATTTCCATTCATGATTTGTTTTAGGGGTTTACCATGCATTTTTTTGGAAATGGTGGGTTATCGAAATTTGGGCCAAACCGTAAGCTCATTTCCATATTTAAAAATAAATTTTTGTTTCTTTTAAAACTCCTTTTTTCAAAATTTTACACCCCTTCCACTTCCCAAATTTCATCCCCTCATATATTAAAATCACTATATCAATTTGGAATCCATAGGAATCAATAATAATGACGGATTTGAGTTTTTTATTAAGGTGTTGGGCCAGCCCGAAAGCCCATTTCCTACATTTAAAATATTTTCGTAATTATTTAATATCTCATTCAATTTTTTGTTTTTTCAGTGATTTAAACTCCCACCTGATCCCACTTACCCAAGGCGTGCTCCTATGCTCTCCTCCCCCTCTTTGGAGGTCATTTGCATCGGGAATTTAGGTGAAACTTCTCTGGATTTCTCAAATGTCCCCAGATTTAAAGAGGTAAATTGATTCCTTCATAACTCCATCATTTCTCACTACTTTTCCCACATTCTAGTTCTTACATGATCTCCTCATCCTTGTTCAAACCTCCCTTGAATTTATGGATATTTGAAAATTCAAATACATGTGGATTTAGGGCGATTCCTCCAAGATTCCATCAAGTAAGTGTTCCTCCCTTTCATTTCTTCCATTTCCTTAGGATTTCATCCCTCTTTCTTGATGTTCCAAAGTGTCTAGAAGTTAGGGTTCTAACCTAGGGTTTGACATGTTGTCTTTTTGGTGTAATCTTGAGATTTTAGGCTTCACTTCTCTTCCATGTGGTGCGGCGGTGGTGCGCTTGTTGTTTCACATGATGATTTTAGGGTTTCGACTCAAAAGGTAGGTGATTCTATGGTTAAACATTCTATGATGAGTTAGTTTTCTTGTTTTATTAGTTTTGTATGTTCCCCATATGTTGTGTGTGGTACGAAAACTATTTTTGAGGGATTTGGTTAAGCATTTAATTTTATAATTCCATTTTTGTTGAAGTTGTGAACTTTTCGAATGTAACACATGTGGTATCTTTTGTGGTAGTTTTATTAAATAAGAAATTGATTTATTAGTTTTTGAATGGGGCTGAAAATTCTGTTTTGTTAATGCCATAGTGTCATGTGGTCCATTGAAGGGGGGTTTTATAATAGGTTTGTTGTGTAAAACATTGTTATACTTCTTGAGATCATTTTATGATAATGGGTGTTTTCATTTGTATCTTTCATGGTATTATTCAAGGTTATTTTATAACACTTGAATGTGGATTTATAAATGTCTCTAGGGCTTCCATTTCTAATTTTTAAGTGTTTTTATGTGTTCTTTTCCTTGAAATATGGTTTTGAAATGGGTTTTATGAGCAATGTTTGGGTATACTCTTTAAAATTGTTTTATGAAAGATTTGAAAGATTTAATGATTTATGTAAGAGGTGAAACCATATTTGAAATCTGTTTTGGAGTGTGTATATTTTTAAATGGTAAATTTTAATTGTGAAAGGGGATGTTTTGTGATCTGTGTCATCTTGGAAATGTTTTATAAAAATGTTTGAAGGATTTACTAAAGCGTTTAAGAGATGTGAAAGTGATGTGCGCTGTTTTGTTTGAGTGTGATGTGAAAAATAGATTTTGGTTATGAAAAAGTGTATGATGTAACATGTGAGTGGGATTTTATGTGAGTTGGAATATCTTGGAATGGTTTTATAAAATTGTTTTATGGATTTCTGGAAGTGTTAAAGAAATGTGAAATGTGTTGTGGGCAATTTTAGTGTGAGTCATATTTCAAAATCAATTTGAATGAAAAGTAGAATTTTGTGACTTTTTTGGTATACATGTGGTATTTTTGGTGAATTTGTGATGTAGAAATTATATTTTCATGTGAAAATTATATTTCTTGACTTGTTGAACTTGTTTGAGCAAAAGGGGAAAACAAGGGTATCTAGGTGGGTGGACGTGTAATAGTATGCTAGTGAATCCGTGGGGTTTGGCCTCAGTTTCACATAGAAAGATTGATTCTTACAACTCTAACTAAACTTTTTTGTTGATGATTGGGGACCACTAGGTTATGGGTATGTTCCCTACTAGTGTCTCATTCACTAGAACGAATATTTGTGATGGTTACTCTCACAGAGATATGAGGTACCTGAGACCCATAGCTGGCTAGTGCCTATGGGTTATTTCCTATTGCTTGTGCTCATTAGATAATTTATACAAACCATTGGAATATGGTATATTTGGTTTTAAAATTTAGTAGCTGTGGAATTTATTTTAAAATATTTTATTCTTTAAATTATCCCACTTGAAAACTGATTTTTTTAAAGATGCATCTTTTTGAAATTATAATTAGAAATTACATGTTTTTGAAAACTTTAATTCTTTTCGTCTTTGAATGTTTATCCATGGAATCTCTTAGTGGTGGTATCCTACTAGGATTTGGATCACACCCTACTTACACCTTTGGTTGTAAGTAGACTTGGTTTTTTTTTGATGTCATAGGTTGGGTATAGTTTATAGTGCTAGTGGTTTGGGTTTCTTGCAGGTTCTTGGTGGTGATGTCTTGTGGAGATGACTTGAGGGCAGTGCCTCTTTCCATGAGGGTTCATGGGCTATTTCTTTTTGATTTTTTACCTTTGTTATAGTATTTTTGAGTTTTTTTAAACTCTTTAATTAAGTTCTGAATTTTTTTAAAAGATTTTTTGGTTTGAAAAATACAGATTCATTTTATTGGATTTATTTGTTTTTTTTATGTTTATAAACTTGGGTAAATCATTCCCAGTTTTTAATTTATGATACCCGGGAACTTGTGCCAGCCTTTGGGGGTCATGGATTCCCTTTGGGCCTTTTCATGGGTTATGTTTGGCACCGGTTTCGGTGGCGACCATATTTGGTTCATGAAAAAATGGTATCAAAGGAGGTTCAATTTAAATCTTTGGGTCATGTTATTTGGGGAAGAGTCAGAATAGTCTGGAGTTAGGATTATCGGGACTTGGTATTCTATTTATGGGTAGTGTTCCTGGTCACCACACCTCATGAAGGGATTCAAGTTTCTAGGTGATGTTGGGATTTATCTAATTCTTTTGGTTTTCTTAGATTGATGATGATTAGGAGAAATGAAAAGATATTTGGTTTAATGGTCTCAGTTAACTCACAGGGCCTGGAAAGCCATGTGAGGCTGGGGATATTCCATAAAACACTCTATATGAAGGTGAAGTGATTGGAATATGGCCGCCAACCATATGTCCAAGTCTCCCACTGAAACTAATTTCCTCTCACATTATTTTGTGTTCTTTAGTTTTGAAATATTGGGACGGAGCCTCAGATCGGCACCCTCTCACCCATTAGCGGGGACTAGGGTTTCGTCCGACTTTGCTTCCTCCTTCCCCCTCCATCTTGGTTTTGTTCACGTAGATCTACGATGTCGGCTTGGTGGGGCACATCTGGTTCTGGTGTGGCATGATAGGTAGATGTGGCCTCTGCGTCTTAGGTGGAAACGTGGCTCGGTGGTCGACGTTGCTTGGCGCGGCCAGGCCTTCAGGTGAAGACGTGTTTCTTCTCGACGATGCCCTAGTCTCGTTTCGAAAACCTAGTCGCGGTTCTTCTCGGTGGCATTTTGATGCTCGCCTTGGCATGGCCAGGCCTCCAGGTGGCATTGCATTTCAGTTCCGACCTTGGTGCGGTTTGGTGCATCTTGGTCCGTCCGGTGGCGTTGATTCGGTTCTGACTCCCCAGTTTGTCACTCATGGGTAGGTGTGGTCTCTGTCAAGTTTCAGGTGTGGATCCGCTTCCGATCTCAGTGGCCTAGAGGGGGTAGGATTTAGGCTCGGTCATAGCTGTGAGTTTTTTTGGCTTTTTTTGGTTTGGTTCCTGTGGATTTGTTCTATCTGGATGGGTTTTGGTGGCTCGTTGGTTGTTCTTGTTCGTCGACTCGGGTTCTCCTCTGCCCCTTCCTGTTGTTTTCTCGTCACCATGACTGGCTCGCTTCAGAACCCAGTGAGGGTGCATCTGTGGTGCTGATTGGAGTGGATCCATGCCCAGAGTGGCATTTCTGTTGCAGGATGACCAGGATCCCCTCATCAGTGGCATTCCCTTGGCGCGGGTTTGGGCCATTCAGTCCTAGGTGATAGTGGCTTGGACTCTCTTCACATGTTTTGTCTTTCGGGATTCTACGGCTATAGTGGTGGGGCGGCTCATGGATTGTGGTTGGGTCTGTCCCGGGTGGCGGTTGATGGTGTTTCTTGGTCATGCGCATGTTTGGATATTTTCTTAGGAATGTTGGATTGGTCTTCGAGAATCAGTATTTGAAGATTCAACTGGACTCAACCTCAAGGAACATGCCTCAAAGGAGGCTTCAGAGTAGGCGGTTCACCTTTGTAGGCTTCATGAAATTGGATGTTTGAGAGGGTATGGCGTCAGCCATCAGATCAGGCCTGTGCTTTAACACATGACACTTGCTTGTCATCCAGTATTTCATCAGTGGAGTACTTTTTCATGTTTTAAATACTGGGGAGAGGTAGCTCGAAGCTTTGAGTCTGGTTTTTATTTTCTTGATCCTTGGGTCATTTAATGTTCTATGTCCATGAAGTCTATTGGGTTCCCCTTCTTTCCATAAAAGGGAGTTTCACAAAATAATAAAAAACTAAGGCCTTCAGACCGTTGGAGGAAATATTGGAACTTTGGTTTTAAAGTGACTTGGTTTTAAGAAGCATAATGTTTTTGGGAAATGATTTTCAAATACAGTGGTAATGGTTTGATTTATGAAATGGTGGAACTGAATTTTTATAATTTTTTTGAAATGGAAAATGGTGTTCTTAAACCTATTTTGAAAGGAAGAACTATACTGAAGTTGGTTTTGAAAAAGTGTTTCCAATAGAGTTTTCTAAACAATCAAAGGGTATTTTAATGGGATGAGATGTTTTGAAATTGATGTGAATAACTTGAGAGTGAGTTCTTATATAAATGGTTGTGTCTTTATGAAATGTTTTGTAAGATGTGAATTGGGATTTTGATCTCGTGGATAGTGGTTTTGATAAAAAGGATGTGTTGGTTGACCTTTTTGGTTTTGAAAAGTAGAATGAATTTTTGTTTTAACCTTTGGTATTTCTATGAGCGACCACATGCATGGGGTTATATGCAGTGATATATGGTTGATGGAATGACTGGATGAGTTTTGGGACGGATATGAGGAGAGTGCCTGGTGTGGCATAGAAACATGCATGTGTGAGGCCCAAGGGGTACTATTGGTGGATACGCTAACCGCTGAACTGTTTGTTTTCAATGAAATGTTTTTAAAGAAAAAAATGATGTCTTGATGAATTGTTTGGGATGATATATATTATGTGTTATTGGAAAATGTTGATGTTGTGGGATGTTTTGAGTCCAAGAACCCCTCCTATTCAAACTGTGTTTTGGGTTTCTGTTTGGTCCGTAAGTTGGGTAGAAGGACCAGTTAGTAGTCTCTTCTAAGATATTTTTTCGGAAACCTTAATGGTGGTTACCTTCAGGTGTTTTCATATGGTTTGTGTCATTTTTTGACCAATGGACCATCTTGGTTGGGTCCTTGGGTTCTCTCATTGGATAAGGTACGCCCCCATTAAAAATTAATGCACAACTAAAGTGAAACCCGGATTGTTTTGCCGTTGGAAAATCCTCCAGTTGATCAATATAATGAATCGTTTATCAATCTTTGTTTATTGAGTCTACACCCATTATTTTCTTTTATTTTTGGGTCCTCTTGTAGTGGGAGAGTTCTCGTGGAAGGTTGAAAGAGTCCTTAGTTTCTTAAGTTGCCTGATTCGTTGAAAGTGGAAGTGGTCTGGGGTTGTTAGTGTGGATGAGTGTCTCAATGGTGTCTAAGAGGGCCTTTGGGTTCTTTATAGTTTCTTTGAAGCAGAAGTTCATGTTAAACCACCTGTTTTGGGAATCCATTCATGAGAGGCTATTGTGGCCACTTTCTGGACTTGTGTGTTGTTTAGGGACTTGTCATAAGGTCTCATTCCATGTATTGTTTCTATCAGTTGCAATGGTCATGTTCAGTGAAACCATGTGATGTCATGTGATCATTTGACTCTAAATGCGAAGGTTGTGAAATCCTTTGAGATACTCTGTTATGTTGGGAGTATGTCTCCGTTGGAAAAATGTCAAAATCCTATGTTTTAGAGGAAGGTGTTTATATGCATCCTTTTCTTCTATTGTTTCTCACCCGAAGAAACAATGTGTGATGTGTGTGCATCTTATAAGACTTTGTTTATGTGAAATGTTGGGTTAGGGTAAAGTGATTTTGGAAAGTGTTATGTCTTGGTAAACTTATCGGGGATTGCGGTGTATTTGTTTGTATCACTATAAGAAGAAGTTCTGTTCAGGTGGTTTCCAAAGCCTAACTATGAGGCTAAAGATGCTTGAATAATTTGAGCTCCCACCATAGGTCCCGAGGAGAAGTTGGAACATAGTCTGGGGAAATAATAGGGTCATTCAAACACTTGTACAAATTCATATCCTTAGTATGAATGATAGGAAGTGTTTAAACCTCTGGTCTCATCATCTTCTTCCAGTTGTTCTCATTTGGTGGTAGAGGTGGGAGGACATCATTTCCATGTTGTAGCTAGAGTTCATACATTACCCTGTTGGTTTCGACTGGGTATTTGGATAAAGGGTTAAAATTTGTCTAGATAGGTTGAGATAACGGTTTTCATATGGTGAGTTGTAACCCTTCCCTAGAAAACCATGAAGATATAAGGATCCACATGGTTAGTGCACGGTTTCCCAAACTGTGCGGACTAACTGTGTGGTCGTCCCAACTCTTTGTGTTTTGGGGTCTTTCTATTCCATCCCATGCCGGTCGATTAAGATGGTTGGTTCTTATAGTGGGGAGACCTACCATGGGTCTCATGTATGTTCTTTTGGAAATGTATAATGTAAGTCTACTCCTTGTACCAGGGAGTCCATTCGGGCCTCCCCATGTTTGTTTCCCGATTCTATCTCGGGAAATTTATGTTGTCTCTTATGGTGGGGAGCCCATTTGTGTCTCCTCATACCAGTAACTCAGTTTTTCCCTTGTTCTTGGCTTGGATGTTGGTATTCTTGTTTGGAGATATCTAACTACCTACATATTCTTTGGGTAAACATTGGGATTGGAGATTTCCCAACGATTTAGTTATATCAAGGTAAGTGTAACCTTGTTCGATGTTGTTGTTTGTTTTGGTAAATTGCTTGATCCTTGTTTGGATATTTTTTGAGGAGTTATATTTTGGGATAAATCCTGAATGTGATTGATCATTTTAGTAAAGTGGTGTATGTTTTTTTGTGATTTATTCCTCCTTTATTTGGTCACTGGAGATGTTTTGTCCTTTGGGGGAAAAGCTTGGAAAAGGAGTCAATTTAGTCCTTTCGATTGGGTTTGGATTTTTCTTTTGGCCTTGCTGTGGATTTATGAGGGTGGAAGGTTTTATGGTGGGGGAGAATTTTTACATCCACAGCTTCTTTTAAATTAATTTTTTCATTTAATTTCCATTCTTGATTTTTTTTGGGGGTTTACCATGCATTTTGGTTGAAATGGTGGGTTTTCGAAATTTGGGCCAAACCATAAACTCATTTCTAGATTTAAAAATAAATTTTCGTTTCATTTATAACTCCTTATTTTGTCAACATTTTACACCAATTCCACTCCCAAATGGAATCCCCTGGTATATTAAAATCAACATATCAATTTGGAATCCATAATAATGATGGATTTGGGTTTTTTATTAATGTGTTGGGCCAGCCCGAAAGCCCATTTACTACATTAAAATTATTTTGTAAGTCTTTAATATCTCATTCAATTTTTAGTTTTTTCAATTATTTTAACTCTCACCCAAGACCGCATACCCAAGGCACGCTCCCATGCTCTCCTCCCCCTATTTGGAGATCATTTTCATCGGGAATTTAGGTGAAACTTCTCTAGATTTCTCAAATCTCCCAGATTTGAAGAGGTAAATTGATTCCTTTATAGATCCTTCATTTCACACTATTTTTTCCCATTCCAGTTCCTACATGATCTCCTCATCCTTTTTAGAACCTCCATTTAATTTTTGGCTATTTGAAAATTCAGATACTGGTGAATTTAGGGCGATTTATCCAAGATTCCATCAAGTAAGTGTTCCTCCCTTCCATTTCTTCCATTTCCTTAATGATTCATCCCCTTTTCATGATGTTCCAAATTTTACAAAAGTTAGTGTTAGAACCTAGGCTTTTAAATGGTGTCTTTTTAGTGTAATATTGATATTTTAGGTTTCTCTTCACTTCCTTGTGGTGCGGCGGTGGTACGCTTGATGTTTCACACCAAGATTTGAGGGTTTTGACTCAAAAGGTTAGAGATTTCATGGTTAACCATTCCCTGATGAGTTATTTTTCTTGTTTTACTAGTATTCCATGTTCCCCATATGCTTTTTGGGGTACAAATACCATTTTTGTGGGATTTGGTTAAGCATTTAATTTTATAATTGCATTTTTGTTGAAGTTGTGAACTTTTCGAATGTAACACATGTGGTATCTTTTGTGGTAGTTTTTTAAAATATGAAATTGATTTATTAGTTGTTTAATGGGGCTTAAAATTATGTTTTTTAATGCCATAGTGTCATGTGGGCCTTGGAAGGGGGTTTTTTGGAATAGTTTTGGTGTGTAAAACTTTGTTATACTTATTGAGATCATTTTATGAAAATGGGTGTTCTCATTTGTATCTTTCATGGTATTATTCCAGGTGATTTTATAACACTTTAAAGTGGTTTTATAAATGTCTATAGGGAATCCAATTATACTTTGGTAGTGTTTTGGTGTGTTTATGTCCCTAAAATATGGTTTTGAAATGGGTTTTTGAGCAAAGTTTGGGTATACTCTTTAGAATTGTTTTATGAGAGATTTGAATGATTTAATGATTTATGTAAGAGGTCAAACCATATTTGAAAACTATTTTTGTGTGATTATATTTTTAAATTTTACATTTTAAATATTAAAGGGTATTTTTTGTGATGTGTTCCATCTTGGAAATGTTTTATAAAAAAATTTGAAGGATTTACTGAAGTGTGTAAGAGATGTGAAAGTGATGTGGTATGTTTTGTGTGAGTGTGATGTGAAAATGGATTTTGGTTATGAAAAGGGTATTATGTCACATTTTAGTGGGCTTTTATGTGTGTTGTAATATCTTGGAATTGTTTTATAAAAAAAATAATGGATTTGTGGAAGTGTTAAAGAAATGTGAAAAGTGTTGTGGGCTATTTTGCTGTGAGTCGGATTTCAAAATCAATTTGAATGAAAAGTGTACTTTTTTTACCTGTGTGGTATAAATGTGGGATTTTTTGTGAATTTTTTATTTTTAAATGATATTTTTATGTGAAAAATATATTTCTTGACTTGTTTAACTTGTTTGAGCACAATGGGAATACCCGAGTATCTTGGTTGGTGGATGTGTACTAGTAATCTTGTGAATCTATGGGGTTTGGCCTCAGTTTCACAGAGAAAGATTTATGATTACAACTATAACTAAACAATAATTATGATTATTGTGGACCACTAGGTTATGGGTATGTTCCCTACTAGTGGATCATACACAAGAATGGATATTTGTGATGGTTACTCTCACCGAGATACAAGGTACCTGGGACTCACAGCTAGCTAGTGCCTAGGGGTTATTTCCTATTTTTGTGCTCATTAGATCCTTAATACATATCGTCGTCATAAGGTATATTTGTTTTGGAAATTCAGAAGCTTTGGAATTTATTTTAAAATATTTGATTCTTTAAATTATCCCACTTGAAAACTGATTTTTTTTAAAGTTGCATATTTTTGAAATTTTAACTTAAAATTACATGTTTTTGAAAACTTGCATGATTTTCATCTTTGAATGATTATCGCATGGAATCTCTTAGTGGTGGTATACTGCTGGGATATGGATAACACCCTACTTACCCATTTGTGTGTATGTAGACTTAGTTTTTTTTATGTCACAGGTTGGGTAAAATTTATAGGGCTAGTGGTTCGGGTTTCTAGTAGGTTCTTGGTGGTGATGTCTTGTGGAGATGGCTTGAGGGAAGTGCCTCTTGCCATGAGGGTTCATGGGATGTTTATTTTTGGTTTTGTACCTTTCTTATAGTCCTTGTGAGTTATTTTAAACTACGTAATTCAGTTCAGAATTTTTTTAAAAGATTGTTTTGTTTGAAAATCCATATTTTTTTATTGGATTCATTTGTTGTTTTTAGTTTATAAACTTGGGTAAATCATACCCAATTTTTAGTTTATGATACCCGGGCACTTGTGTCAGCTTGTGGGGATCATGAATGCCCTTCGAGCCTTGTCATAGGATGGGTTAGGCACCAGTTTCAGTGGAAGCTAGATTTGGTTTGTGACAAGGCAATACAGAAGGGGATCATGCTTAGGAGGGTGCAATCGATCACTCATGAGTTGAATGGACTTACCTTTGGAGCAGGAGATGTTGTGAGATTTTAGTTCCCAACAGTAGTGGTGGAGTATGAGGATGTCTTTCCAGAAGATATTCTAGGACTACCTTCCCATCTGGAGATTGACTTCTACATCAACTTACACCCCGAGACGACATCGATATCCTCACTGGTGTATCAGATGGCTCCCATAGAGCTTCATGAGCAGAGGGTACAGTTGGAAGATTTGCAGAGGAAGGGCTTCCTAAGACCTAGTGTTTCACCCTGGGTAGCCCTAGTTTTCTTTGACAAAAAGGAATATGGGAGTTTGAGGTTGTGTGTGTATTATCGATTCCTGAATTAGATAATAGTGAAGAACAAGTATCCACTACCGAGGATCGATGACCTCTTCGATCAGCTAAGAGGGGAACATTGGTTCTTGAAGGTTGACCATAGATTGGGTTACCTGTATTTATGAGTATGGGATGATGATGTACCGAAGATGGCTTTCATATGCCACTATAGTCACTATGAGTACTTGGTGATGCCTTTCGACGTGACAAATACCCCCACAGTGTTCCTGGGACTTTTGAACCAGATCTTCCAGCCGTACATAGACCGGTTCATAGTGGTCTTCATCGATGACATCCTTGTGTGCTCAGCGTCAGAGGAGGATCATGTGAGACACCTACGAATGTTTCTCAATGTAATCTGAGAGAACCATCTTTATGGGAAGCCCTAAAAGTGTCATTTCTGGAAAAAAGATGGACAATTTCTCATACATGTTATCTCAAGAGATGGAGTAGAAGTGGACCCATCCAAGGTTGAGGTGGTGTTAGCCTGGGAGCTACCTCAGAGTGTGATAGAGGTGCAGAGCTTCCTAGGGTTGGCAAGATACCATGAGATATTTATCCCTAATTACTACCAAATATCATCCCCGATGACATGATTGACCCGAAAGGGGAATCCTTTCATATCGAAAAAGTAGTGCCAGTAGGCTTTCTAGTAACTGGGGTAGAGTTTGACGAGCACACTGATCTTGATATTTCTAGAAGAGGGTGTCGAGTATGTAGTTTTTTGTAACACATCAGAGACCGATCTTGGTCGTGTTATGATGCAGGGATTGGTGGTGATTTCTTATGGTTCATTCCAGCTAAGGGTGTATGATCAAAACTACACAACCCCTGATCTTGAGTTAGAAGTGGTAGTCTTTGCATTGAAGATGTAGAGACACTACCTGATGGGTGAATGATTTATCATTTACATTGAACACAAGAGCCTCAAGTACATATTCTCATAGAAGGATATAGATATTAGGTAGATGCTATTCTTGGAGATCCTCTAGGATTATGACTTTCAGATCATTTAAACTAATGGGAAGGGAAACGTTGTGGTAGATTCTCTCAGTAGGAGATCGAGTTCACAACTGCTGAGTGAGGTTTTCGAGTAGTTGGTCGCGCTACAATTATCTTTCATGGATGGAGATGATGCAGCTAATCTTTAGACGATGGTTTTCACCCCTACACTCTTACATCTATTTAGGGATGTAAAACTTGGGGATATCGACTATGAGAATTTACATGATCATTTATCCATAGGAAATGATCCATATTGATATTAACAAGGTGGGGAGAACATTGTTATTTTTATAGGATGCATATTTTTTCCAGTGGGGTTGTGGGAGGAGGTTCTGATGGAGTTTCATACATCCCCCTTGGAAGTACATCCTGGAGTGGAAAAAAATGTACCAAGACCTCCGGTTTCAGTTCTGGTGGACAGCTATAAATATGGAAATAGTAGAGTTCTTTTCTTGATGACTTACGTGCTAACTGGTGAAGGTTGAGAACCAGGTTCTAGCGGGCTTATATCACCCCTGGAAGTGTTAGAATTGAAGTGGGATATAATATCGATGGACTTTTTTATTAGCTTACCAAAATTTCTAGGGGACAAGATTCTATCTGGGTGATCGTTGATCAACTCACCATGTTGGCCTACTTCCTAGCTATTAGGAAGCAGAGTTCCATAGAGAGCTTGGGACACCACTATGTACATGATATTGTTCCTCTTCATGGCGTCCCTTCAATGATAGTATCAGATCACGATGCTTGTTTCACATCCCGGTTGTGGAAGGGATTTCAAGAGGCATTTGGGACTCAGCTATGATTAGGCACATCATTGAATCTCCACATAGATAGTCATATGGAGAGAACCATTCTGGTTTTGGGAGATATGTTGTGGTCCTGTATCTTGGATTTTGATAGCATTTGGTAGGACCACCTACCATTGGTAGAGTTTGCGTACAACAATAGCTACCACTCCACCATTGGTATGGCACTGTTTGAGGCTTTATATGGGAGACCCTTCTGGTCACTGCTTTATGGGACTGACCTTAGAGGGTCAGTACTCATGGGTCCAGAGTTGGTGTGAGCTACCACCATGAAGGTGAAGGTTATCTAGGAGTGGATGAAGACTACCCAGATCCGGTAGAAATATTATGTTGATAGGCGGCAAAGACCTATGGAGTTCGAAGAGGGAGACCATGTCTTCCTTCAGGTGTAACCTCAACAAGGGTTGCAGATATTTTTCTAGGGTAGAATGTTTTCTCCAAGGTTCATATTACCTTTTCAGATATAGCTCAGACTTGGAGAGGTGGCGTAACACCTTGCTCTAATGTCGTAGTTGCATCGGGTACATGATGTCTTCCACGTATCACACCTGAGGAGGTACGTGAAAGACCCATTGGACATCATCTACTAGGGAGAGCTAGACATCGAGGATGGTGATACCTTCGTAGAGTGGACAATGGAGATCAAGAATCAATAGGAGAGTATCCTTCATGGGTGAGTGATTCCCTTGATGTGTGTATGATGGCTACACAGGAATATTTAGGAGAGCTCATGGGAGTGGGAGTCTCAGATTCGTGCATAGTACCCGCAACTATTTGGGTATCCCTTTATTTTGGATTTTTGGGACATAAATCCATATGGTAGGGAGAATATAATGTCATGGATTTTCCATGTATTAATTTGAAATATTATATGGAATTATTATGAGACCAGGATTTGTGATGGCGTGCGATTATGAGGCCCGAATTTCCAGTGATAACTTTTTTAAACAAATTAATCAGTTAAATAGCTCGCCAGAGCAGTTTTCCTAAAAAAGTGTAATAACTTTTAAATGGGTTCCTATACTATAAATTCAAGGGAACTATTGCATTTTGAGTAGAAACTTTACCTTAGTAAAGGCCTAACATCGACATGTGTGGATCAACAACAGAAGTTAGTTTTTATACATTTTAAAAGAAATAAAGTAAATTAATAATATATTTTATTTAAAAAATTTACATGACACAACATCACATTAATTGGTTTTAATTAACAGATAGACTAGGGTTAGTATCATATCACTAGAAACATTCCTTAGATGCTCTGGAGATTTGGAGAGGAGTCATCCTTTGTGGAATCTCAACGAACGACGACAAGTGATGGCATGTGGATCGTTGCGCAGTGAGATCGAATCACGAACAAAAACTTATCTCCCTATTCATCAATGATTGAATTAGGGCTTGTTATTTCAATTATATTTCCCTGATCTTGGATTTAAATGATGAACACGGATCAACTCATGAATTGGTTGACCTGCAGATCGTTTACTCTTATGAGAGTGTCTTTTATAGGGTTTATTTTGGGGAATTTATCCAGGTTTGATTTGATTTAATTTTTTTTCTATATGATCCATATAATACAATAAGATCTTCCCCATGATGAATGAAAGTAGTGGTTTGTTATACAATTTTGTTTTTGGGTTTCCTCTCCCTTTTTAACCCCACATTTTTCGCGTTCATCATGGGGTTATGAACAATGGATCGTTGTGTGTCTATTTTGTAATGAAACAATAACAAATTGAATATATGACATCATGAAAACCCAACAGAGTTGTGATGATGGTGGTGTCGGATAAATCTACATTCCTCAAGAGAAATCTTGCTTCAAGCGTTCTTCGTGCGGATAATCGAAATAGGTTTTTGGGGCCAAACTAATACCTTAAACCTACTGATTCGGTGTTACCATGGTAGGGAGACTCTATATAATCAATTTCTAGGTGAACGAATAGTTGTATTGAAGATTTTAGGATCATCCCAAGAGATAGAAAAGAGCCAGCAGTTTTTGGAAAATCTTGATGAAAACGGTGTGTCATTCTGAGTACATGATGTGTGGGCCATGTTGAGTAGTGGCTAGGGTTTTGGGCAATAAAAAATTATGACACAGTGTGTGATAGATGTCACATAATGTGTGGGTCCTTACATGGGAATCGACATGTTTTTCAGATGATACACAGAAACAGGGTGGAGTACACGAAATTTAGTCCACCACACGACCAGACCAGACCGATTACATGGGTTACCCTATGTGCTGGTACATGGGTTGATAGATACGGGCTAAAGCCATGTACGGGTACACGACCAGCGTACACAGAGCAACCCTCGGATAGAATGAAATGGAATTTCATGCTCTTAAACACCATGTATATATATTTTCTACATGAAATGATATTTGAAATAGGCTATTGTATACAAGAAGTACCCAGGTTCAGAAAACATGGCATGTGACACCACTACACTCAGTGTACTTTCTTGTACATGGGTGGATGAGAGATTTCTGGGGGAGGCATGTTTCTACAAAAGAAAACAGTCGCAATAACAAAAAATAGTTTAAAAATTCTGAAAATTTCATCAATAAAATCAAATTTAAATAATCCATACACATTACAACAATAAATGATTCAACTACACCACCCCCACCCAGTGTCCACGTGTAGTCTGCAGCCCACACGTCTTACCTGGAAGTGAAGTCAAACAAACAATTCCAATGTCCCATCATGAATCAAGGTCTATCACTAGTGGTGTGGTCTAGAAACTCTAATCATGATAGAAACTCTGAGCCCCAACAGTCCTAAACTCTATCTAGCCTGACCCATCCCAAAATATTAATATGACCCAAAAACATTAGCATCCCTCTGATTCCACATTGACATGAACTGAATGTGGTCTCCATCATTACTGGCACCAAAAATGACCTATAGAAAGGACCAAAGGGTGTTCCTTATCCCCATGGGCTGGAACAAGTGCCCGGTTATCATGTATTATGGTTTGGGAAATATTTACTAGAGTTTAGAATCATTTAATAACCAAAAAACAATCAATAAACCAAATCTGAAAATAAATGACAAACAATCCTTAAATAAAATCCAAAAATGGAAAAATAGGTTTAAACATGACACAATAGGTCCAAATATACTTAAAGGTAAGAGGAAAATATCCCAAGGGACTCCACAAGACAAGGTGTTATCATCTACAAGTTGTCTCCACAACACCGCACCAAGGGAAGAAACTAGCAGCCCAAACCGCCATCACTAAAGGCTTTGCCTTTACCTGCGTCAAACATGATCAAGCATACTTACACCCAAGGGGTGTAAGTTGGGTGTGATCCTAAGACTAATAGGATACTGCCCTAAGGATTCCATATATTAAGAAATACAATATGAAAAGAATGCATTTTTTTATAAACAAGTAATGGTGGTAATAAATTCTAAAGAATGAAACTTTTAAAGGAAAACAATTTTCAAAGGGAAATTTCAATGAGTGGACAAATTTATTCAAAAAATGTAAGATACTGTATTTTTTCATCCAAACACACCCTATGTCAATGATACATAAAAAATATCCAATGAGCACTAGTCATGAGAACACCCATAAGAATTTAGTTTCGGTCCCCATTTACCTCATATCTCGGTGTAAAGTAACCATAGTAATATATGTTCTCATGCATGAGCCAATATTAGGGAACATAACCATAACTTATTGGTCCCAAAAAATCATCACTATAGTTGTTTAATGTTGTAAATGTCTAACTTTCTATGTGAAATAGGGACAAAACCACTCCGAATCATTAGCGTACTAGTACACGTCCGCCAACCTAGATACACGGGTTTCCCCCATTTGTGCTCAAACGAATTCCACATGTTACCAAAAGACAGTTTCACACAAAATCATCAGATATGGTCACCCACATTCAAAATAGTAGCTACAAATTATTTTCACCACTTGTATCACTCAATAAAACATTTAGAATTTCCATAAAACAACCTCACAAAATATAACAATGTTTTGAACCTAAAATCCATTGAAAAGCCCACTTTGAACACCATGTGCATACCAATATTTCACCAAAACATAATTTAATGCAGTAAAACATTTTAATAAATCCATTTCATCAACAATAAGACAACCCCCAATGATCCAACATGGGATATCCATGAAAAACACCCATTTTCACATAAAAAATTCCATTTTAGCACCATTCGCTTAACAAACACCGCCAAAAATAGTTTTTGAACCAATGAAAAAGGAATATGAACATGAAAAAATTATAAATCCAGCAATGATAAACCATACAATAATTATAACAAATGGAATCACCGACCACAAGTGTCAAAACACAAAATCCTTGAGCAGAAGATCAACCGCACCACGACCACACTATAGGGGAGATCAATCAAACCTAAAAACACAAGATTAGACCAATAAACCCAAGATAAAACCCTAGATTCTAATCCCTGCTTAATTGAAAATAGGAACATCAAGAGGAAATTGAATAAACCCTAATCAAATGGGAGGAGGAAGGAAAGAAACCCACTTACATGAGAGATCATGAAAAATCGCCCCAAATCCACCAAAATTTGAATCTACAAGTAACAAAAACTGATAGGGAGGCTCTAATGAGACTGGGGAGGTCAAGTGGGGACTGGAATGGGGAAAAATAATTTAAATTTAATGATTTATGGATGAAACAAATTACCTTCTCAAATATGGATGAGTTGAGAAACCCTATGAACTTTTTCTATAATCTGCAATGCAAATGAGCTCCAAAGAGGAAAAATAGAAAAAGGGGGTTAGCCTAGGGTTTTTGGATTCAATTGAGAGGTGGATTCTCCAAAAAATATTAAAAAATGAATGATATAATAAGGAATTAATTTTTTTAAAGAAGGAAATGGGCTCGTGGGTTGGCCCAATGCCTAACTAAATCACCAAAATCCAAAATGATAATGAGTTCTTAATGGGACCAAAAGGACATGGTGGTTTGATTAGGTCAAGGGTGGCCAAGTGGGATGTTTAATCGGTGTAAAATGTTGAAAAATAGAGGAGTTATAAAAGGAACGAATATTTATTTTTAAATCTATAAATGGGCTCATGGTTTGGCCCAAAATCATGAAAACCCACCCTTTCCTCCAAAAAATACATGGGAATCCCCCACAAACAAAGAAACAATAGAAATTAAATGAAAAATATCTTTATAATAAGTCATGTATGTGAAAGTTCACAAATTTCACTTATAATGTGAATGAAAATTATAATATAATAGTTTTTTGGACGGATTACAATCCATCACTCCTCAAAAACAATTTTCCACACATGTTTTATACATATTTTGAGTCATTTACTCATAGATCTTTTTTCTTATATCATTTTTTGTTTTTAAAGAGGTAACTAATTTTTAAATAAATAATATATTGTAAATTCATATAAATTTATACTTATTATATAATTTTAAAATAATTATTATAAATATGAAAATACAAATTTTCAAAAAAAATACATATGTTTAGGAAACATTTATGTTAATACTAGCGCATGTAACGCGTAAAAGCCGATTTTTAGAAAAAAAAGTCTATTTTTAAGCATGTGATATATGTTTAAGAAAAAATTAACAATTTCATTGATTTTGATGAAATTAAAATATCTATAATTATTAAAATATTATTTTATTAATACTAAAATAAGTTTTAAACATAATTTCCCCTTTTGAAAATTTTATTAAAAGAATCACATGAAAAAGTTTATGTTAAAACATTTCCAGAATATTCTAAGATGTTAAGAATTAGTTATATATATAAAATTATTTTAAAAAAATTATTTTAAAATTTTAAAATTTTAAAATAATTTTTTTATTTTAAAAATGTTTTGGAAAAATTTCATGATATTTTTGTATAACAATTTCATAAAATTTACATAATTTACAATATCAATATTTCTCATTTATTCACATAAAAATCTAATATTTATGAATAATATAAAACATTTATCTTAAGATAGTTTTTACAAGATGAATTCATAAATTATAATCATTTTAAAAAATCCTATCTCTAAAATTTATCTTTTTAAATAGAATTCGATATATAAATAAAGAGTAATTTTATTGAAAAAAATGATATTTTTAAAAATTAATTATTATTAATTTTATTCCACATAAATTTATAATTTAAAATATGATAATATATTAGTTAATTGATAATAATATTTTAAAAGTTTTAAATTTAGAATATTAGGTGAAAATATGCAACACTTAACAAAATGGTTTTTGATGAAAATAAATATTACATTTCTACTAATTATGCTTTAACAAATAGAATTAATATTTAAATATTTATAATCTAAAATTTAATTTTACTACTCCATTGATATTAAAATAATTATTTGAAATATATTTAATCATAATATCATATTTTAATAATACATTTAATATTTCTACATAAAAAACATATTTTAATAAATTTATAATTGTGTAATATCATAGTTTTATTTCATTTTGAGGTATATTATTTTAAATTTACTTGTTAAAAATACATGACTTCAGTATACCTATTGGATATATGACCAATGACCATATTTTGAATAACCATATTTGAATGGCCAGATTTTATTTATAGTTATATATATATACTTACCAAATTATTTGTTGATTCTACTCTCACGCCGTATGACATAGTTCATATTTAAAATTATTTATTTTTAATAATTCTTTATCCTTTCATGGAGATCTTCCTCATTATAGGTTTTGTTAGGATATTGGTGACCCTCATGTTGGATGATTATCCATGGTATTTGTTTTTTGTGAACACATTATTTTTTATCTATTTTCCCCTATTAATTTATGAACTATTAAGGAATGTATTTTACCCATGGTGTGTAATTGTACCTGCTTTGTCATACATAGTTTTATGTTAATTTTTTATAATTTTCCGTTAATGAATGAACAATTTTTTGTTTTTTAAGTCATATATCATATGAATTATTTCGTAGTCAATATAAATTAAATTAAAACAATTGATAAAATACTTAATAATTATAAACAAATTGTTTATAGAAAAGAATATGGTGTCTAAAAATATAGAAAATTAAAATTATAGATTTGAGTACAAAGGATGTTCCGGAAGGATGGTTCATGGATAACATACTAAGGCTTTGTGGAGAATTTTTTACCATCAAATCCAATTGAGTTCATAAGTTTACCTCACATGTCTAGAGGGGATTACAACACATCAATGACTATCATTTTTTCCTTGGAACTACTTTCCACCACCAGATAGATGGGTAGATAGAGAGGACCATCCATGTGATGACCCAGACCCCCCCGACCTTGGTCCCTTCCTTTGCCAAAATCTGGATCCTTAAGGGGTGCCGATCGATGCGACCGATCGGTGTGACCGATCGGCAGAACCGGCCGACGTCACCCGGCCTTGCCAAGTTGTTCCAGTAACGCGCACAAAATTTTTAATTAGATACTGAATCGACTCATGAGTCGGTTTAAACCACTCAGCACCTTTAATGATGAGTCGGTTTAAACCACTCAGCACCTTTAATGATGAGTCAAGCCGCGTGGTCAACCCACGACTCCCACGTCTTACGCGGTTTTGCGTTTTCACCTCAACCGTCCCCGGATCTTATAAATTAAGGGTTACGCCGTGGTTTCCCCCTTCTTCGATCGTGGCTCTTCTGGTGCATCGGGACCGCCGCATCGTTATCCGTAAAGTTCTGCGCCCCCGGCCTAAACGTCGATCATCTATCAACAAGTAGGGAATTTCTGTTGCCTCTCACTTTTGTGTATCATGCGGGGTGGCCGTTATTTTTTGTTCCTATGGAATTGGTTGAACCGAACCTTAATGAAGATAATAAACGAAGTTCTAAAGAAAGAAGGGGAAGGGGTTGTGATCGTTGTTTATGCTTTATCTTGTGATCATCCTTTTTAGTTGTGCTGGTTTATGTTTTCTGAAAATTGAGGCCGTTGGTGGTCGTTGTGTGTGCACTGATGAATCCCCTCGTGATGTTTTAAATGGGTTGCTGAGATTGTGAACTCCTGCTGTGAAATTGGTTAATCACGTATGCCCGGGTGGATAAGTTGAAAGCACTAGGATCAACCCTTCTGTGATAACTCCCGGTTAGAACACACGGAATTTGGAATCATGGAGTGTGTTAAGTCTTTTAAATCTGAAAATCCCTGACTTGTGTTGGTAGTGGTAGTTGGTTGTTTTCCTTTCGGGACGATTGCTGGAAGTGTGGGAGGGGATGGGATCCCCTGTTCTTTTATACTCTCGGTGGCTGTGTGAATTTGGGGGATGGGATCTCCTGTTGGTATGGATTCGGTGGTTGTGAGTTTTAAATCCGAGTGGTTACTCGTTCATATCACAAATTGGGGAGAGTTCCTCTGTTGACAGAACCAGGTGTGAATGTTTTGGTTGATCCATGCTTTTGATGCTTTCCTTGGTTATGCTTATGGTAGTTTCCCAGTAGTGCTTAAAATTAATTGAACATTTTAACTGAACGTGAAACAAGAATGGGACAAATGGTTTTGTGGGCAAGGGTCGTGAACTGTGACTCGGACACAGTGGTGTTGTGTTCTGTAGGTTGGCTAGGAAAACCTAAGCTTTGGGTGAGTGTTTGTTACCTATATCTATACTTGTAGCTTTGTGTTTCTTATTCGCGCCCCACCCAAGTTGAGCACTCAGTGCCGAACACCCCCATTTATGGGGGAAGGGTGTTTTTCCCAACGCTATTCTTAGTGGCTGGTTATTAGCTCCTTTTCTGCTCCCTTTCCCGGATAGCCCAAGTATCTTCGGGCAGGCTGTGATGGCCTGAAGTCCATTATTAGCCCAAGAACCATCGGGCGGGGTGTTGTGGTGGTTGGCCAGGTGTGTGCGGCAGGTGGTTTCCCAAGTGTCTTCGGGATGAGGCCCAGGTGTCTTCGGGCGTGGCAGTGGATCCTTTAGCCCAGGTGTCTTCGGGCATGGCGGTGGTTGTTCTGGCCTAGGTGTTTGCAGGCATGGTTACATGTGACAGTTGTGGCCCAGGTGTGTGCGGGCGGGATTCGGCAGTGGGACTGCGTGTGGTTGTGGCCCAGGTTTGTGCGGGCGGGTGTGGTAGTGGGACTGCGGTGAGAATGGCGGGATTGGTCCGATGCGTAGGATGTCTCAATAACCAGTGGAAAAGTGGCGCGGGGTACCCAAACATCGATGTGCTCTTACTATATATATTACTTGACTTGCGTTATTTGGGGAGTGAGCCTTGGTGAGGCCTGGGATGGATAGTTTTCCTTGTTAGGTGTTTGGTTTACTCTTTTTCTCATGGGACTTTAGTACGTTCCCCCACTTGTGCACGAGAGTCTTGGTTTTCCCTACTGAGTGTACTTGTATACTCACCCTACGTTTACTTTCAGGTTTCCAGGAGGACTACCAGGGCTGTGCGGGACCCTACTAGTCAGACAGTTGGAGTTGTTGCTGTTGTCGTACCTTTGTTTTCTTTTGGTATTGTACCTTGGGCCTCTTTTTGTACTTTCACCTTGTTGTAAACTGTTTAAACATGTATGGGGGCTTTGTTTGGGTTTATTTATTTACACCTGTTTCTTTCCCTTTTTGGGTGGTTGACTTGTCCTATTTCCTGATCCTGAAAAATAAAAAGGGTAATGCCTTCCATTTGCGAGAATTTTCTATACCCTTGGTGCTAGTCGCCACTCCGGGACCTATTGAAGGCGGGTTTCGGGGGTCATTATATCTCCTTCAACTTAAAGAAGGAAGGGCATGGCAAACTGCTGACCCTCCCCTCCTTTTGGTGAAGGCGGGTCGTGACAGAATGGTATCAAAGGGAGGTTGAGAGATAGGACAGAGTCTGGAGTTAGGCACAGTGAGGATTGCATGGGATGGTAAGGCAACGGTGTTGGGTGACCTTGGAGCGTGAATTGGGCCAGGGAAGACCGGCTAGGACATGGGCTTTTAGGGCCCCCCGTGATCCGATGCAAGGACTCTGGACCTACCGAACGACCAAGTGAGGCCACACTGATTGTAGGGTAGAGACCCTAGGAAAGGTACATGCATCATAATGACTTGTGTTCTTGTGTTTCTGGGATGTCTTGGGAATTAAGAATAAATTAAATCTTAAGAAGTTTTAAGAATGATATTATGCACTACTTGGGATTAGGAATTCCTTGTTTACCTTGCAGCTATGGCACCTGGAAGGCGACCACGTGTGGTACAGGCGATCGAGGCCCCTGAGACTACTTTGGCCAATCGGCAGAGAGCTGATCGAGAGGAAGAGGACGACCAGTGGCAGAAGACTCTTCGAGCCTTCCAGCGACAGGCCCTCGAGAAGTATGAGGGCAGCACCTCCGATATGAAGACGGAAGGTTGGCTAGAGGAGTTAGTCATAGCCTTCGGCCTGATTCGGGCTTCGACCGAGTACTGGGTTCCTCTGGCTGTTAGCCAGATGCGAGGAGCGGCACGTCAGTGGTGGATGCTTCACCTGGGGAATAGGAAAGAGTCTGAGGTTTCTTGGGCGGATTTCGAGAAGGAGTTCCGGGCGGAGTTCCTCTCCTCGACAATGAAGGCGGAGAAGAGGCAGGAGCTACTCTCCCTCCAGCAGGGGAGCATGTCCGTGAGGGAACTTCGAATCAAGTTCAAGGACCTCCTACGTTTTGCTCCGGACCTCTTTCCCGATGAGGAGTCTCGGGAAAGGCGTTTGGAGGAGGCGCTCTGACCCTCCCTCCAGTATGCTGTTACCCCCTTTACCCTTCTGACATACTTAGAGGTTCAGAAGAAGGCCGAAGTGGTGGAAAGGATGCATGCTCTGGGCGGAGTATCACGAGAAGGAATCCAGCTGGGACCATCGAAGGGGAAGGCCGTCAGCACTAGGCCTCCAGCATCGGGACCCTCCAAGTTCCGACCCGCAGGGAGCAGACCGCAGCAGTTTCAGTTTCGATCCCCTGGCCCACGCTCTTTCCCTTCAGGATCGGGACTACGGTGCTTCATCTGCGGGAGACCTGGACATCTCCGGATTCAGTGCCCCGATCAGGTGCAGTACAGCAGTGGCAGTCATCCCCAGCATCCGTCGCAGCAGCAGTTTCCAGCCAGACCCTTTTGACAGCAGCAGCAGGGACAGCGAGCTCCCGCTCTTCCGCAGGCAGACATAGGAGGAGGAGGCCGACCTCAGGGCGCTCCCCAGGGACCTCGACCAGGGCGTGGTCGGGGAGGTGGCCGACAGCCGAGGGGCAGGGGAGCTGGGCGTGGACAGTTACATGCTGCAGAGGCAACAGTTCCAACAGGGCCAGAGGTTGTTCGAGGTACGATCAATGTGTTTAGCACTCTTGCTTATGCTTTGTTCGATACCGGAGCTTCGCACTCCTTTGTTGCACCCAGTCTAGCCTGTGCCTTGGGTCTAGATGCCGAGAGACTTCCAGTGCCCCTGGTGTTGAGCACACCAGTTGGAGGTCAGACCGGCTTGCTGTTCGTTTGTCGGGGATGTAGACTGATGTTGGGGCCACATCAGTCAGTTAGGGATCTCCTTCTGCTACAGATTCAGCCGTACGATGTCATCCTAGGCATCGACTGGCTATTTTCTGTGTGCGCCGTCATCGACTGTTTCCAAAGAAGGGCGGTGTTCTCAGGTTTGGACGGCCAGCGTGTTACCTTCACCGGCGAGCGGAGCTGTCCGAAGGGAAATAGGAGGGAGGAACCTCTCCTCTCCTTGTTGACCGAACTGACGATAGAATCAGTAGATGCGGAAATGGTGGAAGTACCAGAGATCGTTCGTGAGTTTATGGACGTCTTTCCTGAGGAGGTGACGACTCTACCCGCTCGACGTGATATCGAGTTCGGGATAGACCTGCAGTCCGGCTCTCGACCAATCTCGATGGCTCCTTACCGGATGGCACCTTCGGAGCTACGGGAGTTGCGGATAAAGATTGACGATCTGATGAAGAGGGGTTATGTTCGTCCAAGTGCGGCACCGTGGGGTGCTCCGGTCTTGTTCGCAAGGAAGGCGGATGGTGGCCTCAGGTTGTGCATCGACTACAGGAGGTTGAATCAGGTGATGATCAAGAATCGCTACCCTCTCCCAAGGATAGATGATCTTTTTGACCAGCTGAAAGGGGCCGGATGGTTCTCGAAGATCGACCTGCGGTCTGGATACCACCAGCTGAGGGTAAAGGATAGCGACGTCCCGAAGACGGCGTTCAGGTGCAGGTATGGGCACTTCAAGTTCGTGGTCATGCCCTTTGGTGTTACGAACGCCCCGGACGTGTTCATGGGGCTTATGAACTCCATCTTTCGGGAGTATCTGGATCGGTTTGTGGTGGTATTCATCAACGATATCCTGATCTATTCAAGGTCAGAAGAGGACCATGCAGAGCACCTGAGGACAGTTTGGGAAGTCCTCCGACAGCACCAGCTCTATGGGAAGTTGTCAAAGTGCAAGTTCTGGACACGAGAAGTGCACTTCCTCGGGCATGTAGTGTCTGAGCAGGGGGTAGCAGTCGACCCATCAAAGGTTGAGTCAGTTGTTTCTTGGGCAGCACCCAAGAATGTGGCGGAAGTCCGGAGTTTCCTCGGACTGGCAGGTTACTACCGGAGATTCGTACCCAACTTCTCCCAAGTAGCAGCCCCTTTGACGGCTTTGACCAAGAAGGACCAGGTTTTCGTGTGGAGCGAGCAATGCGAGTCGTCCTTCAGCTACCTAAAAGAAAAACTGGTTAGTGCCCCAGTGTTGAGAATACCAGAAGAAGGGATGGCCTATGAGGTATTTTGTGATGCTTCAGGACAGGGCCTGGGATGCGTGTTGATGCAGCAACAAGGGGTGATCTCTTAGGGGTCCAGGCAGCTACGCCCCCATGAGCGTAACTACGCCACCCATGACCTGGAGCTTGCAGCGGTCGTTTTTGCGCTAAAGTTATGGCGGCACTACCTCATCGGGGAATGCTTTGTGGTCTTCACAGATCACAAAAGCTTAAATTACATCTTCTCCCAGTGGGACTTGAACTTGTGACAGCGGAGATGGGTGGAGTTCCTCCAGGACAACGACTTTGAAATCTCTTATACTGAGGGCAAGGGCAATGTGGTGGCCGATGCCTTGAGCAGGAGGATGCAGAAGGATGCGGTCCGAGAGTCGGCAAATTCCTGGAAGGCAATGGAGGAGTTGGCTGCCTTACACCTGGATGCGAAGAAGGATAGTGGCAGAGGCTGCCTATATCAGATGATAGTGCGGTCATCTCTGTTTCGACAAGTGGAGGAGTCTCAGTGGGGAGACCCCGAGTGCGAAGTGATGCGTGATCGGGTTGACTAGGGCGATGCTCCAAGGGAATGGACAGAGGACGGTCAGCACCGGATGCTTTTCCAGAAAAGGTTGTTTGTTCCAAGAGTAATGCGTGGCAAGGTTCTCAGTGAGTTCCACAACTCACCCCTAGCGGTGCACCCAGGAGTTACCAAGATGTACCAGGGGCTGAAAAGGCAGTTCTGGTGGCCCGGAGTTAAGCGAGCGGTGGCAAAATTTGTGGCTAAATGCTTAGTATGTCAGCAAGTGAAGGCTGAACACCGGGTTCCAGGCGGCCTACTGCAGCCTTTAGCTGTTCCCGAGTGGAAGTGGGATGACATCTCAATGGACTTCGTCACGGGACTACCCAAGGTCCAAGGAGGGTGCGACGCCATTTGGGTGGTGGTGGATAGGTTGACGAAATCGGCTCACTTTCTGGCAATCAGGGAGTCAAGTACTGTGGATGCTTTGGCACGAAAGTATGTGAATGAGGTGGTGCGGTTGCATGGAGTTCTGAGGTCTATAGTCTTGGATAGGGATGCACGGTTTACCTCACGAATCTAGAGAGGACTGCAGCATGCGTTTGGCACCCAGTTACGCCTTAGCGCTGCTTTCCATCCCCAGACAGATGGACAAACAGAGCGAACCATCCAGACCTTGGAGGATATGCTACGGGCATGTGTTCTGGACTCAGGAGAGTCATGGGTGCGATACTTGCCTCTAGTAGAGTTTTCCTACAATAATAGCTACCACTCTACCATCGGTATGGCCCCGTTTGAGGCTTTTTACGGGAGGCCATGCCGTTCACCTGTGTGTTGGACCGAAGTAGGAGAGGCAGGCATCCTTGGCCCGGAGGTGGTGCAGAACACGACAGAGAAAATTCTGCTCATACGGGAAAGGATGAAGGCGGCCCAGGACCGGCAGAAGTCGTATGCTGATACCAGGAGAAGGCCCTTGGAGTTTGAGGTTGGAGACCACGTGTTCTTGAAGGTCTCCCCGCGGCGTGGGCAACAGAGGTTCGGCAAGGGGGGTAAGCTTTCCCCCAGATTCGTCAGACCCTTCGAAGTGTTACGGCAGATCGGTGAAGTGGCTTATCAGCTAGCGTTACCTCCGCCGCTAAGGAGACATGATGTCTTTCATGTATCTCAGCTCCGTCGTTATCTGCACGATGATTCACACGTCCTTGATTGGGGTGAACTGGACATCGAGGACGACGTAACCTTTGTGGAAAAACCAGTGATGATCGAGGATCGCAAGGAGAAGGTGCTTCGTGGGCGAACTATTCCCATGGATCGTGTGTTGTGGAGACATGGCGGGCTCGAAGAGAGTACGTGGGAGAGGGAAGCACAGATGCGTGCCCAATACCCCGAGTTGTTTTGAGCTTTGTTCCTTTTGTACCTGTTGTGGTGGAACGTTTGACTTTTGTCTATGAAATGTGCTGGTTTATTTCCTCTGTTGTGTGTGAAAAGCCCCGGCTAAAGGGAAGAGGGAACCCGACCCCTAATCAAGACGCATTAAGGTGGATGCGATTAAACCCGTGCGGGCGAGTCAGTGCCACCCAAAGCCGATAATATCTTGACATGGGGGAGGGAAACTCCCCAAACCCACATGACCGGGCAGGTTTGGCGTGGTATGTTGCTTGGTTCTTGACAGAGGTTCACTCCTAAGAGGTATCTTTCGAAGATGGTTGTTCGGACCCTCCCTTTCCTTCTGGTTTGTTGTGATTCTCGAGGATGAGAATCGTTTAAGAGGTATCTGATGTGATGACCCAGACCCCCCCCCCCTTGGTCCCTTCCTTTGCCAAAATCCGGATCCTTAAGGGGTGCCGATCGGTGAGACCGATCGGTGCGACTGATCGGTGAGACAGATCGGTGAGACCGATCGGTGAGACCGATCGGTGAGACCGATCGGTGAGAAAGATCGGTGAGACCGATCGGTGCGACCGATCGGTGAGAACGATCGGTGAGACCGATCGGTGCGACTGATCGGTGCGACCGATCGGTGAGACCGATCGGTGCAACCAATCGGTGGGACGGATCGGTGTGACCGATCGGCGGAACCGGCCGACGTCACCCGGCCTTGCCAAGTTGTTCCAGTAACGCGCACAAAAGTTTTAATTAGATACTGAATCGACTCATGAGTCGGTTTAAACCACTCAGCACCTTTAATGATGAGTCAAGCCGCGTGGTCAACCCACGACTCCCACGTCTTACGCGGTTTCGCGTTTTCACCTCAACCGTCCCCGGCTCTTATAAATTAAGGGTTAGGCCGTGGTTTCCCCCTTCTTCGATCGTGGCTCTTCTGGTGCATCGGGACCGCCGCATCGTTATCCGTAAAGTTCCGCGCCCCCGGCCTAAACGTCGATCATCTATCAACAAGTAGGGAATTTCTCTCGCCTCTCACTTTTGTGTATCATGCGGGGTGGGCGTTATTTTTTGTTCCTATGGAATTGGTTGAACCGAACCTTAATGAAGATAATAAACGAAGTTCTAAAGAAAGAAGGGGAAGGGGTTGTGATCGTTGTTTATGCTTTATCTTGTGATCATCCTTTTTAGTTGTGCTGGTTTATGTTTTCTGAAAATTGAGGCCGTTGGTGGTCGTTGTGTGTGCACTGATGAATCCCCTCGTGATGTTTTAAATGGGTTGCTGAGATTGTGAACTCCTGCTGTGAAATTGGTTAATCACGTATGCCCGGATGGATGAGTTGAAAGCACCAGGATCAACCCTTCTGTGATAACTCCCGGTTAGAACACACGGAATTTGGAATCATGGAGTGTGTTAAGTCTTTTAAATCTGAAAATCCCTGACTTGTGTTGGTAGTGGTAGTTGGTTGTTTTCCTTTCGGGCCGATTGCTGGAAGTGTGGGAGGGGATGGGATCCCCTGTTCTTTTATACTCTCGGTGGCTGTGTGAATTTGGGGGATGGGATCTCCTGTTGGTATGGATTCGGTGGTTGTGAGTTTTAAATCCGAGTGGTTACTCGTTCATATCACAAATTGGGGAGAGTTCCTCTGTTGACAGAACCGGGTGTGAATGTTTTGGTTGATCCATGATTTTGACGCTTTCCTTGGTTATGCTTATGGTAGTTGCCCAGTAGTGCTTAAAATTAATTGAACATTTTAACTGAACGTGAAATAAGAATGGGACAAATGGTTTTGTGGGCAAGGGTCGTGAACTGTGACTCGGACACAGTGGTGTTGTGTTCTGTAGGTTGGCTAGGAAAACCTAAGCTTTGGGTGAGTGTTTTTTACCTATATCTATACTTGTAGCTTTGTGTTTCTTATTCGCGCCCCACCCAAGTTGAGCACCCAGTGCCGAACACCCCCATTTATGGGGGAAGGGTGTTTTTCCCAACGCTATTCTTAGTGGCTGGTTATTAGCTCCTTTTCTGCTCCCTTTCCCGGATAGCCCAAGTATCTTCGGGTAGGCTGTGATGGCCTGAAGTCCATTATTAGCCCAAGAACCATCGGGCGGGGTGTTGTGGTGGTTGGTCAGGTGTGTGCGGCAGGTGGTTTCCCAAGTGTCTTCGGGATGAGGCCCAGGTGTCTTCGGGCGTGGCAGTGGATCCTTTAGCCCTGGTGTCTTCGGGCGTGGCGGTGGTTGTTCTGGCCTAGGTGTTTGCAGGCATGGTTACATGTGACAGTTGTGGCCCAGGTGTGTGCGGGCGGGATTCGGCAGTGGTACTGCGTGTGGTTGTGTCCCAGGTGTGTGCGGGCGGGTGTGGCAGTGGGACTGCGGTGAGAATGACAGGATTGGTCCGATGCATAGGATGTCTCAATAACCAGTGGGAAAGTGGCGCGGGGTACCCAAACATCGATGTGCTCTTACTATATATATTACTTGACTTGCGTTATTTGGGGAGTGAGCCTTGGTGAGGCCTGGGATGGATAGTTTGCCTTGTTAGGTGTTTGGTTTACTCTTTTTCTCACGGGACTTTAGTACGTTTCCCCACTTGTGCACGAGAGTCTTGGTTTTCCCTACTGAGTGTACTTGTATACTCACCCTACGTTTACTTTCAGGTTTCCAGGAGGACTACCAGGGCTGTGCGGGACCCTACTAGTCAGACAGTTGGAGTTGTTGCTGTTGTCGTACCTTTGTTTTCTTTTGGTATTGTACCTTGGGCCTCTTTTTGTACTTGTACCTTGTTGTAAACTGTTTAAACATGTATGGGGGCTTTGTTTGGGTTTATTTATTTACACCTGTTTCTTTCCCTTTTTGGGTGGTTGACTTGTCCTATTTCCCGATCCTGAAAAATAAAAAGGGTAATGCCTTCCATTTGCGAGAATTTTCTATACCCTTGGTGCTAGTCGCCACTCCGGGACCTATTGAAGGCGGGTTTCGGGGGTCATTATCTCTCCTTCAACTTAAAGAAGGAAGGGCCTGGCAAACTACTGACCCTCCCCTCCTTTTGGTGAAGGCGGGTCGTGACAATCCAACCACTATAGAATATGTTATGGGAATGCATATTTTATTTTGGGTGATCATGGAAGTGAACCTACCTTTGGTTGAATTTTATAATTAATAAATTATTCTCATCCATCAATATGGACCACTTTGAGGCATGATATGGTAGGCTGTGTTGATCCCTGTTGAGGTTGGATGAGATTAGAGAAGCATCAGTTAATGATCATGATGTGTTGCAGAGCACGATGGAAATGATTCAAGTTGATTTTTGGAAGATAAAGGTTGTATATGAACTCCAGAAGGATTATACCAATCAATAAAGAAGGAATTTATAGTTTGAGGTTGGGGACCATGTTTTCTTAAATGTTTCCCATCTTTGTAGGAAATGGTGGGTTGGTTGGGGAATAAATATCTCACAACATGTTATTAGACCCTTAAAGGAGTTGGATTACATTAGCAAGGTAGATTATCAGTTGGTACTAACTACACAGCTGGAAAAAGATAATGATATCTCCCATGTGTCCCACCCCCACTAGTATTATCATGCTGATTATCATATCATCGACTATTGGGAATTGGATATCCATTACAATGCACCATTCTTGAAAAAATTGATCACGATTCAGGACCAATAGGAGAAGGTGTTTTGAGGGATGGTTATTCCATTTTTTCAAGTTATATGGTGGCATGATGATCAGGAGGAGAGTATTTTGGAGTAGGAGTAACATATACATTACAAATACCCATAGTTATTTGTTGCTTTATGTTTTACTGTTTTGAAGATTTAATTTCTTGGAGGGTTTTTTTACTTATTATGGTTATGTTTTTAAATCCATTAATTGTGTTTTGAGGTATTTTTTTCATTATTCCAAAGGTATATTACATGGTTGTGTTAATGGTTCAGTGGTGGTTCTCTTGAACTGGGTTTGTTTTGATCCATGACTGTGTGAGTCTTTTGATAAAAACATAATTTAAATGTTTAGACCTTCTTGAAGTATCCTTTCATATTTTCAAATGTTTGGGAGATTTTTGAGGATGCTTAGAGGTTTTTTAGTGTTGGAGTTGTGGTTTGGGCTATTTATAGAGCCATCGTGGAATGGGAGTGGTCACGGGGGTGATAATTTTGGATTTGAGGTTGCAGGAAAGACGTTTTGGATGGTCATGATTGACCCTTGGTCATTTTCAGTTATCCATGTGGTACTTGGTGAACCATCTCTTGTGGAACTGATTTTTTGGATGTTTTTTTAGCCATGGTGGTCGGGGGTTTTCTTATGAAAAATTTGATGTTTATAAAGCACCATAATGTTTATGGTGGTGATAATTGTACTTCATGGGCTGACTTTTTAACATGGGGTGTTTGATCTCAACAGGTTGTTGTCTTTGTAATGGTGAGATGTAAATGGAGGGGGATTTATTCCTACACCATGGAAGGTGGTTGTGGTGGAATTCTAGGCATTCAAAATGACTTGGACCATTCCATGTTAAAAATAATGGTTTATGATAATGGTTTTAAATGAGGTTTCATCATGCATGATAAGAAAGGGTGTTAAGGATCTTATTTATGAGAAAACTAGATCCATTTTTTAATATAGGCACCATAGAATTTATGGGTATTAACCACACGGTGAGGGATCCCAGTAGTGTTCATGACTTAAAGGGGCATCAAATCTACCTTGTTTTGATTTCTCTGTTTCTCCTTCAATCCCATGTCAAAATATAATACTCCCAAACCCTTTCTAAATACCCCGTTTGAGATTTATAAACCCTTGAATAACTGTATTTATGTCATCTGTAAAAAGGTAAGATCATCCCTATTATTTCATCTATTTTCTAGAATTCTATTGGTTTTAGAGGATTAATGTTGTTGGGGACTCTGTTTTGGTCATCTTTCATATATGCATGGATAAATAATTTATGTAGATAGGTTCTAAGGGGATTACTTTTAAGAGTTATATAGGATGACCAACTTATTTATTAATTTATAGGAGACCATTCACATTAAATCATTAATCAAGATAGGTTATTTGAGTTATATACCTTTTTATGTGAATATATGGGGTTATCGTTATTTTTTTTCATTGTGGGAATGGTATGAATTGACATAATGAAGGTAATAAACTACACTAATAAAGATAAAAGGGTATGGTTAGATGCACATGTTTTTACAAGTTTTCCATGGAATTATTGTCATTGTATCCTATTATATGATTTTTATATAATTATTCCTTGGATTGATGGATTAGTTTGATAATATTGATTAGTGTTTTATATAGTCAATGATTTAAAATGAAAAGACTAATTTAAATATGTTTTTTTCCTTTCCTTCATGTGTGTGCCTTGGTGGCCTTGGTTGTGTGTAGCTTAGTGGCCTTGGTTGTTTTCATCTGGGTGGCCTTGGGTGTGATGCGAATGTTTGACAAGGTTTTTTCTTCATATTGGTTTAGTAGAAATGGAATAATGATATTGATATACAAAAACATGTCTACGGATAGGGAATTACATTGTGGGGAATTTAAACCAATAGTTAAATGAATAAATATTGGTCACTGATTGTTAACATAAATAATGGAAAAGGAAGCAGGATTGTAGACCTTTGTGTGGTGATTTTGGTTAGTTTTTTCTCATTAGATGCAGTTCTCGATGTTGCGGTATTAATAGTTTCATGATTGTGGATGTAGTGGTGTTTCTTTTATCGACCCATAGTTGTGGGCTTGTGTGAGACTATTGTACAGAAGTATTTCATTTGGAACTATTATATATGTCTGAACCAAGTCGGATAACCCTGATGACCACCATAGACACTAAGGAGTATTATCCCTAACATCTCAGGTAGCGATGATATAAATTGTTGAACTCCCCCTCTCCCCTGCTCTCCCTTCAGCACCAACTTCTGGTGATATAGGTGGTGGACGTCGAGATATGTGATGGGGGTCATGCATGGTAAGAGAAGGATACAAGGTTGATGTCTTATATATTCATGATACACTACTACTCGGGTTAAAAGATACAAGTTGTGTGGTTAGTTATATTAGATATCATATGCGGTTGGTTTCAGGAGGCATGATATAACATTGATGTTGTCATTGGTGGATATTGGAGGGATATGAGAAAATGATATCTTCTCATTAAGAGAGTAAGAGAGAGAAATCAATGATGAAGTTCTTTCAAGGAACCTATGATTATATTCATATGATAATTATCTAATTATACGTGGGTGCATTATTTGGTGAGTGAGAATTGTTGAGGCTTAGAGACTAGTTGACTTATATATGAATTAATTCATGGTTTGTTCACTCAAAAATTATAATGATATTTTGACATTTCAATGAGAGATCTTTGGTATCTTATTATATATTATGGATGTTATTATCACCCTATATACATATAAAATATATTTTTTGGGTTTCTAGGAGGGTCTTGGTGATTGAAATGGATAGTACTAGCTCAAAATTTGATATAGTTACAATCATTTCAATATGATTATTCAATTGGTATTTTTTAATTTAGGGTGGTTTTTATCGATTTTATATAAATGGATATTGTAACAGCCCATAAATTCTAAACCTAGTTTTATTATGAAAACATTTTATTAAATATATTTATTTAAAATTTAAAATTTTTCTTAAGAAGATTTTCGTGAAAATAATAATTGAAATTAATTCTTTTATTTAATTAAAATTAAAATTTTCAATTTTATTCTAAAAGAAAGCTATTATTTTAAACTGTTTAAAGAATATTTTAAAATAACAATTTTTATTGAATATAATTTAGTTTTTTCAAAAAAAAATTTAATAGAATATTTTAATATATGAATATAGTTAATTTGTTATTGATTTTCAAAATATCATGCATATATTTGTGTATTAGTTTTGATTTATTTGAAAATTTGAATATAGATTTATATAAAAATATGAATATAGTATAAAACTAACAATATTATAATAATATAATTTTATAATGAGATTATACGTGACATTTAAAATTATTATTTTAAAGTAACATGTGTCAAATATTTCAAGTAACATAATTTTCTAACAAATGCACTATTAATATCCATATTAAATTTTACGAAAATAAATACTTATGAATAATCCTGTTAAAATTATTTGGGTTTTATAGTTTTGATTTTCGAAAACATGATATATATACATATACACATATACACATATACATACATATATGAATTAAAAAGTATGATTTCAAAATTATAAATTTTGATTAGATTAATTTTTACAAAATTATTAATATTATGATTTTTGAAATTATAATAAAATAATATTACTATTTTAATATTAAACATAAAATATATTATACATACCTTTAAATTGAATATATAATAATAACAATATTATAATAACAATGATAAAAGAAGAAAAGGAATAAAAAAAAAAAGAAGAAATCGGGTTTATAAAGGGGGAGAAATCGGGTTATGAGAGGAGTCTGTGAGGTTTGTCGCAGCGGAGTATTCATGGGAGTCAGGTTCATCGGGGACTGAGAAGAGCAGGGGGCATCTGTCATCGAGCTTCGAGTCGATCCAACATGGGAGTCTCGGCCGAGGAAGTTCATGCAATGGCCGCCGGCGAGAGTGCTCCAAGCGTCGGATTTGTGCGCCGTCATGGTCCGAGCAGTGTCGCGGTTAGGGTTTCAGGTCACCGACGCTGAAGGAGGTTTGGCCGATGGTTAGTTCAAAGAAATCCTATTCTTCATCTCCAACCTAGTTCGAGGTAGGCTTTGTTATTATTCGAAGGATCCCGATTTTATTTTGGATAAACACGGATGTTTGTCATTTTTTGGCTGTCTGTTTACCTGTGGTCAGCATATTTCATTTCCCCCCACTGTAAGTGCTTAACTGCTTGTCCATAAATGTCCATTTCATCTATCCTTTTTTTTTTCAATTTCACAATATTGTGTTTATCTTTATATGTTTTGAGGGATGCTTTCTGACCTTAAAGATTTTGAACCAAAGTCTTCAATTCTGGTCCATTGAATGTTTTCGGGTCAGATTATAATATGTAAAAGCAATTGATTCGGTTCCTGGTCCTAATACAGTTCATGTCTATTTATTTTCCTATCATTTTTAAATATGTTTCGCCGTCTCTGAGTACCCAATATGAATTGAAAGCTTTTTTCTTTACATATTGGAGTATGTTTTTTGGCTACAAGAGCCTCAAACTATTGTCCAAATGAATCTGCAACATGGTCTTCTAGTTAGTGGTTGAGTGTATGTCCGAAGCACATCTCTTTCATTTTTCAACTTCAATTCAAGTATGGGAATACAATTTAATTTCAAACATCTATTTGTCAAAAAAATTATTTATGTAAGGTAAATGGTTTTCTCCTCTTTTCCGACTAAAAATCATATAAGGATATTATATAACTTATTGAACAGATTTAATTTATGAAGAGTTAATGTCAAATTTTAATTTATGGTTGTGTAAGGGATCATATATGTTTATGGAGTTTTAAGTTCTTAGAGTCTATCAAATTTTCTGTAAGGGTTTTGTTTTCAAATTGTGTCTTTAAACTTATAATAGGATCTGTATTTATGAGTTGATTTGTTTGGTTGATTCTCAGAAAACGTTTTATTTAAAAATTTAGGTTCATTTCTAGCAATGTTTTTCAAGAATTAATGGTATGGGAGAATCTATTAATTTACAAATAGATCTTTGTTTATTTCTTATGTTATTTCTATTTTTGTAAGTATAATTTTTACTTTCTGGTTATGCTTTTATTAAAATTGTGTTTGAAATTAATTGTGTGTTAGTTCTGATGCAAATGTTTGATTATGTTTTTGTCTCTTAATTTGTGTATTAAATTTATGTGTTATTGTTTTATTTTAGAAAAAATATATTTCAAGGACCAATTCTTTTTTTTATAATCTAATTATAAGGTAGTGTAATTTCATTAAATTATGTTTATAAAAAGGGGCTTCATCTTATTTAAAAATATTTTCCTTGTATAAATTAATTCCATAATCATCATGATTGAAGTTTATACATTTTTAAGTGAGAAGAAACTATTTATTATGTATAGTTTATTTTTATAAAATTATATTATGATGGATTTCACATAAACCACTTATTTATGTATGATATTTCATATACATTGATATACATACATATATATGTATATAATATACATATGTGAATATATCTTTATATATATTTGTGCGTGTACGTGTGCGAAGATGAATAGTTTTGGAAATGATATGATTATTTTATTGTGATACATAATTGACTCATGGTTGTGATTATTTTGAAATTATATATGCATTATTTTAAGTGAATAACAATTTACTATTTCTATGTGAAGGATTTAAACATCATGAAATTAATTGATGCATAGAGTCAAATAAATGAGACATTGGTATTTTTTTTGAGTATTAAAATAATACAAGTTATCACTTTATTTAAAAATGCATTTCCTGAATTAATGAATAAAATACTGAGTATATGGGTGTATACACAAAGGCTAAGTGACATGGGTTTTGGGGATATGAAAACCCTCTAGAGATTTTCAAGAAAAAATTGTATTTATATATAGGTATACACATGTATTATCTTCAATCCAAGAGTTAATCAATTTTATGCAGGAATGTTTATATTTTGATATTTAATGTAACTAGTTGTCTCATTAAACCTATAATTATTTATCATTGATCACTAACTCCATTTATGTTTTCTAAACAATTATTCCACTATATATATATATATATATATATATATAAGTTTATGTTTTAAATTTGATTTCAAATTAAATCAACAAATGAATATTTTCATTTATCAAAGGTTTAACATGAATTTATTCTATAATGATGAAATAAAGGTCACAAGTATTTATATATTTATATAAGTATGAAATGTTTATTTTTCATATATATATATATATGTGTGTGTCAAGCTTGTAAGGATAAAATTTTCAAGTTCACATCTTATAATCCCATGTTTTAAAAAATGTGCATAACATGTCGTTGAGTTGTTTTAAACCTATGAATGTAACATCTGCATACAGTCGTGGTCACACGTCAAGTTTAACATCGACACATATTTCATTCATAATAAACTCATGGTTTGAAATAATTTTTTTGAGCTTATCAAGAACAGGGGATTCCCATATAATTGAAATGTTTTATTTTTAATTTTATGTAAGAAACATATTTATTTATTGTAAAAGATTATTTTGAGAAGACAAAACTATATAAGCATTTTTGATTAAATGTGCATTTATTTCACTATTCATCTTATTGATACCTTAAAAATAAAGGCAATCAATTTATGTATGAGATGAATATTTTTATGATAATATATGGATTACGAAATAAACATTCCAAGGTGGTATGTGACATTTTGGATCGTTTAATGAATTTATTTCATCTATGAACAAAATTTAAATGAATTTAATTGGATTGAGACACTTTGATTTACAGACATTTTTATTAGACATGACGAATTCATAGTACTTATTATGTGACAGTTGAGGGCTGCTATTGACTCTCGATACATCGGTAGGTCTAATGAGACAAACAATGTCATGACATGAGGCATTGACATAATGATTATGTATGGTCTTGGCACAAGACCTTGACATAATGATTATGTATGGTCTTGAAATGAGGCCTTGACAGAATGTTATGACTGCACTGCATTATGAATTCCCTCATTATGATTCTAGTAAGTTAAAGTCCATGTGATTATTCAACTGGTAAAATGTCCATGGAAAGTGATCATACTCTTATGAACCAGTATTAATCAGTTTTGTATTTCCAAGTGCACATGGGTTGATGTTTTATATTTAAATATACACATGAATAGAAATCCATTTGTAAAGAATTATTAATATTTAGTTTCCAAACCATAATGATAAACGACATAGTTTTTTTTTGAAATTATGAATAAATATTAATTAACGAGTAAATTTGTATCTGCACACCTGGTATGATATGGATAATTAAGTGTGGTCATGATTGAATTTATAAATGGTGTTTCATGCATGTTTGTTTAGGTTCGCACATATTTCATAATGAATTTTGTTTGAAACACTTAGTTTAGAAAATTTTTCTCACGGGTTTATCCTAAATGTTGTTTCAAAATCGTTCAAGAGAATGGGGATGACATGATATGAGAAATGTTAATTTCATGATTTAAAGCATGTTTTTTTTAATGAAATGTTTTAAAGTGAATGATATTTATCGATGGTTTTGTTTTGAAACCCCTTACTAGGCATTTCTAATGCCCACAACTTGTTTTAAAATTATTTTTCACAAGTCACATTGAAGTCCAATGTTGGATGTCATCATTCTTATGCACGCGAAAGTGATGTTTGGGTTTTGTTGTTTTGTTTTATCGCAACTCTGATAAAATTGTAATACTTGTATCTAACACTGCAAAACCTAGACCAGTGAAAATCACTTTGCTATGTAATGTGTAATGTTGGGTCATTATAATTGGTATCAAAGGAATGGTCTTGACAACTTTGGAGATTAGCTGTTGTCATTTCTAGAAGTCTAGCGGTCCTAGCTTTCTGAATTCGGAAGACGGAAATTAAGAATTGTTTTTAGAACGACGAAACAAATTACGAGGGCACAATTCTTTTAAGGGGGAAATAATGTAACAACCCAGAAATCCTAAACCTAGTTTTATTATGAAAATATTTTATTAAATAGATTTATTTATAATTTAAACCCTTTTAAGACGATTTTATTAAAAATAATAATTGAAATTAATTTTTTTATTTAAATAAATATACAATTTTCAAGTTTATTCTAACATAAAATATTATTTTAATTTTTTCAGGAATATTTTAAAATTTCTATTTTTATTGAATATAATTTTTTTTTATCAAAAGTTTTGTTTATTTGAACCTTTTAATATATGAATATAGTTAATTTGTTTATGATTTTCAAAATATGCTATATATATGTATTAGTTTGGAATTATCTGAAATTATGAATATAGTTTTATATAAAAATATGAATATAGTATAAAACTAACACTATTATAAAATTATAATTTTATAATGAGATTATACATGACATTTAAAATTATTATTCTTAAGTAATATGTGTCAAATATTTTGACATTATTTTGTAAAAAATACACTATTAATATCCATATTAAAATTTATGCAAAAAAATATTTATGAATAATCATATTAAAATTATTTGGGTTTATAGTTTTTGATTTTCAAATACAAGATATATATATATATATATATATAGACATATGCACATATACATACATATATGAAGTAAAAAGTATGACTTTAAAATTATAAATTTTTATTAGATTAATTTTTACAAAATTATTAATATTATGTATTTTGAAATTATAATAAAATTATTTGACTATTTTAATATTAAACATAAAATATAGTATACATAACTTTAAATTTAATATATAATTATAACAATATAATAATAATAATGATAAAAGAAGAAAATGAATAAAAAAGAAGAAATCGTTTTAGGGAGGGGGAGAGATTGGGTTATGAGAGGAGTTTGTGAGGTTTGTTGCAGTAGAGTATTCATAGGACTCGGGTTCGTCAGGGACAAAGATGATCAAGGGGCATCTTTCCTCGATATTCAAGTTGATATGACATATGAGTCTCGACTGAGGAAGTTCAAGCTATGGTCGCCGACGAGAGTGGTCCAAGCATCAAATTTGTGCGTCGCCATGGTCAGAGTGGTGTCACGGTTAGGGTTTCAGGTTACCGATGTGGAAGGATGTCTAGCCGATGGCTAGGGCTTGAAGAGATCCTATTCTTGGTCTCCAACCTAGTTCGAGGTAGGCGTTGTTTTGTTTTGAAGGATACCGATTTTATTTTTGTTAAACACTGATGTTTTTCATTTTTTGGTTATCTGTTTACTTTTGGTCCACATATGTCATTTCCCCCACTCTATGTGCATAATTGCTTGGCCGTAAATGTCCATTTCATCTATTGTTTTTTTTCAATTTCACAATCTTGTGTTTATCTTTATATGGTTTGATGGATGATTTATGACCTGATTAAAGATTTAAAACCAAATTATTCAATTATGGTTTGTTGAATGTTTTCGGGTTAGATGATAATATGTAAAGGCGGTTTATTTGGTTCCTAGTCCTAATACTATTCTTGTATATTTATTTTGTTATCATTTTACAATAAGTTTCATCGTCTCCGTGTACCAAACTTGCACTTCAAGCTTGTTTCTATACAGTGGAGTATTTTTTTGGCTATAAAAGCCTCAAACCATGGTGAAAATGAATTTGTAACATGGTATGCTGGTCAGAGGTAGACTGTATGTCTGAAGCACATCTCATGCATTTTTCAACAACAATTCAAGGGAATACTATTTAATTTCAAAAATATATTTGTAAAAAAATTTATTTATGCAAGGGAAATGGTTTTCTCTTCTTTTCCTACTGAGAATCATATAAGGATATTATATAACATATTGAACAGATTTAATTTAGGAAGAGTTAATGTAAAATTTTAATTTAAGGTTGTGTAAGGGATCATTTATGTTTATGGCGTTTTATGTTCTTGAGTCTATTTAATTTTCCGTGAGGGTAATGTTTTCAAATTGTGTCTTTAATCTTTTAAGAGGAACTATATATAGGAGTTGATTTATTTGTTTGATTTTCAAAAAAAATTTATTTAAAAATTTAGCTTAATTTCTATCAAAGTTTTTCAGAATTTTTAGTAAGGGAAAATCTATTAATATAAAAATAATTCTTTGTGTATTGCTTATTTTATTTCTATTTCCATAATTATAACTTATATTTTCTGGTTATGCATTTATTAGAATTTTGTTTGAAATTAATTACTTTCTAGTTCTAGTGAAAATGTTTTATTATGTTTTTGTCTGTTAATTTGTGTCTTAAATTTATGTGTTGTTATTGTTTTATTATAGTAAAACTATATTTCAAGGAACAATTCTTTTTTTATCATCTAATTACAAGGAAGGGTAATTTCGTTAAATTATGTTTATAAAAAAGGGTCTTCATTTTATTTAAAAATCTTATGCATGTATAAATTAATTCCCTGATCATTATGATTGATGTTTATATATTTTTATGTGTAACATCCCAAGTAAATAAAGAATATAACATTTTCATATTTATTAATATTTGTGAATTAAATACTAATTTTACTTTAAAGTGGATGCTATGTTTGATGACATACCCGATACGCAACTACGAGTTTCTTTGAAATCATACGTTGCACACAAAGTTGAGTTATACTGAAAAATAATATAATATTATTACTATTTTAAATGGTAGTTAACTCATAGCTGTTATATTGGCGGGAATGAATAGAACTAACTAAAATATGATTATATATGTTTGTTAAATGTTTTTACATTTATTCAATAAAAATTAGAGGCTTAAAATAGAATGAATCTAATTTTAAGCATAAATACTCTAATAATCTTTAAATTGTTGATTTACTACCTTTTGATGGAGAACCCCTTTTAATTAAGTTTTGGTCACTTTTATATGTTCTATTTGGCAAAATAAAATTCTTCTTTAGAATCGGGACATCAAAATTTACTTTGGGTAATTTTTTCTGATAAAGTTCCTTTTTTAATGAATAGTGAAAAATAATGTATTTTAAATCAAAACTACCTTTTAATCTAATTTATTTATAAGGTTATATTATCTTTTTAATTGGTTTTAAAGTGTAATTATAATATGTTTTACTATTTAATCCAATGTTGGTCATTGGAAGTAATTTTATTTTGAAATTTAACATAAATAAGTGTCAATCTTTTGATAGTTATTATTTCTTAAAAACACGTTTTTTTTACAGCGGAAATTAATATTAAATTAATTTCTTCCACTTATGTGTTTTGAATTTGGAAAAATGGATTCCATATTTCGAATCAGGAGGAACAATTTGTGTAAATAGTTAACTTTTCTTTTTAGACATTATGAATATTTTACTTTAGTAAAATTTTTATTTATCATGGTTAAAGGGTAAATATGGTAAATAAGGGTATCAAAATATTATTATTATAATATAAAATTACCCTAACATGGGAGTGATAATGAAACTTTATATTAATTAATTTAAAGTAAAGACAAAAATTACTTAAACATATATCTTTTAGTAAATCAATTCTTAAATGGGGTTATATAAGTTATCTATTCGAATATAAATATTTATTTGAAAGTTAAAAATATTTCCTACATCATGATATTTTTTTTATAATTTTTAGACATCAAATAAATACATTATTTATGACACAATAATGATGCAGTGTTTACCTCATTAATGAATGATTTAAATAAATAATATTATAAAGATTAAAACAATATCCAAAACCTGTCCAATTCTTATTGGATGATTTTATTTCGCACATAAGTCGTCTTATCTTCTACTTTAATGAGTTTTGGACCTTTAGAAACTAAAAATCATTATATAATAAAATAATATTTTCAAGCTTTCCTAAAGAGCCCCTCCTCCCCCTTATAAAAAGCCCTCACTTCTAACCCATTCTTCACACTTCTCAAGCCCCTTGGCTCATCCAACCTCTACCCAATTAAGCTCCCCACATCCCTCTCCTCCTCCTAGAATCATTCCCCTGGGAAGAAGGCAATTCAATTAATCCTTTTAGTTCAAACCAAAGGGAGATACCCGATTTAAAGGTAACATATTCTCTTAAGTTCTTTTGTTTTACTTTACTTCTCCAACCCCCCTAAATACTTTTTATTCCTTTCTTTTATAACAACAATAGTATCCTCTATATACTAGGTTGTTGTTTTGAGAATTATTCGAACTTAACTTACACACACCTCCATCTAATGGGTAATGAACATACTATTTCTATGGACGACAAACTAATGCCTCACGAAACGATGATTGTTCAATATTCTTCTACCACCTCTTATAGTGGCCATTAATATGGAAATGTATTTTTATGTGATATATTTTATATTTATATTGTTTCTGTACTTTTTGTATTTTTCATTTATAGAATTCCTTTATGGATTCTATAGTGGGTAAATAAGATAATTTCATTTGAGGATGTGCGGACTACCGCCCCCTCAAAGTGATATGACTCGATCATGCCATACGTGGAACATATAAAGGATGGAGTTAATGAAATTATATATCATATTATACTGTAATTATAATATAACTATGTATCATTATGTTTTTTCCATTAAATATGAAATAGAAATGAAAGTAGCATTCATACGTACGTATGACTTACCGTCTCCATGAACAGTGCATTCCATTTGTTATCTCCAAATGTTATGTACAATTATAAATACATATATATACAGGATATATATGATATATATGATATCTAAATCATGAATATCATTATGGAGATAATTGAATTTTGACCACATGAACAACTTGTAATTATTAGAAGTTCATTTTTGACTCAAGTACCAAATATGGACAAAACAACCATTATTAACTTAAATGATTGCATAATGTTTATAACATGGTAATAAGTGATATAAAAGGAATAATAAACTTGAAAAATGTTATTAATAAGGTAGAAATTAACTTTATCCTATTATTCAGGAGATTAGAGAACGGACAGGTCATGTCAGACACATGGTAAGAGGTTTCTTATCTCACTTTTAATTCCGTGAGATTTCCATTGTTAGCCACTTATTTCTTGCATGTGGTGTATTGTGTACTGACATTTTATATATATTATCATGATTATATTTTTATTCATGGTATTCTGTGATTCATTTTTTGGTTATTAACTTTTGGTCATACGACTCGATTGATTACAACGTGGTAAGGGGTTTTCATCTCACTTTTTATTCCCGTGATATTCATGCTATATTTGACCATATTTCCTTTTGTGTGGTGTATGTACTACCCATTATTGTATTCAATATGTAATATACATTAATTTATGGGTATTTACATCTTTATTTTATGATTCTTCTTTTATGGGGTGTATGTTTTGTAAGTTACCAAATCTGTCAGGGAACCTTTCACCCTCCTCTTTTTAAAAGAATTATTTTTTGTTATGTCTTTTAATTTACATCTTCTTATGTTGGGATATGTTCTTATATATATCCTTATTGTTGTAAAGTTTATATCCAAGTGATGAGATACCATTTTCTCTCTCATCAACTTGTTTTCTGAATTTTAAAGTGACGCTGTTAGGTTGTCGAATTTCTGTAAGGGAACTTCTTAACCTAATTTAAATTCTTTGGGTTAAAATTGTACTTCTTAATTATGTCGTGCTATGAATATGTGTGAATGTCCTCTGATTGTTTTACACTTATTATCCACTTATATTGTGGGTATTCTTATTTTTCACACATAATTATGTCATTTATTTGTCCTTGATCTACGGATATGATCTTTGTAAGGGACCTTTTCTCAATTTACATTCCATTGAAACTTATTTATTGTTATACACCAATTCACTTTTATATGGTGTATAATAATCACTTTGACATATTATATCACGAATATCTCTATTCTCATGATATTTTAAGCTTTTATTGATGTTATTCTTCAATTGTTTGTATTCAAGCGTCTCTCATTTTGTTAAAAACTTTTTAACTAAAATATCCTTTTAAATGTATTAATGATTTATTCTTCTAAATATTTCTCATTAATGTCCATGTTTTAAAAATGGATTTTAGGATTTATTTATACGGACATTAATGTTTTAAAATGTTAATTCCTTTAAAAGCTTCAAAGTGGTATGAGACACTTTGATTCAAAAATATATTTATTAAATGTTTTAAATGGTTTTGAAAATGATATGATAAAGCATTGATTATGTCTATATCTTGAAATGATATGTTGTGATTGCAATGTAGAAATGTTATCATTCCTTTATGCTTGTTTTAAGAGTTATGAATATGTTACGGTTCTTGGGCATTGTTTACGTATACAGGTGGTTCCATGATAAACCTAGGATGGGTGAGCCCAAGATAGCTCTCCAATGCATTGGGTAACATGACAGAGGTAAATGTTAATGTTTCTCCTAAAAGATTTAGGGAATATAATGTGATGGGTATTCCAACGTAACTCCCTACGTAGCTTTTATAGATACAATGTAAGTATGATATGGATGCCACAAGTTACCTTTATGATTTATGATTTCTATGTGTTGTTCATAAATCTTATGATTTCATGAGGTATGTTATGATTGAAAAGTATGGTTTCATTTAACTATATTTATTGGCGGGATAATGTTTTCTTTCATTATTTTATAACCCTTACTGATATTTTTTTCTCATCCCATGTTTTGGAAATGTTTTTCACAGGACATAAAGTGGAATAAGGTCATGGATGAGATCATGGAAAAGTCATGTTGTCGAAAACATGGAACTAGACATGTTTCTTTTTAAGAGTTTTTATTTTAAAAAATGGATACAGAGTAGTAGTGTCTATATGTAATTTTTAAGTTGATATATAATAGTTATGACCTAATTCTCTAAACCTAAAAAGATACTCAATGTGAGCTATTCATTTTATTCAATATTATGTAATTTTATAAGGCCGGGTCCTTATAATTGGTATCAAAGGTCAGTTTAGACAACTTTAAGGATTACGAGTTTTCGTTAGACACATGGTTAGTACCTATACCTATTATTTCAGTTAAATCCTTGTTTTATAAATTTTCCAGATCAAGGAATGTCGGTTACAAATGGAAGGAGGTGGATCTCAAACGACATTCCTATCTCTTCCTGATGACAAGCTTGCAATAATTATTGCAAAGTCACATTTAGATGATTGTGAAACTTTTTATAGCATACAACTCACTTGAAAGTAGTTGTTTGAGATATCAAAAACCTCCACTATACCTTGATATCATCGTGGATCATGGGTTGTATTTAATCAAATCCTATTTTCTCAATATTCTCATATTTTCAAGAAAGTTAAATATTATCAAGGTATTTTCAAATATTTTACCATACCACAAGATTTTGAAGCATATTATGATTTTGAAAAAGGTGCTGAAGAAGGATACCCTTGCACAACCTATTTGTATTTGGTTTTACAATATAGTATCTCAACACATACTTATGGTATTTTAAAAGGACCATTGATTGAAAGTTTCAACTCAAATTCGGTCCAACTATTTTATAAAAATCATGTTTTATCAGATGTTTTGAAATTATATGTCATACATGATTATTTTCTGATACTGTTTTTTTTGCGAATGCCCATATAAACCATATTGTACAAGGTGTATTTGTATAAAGGAAGAAAATGATTTTGAAGGATATCTAAATCATTTTTTCAATGCATGGACTTTCTACCTTCATGAACAAGATGATGATGAAACCATATGGACACTAAGATCAAGGTATTATGTTATTTCTATTGGGAATAGTTTTATTTTATCATATGGAGGAAAAAAATTACAATATATAAGATGTTGAGGTCTTAATGTATTAGGATGAAAATGAAAGGTATAAGAAAACATTTGAGGTGAAAATATGTTAGGGTTATTTTTGATTTTTATAAAAAGGAAAACTCGTAAGATTGGTGACAACCCGTCACATCCTAAAAGGCCGTAGGAATGAATCCCCCAACCGAAGGGTAACAATGGCACATCACCTACCATTGTTCTACATGAAGTCCCTGGTTAGTATGACTTATTCTTTTATGTTAAATGATTTTATGGATCAAGAATAAGTTGATTTTGAGAACTTATGTTTTAAAAAATGGATATCCTTAATATAGGAAAATGATTTGGTGAGTAAGTGATAATGGTTATTTTTGAAGATGTTTGCACTTTTGGAAACATTATATGCTAAAGGTAAATAGAATAATATGGGATATCATTTGTGGAGTAATGGTTGAAATTTTATTTTGGAAGAATCTATGTTTTTATATGATGATTTTGATTATTTATGGAAATGATTAACCTTTAATGGAGAATATGTGATTAGGTTAATTACTTTTTAGTATGATACTTTAAGAGTAACTGATTATAATTGGAGATAAATGTTAAGATTTATCATGGAAGACTATGTGATTAAATCCTTATGAGATTTGGGTTTCAATCTTAGTTTGGATTACCTTGAATAATTTTATGGATAGTTTTTTATTGAATGGTATTTCTTGAATTTTGGGTTATTTTTGTGGAATTTTGGAGATTAAGAGTAGTATTTCTTTTTATAAAGGATTATCCTTTTGGGGATTATATGATCTTGTACTAACCAATTTTGGTTTTGGTTAATGTATAAAGACATGAAAAAAATATAGTTCATATTTTATGGATTATGTGATTCTTTATAAGTTGATTATAACACTTTCAATGTGAACAAGTCATCTTGAATACTAATCGTTTGGATAAAAGATGAGTTTGTGGTAGAAATCTAGTAAAGGATGAAAGTCTACATGAAAAGTAAGTAGGTTTCCTTATATTATTATTCTATTTCTTAAATAAATTCCTCAACTTTATGAAAATCAACTTAAAACAAAAACATTCTCCATTAACTTTTCCTAATGGGGAATCAAAGACAAATTAACCCATCACAAGTTTGTTATTTTCTGGTGGTTAACTTTCTCCTAATCATGTTTTCTACCACTCTCCATCAAACCTTGATGGTTTGTTTCTCTTCCATATCCATATTTTCCTACATGGAATCCTAGTATGGGATACCTCAGGTGACCACTATATTTCACTTTCTTTATTTTAAAGTGATATTTTTATTGACACTTTTTCCAATGAGGGACTTTCAATGAAGCTTCCAAGCCAAATTTTAAAATTGCGAGGACGCAATTCCCAAATGGGGGGAAGGATGTAACATCCCAGGTAAATAAAGAATAAAACATTTCCATATTTATTAATATTTTTGAATTAAATATTAATTTTACTTTAATGGGAATGCTATGTTCAATGGCGTACTCTATACACAAAAATGAGTTTCATTGAAATATTACGTTGCATACAACATTGCGTTATATTGAAAAATAATATAATAACATTATTATTTTAAATGGTAGTTAACACATAGCCATTGTATTGGCGGAAATGAATAGAAATAACTAAAATATGATTATATATGTTTTTAAAATGTTTTTACATTTATCTAATAAAATTTAGAGGCATAAAATGTGAATGAATCTAATTTTAAGCATAAAACTCTAATATTCTTTAAATGGTCGATATACCGCCTTTTGATGGAGAACCCTCTTTAAATATAGTCTTGGTCACTTTTATATGTTATATTTGACAAAATAAAATTCATATTTATAATTAGGACATAAAAATTTACTTTGGGTAAATTTTTGGTATTTTTCTGACAAAATTCATTTTTAATGAATAGTGAAAAATATTGTATTTTAATTTAAAACATCCTTTCAATATAATTTATTTATAAGCTTATATTATCTTTTTAATTGGTTTTAAAGTTTAATTATATTATGTTTTTACTATTTAATCCAATATTGGTCATTGGAAGTAATTTCACATTGAAATTGGACATAAAGAAGTGTCAATCTTTTGATAGTTATTATTTCTTAAATACACGTTTTTTTGTTTTGAAAATGGGAATTAATTTTATATTAATTTATACCACTTATGTGTTTTGAATTTTAAAAAATGGATTCCATATTTGGAATCAGGAATTCGAAATTGTGTAAATATATAACTTTTATTTTTAGACATTATGAATATTTATTTCAGTAAATATTTTATTTACCACGGTTAAAGGGTAAATATGGTAAATAAGGGCAACAGAATATTTTTATAATAATATAAAATTACCTAACATGTGTCCTAATCCTATTTGTTAATACATTTCCAACCATGGGCATCGTTGGGTCTATTTTGGGACCCCATGGAGCCACATGGGAGTGACAATGACAGATTATATTAATTAATTTAATATCAAAACAAAAATGATTTAAACATATATCTTTTAGTAAATAAATTTATACATGGGTTTATATAAGTTATCTCTTCCACTATAAATATTAATTTGAAAGATAAAAATATTTCCCACATCATGATATTTTTTTATAATTTTTAGACATCAAATAAATAAAATTATTTATGACACAATAATGATGTAGTGTTTACCTCATTAATGAATGATTTAAACAAATAAGATTATAAAGACTAAAACAATATCCAAAACCTATCCAATTATTATTGGATGATTTTATTTTGAACATGAGTCATCTTATCTTTGACTTTAATGATTTTTGGACCTTTAGAAACCGACAATTACTATATAATAAAATAATATTTTCAAGCTTTCTTAAAGAGCCCCTCCCCCCATTATAAAAAGGCCTCACTTCTAACCCATTCCTCACACTTCTAAAGCCCCTTTGCTCATCTAAACTCTACTCAATTAAGCTCCCTACATCCCTCTCCTACTCCTAGAATCCTTCCCTAGGCAGAAGGCAGTTCAATTAAATCTTTTGGTTCAAACCAAAGAGAGATACCCGATTTAAAGGAAACGTCTTCTCTTAAATTATTTTGTTTTATTTTACTTATCCAACCCCATAAACTCTTTTTATTCATTTATTTTATAAAAAAAATAGTATATTCAATATACTATGTTTTTTTTATGATAAGGATTCTAACTTCACTTACACACAACTCCATCTAATGGGTAAAGAACATATTGTTTCTGTGGACGGAAAACTAACGCCTCACGAAACGATGATTGTTCAATATTCTCCTACAACCATTTATTGGGGCCATTAATATGGAATTGTATTTATATGTGATATATATTATATTTACATTGTTTATATACTACTTTATTTTTCATTTAGAGAATACCTTAATGGTTTCTATAGTGGGTAAATACGATAATTTCATTTGAGGAAGTGCGGACTACCGCCCCCTCAAAGGGATATGAATCGTTCAAGCCATACATGGAACATATAAAGGATGGAGTTAATGAAATTATATATGATATTATACTGGAATTATAATATACCTATGTACCATTATGTTTTAATTACATTCAATATGAATTAGAAATGAAAGTAGAGTTCATGCGTATGCACGGCTTACCGTCTCCATGAATAGTGCATTTCATTTCTTATCTCCAAATGTTATTAACTATTATAAATACATATATATAATGGATATATATGATATATATGATATCTAAATCATGAATATAATTCTGGAGATAATGGAATTTTGACCACATGAGCAACTAATAATTATAAGAAGTCATTTTTTACTCAAGTACCAAATATCAACAAAACAAACTTTATTAACAAAAATGATTGCATAATGTTTATAACAAGGTAATAAGTGATATAAAAGAATAATAAACTTTAAAAATGATCTTAAGTAAGTATAAATCATCTTTAGCCTATTATTCAGGAGATTAAAGAACGAACGGGTCAAGTCAGACATGAGGTAAGGGGTTTCTTACCTCACTTTTAATTCCGTGAGATTTCCATTGTTCGTCACTAATTTATTTCATGTGGTGTATTGTGTACTTCCATTTGATATATATTATCATGATTCAATTTATATTCATGGTATTCTGTGATTCATTTGGTGGTTATTTACTTTTTTTCATACGACTCGATTGATTACAACGAGGTAAGGGGTTTTCATCTCACTTTGAATTCCCGTGAGATTCATGCTTTATTTTACACTATTTTCATTTTATGGGGTGTATGTACTGACAATTATTGTATTAATTGTGTAATATACTTCAATTTATGGGTATTTACATCTTCATTTTATGATCCTTCTTTCATGGGGTGTATGTTTTGTAAGTTAACAAATTGGTGGGGGAACCTTTCACCCTCCTCTTTTTAAAAGACTTATTTTTATTATGTATTTTAATTTATATCTTCTTATGTTGGGATATATTATTATATATATCCTTATTACTATAAATTTTATGCCCAAGTGATGAGATAACCTTTTCTCTCTCATCAACTCATTTTCTGAATTTTAATGTGACATCGTTAGGCTGTCGAATTTCTATAAGGGAACTTCTTAACCCAATTTCAATTCATTGGGTTAAACTTATACATCTTGATTATGTCATGCTATGAATATGTGTGAATTTATTGTGATTGTTTTACACTTAATGTCCACTTATATTGGGTGTATTATTATTTGTCACACATAATTATTTCATTGATTTGTCCTTAATCTAAGGATATGATCTTTACAAGGGACCTTGTCTCAATTTACATTACATTGAAACTTATTTGTTGTTATACATAAAATTCACTTTTATATAGTGTATATATGGATCTTTTTTGTATTATATCATGAATATCTCTATTCTCATGATTTTATAATCTTTTATTTATGTTATTCATCAATTGTTCGTATTCAAGCGTCTCTCATTTTTTTAAAAACTCTAACTAAATTATCATTTTAAAAGTTTTAAAGATTTATTATTATAAATCATTCTCATTAATGTCTATGTTTTAAAAATGGTTTTAGGATTTATTTATAAGGACTTTAATGTTTTAAAATGTAAATTACTTTAAAATATTCAAAGTGGTATGGGACACATTGATTAAAAAATCTCTTTATTAAATGTTTTAAATGGTTTGATAAAGTATTTATTATGTCTATATCTTGAAATGATATGTTGTGATTTCATTGTGGAAATATTATATTTCATTTATGATTGTTTTATGTGTTATGGATATGTTATCTTTCTTGAGCATTGTCTGCGTATACGAGTGGTTCTGTGATAAACCTAGGGCAGGTGTCCCCGAGATAGCTCTCTAATGCATTGGGTAATGTGACGGAGGTAAACATTAATGTTTCTCTTAAGAGATTTTGGGAATATACCGTGATGGGTATTCCAATGTAACTCCCTACGTATCTGTGATAGCTAAAATGTAAGTTTGATATGGATTCCATAAGTTACCTTTATGATTTATGATTTCTATGTGTTATTCATAAATCTTATGATTTCATGAGGTATGTTATGATTGAACAGTATGGTTTCATTGAATTGTATTTATTGATGGGCTAATGTTTTATTTCCTTATTTTATAACCCTTAATGATCTTTTTTGCTCATCCCAAGTTTTTGAAATGTTTTTCACAGGACATAAAGTGGAATAGGGTCATGGATGGGATTAAGGAAAAGTCATGCCATCTAAAACATGGATCTAGATATGTTTCTTTTTAAGAGTTTTTATTTAAAAAGATGGATACTGAGTAGTAGTGTCTACATGTAATTTTCAAGTTGATATGTAATAGTTATGACCTATTTCTCTAAAACTATAAACCTAAAAAGATCCTCAATGTGAATTATTATTTTAATTATATATTATGTAATGTTTTAAGGCCATGTCCTTATATTATGTGAGAAGAAATAATTTATTCATGTAGAGTTTCTTTTTATATAATTATATCACGATGGATTTCTCATAAACCCCTTGTTCTATGTATGAGAGTTCTTATACTTTTATATACATATATATTTGTAAATAAATATATATATGTGAACAAATATATATACATACACATATAAATATATATTTGTGTGTGTACGCGCGTGAAGATGAATGTTTGTTTTGGAAATGATAAGATGATGATTTTGTTACGATATATAATTGACTCATGGTTATGATTATTTTGAAATTATATATAACTTATTTTATGTGAGTTAAAATTTACTTTTTCTATGAAAAGGATTTAAACATCACGACATTAATTCAGGAATAAAATCAAATACATGAGACTTTGGTATTTTTTTTGAGTATTAAAATAATAGAAGTTATCACTTTATTTAAAAATACTTTTCATGAATTAATAAAAAAAATACTGAGTATATGTGTGTTTATGTAAAGGCCAAGTGACATGAGTTTTGGTGATATCAAAACCCAGTAGAGAATTTAAAGAAAAATTCGTATATATATATATACACACGTATACATAATTATTATCTTCAATACAAGGTTTAATCATTTTATGAAGGAATGTTTATATTTTGAAATTTAATGTAATAGGTTGTCTCACTAAACCTATAATATATAAATGACAATTTTATAAGGATGAAATGTTGAATTCTCATATATATATATATGAAATATTTATAAGGATGAAATGTTCATGTTTACATATTTTAAAACCATGTTTTAAAAAAATGCGCATAACATGTCGTTGAGTTATTTTAAAACTAAGAATGTCTCATTGGCATAGAGTCATGTTCATGCATCATGTGTAACATTGACACGTATTTCATTCATAATAAACTCATGGTTTCAAATATATTTTTTGAGATTATCAAGTAATGGGATTCTCCAATAATTGAAATTTTTTATTTAGAATTTTTTGTATGAAACATATTTATTTATTGTGAAAGATTATTTTGAGATGAAAAAACTATATATGTGTTTTGATTAAATGAGCATTTATTTCACTATTAATATTATTGATGCCTTACAAATAATGATAATCAATTTAGGTATGCGATGAATCTTTTTAGGATAATATGTGGATTAAAAAACAAACTTTCCAAGGTGGTATGGAACACTTTTTATAGTTTAATGAATTTATTTCATCTATGAATGAGATTTAATTAAATCAAAGTTGTATGGGACACTTTGATTTAAAGACATATTTTTATTAGAAATATGAGAAATGAATATGACTTGTTATGTGATGGGTGTGCCCCATTATAACCTCTCGATGCATTGGTATGTCTAATGAGACAAAAAAGGTCATGGAATGAGGCCTTGAAATCATGATTTTGTATAGTCTTGGCATGAGGCCTTGATAGAATGATTATGTATAGTCTTTACATGAGGCCTTGAAAAAATGTTATGACTGTCCTACATTATGAATTCCACCATTGTGATTCTATTAAGTGAATTTCCATGTTATTTTTAAACTAGTAAAATTTCCCTGGCTAATGATCATACTCTTATGAACAAGTATTAATCAGTTTTATATTTTCATGTTCACATGGGTTAATGTTTTATATTTAAATATAAACATGAATAACAATGAATTTGAAATGAATGATTTATATTTAGTTTCCAATCCACAATGATAAATGGAATTGTTTTTGTGAAATTATGAATAAATGTTACCCCATTGGTAAATTTATATCCTCACAATTGGTATAACATGTATAATTATGTGTGGCCACAGTCTGATTTATAAATGGTGTTTTCTGATTTTTTTTGCAGGTTCACACATATTCTATAATGAATTTTGTTTGAAACTCTTAAATATGTTTAGAAAATTTTTCACATGGGTTTATCCTAAAAGGTGATTCAGAATCATTCAAGATAATGGTGATGAAATGATGTGGGAGATGTTAATTTCATGATTTAAAGCATGTGTTTTTTCAAAGAAATGTTTTGAAGATAAAGATATTTCTCAATGGTTTTGTTTTGAAACCTCTTAATGGTCATTTCCAATTCTCACCCCTTGTTTTAAAATTATTTTTCACAAGTCAGAATACAGTCCAAATATGGACACCATCATTATTATCCAAGTAGAAGAAAAGTTTGGATTTTGATGTTTAATTTTATCACAACTCAGATAAAATTGTAATGTTTGTGTCTAACTCTCCAGAACCTAGACCGGTGAGAGGTCCTCTGCTATATATTGTTTAAGGTTGGGACTTTATAAATACGGGAAATTTATTCTATGAGATTTTGGTTTAGTTCATTTAATACTATTTTGTATGTATTTGTGATTTTATGTTGTGATAATTGGATGTTGAGGGTAATTCCTCCCATTTGAGTGTTTTATTCCCTTTGTGATAGCTAATAAATTAGAGCCTATAGGTGGGAGGAATCGGGTGTCACTCATTCTCTTCATGGCTAGCCTAGGAGGGGTTCCAATAGAGGATGTTTTGATAAATAATTCATTCATTGACATCATCAGAATAATTTGGGTGTTAGATTATACAATATTCAATGTGATGATCTTTTAATGTAAATGGGGTGATAATAGTAGGGTTATTAAAATTAATGAAATAAGATTTTTGAAAAAGGATATCTTTAAGTAATAGTACAAGGCTGATCCATTCATAATGGAATTACGAATAGTATACATATTTTATCCTCAAATCTTTCAAAAAATATAGTGGTCAATGTACCTGTTATTTCCCAAAACCACTATAGGATCAGATATCAATTCAGTTGATGGTTCACCATTTATAGGGTTGTCACAATAATTTCATGGTTGCCCCAATGTTGATGGGTTCTTATATATTATATTGGACTATAAGGAGGGGATTTTGTTCCTAGATATTGGGGTAAAATCCATTCAAAAATTAAATAAAAAAGGGATTTCAATAATAAAGTCAATTTTTATGTAATATAAATTGTGTTACTAGATAGTAATGTGTAAACATTACTGCATTTATTTAATCAAAATTATATTTTCAAGAAATTCAGAAGATAATGGATTCTCCACAAGTAGAGGCTCCTAATCCTAAGGACTAATAGGATTCTCCACATGTTGATGTTACCAATCATGAGGGATAATATATTGATAATGTTGAAATAGAGGAAATTTTAGAAGTTAAAAAGTAACGTCTTAGAAAAAAATAAGAGCATTATAGTATGAAAATATCTGAAAAAATTACATTCCAATAAGAAAAGGAAAAAATTTGAGGTTGGATATAATTTTCATGACTATCATATTGACCAAATATTTCTATTTTCATTATTTTTATTCTGTTCACTACTCAAATGAATTTATTGATCGATATAGAAACAAGGAATAATGTTGTGGATACATTGATGGAATTGATTTTTTAAGTTATTAAAGAAACATTATAATATAATTTCACTATTTTACTAAAAAGAAAAAAATTGAAATGTTTATTTTCTAATCATAACATTTTATAGATGCAATTTATATTATATGATAGTAAAATGAAACTGTAATAATAGGTTACATGAAAGGATCATAGAACCTTTTAGACAATTATTATGAAGCATTATCTTAAGTTTGATGAATGGAATATAACCCCACCAAACCATATATATATGCACAGATGATAAACTATGAAGCATGGAATATATTTATTGGCCATCGTGTGGAAGTATCATTTAAGATAGAATGTGATTGGTAATATTTTACTTGTAAATAAGTGTATTAATCAACTTTATTGAGAAATTATAATTTATGAAATAAAAACTGAGTCTTAAAGAGAAAAAGAATGCATTAAAACCAATGTACCCTTATTATAAATCATGGATGGGGTACACCACACTATAGAGAAATTCATATATATTTTAAATATACAGTAATACATTTATGTGGAATAAAACATTAACATAATTACATTCACTGGTTTATATGAAGATTGATGAATGAAAATCCAAAGAAACTTGCATCCTACGACTTGTGATATAGAATCATTATCTTGTAAATATTAATCAAAAAGTAGTATATGGAATTACACAATGATCATGGTAATCATGTGTATCTTTGGTATAAAAAATAGTTTTCTTTAAATCAGAATAATAAAATATGACTACTTTTTTCATATGTTATTTATTTAGTTTAGACAGAAGAATCATCACCGATTGCACCTGAAGAATAAGCACATTTAGTGGCCTCTAAGATGCCAGAACAATATGGCCATCTCAGAGGTGTGGGTTTTAGAGTGTTGCCTTGAACATATTTTGAGAACTTAAACACACAAGGGGATAATTATGATAAAATGGATTATATATATCTATAAATATATTATCATAAATAAAATCATAACTATCAGATTGAGTTGTTAAAAATATTTTGGGAATGAATAAAAGGGAAGAAACAACATAGTAAAAAACACTACCTAAATATCTGCCCCCCAGTTTTGAGACAAGAAATTCCAAGTTATTCCTTACCATATGTAGTTGATATTGTCCAAAATATTTCTAAAAAATGTGAATTATATAGATACTAATACCTTTCATGTAATAATATTCTATAGGTTGAAATTGGTTATGATTTATCTATATTATAACCCACCCATCACCTTGTTGTGAGGGTTTTATTTTATATTATCCAATGATATACTCTACACAATATTTTTTTTCAAAAGATCATGTCACTATATGGATTCACATAGATCATCATATGATTATCGATATTTATGTTTCCTTTGATGATATGGATTTTCACATGTCCTAAATTTCTGTTTGACTACTCATAACATGGTCATTAGATGTGGTAAAAATACATGTTGATAATGCGGTATGTCCTTTCCAATTTTTTTTAAATCATTAAAAATTAATGATTTTTTGGAATTGTGGAATGTTTTCAAATATAGAGAAAATAAAGGGTAATCATATAGTCGATTCAAAACAATCTAAATAGTAATCCAATAAATCTATAAGCCCTTTCAAGTGTACCATTACCCCTCCATTTCAATTACCATATATACTAATATTACATGTTCATTCATATAAAAAATTCATAGAATATTACAACACTATTTCATATTTTTAAGACAAAATGTATGGAGAGTGCATAAAAAATTATCTTAGTATAGAGAAAGTTTATGAAATATTTAATCTTGGATTATTGATATTCTTAATTGTAAATGCATATATGAGGTGTGTTTTCTTAATAAAATTATGGAATATATATTCTAAAACGATATTTATGTTAAAAAAATATTTTTTTTTCAGAATATATGTCAGTGTTATGTGAAGGGACACCCATGAATTTTTTTTGACTCTTTAGTTTAAAAATCATTAGATGTAAAGGGATATTCTATAATAGTTGACTAAGTGTAGAGATAAATGTATTAAATCATACTAGTTTATTCGTTTAAATTTTAAAATCATGACCAATTTCTTACAACATATTTTTTTTAGATTTTATCTCCCATGAGTTTTAGTATGTTTCTGTATAATAAATCACCTTGTACCATAAATAAGAATTTATAATGTATTACAAATATAAACATTACATTACCCAATATTATTATCAGACTGATGTTGAGTCAAATTATCAGAATTTACTTTTTTAGAAAAGTGTTCACAGTTATGTCTCATCTCACCGATTGAAAAAGGTTATGACTATAAGACTGACCTTGGTATGGATACATCAGAAAAATTCTCATTTAGATCATAATATTGATAATCAATAAAGAATTATATTGGACTTTTTGATGTTTATAATCAGAATCACGTAAGACATGATTCTTTCAAAATGAAAACATTTTATCAACGTAATTGTTTTATAAAAAAATGATGTTGGACATTCTGTTATTCAAGAAAATTGTGAGCTATCATGTTCCAGGGGTCCATGAATGTTAAAAAAAATCATAAATATTACCATTGGAGAATAATCTATAAATTGTCGATCATTTGAAGAGTTTAGAGATGTTATATTTCACAACTCATGTCCTCTAAAGATTTCCCTTATTGAATTGATCATTCTCATTCATTTTAATTCTTTATAGAGTTACTATTTTATGTAATCCATGTCAAGGATGTTTTACTTAAGAATTTTTTAATTTGTATTTTATGTACGATCATTTTTAAAATCAAGTGATTCGAAGGATAGGAAGATTCTAAATCGTATCCATTTTATCTAGGGATTCTCAAGATTTGAAGATAGATGTCGATCATCATATCATGTGATTCCAGGGATAGGAAAATAGAGCTATTTTGATCATCGTATTGAAGGATTTCCTAGTAAGGAAATATAGACTTGACAATAAGTATAAAACTTTGGTTACATCTCATCAAGGCCATTGAATACATTTCTATTAAGTATATAAGAGTTATATAATTTTAATATTGATTGAAATTCATCCATACTATTACTAGTTATTTCTATTTTTACTAGTTTCTATTCCTCTATAAATGTTATAAAATGTTTGTCATTATACAGTTATTTATATACTAATTTTTTATTGGTATAACTTTGAATATGATAAAGAATAATTTGATATTAATCAGATCCACTATGATTTAAATCTTTACTCGGATAATTGGATAATGTTTGAGTTCAATATATTTAATTTAATAGGCTTTGAATTTTGTAAATTTTAATGTTTTTTAAACTACAATTCATACCCTATTATATATGTAGCCATCATAAGCTACTCTTATTATCCAAAAATTGGTATAAGAGAAGGTTTATACTACTCATATACTTTGTTATTTTTTATATTCTTTACTTATTTTAAGTTATATATGTTTTCACGACCCGTCCTCGGGACCCGTGTCGTGACTACCCCAAGCCCGCCTTCCATAGGCCAAGGGATGATGACTAGCACCAAAGGCGAAAATCCCTAAACTGGGAAGACATTGATTTTATAAAAGCAAACACACAAAAATATAGTACACAACTAAAAGAAAAAAACTAAGAAAAACTGTATATAGAAGAAGTGCTGGAAAGTAAAAGGGTCCGGAAATAAAAGACCAACAGTAAAGTACATATAGAACTGAATAAAAGTAAAATAGATACTGGTTCATCCTCTAGGGTTCCTACCTGAATGGTAAGTACAAATGGCCTCCTCAACACTCTCGTCCGTCCATCTCCTCCGTGTACCGTCACACTGATTGGTCCACCTCTATGTACCATCTAATCCTGCTACTCTCTGCCTCAGTCAGCATTACCCGTCGTCTTTATCCAACAAAACGATGTGCGGGCATAGCCCGAGCAGGGGTGAGTGTAATGATACTCAGTAGGGACCCCAAGACCCTCAAGGTCTCAAAAAATCCAACAAGGATGAACCAAAAAGTATGAAATAAATGGATAACCATTACTTAGGTACATTCCCATACATATACCTAAGTTATCTAATAACCCATCTCAATCATGAGGAAAACATAAAAGTCATTAACTCAGCTCAAAACCAGGATTTTATTCTTGGGTGGTAACATGTAACACTCCCAGTCAAACTGTTGAAACCTCGAAAGCTGGTGTACTCCTCTCTATAGAGTACTGTGGGCCTGCCGCATCACAGAGAGGCACATACCACTCTCCTGGACTGCTGTGGTACTCCTCCTGTCAAGCACTGTGGGTCTGCTACGTCACATAGAGGCACTCCCCACTGTCGGTCTGCCACATCACACAAAGGCGCTCCCCCTCGTAGCCTACTGAGGTACTCCTCCTATCGAGTATCATGAGTCTGCCACGTTACACGGAGGCACTCCCCACTGTTGGTCTGCCGCATCACACATAGGCGCTTCCCACTGGGCTATTCAAAACACTCAGAGTCGAAAGGTCCGCAATCGTGAGGTATCATTCAGCTATTAGGTCTCTGTACTCTGGTCGCTCGTCTTTGGGAGGATCCAAACCATGAGCAATTGTTAGATACTTCAACTATCACAAAGTCCCAAATAGAAGTATCTCAAAGGTATGCCTTGTCATAGGGGCCTCATCGCAACAGACGGTGCGTCAATCGGACGCCCGGTCTGTGAGTTATTGGCATTTCCATCCCAGGGGCCCGGTTGGATTTTAGGTTCAAAGAAACTAGACCATACCCCACTATGTACAAACCTCATGTGCGGTATTCCAAAATAACTGTCTCTCTCTAAGCTTTCTATCACCACAGACGGTTCGTCGATCGGACACCCGTAACCCAAGTTATGGGAAAAAAGGTGTAAAACATGTTCGAACTGGGGTCCAACCCGGTTCGCGGGTCCGACTCAGCCTGCGGGTCCGACCTGGCCTGAGGGGGCGGCCTGACCCGAGGGGGTGGCCCAACCCGAGGGCGGCCCGGTGGCTCGCGCAGGGTCCGGCTCAGCGGCCCGACCCGAGGGCGGCCCAACGGCCCGCGTTGGGTCCAGCCCGGCAGCTCGGCGGCTTGCGGGTCCGCCTAAGCCACGTCCAGGGGGGAAACCACGTGCCCTTGGCTCCTGAACGACAGAGCCTTTCTGGTGGGAACCCAACCCGGTGCCACCTGGCGCTGGTCCGGATCATGCGGGACCCGCTGGGTCCCCCTCCTCCTGGCTGGCTGAGTAGATAGCCGATCCGCATCGCTGGCGGCCGACCTGATGCCGACCACCTCTTCCCTTCCACCGTGGCCCACCATGGCCGCAGTTCTACTCCACCGCGCGGTGCGTCGGCGCCGCGCCCCTCCGCTATGGCCCGCCTAGGACACGAACCTCTTCCTCCGCATGGCACGACGGTGGTGTGCCCTTCCGCCGTAGCCCGGCCTGGCTGCGACCCCCTTCTCCTCCGCGCGGCCCGGCGGTGTTGTGCCCTTTCGGCGACCCGGCAGCCTTGCGCTGCCAGTTTCTTCGCGGCCGGCCCATCCCCGGCCACCGTTGCCCCGCCGCGGTCCGTCGGCCGTAGTCCGCTCCTCCGATGGTATTGTTACGCCGCCACCATCATTGTCAAGGGAAGAAACATGGAGGGGGGTTGGGCCTTATTTGTTCGGCCCGTGCCCTCCGTGTTAAGGTGGTAACAATCGGCCTCAAAGAGGAAAACTAACGATGAAGAACAGAGGGTAAAACTCAATCATAAAACAACCCTTACCTCGATTGTTGTTCGTTGACAGTGCAAGGAGAGTTCGGAGAAGAAGAAGTCGAAGACGACGTTGTCGGCGTTCTTCGTGGGCGACCGTTTCATTCCTCAACCAAATGTTCTTCGTTGGTGGAAGAAGTGTCTTTCGTCCTTCGGTGATCATTCTTCGTTGGAGCGTTATTCTCCTTCCCAAAGCTCCACCAAAATACCATTCCCAAAAATAATAGAAGATGTTGTCTATTATTTGTTGGCACAACCAAACAAATTGTTGTGTTTAATTAAATTAGACAACTCATTTAATTAGTGGGGTGGAATTGATTCAAATTCAAAATTAGGGAAGGTGGAGAGTTTCATTTAAATGAAGAGAGTTGGTAAAAATTAAACAATGTAAAGTTAAAGGTTTCTCCACTTAATTGGGGGTTTCCAAGGGGTTACAAGCCCGGCTGGTCCCCACCAAAAAATATCATCTGAAGGGAGGTTATGTGTGGGTGGTCCCCACCACCATAACCCCTCATGGGAGTTTATGGTGTGGTGGTCCCCACCATTAACCTCCTCTTGGCGGTTTTAACCACCAATAAATAAAAATAAAGCTAACACATTATTTTTATTTAATTAAATTAAAAACCCAAAATCTAACTTCCATTCTCGAACAACTGCTATCGAGGTAAAAGTTTTTTTGTGCTAAAATTGGCACTACAAGTTCAACGGTGCCCTCATATTTCAATTCCAAGCACTGGTTCAAAAGATATAAAATCCTGCTCATACATTTACTGAATGTACCCGAACAAAACTTCAAAAATTTATTTTAGGCACACCGGACCTTGGAATCAAGCGCCGTAAATTTTCCTGAACTCATATAAATCCCATATATTTTAAAAAAAAATTCCATGGAATTTCCAGGTCTTTACATTCTCCTCACCTTAGGGATTTACGTCCTCGTAGCTATAACTCGAACTATGGAAACAGATGTGGGTACTGAGCACACATATGAGCCTCCCGTTCCCATGTGCTCTTCTGGAGGTTCCCGTGCTGCCAACGAACGTACACCAGAGGTATTGACCATACATGAAGGACTCACTCCTGTCGATCCTCAATATCTACTGGAACCTCTGTGAAAGTCACCCTGTCATCGATGTCCAACTCTCCATGGTCGATGATGTGGGAAGGGTCATGCACATATCTCCTTAGCTGATATACATGGAAGACTTCATGCACCCGGTGCAACTGAGATGGAAGAGATAAGCAGTAAGACACCTCGCCTACTCTACTGAGGTCCTAGAAAGGTCCAATGAATTGCAGAGACAACTTGCTGCCTCAGCCAAATATCTGTAGACCTCGTTGAGGTGAGACCCATAGAAAGATGTGGTCACCATCCTCGAACTCCAGAGGTCTCCGTCTCCTATCAACATATGACTTCTACCTGCTCTGTCTAGTCTTCATCTGCTCTTGGATGATCTGCACCTTTTCCATGGTTTCCTGTACCATCTCTGGTCCCACTAGTGCTGACTCCCCTGGGTCTGTCCAGCATAGTGGTGATCTGAAAGGTCGACCATACAAGGAATCAAAAGGTGGAATCCCGATGGTGGAGTGGTAGTTGTTGTTGTACGCAAACTCCAAAAGTGTAAATGATCCTCCCAACTCTGACCGAAGTCAAGGACACATGCACGAAGAATGTCCTCGAGAGTCTGAATAGTCCTCTCAGTCTGGCCATCTGTCTGAGGATGGAAGGCGGTGCTCAAGCGAAGCTATGTCCCAAAACCTCCTATATCCCATTCCATAGTCGGGAAGTAAAACGTGCATCACGGTCAGTGAAAATATAAGAAGGTACTCCATGTAAATGCACAATCTCCTTCACATAGAGGCATCCCAAGCTCTCTACTAATCCCTGCACTCTGATCGGTAGGAAGTGGGATGACTTGGTGAGTCGGTCAACGATCACCCATATCGAATTGTGACTCCGGGATGTACGTGGAAGACCCGTAATTAAGTCCATGGATACCCCATTCCACTTCCACTTTGGGACCTCTAAGGGATGAACTAAGCCTGCTGGTACTTGGTGCTCCGCCTTCACTTACTGACAAGTGAGGCATCGTGAGACAAACTCTTCTACTACCTTCTTCATACCTGGTCACCAGTCCTATCGTCTGATGTCCTGATACATCTTTGCAACTCCTGGATGTACCGCAAGAGGAGAAGTATGGAACTCCCTCAATACTTCCTCCTGAAGTGCTACTGGTACTATAGTACGTCCTCTAAAGAGAATGACATGATCCCCACCATCAGAAAATCCATCAGGTTCCTGCCTTATGGATATCTGAGCACATCTTGTCTCACAGTCAACATCCCCATGATGTGCCTCTCTAACTCGCTGAAGAAGTGGAGGAGTGACTGTAAGAGACTGAAGGAAAGCTGCTCCATCTCGTTCCACATAAGAAATATGTAAAGTATCCAGCTGCTCTATCACCTCTCCTAGCAGCTGTATACCAGATCTCTTACTAAGTGCATCCGCAACAATGTTCCCCTTCCCAGGAGTATAGACTATCTCAAAGTCATAGTCCTGGAGGAACTCAAGCCAACGACGTTGTCTCAGGTTCAAGTCCTTCTGGGAGAATATATACCTGAGACTCTTGTGATGAGAGTATAATATGAAATGCTCTCCCATCAGATATGCCTCCACATATTCAAGGAAAAGACCACTGTTTCTAACTCTAGGTCATGGGTAGAGTAGTTCTTATCATGATGTTTCAGCTGCCGAGAACCATATGTGATGACATCTCGCTCTTGCATCCTGACACACCGGAGTCTGGTCCCTGATGCGTCATAGTAGACTACGTACCCTACACCTTCCTCTGGAATCCTCAAGATGGGGGAACTAGTCAACCTCTGCCTCAACTCCTGAAAGCTCTGATGGAATCTCTCCGATAACATGAAGGGTTTCCACTTCTTCGTCAAGGCTGAAAGTGGTGCTGCAACTCTGGAGAAGTCTGGAACGAATCTATGATAGTATCCAGCCAAGCCCAAGAATCTTCGTACCTCTATCACACTCCTGGGTGGCTCCCAAGCAAGTACTGCCTCAATCTTCGCTGGATCCACTACAACTGATGCCTCTGAGATGATGTGTCCCAAGAAGTGAACCTCTAGAATCCAAAACTGGCACTTTGAGAGCTTTCCATAAAGCTGGTGCTCTCGGAGTGTGGCCAGTACTACATGAAATTGGTAGGAATGATCCTCCTCAGCAGTGGAGTAGATCAGTATGTGGTTGATGAAGACTACGACAAAGCGATCGAGGTATGGATGGAAGATCCTATTCATGAGACACATGAACACTGCTGGAGCATTGGTTACACCGAAGGTCATAAACAAGAACTCATAGTGGCCGTACCGACACCTGAAGGCCGTCTTCTGCACATCCTCATCTCGAACTCTGAGCTGGTGATAGCCTGATCTAAGGTCTATCTTCGAGAACCATTATGCTCCCTTGAGATGATCAAAGAGGTTGTCAATCCTCGGGAGTGGGTACTTGTTCTTTAAGGTCACCTGGTTCAGGTGGCGATAGTCTACATAAATCTTCAAGCTCCCATCCACCTTCTTGGCAAATGGAACCAAGGCTGCCTAGGGAGAAACACTGGGCCGGATGAATCCCTTCCCCTGTAAGTCCTTCAGCTCTACCCACAGCTCACAAAGCTCAGCGGGGGCCATCTGATATGCTGGAGTAAATATCGGTGCCATCCCAGGGTACAAGTCAATGTAGAAGTCCACCTCTCTACGAGGAGGTAATCCTGGAACATCATCAGGGAAAACATCTGCGTACTGGTCCACCACTACAGTATAAGTCGGACTATCCACATCAATCGATCAAAGGGTAAGGCAATTCAACTAGTGAGTGATCTGATGTACCCTCCTCTGAGTAAGTCTGTCCTGTGCTACAAAGGTTCCCTTCTCACCGGTGAAGGTAAAACTGGTCCCATCCATGTTGACACACCACACATTTTGCCTAATATAGTCAATCTGAGCATGGACTGTAGATAACCAATCCATACCCAAGATGACTTTGTAAGGCCTCGACGCTTCTATGAGGAGATCCCAGCCGAAGCTCTCACCTCCTAGAGTAAGCTCACACTGCCGGCACTAGTGCGTAATCATCGAGTCTACTCCCGTAGGAGTCTCTAGCTGTAAGGATCGAGCTAATGGCTCCGTCGGAATCTCTAAGCTCCGAACAAGGGAAGTGGCTACACAAGAATGATTGAAACCTGTGTCTATAAGAACTGAAAATAAGGTAAAGTAGACACAGATCGTATCTCTAATCATCTCCGGAGAACCATGGTCGTATGCCTCAGCTGCCTGAAGCTGAGCTCACCCCTGTCCACATGCTCCCTACGATCGGGGTAGTCCTCCTGGTGGTGGTGGTGGTAACACTACGTAATGTCGTCCACCACCAGCTACTTGAATAACTCCTCTACCACATCCACATGTATCCTGCGGACCGTCTTGATCGAACCTCTACCCTTGTTTGAAAGGTCCCTCAACTGTTTGCTAATCATCTGAATGACGGGTTGGATAGTCACTAGCCATGTGACCCTGCCTGCCACATGAGTAACACTGTTTTCTCCTAGAATATATGTCACTGCCCTGGGTGCCCCGAATAACTGATCCCGAGTCGTGCGGTCGTCCACCCGTGGGTCTGGTCCTCTTGGACCTCTGCATCATCTATCTACTTCCAGTTTAGAAGACTCTGTTTTATGTCGACTAATAGTGGGTCTCGCTGCTGGTGACTGCTCAGCAAGAAAACTCTCCACTAGGAGGTCTCTCTCTAACACTCCCACCTGCGTCGGGATGATGAGTGAGATCATTGAAGCCCTGATCTCTCACCTGATCCCCTGCTCGAAGGTCCTAGCCCTGAAGAATGGGTCCCATACCATATTTGTGGAGTAGTGCTAGAGATCGGTGAACCTCACTGAGTACTGAGCCAACGTCATGCTACTATATAGTAGATGTAGTAGCTTCTGTATCCGTACTACTCATAGGGTTTTTGGAACAAACTTTGCTCAGAATGGGCTCTTGAAGTCTGTCCAGAGTAGTGTCGCCTCATCGTGCACCTGGAGCATCAGGCTCCACCATCTGCCTGCTGCTGCCTGAATGAGACTCGCAACAAGGATCACCATAAGGCCTGCTGGTGTCCCTACCTGCCTGAAGACTATCACTATAGACTTCATCCAATCCTTAGACTCCTGTGGGTCCATCTCTCCCCAGAACCTGGGTGGATTCTGGCGCTGAAACTCATGCAACACGCTCAAGTGGCGTGCATCATCTGCTGCTGGGGTTAGTGGAATCAGTGGCCCAACGGAAAGTGGTACCGCTGGTGCCTCTGCTAGTAAAGGGCCCTGCACTGAGGCCTCGTCGCTTGGTGGGATGTCAGAGCATATGAATCTTGGGGATTTTCAGGGAGGCATCCTGAAAGAAACAGATGCAACACGGTTAAAATATTATACGTAGTGAGCTGACATAGTTAGATGACTTAAAGAAATACATTTGAAAACACACACGCAATTAGTGTTTTCATGCACTGAGTTAGAAATTAGAAGTCAGGGTCCTGATGTATGGATACGTCGACATCCCGCACCAACACTGGACTCCCTGAACTGAAAACCACACTTAGTACCCTTAACACTATTGCTTCACAGAAGAGAATGATCAGAGTCCTAAGTTCTACGGTAGAACCAACTCCTATGATACCAATTTGTCACGACCCGTCCTCGAGACCCGTTCCATGACTACCCCAAGCCCTCCTTCCATAGGCCATGGGCTAGAGACTAGCACCAAAGGTAAAAATACCTAAGCTGGGAAGGCATTGCCTTTATAAAAATAAACACACACACAAAAAGTACACAATTGGAAGCAAAATACTAAGAAAAACTATATACAGAAGAAGTGCTGGAAAGTAAAAGTGGCCGAAAATACAAGCCCAATAGTAATGTATAGGTACAACTGAAGAAAAGTAAAATAGATAATGGGTCATCCTTGAGGGTTCCTACCTGAAGGGTAGGTAAAAATGACCTTATTAGCACTCCAGTCCGTCCGTCTCCTCCGTGTACCGTCACACCGAGTGGTCCACCTCCGGGTACCGTCCAGTTCTGCTACTCTCTGCCTCAATCAGCACTGTCCGTCATCTGCATCCAACACAACGAGGTGTGGGCATAGCCCGAGCAGGGGTGAGTATAAAGATACTCAGTAGGGACCCTGAAACCCTCATGGTCTCACAAAATCCAACAAGGATGAACCACAATGTATGAAATCAATGGATAACCTTTACTTAGGTATATGCCCATACATATACCTAAGCTATCTAATAACCCATCTCAATCATGAGGAAAACAAAAAAGTCATTGACTTAGCTCAAAACCAGTATTTTATTCTACGGTGGTAACATGTAACACTCCCAGTAAAACTATTGAAACCTCAGCTGCTGTTGTAATCCTTCACTATAGAGTACTGTGGGCCTTCCGCGTCACACAGAGGCGCTTCCCACTATACTGTACTGCTGTGGTACTCCTCCTGTCGAGCACCGAGGGTCTGCTGCGTCAAACATAGGTGCTCCCCACTGTGGGTCTACCACATCACATAGAGGCGCTCCCCCTCGTAGCTTGCTGAGGTACTCCTCTTGTCGAGTACTATGGGTCTGCCATATCACACAGAGGCACTCCCCACTGTGGGTTTGCCGTATCACACAGAGGCACTTACCACTGGGCTAGTCAAAACACTCCTAGTCGAAAGGTCATCATTCGTCAGGTATCAACCAGCTACTAGGTCTCCGTACTCTGCTCGCTCCTCTCTGGGAGGATCTGCTCCATGAGCTACTGGTTGATACTCCAACTATCACGAAGTCCCAAGTAGAAGTATCTCAAAGGTACGCCTCGTCATAGGGGTCTCATCTCAATAGATGGTGTGCCAATCGGACACCCGGTCTGTGAGTTATTGGAATTTATGTCCCAGGGGCCCTATTGGATTTTAGGTTCAAAGAAACCTGACCGTACCGCACTGTGTCCAAACCTCAAGTGAGTTATGCCAAAAGAACCGCCTCTCTCTAAGATTTCCATCACCGTAGACGGTTCGTCGATCGGATACCATTAGCCCACCTTTTGGGCAAAAATGTGTAAAACGTGTTTGGACTGGGGTCCGACCCGGTCCGCGGGTCCGACCCGGTCCGCGGGTCCGACCCGGCCCGAGGGGGAGGCCTGGCTCGAGGGTGGCCCAGCGGCCCGCGCTGGGTCCGGCCCGGCGGCCCAGACTGAGGGCGGCCCAGCGGCCCGCGCTGGGTCTGGCACGGATGCCCGGTGGCTTGCAGTTCCACCTAAGCCACGTCCAGGGGGGAAACTGTGCGCCCTTGGCTCCCGAACGGCGGAGCCATTCGGGTGGGAACCCAAACCGCTGCTAGTTAAGATCACGTGGGACCTGCTGGGTCCCGATCCTCCCAGCTGGCAGAGCAGCCAGCCGCTCCGCATCGCCTGCAGCCGGCCCGACGCCGACTGCCTCTGCCCTTCCACCACGGCTTGCCCTGGCCGCGGTTCTGCTCCACTGCGCGGCACGTCAGCGCCGCGCCCCTCTGCCGCGGCCTGCCCTGGCCGCAGATCTCCTCCTCCACGTGGTGTGACGGTGCCACACCCTTCCACCGTGGCCCGGCCTGGCCATGACCCCCTTCTTTTCTACGCGACACGGCGGCGCCGTGCCCTTTCGACGACCCAGTGGCCTTGCACCGCCTGTTTCTTCACAGTTGGCCCATCGCTGACCATCGTTGCTCCGCCATGGTCCGTCGTCCGTAGTCCGCTCCTCTGGATATATTGTTACACCGCCACCGTCGTCATCAAGGGAAGCAAAACGAAGGGGGGGTCGGGCCATGTTTGTTCAGCCCGTGCCCTCCATGTTAGGGTGGTAACAATCATCCTCATAGAGCACAATTAATGACAAAGAATAGAGGGTAAAACTCAATCATAAAATAACCCCTACCTCATTTTCCATTCGTTGATGGTGGATGAAGAGTTTGGGGAAGATGAAGTCGAAGACGATGTCGTCGGCGTTCTTCATGGGTGACGGTTTCGTTCCTCGACTGAAGGTTCTTCATTGGTGGAACAAGTGTCTTTCATCCTTCGGTGACCGTTCTTCATTGGAGTGTTATTCTCCTTCCCAAAGATCCACCAAAATCCCATTCCCAAAAATAATAGAATAAGTTGTCTAATATTTGTTGGCACAACCATACAAATTGTTGTGTTTAATTAATTGAGACAACTCATTTAATTAATGGGGTGGAATTGATTCAAATTCAAAATTAGGTAAGGTGGAGAGTTTACATTAAATGAAGAGAGTTAACAAAAATTAAACAATGGAAAGTTAAAGGTTTCTCCACTTAATTGGGGGGGGGGGGTTCTAAGGGGTTACAATTCCAGGTGGTCCCCACCAAAAAATATCCTCCAAAGGGAGGTTATGTGCAGGTGGGCCCCACCACCATAACCCCTCATGGGAGGTTATGGTGTGGTGGCCCCCACCACTAACCTCCTCTTGGAGGTTTTAACCACCAAGAAATAAAAATAAATCTAACACATTATTTTTATTTAATTAATTTAAAAACCCAAAATCTAACTTCCATTTTCAAACAACTGTCATTGAGGTGAAAGCCTTTTTAAGCAAAAACCTGCACTATGAGTTCAACGGTGCCCTCATATTTAAATTCCAAGAACTTGTTCAAAAGATACAAAATCTCACTCATATGTTTACTGAACGTACCCGAACAAAACTTTAGAAATTGATTTGGGGCACACCGGGTCTCGGAATCAAGCATCGTAAATTTTCGCAGACTCGTATAAATCCCATGTATTTAAAAAAAAATTCCATGGAATTTCTGGGTCTTTACATATGTTTTGATATAAACATAATATTTATAAACATTGTTATACTAACATGTATTTGTAGAAAAGAGTTTTTTTTATATTTAATATGGAAGGTATAAATGCTGTAACTCCAGAAAATCTAAATCCAAGAAGACCACCTTTCTTTTATGATGCTTATTTTTATTATTGGGGAGATATGATGAAATTTTTTTCTCAATACATGAGTTGATAATTTTAGAGACTACAAGATTCCTAATAAAGAAGTCACTTATTTCACACAACATGAAAACAAGAGTATCAGTTATGTTTTTGAGTAAGAAATACTATATTGTGTTCCATGAAAACATGTTTATACAGTTATATATCATAATTTGAATCTTCTAATAGCATATAGAAAAATTTAAAATTCACACACTTTGGGAATTCTAAATTAATTGAGACCAGAAGAGCTATGATTAGAGCTAACTATCAGTCTTTTTATTTCATACATGGAGAGTAAGTTGTAAAGATAAAGCAATGATTCATGATAATTATAAATTTTTTAGTACCACTTGGGGAAAAGGGTCTTGATGATTATATTCTTGTTGAAAAAATTATTGATATCATGCCCAATGAGTGGGAATGAAAAATAATAGATGTTGATGATACGAGAAAGATTAATAATCACACATTCAATGATATTACTGGATATCTCATACAGTATGAGGGAATAAATAATAGAGATTATGGGAAAATGATACGTAAAATAAAGTTGTGGATTTTCTTACTACTTATAAAATTTATATTAACGTTCAAACTCTTAGTTGTCAAATATTTTGAGGAAGAAGAATATTTTTGATCATCATATAGTATTACATATAAACACTCCGAGAATGATTTAGATAACCTTTCCTAAAGAATGAAAAAGATAGTTATAGAGAAATATTTCTAATTATGTTATAATAGTGTTCATAAGAAATATAGTGGAAATAAGGATTCTGAAGTCACTTGCTAGGAATGTAAGAAAGATGGACATATCTAACCAAATTTTCCTACGATCAAAAGGAAATATATAAAATAAATAAATTCAAACAAGAATGCCATGAAGTATTTCAATTATAAAGGGAATAATTTTTTGAAGGCTTCTAACACATGAGGTGCAAGTGGGGGACATTCTTATGATAAATCTTTTTATATTAAATTTTTTGGATAGAGGAACATTTTTCTTTTTGCTAACATACCCATGGTAAATCATTGTATCATGGATAAGTTATGAAAAACTGAATCCATTAAAATATTTCATTAAATTATAGTTATCCTAATGAGAATAATTATATACCTTCTAATGAATAATATTTCGAAGAGAGTGAGTATAACACTTTATTTAGATATGTTGAAGTATCATGCTTTGGTAAACTATTAGAGAATTATAATTGTATGATTTGTAAAAAATTGATAATTCCAAAGATGAAATTGAAATATAAAATTCGAGAATAACTTTTTTGGAAAATTAAATCATAAACCATTATAATGATATTTTATAAAATAATTTTGAAAAGAAAATATTTCAAATGATTTTGAAAATTTTGTTTCTCATAAAAATATTTTACAAGGAAAACATGATTATAAAAAAATAATGATAAGGATAAAAATATAGTAATCAAAATAAAATATGAAATTTATATTTTAAAAAAACTTATGTAAAAGTTTACCAATAGAAAAGAAAATTATTAAAAAAATATATAAATTATTAAAAATCATGTCAATATTTCTGGAATGGGTTTTATAAATAAAAAACCTATTTTTAGTAATAATTAATTTTTCCATAAAGGTGAAGATTTTTTCAAAAAGTGACATAGTGTTGGGAATTAGAATAATAATTATTATTTAAAAAAAACTCAATCCATAATTTTTCAAGTAGCTTATTTTTCAATGAAAATTATATTTAACAAAAAAATCTGACAAAATGTGTTTAGTTACAATTTTTTTTTCTAGCAACACTGGACTCAAGAAGGTTTGGTATCAAAAAATATAACTCTTTTAATTTCAAGAAAACAAATATAGTAGAAAAAAAAATATATGGTACATGGATAGTGGATATTGCAGGAACATGAAAGGAAATAAATATTTCGTCAAGAGGATAACCAATATGAAATGTGGTAATGTAAATTTTGGAGATAATATTGAAGGAGGAATTATCAGAATAGGTAACATTTTTCTTATTGGAAATATTCTTATTTCAAAAGTTTTATTTGTTGTAATATATAAAAACAAAGTTTTAAGAATAATTCAATTCTCTAATGAAGGTTACCTTGCAAAATTTTAGAATAATTAATATTTAGAACGTAGTTTCAAGGATTAATTTATTCTTTTCCATAAATCGACAAGAGAATGTTTAAACTCTAAACCTAGAAACCTTAGGAGATGATACCTACCTTGAAATAATGAAATGGAAGATCAGTCTTGGTTATGTAATCAAACGTTAAGACATGATATCCTTATAAACATATCTACATTGACTAAGAAAGGGATTGTTAATGATATACCAGAACATAATTTTGATACTTCCAAAGTATGGGACCCTTAACAATACAGTAAGAAACATAATAAAAGTTTTAAATCTTTTAAATAAGTCTCAACTTCTGATGTTTTACATTCAGTGCAAATGGAATTATCTAGTTATACAAAAACTTTTATTATCAGTGGAAAATACTATCTATATATCATAGGTAATGATTACACTAGATACACATGGGTTTATTTTCAATCAATGAAATCCAAATCCTTTTTTAATTTTAAATTTTATTTACCCCAAGTTAAAAATTGTAAAGAACATCCTAGATAAATAATTAAATAGATCATGGTTGAGAATTTGTATTTTCTGATTTTCAAACATTTTTTACTAACAGAGGTATTGAAAATAACTTTTAAATAGCTAAAACACCACAAAAATGTTTTAGTTGAAATAAGAAATTGATTTCTTCATGAAATAAATAGAACCATGATGAGTGAATACTATGTTACTAAAAAATTTTGGGGTAAAGTGTTCAGTACTACACGTTATACTATAAATTTATTTTTAATTAGAAATTATAATAATAAAACTCTTTATGAGCTATGTAAAGGAAGAAAACTAAAAGTTTTTGACAAAAATGTTTTTGGCTGTAAAGTATTCATCTAGAACACTAAAGATAATTTACATAAATTTTCACCCAAATATGATGAATGAATAATTTCCTGTTAGTCCACTACTTCTAAGTATTATAGAGTTTTACTAAAATTTATTTTACTATTAACAAAATAAAACATTTTATGTTTGATGAAACTAATCCATTTTTTTATTCAACCTCAACCAAAATCCTCAGATGCTATTTCCAAAACTGATTTCCAACATTTGTTGTAAATTAATTCTTATATGGAAATAACTTAATAATTAATTTCTAAAGTTATTTATCAAGAATATTTTCTACAAATTGTTGAAGAATTGGATTTTTAAAACCCAATTTTTTAGTTTTTTGTTAGTAATCATCCTTATGAAGGTTTCATTGGTTTTTTAGATCAACTTGTTAGAACCATAAGTAACCTAAGAAATGAAACTGAACATTTAGATTTATTATCCCAATTTGAAATGATGAATCTTGGTTATAATTTAGGTTATGGGGTTTGGATAAAGGAAATTAAAGTTTAAATCAATGTGTTTGAGAAGAAAAAGTTTGGTAAATTAGTTGAAAAACCTTTAGAAACATCAATAATTGGAGTAAAATGGGTATAATGGAACAAATGTGATGATAATGGAAGTATTTTCAAAAACTAAGACAAAATTGTTTCTAAGGGATATATTCATCAATAAGGAATATAATATGATGAAAATTATTCTCCATTATCAAGACTTATAGCTATTTGAATACTTATAGCCATAATAGAATTCTATAATTTGAATATTTTAAAAATGGATGTGAAGTGTGATTTTCTTAATGGATATGTTTAGGTTGAAATTTATGTGGAACACAAATCTATTTTTGAAAATAAAAAACTCCATGAATATGTTTATAAACTTTATGAATCTTTATATGGGATTAAATAATCCCCTACAGCTTGGTATGATAGATTTACTATATTCTTGTTACAAAAAATATTTGTTAATGAAGCTATAGATCCAACTATTTTTATAAAATAAGTTAATAAAAATATTATTATTGTAAAATTTTATGTTGAGGACATTATATTTGGGTCAAACAAAAAATCTTTGATATATTATTTTGCAGATCTTATGACCTTTGATTTTGAAATGAGTATAATGGGTGAGTTAACATAATTTATTTGTAAAAAAATATCACAAAATCCAGAAGGAAATTTTATATATCTATATAAGTATATAAAATATATTCGTAAGAAATTTGGATAAAAAAATTATGAAAGTATTAGTACTCCAATTGATACCTCTAATACATTATAGTTTTATGAGGTTGAAAAACCAGTTGATCAGAATACTATTAGAGGTATGGTAGAATGTTTAATTTTATTAACTAGTAGTCATAAATATTTAATGATTTTATCATTATTAAGTGAAGGATATAGTGAAATTCCATAAGAATACTGTATAAAAGATATCAAATTATTATTTGAATCTAATAGGAACTATGGATTTATTACTTTTCTATTATTTTGGAAATGTTTTAAATTAAAATATTTTTTTGATGGCGACTTCATTGGATGTATAATGGATAGAAATATTACATCTAGAACTTTTCATTTCATAGGAGACTCTATACTTTATTTCTCTTTTATGAAGAAAAAATCATTATAACTTTCCACTTCTAAATCTAAATATCTAGCACCTAGAAGTTTTTGTGCTCAAGTGTTGTTGATGCAACACACAACCACTAGCTATGGCATGAGTTTTACTAAAAATCAAATAATTTGTGACAAAAAAAGTTCCATTTTTTACATAAAAACCTAGAACATCACTTATGTTATAAGAAAATATATATAAGACACCATTTACATTGGTATTATACACTTAGTAGAGATATAATTTTATAATTAATCATAATTCAAGAACAACTTGCTGATATTTTTACAAAACACATTTATTTTAGTATATTTTAATATATTAAACTGAATCTAGGAATGATCAATGTTAATTTATCATTAATATCTAATTCTTATTATCCAACAACTTACATTAAAATACTCTATTTAACAAAGGGAGTACAAATGTTTTAGGTTTTTCAAAAAAATTATTTTTTCTTTAAAACAATTAGTTTTTAAAATTTTTAGTTTTTCTAAAATTATTATTGTAATGACATTTTCAGACTCAAACATTTATATTAAATTTTTGATTCAAAATTCTAAATTTTTTCCCAAGATAAGAAATTTTTATTATGTTTAAAGACTTAGAGTTTATTCAAAAACATTCAGAATAAAAAATTTGTAACAAATTTTTGTAATTACAAAAACTACTATACTCAATTTTTCAAAGTATATTTTATAAATTTTTCTATAAATACTATCATAATATGTTAAAAACTCTCATAATTAGTTTATTTTTAAAAAACCATATAGAAAAGGATAATCATATTGATGAAAACTTTCTACTCCAAAAGGTACTCTTTTATTATTTTATTTTTTTTCACTATTTCATTAATTTAATTAGAAATTTTTTCTATTATTATACTTTTAGTTTTAAAAGAAACTTGGTTTTTATTCTCACTCTAATAAATGTTTATAAAACATTTAGAGTTAAAATATACTTTTAAAACATTCGTTGAATTAATCTATCTCATCAGATCAGAAGTGTATTTATATCAACCATTGGTTTTATTATATACAGTAAATTTTCACCCCATCTCCTTTATAAGGGTGGTTCACCCCATGTGCCACATCAATTCTTTAAATATTTCATGTCTATACTTCCTTACCCTTCAAATTCTACATTTCTATAATCATTTCTTTATTCTGATCTCCTATTTTAGAATCAAGTTCTGATATAAACCATGGAAGAATATTCTATATGGTTTGTCTTTAGGGAAAGGACTATTTAAATAACATGGTTAGATCAATATGATTCCACACTAAAAATGGTGACTTCATTTCAAGGTTGGATTATAGTCTATGTATAAAATCCTGATAAGTATTTTGATCTTTATTATCCAGAGGTAGTTTTTAAATTCTACACCGCTATTAAATTTATGAAATAAGAAGGTAAGGATAAGGAATCCTTTACTATGTATGGTAACATATACAAACTTTCTTACAAAATAGTTTCAGACATATATGGGTTTTCATCATAAGGAGAAGTTTATTTAAATACCCATTAATTCATAAACATTATTGGAACTTTTCAAAATAATAAAACTAAGGATTCATTGTTTTATGAATATGAAAATATTAGAAAATTATCACAATTGAGTTTGGATAACTAATATGTTTCATTGTGGTGCATGTTTTTAGGATTCCGAGAAAAGGTGAATGAGATTCTTTGAATGTTTCAGATGTGTTTGTGCTTGAATTTTTAGAAAATATGAGTAAGATTGATCTCATAATTTTCATTTCCATTATGGTGAGAAACATAAAATATTTTTTTATCATGTAAAATATAATTATGGTCTTAGTTTTTATAAGACATATGGTAGTTATATGAATGTAGTTATTCAATGTGGAGAACAAATCATATCCGACAAGGGATAAAATTTCATTTAGTACTGATTCTATGATGTATAGAATGAATTTAGTCTTTAATTCTCATTAAAAGAAGTATATGGAAAATTTTTATGGTTTTTCATTGGAGTCACAAGCATCAATTAAGTATGAGTAAGATAAAAAACAAGAGAAACATAGATACATCTCCTCCAATTAAGCAAAAAAAGTAAAAGAATATTATTGATGATGTTTTTGAAAAAATGATAAAACATTATGTTAAGAAAATATAGGGGATCAAAAATTCAGAATTGAACATATTGATGAAATATCTTTGAATATTCGGGCAGTAGCGAAGTTTTAATAACAAGATAAAAAAAAGTATTTAAGGAGGTTGTAAGAAACATATATTTTGGGAAGTCATATTTATGGTGTTGAAATAGATTATGAAAATCATATCATTCAAACATCTCATACTAGTCAGAAAAATATAGAAGTAGGATTTATTTTAGAAGAAACATATTTCATCCTAGTTTTTACATCATTTGGGGCTAATAAAGGGAAGTAAAAAAAGTCATTGTTGAATAATCAATCCCAAATGATTTATAGGAACAATGGGTACTAGGGTCAGTTAGAAAAGGAGATCTACAAAAGGAAGATACAATTGAAGAATATATTAACAAGGTAGTCAATGATAAAGTTTATGGAAAATTATAAGAATCTGGAGAATAAAAAAATAAGAAGAATACAAGTATAATGCAGATGAAATGTATGAAAATGTAGAAGAATAAGATGATGAGGATTATAAAGAAATGGAATATGGTGATGATGAACAAACTGAACCAGAGAAGGAGCCATCATAATACTCATCCTCATAATATATACCTTCTAAGAGCATCATGGATAAAGAACTTTGATATTCATAAGAGGATTAATCAACATTAGAAAAAAATTACATTCACTGTAATAGAAATAAAAAAGAATACAACCACTAAAAGAAAAACATAGATGAAAAAGAAAAGTCTGATAAATTTTTAGAAATTATTGAAATGTTATATTAGAAGAACGTCTCTAATAAATATAAGAAAAATTTATAGAATCATACAATAGAACTAGTAGGACAAAACCACCTCATTCTAAGCCCAATATTTCTGATTTCGAATTGACAATTTCTCATAACAGTTTTTACTTAATTTTTTCTAGAATTGAAGAGATTGATAGATCTAATTCCATATTTACTCAGCATTGAATTAAGGTTCATGCATATTTAGGAAGCCATGAATGAAAAATAAGATTCAATAAATGTTTTTACTAAAATAGTTATATTAATTGAGGCCATTTTGAATGTTTTTCATGAAACTTTTATCACTAAAAAATCCTATTACAATAAGATGATGAAATGGTCGAATTAGATTTTCATTGATATTAGGGAACATGGTGAATAGGTTAAGGAAGTTAAAATAATTTCATTAGAATTATCTAGTTCTTTAAACTAGTTATCATCATACATGGATGATAGAGTTAAGATCAATAGATTACTTCAATTTTCAAACATTAATATTACATATCTTTTGAATAATACTTGAAACATTATACAAACATAGAACCAATGTTTATACTAGTTTAGTGCCTCTGGAAACATGGAAACATGAACACTAGTACATAAGTGATTTAAATTATCTTCAACTAGGTTCTTATTGACTAGAATACTTCTTAGACACATCAAACATAATACGATGGAAAAATAAAAAGGGGTGATATTATATGCTCAGTATGGGTAAAAAAAATTCATATAAGCATAAATGTGGCCATATAGGTATAAAAACGTGAATATAAAAATATATGATCATACTATACATATCAAAGATCATAAAAAGGAATCATGTCATGGGTATTGGTAGTTCATAATATAAGAATCATAAAGAAATATACAACCTAACCATGAAAGCATAATATTGGAATAAAATATTGAATTGTGGCGGAAACATAATAGTATAATATTATTTCCATAGTAGTCAAGGAATCACTGCTATGACAATCATGGTAATATGGGATCACTCATTATACCATATTATTAGTCATGGTTTTATCACATCAGAATATTAGCAATCAATGTTTACTCCTAATAAATTATTAGACTATCTCATAAGATAAAAATATTTAGCCAATTCTATGGAGGTAGATATTGGTCCCACCCATCTCATAATGAAATCATACATACATGATCCACAAAATCATAAAAAATCATATCTTAACCCATTAAATCAAATGGGTATCATAAATATATAAACATATAATAAAATTTGAAAAAATATTCATGTTTCAAAATAATTTCCTCAAAATAATAACCCCTTAAAATGAAATAGATTTCAGAAACATATAACCCATGAAAGATAAATAGATTTCATAAAAATATAACTTGAGAAAGAGAGTATAGTTTAATAAAGATCATGACATTAAGCATAACACATTCTGGGAAATAATACGAATTGGACCCTTAGATCCTTTCATTTAGAGGCATGATTTAGATCAATGAATGTCATATTAGATGGAAAATTATTTTTAAATATATTTCAATAACATTTCAAGAGGAAAAGGACCTTTATTCTTAGAAAAAGTCTATTTATTACATAAAACCATTTGATAGTAATTTTTATTGAAAATACATTAAAAAATTATATAGAATAATTTAATTCATTTTGAAAACATTTTCCCTCGAAAACCTATTAAATAAGCATGAAAAAAATTGATAAACATTTTCCTCAAAAACTTATAAAATAAGATTCAAAACATTTTAAAAACCTTATTCATTTAAAACATTTTGAACACATAAAATTAAATATTTAAAATGTTTTCAATACTTTTTTACTTGAAAAAATATGAAAGAAACATCAAAATGTTTTGAAAAACATTTATTATAAAATATATTTAAAAACACATTATTAAAAGTTATCATTTTAAACATGATAATTAGGCTTCATATAAATAATGGATAGTAAATATGTACATGTTATATGAGGTAAAAAAGAATATTCCTTTTGGATCATAAAAAGGGTAGGACATTCATTATTCAGATACTATCAAGAAGATTCTCTTGAAAACATTAGTAAAATAAATAATGGGAAAAAATTTCTTTTAATGATTATAGGATAATATTATAATATTCTTTGGAACCCTTTTTAGTAAACATGTGTTTGATTGAACACAAACTTCTGACTAAAGAGAGGGTAAAGTTGGGCTTTATTAAAAACACCTTATTAAATATATTTTTACCAAATAGTAGACTAATGGTCCCAATACATGTATATATCATTATATAATATATTATAAGTATACTCATGATAATTCTTGAGATATGGATCATAATATTTAATCAAAGGATGAAAAATCATTAACAATATCGAAAAATGATGAGATTGTTTCAATAAAATCTTACTACTTGGTAACATGGGATCACACACTCCAGGTAAGAATAGGAAAATTATAAGTATCATAAAATATCATTAAAATAGTTTTATTCAAGATATATCTTTTAAAATGGAATTATATACACCTTGAAAAATAATTTAGGTGCATTAGAAAACATGAGTCTCAAAGAAGGAAATTTGACACAAAACTATCTTCCTGATTTTGTATCTTTTGAAACATAAACCCCATGAAAGCAAGATAATAAAATTGATATGTAAATACACATAAATTTATGTATAAGATATATTTAATATATTAATTTTCAGTATATAAACCACCCAAAATAATTGAATGGTGAATAAGGCATGTAAGTCATGTAAATAAAAGCGAGATGAAATTTTACTTAACTTGTATCTTGACTATCATCGTAATCGTTCAAGACAAATGATAATAAATATAAATTTATTATAAATATTTTATTGAACCATATTATTATATATAATACCATATGTGGTTTTATTATGTCCTTATATCACCCTCTTGTTAATAATCTTATGTTATTGTTTCACTTCAGGTAATATCCTCTCTGATCTTTGCGGTGTCTTAATTTGTAATATCATCAGTCCTTATAATTATATATTGATTTTAGAATGTAAAAAATGATAAAAATATAATTTATATTCATTATATTTGTAATATAGTAATCTAAATAATATAAATTTATGAAATATAATACACCGTTCATGGAGACGGTATGTCATACTTAGACATGAATGCTGTTTACATTTTTATTGTTGTATTGAAAGAAATTAATAAAATTAAATATATGTATATATGTACCTAATATCATAAAATATGAATTATAATTTTATATATATCATATATGTTCACTAAAACCATCATTAATACATTTTATGTAGCGTGTGAACGAATCACATCGCTTTGAGTGGGTAGTAGTCCACACAACCTCCAATGAAATTATCATATTTACACTAAATAGAAATTCCAAATATTTATGTTGTAAAAGGAATGAAAAATATTAAATACATAAAAAATATTATATATCACACATATGAATAACTTTTGCACCACAATTTCCACCGTGAGAGGCTATAAATGAAAAATGAACAATCATCATTTAGTGAGGCGGTTGTTCACCGTACACGTAAATAGTATGTTTGTTACACATTAGATGGAAATGTGTGTATGTTTAGGTTTAAACATTAAAATAAAAAACCTAGTATATTTTACATTATGGTTTTTTATACAATCAAGGAATATATAGAGTGTATGGGTGGAAGAATAAAATAAAATAAAGGATCTAGAGAGAAGACGTTACCTCTTAATTGAGTATCTCCCTTTGGGTTGTGACAGAAAGATTCCATGGATTATTTTATGCCTATGTAAGGATTATATGAGTAAGGTATGGATGTTGGAAGATTATTTGAGAAGAGTTTAGGTAATATAAGGGGATTGAGAGGTGTGAGAAAGTAGGAGGAGAGGATGACTCTTTATAGTGGAGGATGAGAGGCACTCTTGTAATTATTTGAAGAGAGAATTCCACCCAAGTTTTTCATGTTGAAAGTGGATCAAATACTGGACCAAGTTATATCCAATGGATTATAGGGTCGAAATATGTCCATCCAATGGCTCTTGTAAAATTTTCTAGGTTGTTTTGAGTCCTAAATTTATGGTTTAGTCCCCCGTTAAGCATAATTTTACCTTAAATGATGCAAATAATTTTAATTACATTCAATAGTGTTTTGGAAAAAATTATTTTGAAATAACTAGAAATTATAAATTATAATTATTCAAAATATTTAATCCTTTTCTCAAAATTTAAATCACAATAGTGGTAGAAATTAATTTAAATTTAATCCTGCTGACGAGACAACACATTGAGTTTTAAAAGTGAAAATGATAAAAAGTTTTCTAATGTTTTTATATCAAATATCAATGTGAAATTGGTTCCAATGACCTAAATTGGAATAATTAAAAAAAAATATAATTAAACTTTTAAGACAACTTAAAATTTAATTTAAATATATAAAAAAATTAGATGAAAAAGTTGTTTTGAACTAAAATTCAGTACTTTTCACTATTAATTATAAAAAACTTCATATAAATATAACAAAAAATAAATTAACATAATTATTATGTTCTGATTTCAAATATAAATTTTATTTTGACATATTAAATCAATAAAATTTACAAAAATAGGATTTAAAATCCATTCTCCATTAAATGTCTATAAAAAGGATTAAACAAAAATATTGGGGTTTAAACATAAAATTGGTATTGTTCTTATCTTATGTCAATCTAATCAATTTGAAGAATATAAAAATTATTTTATAGAATATATAACATATAAATTAAATAAATATCACTATAAAAATTTAATTAATTAAATTTATTACGGTAAAACAACTTTGTGACCATAAAAATAAAAATATTCCCATTTATATTCAACCGATTTTAATATTTATTTCTAATTAATTGGTAATATATGAATTCATATTATATTTGATTCAACCATATATTATCATAAATTAGTTAATACTATTTATAACCTCTAATTTAACATCTAGGTAATATCTTATTATATCAAGTAATAACATTTTAATGATATTTTATTTTTTGTTAAAATTTGGCCTTGAGTGTTACATAAGCCATCAAGGAAAGTCATTGATTCATTTAATGCAAGATATCCTCATTATTCTATATTGATAAATAAAATGTTTAATTTCCTTGTTGTGCATTATTAACTTGGTGTTGCGTGTAATGCAAGTTAAGAATAGTGATTTAATAGGAAATAAATTATCTTCATTGTTGCGTCAAATGAAAAATTCCAAAAAAGATAGATTAATTCAAAAACAATTATTCAAAAAATATTGGGGAGTTACATTATACACCCCATAAAATGAATTTCCCCATAAAAATTCATCTTTTTTATCTAAGGATTAATACATTAATGCTTCATTAATAGAAACCCACACCAATAAAATGGATACCAAATGTTCCCTTAAAAAGGGAACATTTGAACCATAACTGTTACCCAAAGTAACATATAAGTACATTTCCACATAAGGGAATATAGATTGGAGTGGTGATTGGACATGGAGGAAAAGTTTAAGTATTCATAGGGAGTGATTGAGATTATCAATCACAAACAAGTGAGTTATAAAAGAAAAGTTGATGGACTCAAAGTCATAAATTTATTATGATCTCAAAGGCCATCAATTAAACAAAATTATAGTATTAAGACAAAAAATATACTCTTGATCATTATCATAATGTTGAGTAATTATTTTATTGACCTAGAATATAAGTAAATATACTTAATTGAGATATTTCTATAAAACTGTTTCATTATTTAGTTGTGCATTTTTCTATTTATAATTCATCCATTACTTCAAGAAATGGATGTATAGAAATTCACTTTGATGGATGATGTGCTAAAATAAAATTTCAATAGATATTATGGCCCAAAAAATAATGAAACTTTTTAATGGAGTAGATTAATCAATAAGGGGGTGAATTGAGTATCTATAAAAATTTCTATTAAAAAATTAGTTCTTTGAAAACATCCCCCTGTTATAAAGAATACAACCCAGTTAATCAAGGTAATACAGTTATAATAGTTTGACTATTCAAATAACTTCTCAGAAGATTGCTTAATTATTAGTAATATCAATTTTATTTATTGATATAACTTTTGAAGCTATTCTAATAAGGAAAATCTGTTATAACATCTATCCAAGACTAACTATGAATGTAAAATCTATTCTTTTATGAAATATACAGTAAAGCATAGAAAAAATAAATTAAAAGACACAGTGGATAAAATAAGTTGTTCAGTCTCAAGATGAGACCTAATCCACTCCACCTAATGTTCACCTACCTCTAATAATTTTATATTAATAAACTTGGTCCACACCCTTGATCGGGGTAAACAATAGTGCACAGGACTGTCCAGGTCACACGACCACTTACACTATTCTCTATGGGTATAAACTACCTATTCACAGAATGACCTCTTACACACTTATCTATGGGAGTAAACAGATGTAAGAAGTGATGAGAAGAAATATATCTTGTATCCTTCAGTTTAATATAGGAGATAATGTGTTCTTTTAATATAGACAGACACACTGATCGAAAGCTAAAAACAGTACAAAAGGGAGAAACGATGATGAGAAAGGGTTAAAAGTGCTCTGAGTGTTATTCTATGTAGCTCTAGACTTGTAGGATGAATAAGATGAAAGTATCAAGTCCTATTGAAAAAATGGAGTATCGCAAGTCATGTTATTTGGTTTCTAGTTAGATCTAGATTGTGTTGTTCTTGGAGTTGATACTTTGAAGATGATTTTTTTCTCTGATCTAATGTTGTCCAGCCTTTTTGGGATCGAGAGTGATTCATGTGTTTTTTAGTCATTTCTTGTTGCATGTACCAGTTCTCATTTCAAAACACTCTATCTTTTTATTATACGTCTGCATATTTTGCAGCCCAACTTATCTTCCTTTTTAATTGCGGGTGCACACGTTAGAACCGAAAAGATGCATGTATTCTTCACCTTGTACCTCGTACTATTAGGTGATATGTCTATAAAAAAACATTAATTATTTTAGTTCCCTTAAATGACTCAAATATCACCGTTAGAACTTAAATTGAAAAATAAAAAACTAATTTGGGAATGGTGTCATAGTCTGTCTTGAAACGTTATCACATGGAAAAGGTGTCACCATAAAATGGTTTCTTCTTCCTTGATTTTGAGCGTTGAGATAACCGTGATGCTACATTTTCATTTATATCAGGAACCGGTAGCACAAATGGGATGTTAGGATAATGGTGTATGGTCCTTTTCCAAACATGGAATAGTGTCTTAGTAATGGTAGCAAGGAACCAGCATCACAGACTTCATGAGATCTGAAACTGGTTATGGTGTTTGGTTATGGTGTCTGGGTCACAGTGTCTAGGTCACAGTGTTTGGGTCATGGTGTCTAGGTCACGATTTATTGGTCATGGTGTCTGGGTCATGGTTTCTTAGACTTCTCCAAATATATGTAAACAGTATTTAGTAGTAATATTCATAGAATGTATTAGAATTAATAATTCATATGAGAAATCATTATAGAAAAAAAATTAAATATATTTTCCAATAATCAAAACCTGATTTATAGGAATTAAGATCTTGTGAATGTTTGTTTAAAGCATAGGGAAACCAACCATCTCTACATATGATTTGAGATAGATTAATAGGATTAACATGATTTGTTATTATTAAGAGATTATTAAAACATGAGGAGTCTAACTATCTCCCCCTTTTTGATGATCACAAATCATATGAATTATATTTCGGTGCATAGTGTGCTTTCTCCCCCTTAGTGTGTGTTTCTCACCCTTTTGGGATTATCAAAAAGGGTATTGGAAAAATAAAAGAGGTAATTTTAATAGGATAATAGACAACAACAAGTCACAATTCATGGGTTACAAAGAGATTTTTCATTAAAATAAGTTGGAAAAAGTAAAAAAAATCCCTTTCTAGATATAGTTTTCACTTTTCTTCAGCAATATCTGTCTTCTGTTTTCCCTTGGTAGTAATATTAGAAGGAGCCACAGGAGAAAAAGTAGAGGTTGAAGAAGGGAGTGAGCCAAATGCCAGAGAAGGAAGAGGGAGCACTTCAAAAACAGAAGGTTCCAAAGTAGTTTTAGTGGAAGACACATGAAAGGTTGGTCAAGTATAACAGGCTTGATCTGGCTCAGATCCTGAGTTACAGATATTGAGGTAGAAACAAAGGCAGTGGATGGGGAAAGAGTTAACCCAGGCCGAAAAGGTGGAGCTGTAGGAGCCACAATATCATTTCTTTGCACATTAAGATATGGTTTCAACAATTTAATAAAGTTAGTAATGATCTCACCACCATACTGCTTGGATTTCCCGAAAACATATTTGTTCTCCCTAAAATTTTCCAATAGTGGAGTGAAATCTTTGAGCTTTTTAACTTGAGTCTTGAAGGATTGAGTGAAATGAGGTATTTTTAGATTCTCTATAAGATATTTGAAATGGTTGGTTATATCATTCTTAGAGAAGATCATATTAAAGTAGAAATCCAATTTCTTAGTAATTTCTTCCTGAGAATCATTTTCAATAATTGAATGAATCCTCACTAAATCAAGAACTCTGTCACTATTCTTGACAACCATAGATAAATCCTCTTTGTCATGACCACTTTACATTGTTTTAAGTTACTCCTTAAAAACAGTTCTAAGGATAGCACTATAAAAATATTTAGATGACTGTCTAGAAGCATTATAGGTGGTAACAGTTGATGTGAGGGACTTGAGCTGATTGAGAACTTTCTTTAGTCATCCCTTTTACTCATCAGTCATTTTTTTGAGACAAAAAACAAGCTCACACAACTCATGGACTATCTGGATGTTTCTTTCACCCACATTTTCAAATATTGAAGTTATGTTTGGTTGAATCATAGAGGAAACTTTCTATTGAATATAACCACTAACATCCTCAACAGAATGAGCAATAAGATATTGTCCTAATTGCAACACTTTTTACATATCATCAACCATATCTCTGATAGAATTCACCTAATCACTCAACTACTTGTTCTCAATTTTAACCTCTTGTATTTCATGAATCATTTTTAGTTGAACCTACCATATGATTTTTTGTAACAGAAAAGAAATATCTCTTTCACTAAGATTTGTTACAGGAGAAGGTTGTGTATTCATGATCTATTCAAATACAACTAATAAAGTAGCTCCAAAGGCTTTCAAATCACTATGATTCACATAAGCCAAAGGTTCTTGAGATGGTTCAGAAACAGGATCTGAGATAGGCTTAGGTTCCTTTTGAGAGATTAATTCTAAATCAGAAAATGGTTTCAATTGAAATTTAGTAGATATGTCTATTCCTATAACCGAGGCTTCATAGGAATTATCCACACCAAAGTACCATAGAAAATTATACCTGGTATCTAGAGTGCTTTGATCAAAAGGATTAAGAACTTTAATAATTTCTAAACTGTGGTGATACTCCCCCTCAAAAGGTGCATCTTTCACATGACTAAGAGATTCAATTTGATGATATGTTTCTAAAATTTCATCTCAAATATCCTCACCCATTTCTTTTCTATCCAACTAGAAGGCTTGTTCCATTCTTTCCTCAGTAGATAAGATAGGTTTAGTATTATCATGTTCCTCTAAATGTTCAACAATAACAGCCTCTTCCTCAATAATAATTTCATATTCTAGATTCTCATTAGGAACAACATTTTCTTTTACACTAACTCATGATTCTTTTCCATAAGGAAATTATTCTTCTAAATCATAATTTTCATCAGTAAGATGTACTTCCTTATCAACTATATTTTGTGGAATATGTGGACTACTATATTACTTATCCAAGAAAGTTTCTTCCATAGGTGCATCAACTTCCTCTTATTCTTCTTCAATATAATATTTAAAAATTTCATCGGGTTCTAAACCAGAATTATAAATGTTCTTAGGTATTGAAGGATTATCAACTAGATTAAACTTTTCATATATCCTTTGATTATCCTCCACCCAAGACTTTTTCCACGGATTCCAACTTATTTTCATCCTTTTGAATATAACCTTTGAGATATAGAAATCATGTTTTTTGATAACTTCCTCATTCGGTCAAACCATTCCTTTATCATAAAACATTTTAGAGATCACCCTTGAATAGATTAAGGAGGTATACTTTAAAGTTGTCTTAATCAACTCACACATGTGAAGTATAATGTACTTACACAGATTGATCTTGTGTCCATTTTTCATAAGATGTATCAAGAATAAATCTTGATACTTAAGGGTATAAAAATCACCTTTCCTTTAACTACTCATATTTATAATGAACTTAAATAGAAACCTCGATTCACCATCCAACTTAGAAAAAATTTCTCTTATCTTCTTCTTATGGAAAGTAATGTTTCCCAAGGCCTCTTCTAAGATAAAAATGTTACATCGAGGATGTGGACCTCTATAGTAGTCCTCAAAGAATCATTCATGAGGTATCCCTAGGCAGGTATCCCATAACCTTGAAGAAATTTTATATCTATGTCCATTAATCCAGCTTCTTACAACAAAACCATCTTTTATATCAAATGAGAACCGGACAAACTGATAAACATGAGAAAAACATTTTGGATAAATTGGCCTTTCCTCTTTTGTGAACCAGTTCAGCCATCCCTATTCTTCTAGTACATTCAAAACTAAGGACTTAATTTTAATCAACCACTTAGGATATAATTCCTTTTCAAGAACTACAATTCAATCAATAAGATTTGGGTTTAGTGGTCCTTCAGGCACTACCTTCAGTGTTATTTTTACTTTTTTTCTGAGATCTGTGCTTCTTTGGAGTTGAGGAAGATGGGTGCTTCATCCTGGGAATTCAATGAGAGTTCAAGAGAGAGATATAAAGGACTAGAATAGGTCTTACTATTTAAAAGAGAGGGGTTTTAGTTTTGAGAGAAGAGAGCTCGAGTGAAAAAAATAATGAAAGACCTTTGGGTTTTATCATTTAGGGATTTCAAGTGTCACAAATTCAAAATCATAGGATGAATATAATAAAATAATCAATAGAGTGATACAAGTAATAATATAAAAAATAAAACAAAAAAGTTTCATTCCCATGAGACCTGAATAGGTTGTCACAGTGAGACTGGAACAAGTTATCATGGTATCATCTATACGATGTGCCTCTACACAATGTGACCGTATTATTTGAGATAGTAAGTGAAAGAAAGTAACTAAGAGACAATAACTGTGAGACTATAAAAATGAAATATTGAATTCAAGATAGTAATCTATTGAACTATGTTAGTGAGAAATTAGTTATAAGATAGTGAACTGTGAAATCATAAATAAGGAAAATGTAAGTTGTGAAATAGTAAGTTGTGAAATAGTACACATTCTACTTGAGATTTATAATTCCTAATTCATGTATGTTGTAATATATCCTTTCAAAATTTAATGGTTTAGTGAATATATCAGGAAGATGATATTCATTTCTAATGAATTCCAAGGTGATATCTCATTTTTATAATGGTCTCTCAAAAAGTGATGTCTTACATTAATATGTTTTGTCTTGGAATGTGAAACAAATTTTTTTGAAATATTAATATCACTTGTATTGTCACAATTTATAGGTACATGCCTTAATTGATATCCATAATCTAGTAATGTGTGTTTCATCCATAGAATTTGTGCAAAACAACTACCAGCATCTATGTATTCATATTCAACAGTAGATAATGCAACAAATATTTTTTCTTACTACACAATGTTACTAGAGACTTTCATAAAAGGAGACATGTTCCAGAGGTTCTTCTTCTATCTAGTGTAAAAACACCAAAATCAGCATCATAATAAATAACTAACAGAAATGAATTTCCTCTATGATATAACAGTCCTAGATTGGGTGTATGTTTGAGGTATTTGAAAATTCTTTTAAAAGCATTTAAATGAGATTACTTAGGATTTTCTTGAAAATGAGCACACATACATACACTAAATATAATATCAGGCCATCTAGCAGTTTTATAGAGTAAGCTTCCAATCATTCCATTTTAAGTGGTCTGATCAACATATTTTCCATCTTCATCAAGATCTTACTTACAAGTAGTACTCATTGGAGTGTCACTACTTTTAGTGCTATCCAATCCAAAATGTTTTGGAATATCTTTAGTATATTTTCTTTGATTAAAAATAATACCATCTTTATTTTGAAATATTTTAAATCCATGAAAGAATTTTAGTTCACCCATTAAACTCATTTTAAATCCATTTTTCATCATTTTAGAAAACTCAATACATACAGAATTTTTTGAAGATCCAAAAATAATATCAACTATATAAATTTTATATACTAAAACATCATTGGAAATTCGTTTTATAAAAATATTAGGATGAAAAATACCTTTTGTAAAAACTATATAAATAAGAAAAGTACTTAATATATCATACCAATATCTTGGAGCTTGTTTTAAACCATACAAAGCTTTTGATAATTGGAAAACATGATTTGGAAAGTGAGGATTTTTGAAACCAAGGTGTTGTTCAACAAAGACATCCTCAGCTATATATCCATTTAGGAATTCACTTTTGACATCTATTTGATATAGTTTGAAATTAATATGGGCAGCATAAGCAAACAAGATTTTGATGGCATCATGTATAGGTACTAGTGTAAATATCTCCTCATAGTCAATTCCTTATTCTTGACTATATCCTTGTGCAACCAATCTAGACTTGTTTCTATCTAAGTTATCAGGCTCATAAACTTTATTTATAAACACCCACATTATTCCTATGGTCAATCTGTCTTTGGGTTTGTCAAAAAGTTTCCAAACATTGTTTCTTTCAAACTGATTATGTTCTTATTACATAGCCATCACCCAAAATCCATCATTGATAGCATCATTAATGGTTTAAGGTTAAAGTTCTGAAAAAAATACTTGATGTTCAACCTGATTTCTAAGATCTAGTTTGAGTTCCTTTATTTTAATCTCTTACAAAAGCATCAAAATGATGGTTCTTAAAGGTTCTAACAGATCTAGAAAATTAGGGGTTAGTTTTTTCAGGTTCTTCAACAGGTTAGGGTTCATTATAACTTAAATCTAGATAATTTCAAGAACAAGAAGTTTTCTACAGATTAATTTATAGGATAGTTAGAGGATTTGACATTGATGTCCATATTTGACATATCATCCTCAATATTCTCTAGAGAGGTCTTAGGATCATGTGGATATGTCTCATCAAACATGACATGGATAAATTCCTCCACACATTTAATTCTTTTTTTAAACACTCTATAGGATTTACTAGAGATTGTGTATCCTAGAAAGATTCCTTCATCACTCTTGGATGAAAACTTGTCAAGATTATCCTTATTGTTAAGGATATAGACATTTCAATATAAGACTATAATGTAGCTTACATTGGGTGTTCTATTGGTCCATAACTCATATAAAGTTCTTTTAAGAATAGGTCTAATCAATCCTCTATTAATAATATAGAATTTTGTATTTATAGCTTTAGACCAAAATTAAATAGGTATGTTATATTCACTAAGCACGGTTCTTTAAATTTCTTTCAAGGTCTTATTTCATCTCTCTACAACTCCATTTATTTGAGGTGCTCTAGGGGTAGAAAAATTATGATTATAGCCATTTTTTGATCAAAAGGATTAAAAACCTTGATTTTGAAACATACTACCATGATAACTTCTTAGATATTTAATTCTAAGTCCATTGAGGTTTTCTATAGTTTTATCATATTTGGTGAAATGAGAGTAGACTTCAATTTTGTGAGACAAAAAGAAGGTCCAAGTTTATCTAGAAAATTAATCTACAAGAACATAAACATAATGCTTCCAATTTAAGCTAGAAACTCTAGATGGTCCCCAAAAATCCATGTGAACCAACTCGAGAGGTTTATAAGTCGAAACTTCTTTCATTAGATTGATGAAAATTTTGTGTTGCTTTCCCTTCTGATAAGGATTACACACATTATCATTTATAAACTCTAGTCTGGGTAGATATTAGTCTATAACTTTTATAGTTAGCTTTCTAAGAGATTGAATATTATAGTGTCTTAGTCTTCTATGCCAAAGACAAGAATCTTTGTGAAATACATATAAACATGTTTCACTTTGAGAAACTAAAGAATATAAGTTAATAGAATATTAATTTTCATTTCTTAATGTAGAAAATAATAATTTATTTATAGAATTTATAACATTGCAAGCATTATTTTCAAATTTAACATGAAATCCATCATCACATAGTTGTGAAATTCTAAGCATATTATATTTTAGTCCATCAACAAAAATTAATTTAGAAATTAAAACTTAGTTAGAGTTACCAATTTTTCTAAGTCTAATGATTTTTTCTTTACGATTGTCACCAAAACTAACATGACCACCATCAATATTTATTAGGTTCTTGAAAAATTAATAGTCTCATATCATATGTCTTCAACACCCACTGTCCAAGTACTATAGAATTTTATAGGAGATATTTATACAATTTTCATACAAAATAGTTAAATACAAAAAGAAATTGGTAGCCATATTTTTTTTTGGCCCAGTGATATTAGTAACTAGTGATTTCAGAACCCATATCTACCTCATTGGTTTCTTATAAGAATTATATAAAGTATTTGAGAAATAAACTCAATTTGGTACAAAAAAATATGAAATAGTAGAGAGTGTATCATAATTTGAACTAGAGGGATGTTTTCCTGAACTAGGAGTAAAAATATATGTTTTAGATTTAGAAATTTTTTTTTTAAAAAAATTATTTTACCAGGTTGATAGCCAATACCAGGAGTGTATTTAGGAGAAATATGTTTACCTAGAATTTTTACCAAGGTATCTTTACCATTTAGTAAAAATTTTAAGGTCATTTTTCAATTTCTCATTATATATATTTTATTCATTATTTTCATTGAGTAATTGAACATTTTTATATCTTTATACATCAAGTTTAGATTTAAAAGTTGAGGTAAGAGCATACTATTTCATTAAAGAATTGTATTTATCTTTATGTTCATTACACCTCTCTTAAAAAATATTTAAACACTCAAACATTTCTTCTTTAGAAATATTTTTAGAATCAATTTCATCTCCAGAATAATAAGAATTTTTCATAGGATATTCCAAGGTTACCTCAGATGTGTTTGTCATGAGACACATATTGGTTTTATTAGCCTGTTCATCATGTGAAAACTCTAAGTCACTTGAACTATCCTCAGAAGCACTCCTTGTTGCTTTCATTTTGTTTTTATACTTTCTATCTCTGTCTTCATATTTTTTATTATATTTGAGCATTGGATAGTATGCCTTTACATGTACCTTTCACTTATATTCATGAAATACTATATCATTAGACTTTTCATTTCTTTTCCAATATTTGTTCCAGTGTCACTTTTGATAATACCTTCTATTGTAGTTAGAAATTCTGAAAAATTATTCTTTTTGTAAAATTTCTTAAAATTTATGGATAATTGAGCCACCTAATCATCACTGTTAGGTGATTATTGTTCACTATTGCAACTTTCTACAGAGACTTAAAATTTATCCTTTTCATTGTGTGTATAGGTGGTTGTATTGAATGCCACAAATTTTCTTCTAGGTTCATCCTCCTCTTCCTTGTTTACTTTTATCTCTTCTTCATACATCATCAATTTCCCAATGAGTTCTCTAACAGGTAATTTTCGGATGTCACATGAATCTCTGATAGAGACCGAGGTTCCTCAGCATCTATCAGGTAGGCATCATATAATCCTCGTGATTTGTTCTTTGGAAGTAACTTATCTTCCTAGAGAAATCATTGTGTTGAAAATTTTGTTGAACCTGAGATATGTGTCAAAAATAAGCTCATCAGGCTTCATTTTAAATTTATCATATTTAATAGTATAAGTATTAAGTCTCATTTATTTCACACAGAAGTTACTTCATGTGAAACATACAAAGTATCCCAAATTTTATGGGCAGTTTTACAAGAATATATTTTGTTAAATTCCTCATCTCCTAAAGATTAATATAAGGCATTCATGACTTTGAAATTATTATTATAAGCAGTCTTGGTTGGGTCATCCCAATTAATTATATCAGTAGAATGAATCATATAATCATCTATAATTTATGACCAAATTTCAAAACCCATAATTTCTAGATGCATTATAATTTTAATTTTCCATTGGGCATAACTATTTCGATTAAATAATGGAGGTCTTTTTGTTTTTTCACCTTCGAGTCCATTATCCATAATAATGAAATCCTTTTAAAGAGATATAAATTTAGAATTAAAAGAAATTTACAGATCTCTAAAGTACAACTAAAATCCGAGTTGAACAGTTTTAAAAACAAAGTCTTAATAAGAATAAATCCTTTGAATCTAAATGTTGGTCAGAGTAGATTAATCAAGAGGGGGGTGAATTGGGTTTCTATAAAAATTTCTATTACAAAATTAGTACTTTGTAAACTTCCCAATGTTAAAAAGAATAAATCCTAGTTAATCAAGGTAATAGAGTTATAATAGTTTAATTTTTCAAATAAATTCTCATAAGATTTATTAATTTTCAGTAATAACAATTTGAGTTATTGATTAAACTTTTGAAACTACTATAATAAGGAATAAAAGTTATAAATTCTCTCCAAGATTAACTATCGAAGTAAAATCTAGTGTTTTCTAAAATATTCAGTAAAGCAGAGAAAAATTAAATTAAAAGACACAGCGAATAAATCATGTGGTTTAGTCTCAAGAAGATACCTAATCCACTCCACTTGGGGATTACATTCCACCAAACAGTTTATATTAATAATCTTGATCCACACTCTAGATTGCGGTAAACAATAGTTCACAGGACTATCCAGGTCACATGACCTCTTCCACTGTTCTTCATGGGTATAAAATACCAAGTCACACAAGGACCTCTTCTTCACTTATTAATGGGAGTAAATAGATGTAAGAAGTGATGAGAGGAAGGATATATTTTATCCTTCCATTTAATACATGATACTATGTGTGCTTTTAATATAGACACACAAACACTGATCGAAATCTAAAAATAGTACACAATAGAGGAAATAAGATGAGAAATGTTTAGAAGTTCTATGAGTGTTATTCAATGCATCTATGGACTTTTAATATGAATTATATTCAAGTATCAAGTCCCATTTTGAAAAACAGTGTATCTCAAGTCAGGTGCTCTGGTTTCCGATTAGATCTAGATCATGTTCTTCTTGCATTTGGTACTATGAAGATGATTTGTTTTCCTCTAATCTATGGTATTATAGCCTTTTTGTAATCGAGAGTGCTTTGTGTGTCCTTTGGTTGTTTCTTGTTGCATGCGTCCGTTTGCTTTTCAAAATGCTCACTCTTTTTCATCTATGTATGTGTATATTTGTATCCCGACTTATCTTACTTTTTAATTGCGGGTGCACATGTTGGAACCAATAGGATTCATGTATTATGAACCTTGTACCTCATACTACCAGGTGGTATGTCTACAAAGAAACATTAATTATGTCAGTTCCTTGAAATGACTCAAATATTTCTGTTAGAAATTAAATTGAAAAAGATGAAACAGATTAAAGAATTGTGTCATGATCTAGATTGAAATGGTATCATGTGGAAACGGTGTCCCCATGAAATGATGTCTTCTTCTTTGCCTTTAAGCAGTGAGCACTCGTGATGCTACAGTTGCATTGAGATCGGGAACCGGTAGCACATATGTGGTGTTAGGATCATAGTGTCTGGTCCCTTTCCAAACTTTGGATGGTCTCTTGGTGATGGTAGTAAGAAACTGGTGTCACAAACATCATGAGATCTAAAACTGGTTACGGTGTTTGGTCACAGTGTCCGAGTCATGGTGTCCGGGTCATGGTTTCTGGTTCATAATGTCTGGGTCACGGTGTCTGGGTCACAGTGTCTAGGTCACGGTGTATGGGTCATGGTGTATGGGTCATGGTGTATGGGTCATAGTTTCTCAGACATAGCCAAATATCATTAAACAGTATTAAGTAGTAATATTCATAGATTGAATTATACTTAATCATTCATATAAGAAATCATTATACAACAAACTAAATATAATTTACAATAATCAAAACATGATTTATAGGAATCAAGATCTTGTGAAGGATTGTCTAAAGTATAGGTAAACCAACCATATCTACATATGATTTGAGATGGATTAATATGATTAACATGATTTATGATTATTAAAAAATGATTAAAACACGAGGATTCCAACGGAAACATATAAATATTTATCTCAAACTATTCTTCAAAATCAATTTGGTTAATACAAAAATATGTAATCAAAAAAAGTAACTCTACTGGTAAACCATTAATTATTATTCAAACTTAATAATTACACATTAACCCAGACATTGAATAGGCTAGTTGTAAGTGTAAAACCCTTATTATCCTTTGGTCATGGTTTCAAGACCTGTGGCCTTACTGTACTTGATTGGTTATCACACGAAATATATGATGTTATTTTCTATAACAACTCTAATATAATTTACAAAATAAATAATATGGACATCCTTAAAATAAGGTTAATCATTATATATCCTTTAAACCAAGGAATTAAATATAGTCACAATACATAAATATTTTCTCTGAATTTCAACTTAAACATATCATGAATGGTTAACCTTATAACTATTTTGAAGGATAAAAATCCAAATATTTAGAAATAAATTCATGAAATCAGATTAACATTGATCACCCATATATCACAAAGTACAACTTGTTTGACACATTTCAAACATGTGAATACCCTTATCTTATATTCCCTTGAAACATTGTAATAATCTATTTACAATAAATATTTTTATAAAACATGCATGATTCCATATTCCAAAGTATGTTGGATTTATTCCTTAAATCCTAAAATGCTGTAAACCTCATCAATGATAGCATGAAACACCTATCAAGAAGTCCTTACATAGTTACTATGTAATTAATACCATCTAATTTACTAATTCAAAATAGCATTATCTTATCATAAATAACATATTAATGATTACCTTCCCTTAGTCAAAATATCACCTTTTCATTACATCACTTCACCAGTCTGTTGGGAACATTCAACTTAAATATGTAAATACTAAGTGAAAAACATAAGAAAAAAATCATTACATATTTTATCATTCATAGTACATAATTTTTTAATCAAAATACATAAATTTTTTGATTAATTCAACTTTAATACACTAAAAGGATACCTCATCATGTTACAGAATACCTTTTTCCTTTCAAATTTTATATGTAATCTCTGCATCATCAGTAATGTAACTATTACTTGCACCACCTTGTCAGTTCCATTTAGGAGATTTAATCACGGGAAATTGAGCTTCATAATGACCATTTACTCCACAATTAAAACAATTATCCTTCGATTATTCCTTAAGGAGGATAATATTCTCATCCATTTCGTTAACCAAACTCTACTTTTGTCCTTTGAAGTCACTTGATTTGTGACCATCTTTTTTATAGTCAAAACATATTCTTGTTCCACTAATACATTTACATAGGTGATTTTTATACATTCTTCACTCAATATAAACCGAATATTTTTTCCTACATGGTATCTATTACCTAAACTTTCAACGAATTCATTTTTTATCTTCCACAGTGAGTTTAAGAATTGGTTAAAGTTCGCATTATTAATTATGTTACAAGAAAACTAATTAGGAATGCTCACAATATCTTTCACTAAAGTGAGAATCCCAATTTCCATCTCATTAGAAAATCTTCTGTCGCATTCAACATTAATCTGGTTCATGATATTGACTAAAACCAAAAGCATAGTGTGAGAATTACTTATCATAGTATAAAACCACATAGTCATGAAAAGATTTACTTATAAGATGTACAAATCATGACACTTTCCCTAATATTTTACACCCTATAATAATCCTAACTTATTCATATCCAACTTATATTTAAATCATTCAAGATGGTTCATGAAGAGTATCTGAGTTTCCAAAGCATACCCCCAGGAGTATCAAACAAGGTGTGTAGAAAGGCACTTTTTCAAGTACCCAATTACTCTGAGTCAGGATCAGGAAATCTTATTGGAATTTTCCCCCTAGGTACGACTATTCTAGAGCCACATCTTATTATAGTATCTAGACAAGGATATATTTCTAGGAAACCACTAACTTTATCCTTTAACAAAATTATGGGACATTTTACTAAATGTCAAATCATCCTTATAATTATCCATAGAGACATCCTTAGACATATCCTTAGAAATATACCTATGGATATCACTAATGATTTATCATCCCTGTTTCCAAATATTAAGTAAACCTTTTCTCAAATACCAACTATATCGGCCATCCTTTTTTAAACATTAACATTAAATAACAATTGCGAAATATATAAAACATTATAAAAATAGACTCCCAAAGACCGTTCTAGTCCAGTGCCTTTGGAAATATAGAACCATGAACACTCACACATAAGTTTTCTACACTATCTTCCAATAGGTTCTTAATGAATAAAATCTTTCTTAGATTAATCAAACATAATTCATATCTTTATAATCTAGAGAAGGAATCATAAAAAGGGTTGATCATAGATTCTCAATAAGGGTAAACATGGGAGACATGTAAGCATCAATATAATCATAGGGGTATGAAAATTTGATCCTAAAAATAGAAGTTCATAACCTGCATATCAAATATCAACCACAAGAATCATAGAAGAAACATTGAATATTAACCTGACATGAATCATAAGTAAATTACGAATATAAAACATGAAAGAATAATAGAGGAATAAAAAATGGAATTTTGGTAGACACATAATAATATAATATGATTTCCATAGTATCTAAGGAATCACTACCATTACCATCTTTGTAGTATGGTTTCACTACCAATACTATCTTTCTAGTCTTCATTTACACCCATGTCCATATTAGTAGCATGAGTTCACTCCTCATACAATCTTGGTAGTCATGGTTCACTCCCAAATCCATATTTGTATTCATGGTTTACTCACAAGACTATCTTAGTCTATCTCATGAGATATGAATCTTTACTAAATTCTTTTGAAGAATATATTTGTCCTGCCAATTTTATAATGAAATAATACTTACATGTGACTAAAAAATCACAAAAAATCACATCCTAACCCATGAAATTAAATGGCTATCATAAACATGTAAACATGTAATAACATATTTAAGATGATGTAGGTTTCATAACCATTTCATCAGAAGTTTATCCTGTGAAATAGAAAGAGATTTCATAAACATATAACTTGTGAAAGAGAAATGGATTTTATTAACATATAACCTGTGAAATAGAAAAGGGTTTTATAAAGATCATGAAATTAAGCACAACCCATTCAGAGAAAGAATTTTAATGGAACCTTTATATCATTTCCTATAAATTAATGAGAAACATAAGCAAACTTCATCATATATGGAAAATAATATTTAAATATATTTCAAATAAATTTCCAGAGGAAAATATCCTTTCTTCTAGGAAAAATTATTTTTAATACATAAAACCATTTTGAAATAATTTTCATAGAAAATACATTGAAAAATTATAAATAAAACTTGAAATCATTTCAAACACTTTTTTCTTGAAAACTTATAAATGATGCTTGAAAATATTTTGAAAACCTTTTTTAATGAAAAATTATTAAATAAGATTCAAAAAATTTTAAACAACTTTTTCATTGAAAACATTTTGAAAACATATAAAGAAACATTGAAAACTTTTTGAAATCCATTTTTCAAAAATAACTTTTAAAATTTATAATGAAAGCTAAAAAATGTTTTGAAAACCATTTTAGTTGAAAACATATGAAAGAACCATGAAAATGTTTTGAAAAAAAATCATTGAAAATAATTTTAAATACACTTTTTTAAAAATTAACTATAAAAATATTAATATAATGATTCATAGAAATGACAGTAGGTAAATAATTATATGTTGTAAGCGGTAAAAAACATTTCTTTTTCATTGAAAAAATGGTAGAAAAATTCCTTATTTGGAATTAGAAAAGAAGATTACTTTGAAAACATAAGTAAAATACAAAAAATGGGAGAAATTTATTTTAATGAATATAAGATAATAATATAATATTCTCAAAGACATATATCGTGAGTGTTATATAGAGATGGATCATAGTATTTCATCAATTTAAGTATATTCATTAAGAATTTCAAAAAATGATGATATTATTTCAATAAACTCTTAATACTTGGTAACATTGGATTATACTATCCATGTATGAAAATGTAAATAAAATGAAGCATAAAATATAATCAAAATAAGGAGATTCATGATATAAAATGTAAAATGAAATTATATACACCTCAAAAAATAATTTATGTGCGTACCAAAACATGAGTCTCAAAGAAAGAAAATTGAGACCAAACTATCTTACTGATTTGGTAACCATTGAAACATAAACCCCAAGAAAGAAAGTTCATAAAATGGATATATAAATACCCAATAATTTCTGTATAATATACATACAATACATTCATGGTTAGTACATACATGAACCAAAATCTGTTAGTGGTGAATAAGGCACATATCTCATAAGAATAAAAGTGAGATGAAATATCATATACCTTGGGTATTGAATCTCATTGTACTCATTAAAAACACATTTATATTTTATATAAATTTAATTCACATCTTTTAAAGAACCATTTTATTATATCTATTACCATATATGTTTTTATTATGACCTTATATTACCCTCATTAATAATCTAATGTTAACTTTTCACTTCAGGTAATATCATCTTTTCTCTTCACATGTGTATTAATTTGTTATATATTCTGTCATTATAAATATATCATGATTATAGAATATAAAACATGATATAAAAATAATTTATATTCAGTATATGTGTGTTATAATAATCTATATACTATATATGTACAAAATGGAATACAACATTCGTGATGACGATAATCTGTACGTACGCATTAACGTTGTTTCCATTTTTATTATCATTTTGAAAGAAAGAATGAAAATTATATATATATATATATATATATAATATCATTATAATATCATTATAATTTTATATATATCACAAAATTTCACTAAACACATTATTAATAAATTCCTTGTAGCGTGTGAACGAATCACATCACTTTGAGGGGGAGGTAGTCCACACTTCCTCAAACGAAATTATCACATTTACAAGGAACAGAAAGTAAAAAAGATATGTTTTATAAAAGGAATAAATAATATTAAATACATAATAAATATAATATATTACATATATATAAAATGTTTCCACCATAATTTCCACCATGAGTTGCGGTAAAGGAAAAGTGAACAATTATCATTTAGTGTGGTGGAAGTTCACCATACACGTAAACAACATGTTTGTTACCCATTAGATATAAGTGTGTGTAATATTTGGTCAAACCCCTAGAATAAAAAAATAGTATATTGAATGTAATGGTGTTTTTATTCAATCATGGAATAAATATAGCAGAGGGGGTGGAGAAAGAAATTAAAGGAAAAGATCTAGAGAGAATATGTTACCTCTAAATCAGCTAAATCCTTTTGGATTGTGCCAAAAGGATTCCTTGGATTACGTTCTTCCTAGGTGGAGGATTATAGGAGTAATAAAGTGATATTGGGAACTTATTTTAGAATATTTTATGCAATATAAGGCTCTTTATAGGTGTGAGGAAGGAGGAGGAGAGGAGGTCATTTTATAGTGGAGGAGGAGTGTCACTCATGTAAATATTGGAAGAGAGAATTCTACCCAAGTTATCCATGTTTTATGTGGATCAAATAATGGGAACACGTCTAGAAAATGGGGAATATGGTTGAAATATGGTTATAAAATGTATCTTGGAAAAGTTTCTAGGTCTTTTGAGTCATAAATTTAAGGTTTAGTCCTTAGTTAAGATAAACTTTACCTTAAGTGATGTAATTAATTTTAATTAAATTCACTAATATTTTTGGTTACAAACTAATTTTAAATAATTATAAATTAGAAATTATAATTATTCCAAATATGGAATCTATTTTTCCAAATTCCTATAACAAAAGTTCTAGAAATTAATTTCAAATTCATTCCCACTGATGAGATGACACTATGAGGTTCAAAAGTAAAAATAATCGAACAATTTCTATGTTTTATAAGAAATATCAATTTAAAATTGGTTTTAATGACCTAAATTGGATTAATTGAAACAAAATTATCTAATTAAAATTTGAAACCAATTTAAACTTTAATTTATCCTTATAAATAAATTAGATGAAAAATCAATTTTTTTGAACAAAATTTCCTTATTTATTAGTTTTCATTAAAAAAATAACACATGATATAAATATACCAAAAATTTAACCTCACATAATTATTATTTTCCCTTTTTAAAGATAATTTTTATTTTCACATTTTAAATCTAAAAAAGTGGAAACAATTGGATTTAAAATTGGTTCGCCATTAAAGGGAGGTAAAAATTCCTTAATAAAAATATTGGGGTTTAAGCATAAAATTGAGATTATCTTTATCTTATGTCTATAATTTATATTTTATTAATATGAAAATTAATTGAATGAATATATAACATATATATTAAATCAATATCACTCAATAATTTTAATTAATTTAATTTATGAGGTTAAATGAAGCTTTGTGACCATAAAAATAATAATATTTTCCTTTATGTTCAATCTCTTTCCATATTCCTTTACAATTAATTGGTAACCTATGAATTAATATTATATTTGTGTAAACCATATATTTTAATAAATTAGTTAATACTATTTATAACCATTAATTTAATAGCTTGATTATATCTTATTATATTATGTAATAACATTTTAATGATATACTATTGTTTAGTAAAAAATAGTATTCTGTGTTATGAAAGCCATCGAGAAAAGTCATTGTTTTATGTAATGAAAGCTAACCTCAGTGTTCTATCTATATAAATATAAATTTTATTCTTCATGTTATTCATGATTAACTTGGTGTTGTGTATAACCCAATCAAAATAGAGTGATCTAAACTGTCAACAATGTTGTATTAAATGAAAAATATAAAAAGGTAAAATTAATTTGATAAAATAATTCACAAAATATCAAATTATTACTAGATCATTGTGGGATTCAGAGATTCTACCAAGAGAAGGAATGAGGTAGTGAAAGCCTTAAAATAAAAATTTCATAATTCAATGTTAGACATTTCTCAAATCAGATCATGTGAAGATGAAAATTTGTTTTTAAATGAATATAATAAGAAGTATTCTAAGGATATTAGAATTGTGAATAAAGAAGTTTAGAAGTAAGAATATTTGGATGTTAAGGTTTCAAATATTGAGAAGGATCAACATGAGTTCAAGAAGATGAAATATTTTTTCAAAAAACTAATGATGAATGAATGAATTTATTTTATTTGAATTTTCGATGTATTTTGTAAAACATTTTTATTGATAATGAATGAATTAATTTTCATTTAATTCTCATAATCATAGATGTTTTTTAATTATGATTGGTTATATTTTCTTTCATATTTACTTTTATGATTAAGGTAGTTATTTGTCTTCTCTTGTATGTTACATCTTATAATATTTTTGGAATCCTTAAAATATTTCCCATTACTTTTTGAAATGAAAAAAGGTAGAGAAATATTTTTAATGAAATAATGGTATATTAAGGGGGATAATATTTTAAAAATGGGAGAATTATTTACATACAGGGGCGGTTATTACTAAGTATTATAATGTTTTTTAAATGGGAGATGTTATAACAAGGGTGGATGTATTATTTGATAAGGATTTTATTATAATATTCTCTATCAAATTTGGAAGAATTAAAAACTCATAGAGAGTCATGTTTTAATGAATAAATTCATAGATCATAAAAGAACAAATGGAAGTGTGTTTTTCAATGCTATTTTTTTTCCATTTATGTTTTGTGGTATGTGAATTTGAAAAAGGGTTAGATTGTTGTGTTAGAAGTATGACTTCTTACATTCCTTTCCTTCAGTTTGGGAAACCACAAAATATTTCTTAAAACATGTTTACTAATTTCCCCCCTAAGAGTTTTATTAGGTTTTTGTAGAAAACATCACTTTTAACCATATAAATAAAAGATATGATGTATTAAGAATATAAAATTTACATTACTCAATATTATTATTAGACTGAAGATGATTCTGATTATCATATGAATTTTGATTAGAATAGTGGTTACACCTATGTCTCATCTAACATAATGAAAAATGTAATGACCATCATGCTAACCATTTGTACTAGTACATTAGACTAATCCTCATTTAGATGATCACGTTGATAAAAAATATGAATGACTATCAGGATCAATGAATTTTATAATTATAATCCCATAAGACATAATTTTATCATAAGGAATACATTTTAACACTATAATGGTGTTAAAAAAACTGTGTCAGAAAATCAGTTATTCATCAACATTGGGAGCTATAAAGTTCCAGTTGCCCAAGGCCATTGCAAAAAAAAAATCATAAATCTGGCCTTTGATTCATAAATTTAAAATAGATGATCTTTTGAAGAGTTTTTTGATGATACATTTTAGAAATTATGTAATCTAATTATTTATCTACATGAACTTCTCCTTTTTATTCCTTATAATTCTTTATAGAGTTGACATTATAGGGAATCTTTATTATGGAGGTTTCATTAAGAGCATGTTTATTTTTATTCTAAATCCAATCATTATTATGATCTAAGAACTTCGGGGATTTAATGATGGTGAATATGATCCATCAAATTGAGGCCTTTTAGGGATTGGAAGACACATGTTGATCATCATATCGAGGGATTCTGGGGATAAAAAGACAGAGCTATTATGATATTTTTTTTGACGACATTCCTGGTATAGAAAGACATAAATTAATATATGTATGAAACTACAACTACCTTTACTCATGGTTGTTGACTACCTTAGTCTCAATATTAAAAGAGTTAAATATTTTTAATGTAACTTGTAGTTAATTATTACTATTATAATCTATTATGTTTTTAGAAGCTTCTATTATTTAGTGCATGTTATATAAAGTTAGTCACTATACTATTCTATCAATAATTTTTTTTCTCTTTATAACTAAAAATACAATATAACATAATTTGATATTAATCCTATCCACTGTGATTTTTATATTCACTCTAATAATTTGATTATGTTTGAGACAAAAAAATTAATTTAAGAGGATTTGTGTTTTATTATGTTTTTATTACACTTCAATTCACCTACCTCCAGTATGTATATCCATAATAAGATACTCTTATTATCCTACACTAACAAGCCACAACGTTTTAAAAGAATATTTTAGATGAAAAAAACTTCTTAATAGCAACAATTTAAGCATATTACACTATAATCTGGTTATATAAAATATATTTTCATTTAGTTTATTACATATTATTTTTTGTTATTTAAGAAGAATTATTTTCTAATTTTTATTAATTTAGATAATCTAATGATTTTATTATATTCTGAGTATGTATTTCCAGTTGATCGATCACATACAATGACTTTTCTCAATTTTTAATACAGTAGATTCAACATTTTATAAACAAACATCATGAAATACATTTAATATTCCTTATTAATGATTTTTTTATTATAGGGTGGTGTTTAAATATTTTCAAAATCATAGTATGAGGGAAGTCCATGAGAATAAGAATCAAATTTATTTTTAAAAATGGATAAGTATTAGCGTAAATATAATTATTTTTCACTATTAAAACAAATATCAATAAAAAGTATTTATTTTTCTCAATGTTTTTGCATTTTTTGGAAAAAAATGGCATGATTGTGGTTATCATATTTGATAATTTATAGATGATATCATATTTTTGCAATAAAATATAATCCTTAAAGTATACCTCCAATGATAATTATAATATCATTATAAATATTTTTTATTCATCTATTAAGATATACATTTAAATTAAAAATAGTGTTTGGAAAGTCCATGTATTAAAAAAAGGATGATTATTTTATTAGAAATGAGTTTATAAAATAGACGGTGTATTAATGTTTTTATATATTATGAATATGTGTTTTCTTATCACATTTGTAATGTAATTTTTTTATCTCATAGATATCATAATGAGTTTTTTTATCAAATTAAAATTTAGAAAATTCTATTATCATTTTTACATAATTATTATTCAGTTATTTTTTATTGACTTAATGTAGAGGTAATTTCCCAAAGAATTTTATTTGAGAATTTTGTGCTTATGAAGAGAAATAAGGTACCCATTATAGAGTTAAAAATTTAACATGAGGGATAAAATAATTTACATTTAGAGGAGAGTTAGAACTTTTTCTACCATTATTTTGTGCCAATAAAGGGAACAAAATGACACTATACATAGGATAGGTTCCATGTTTAAATAATGGTATTTTTTCTTTCATGAAAATCAAACAATATGTTTGGTGGCTGTTTATGCACTTTATAAGTACAACAAAGTTATCAAAAAAATATATATGATGGATTTTACATGTTTGATCTTTTGATGTATATATTTTTTATACCCATAGAGATGTTAGTTTTTAATTTTATTTGTTTATGTTTAGTAGTGATTCAATGAATTCTATTCTGGATCTGATTGTTTCTAATAATGAGATAATGATAATTAATCACACATCAATCTGATACATGGTATGAGTGGTTTGCCATGAAATTTTTGTTTTTCATTTTAAAAGTATCCTTTTAGTAAAATACATGTTTCACTCAATAAAAACTCAAAACACGCACTATCATGGTCTTGATTCTCCATGAAAATATTCTATAAGACTGTTGTGACATGTTGGAATTAGCTTCATGCCAATATATTAACAATTTGACTAGTATGGCTCAATGTACATGTTTTTAGTTTATATATTTTTTAGTTTGAAACATGTGTCACTCAACAAAAACTAGGAAAACACCATCATATTGTCTTTATATTCAAGTAAAAATATCCCGTGAAAAACTAAACCCAACATTCATTTAACCCTTCTCATGTCCCATCTTTTCAAAGGGAAAAGGGCATTCCTAATCCCTATTGGATGTTAAATATTGATTGTGAATCAATGAACAAGCCTTAAGGAAGATTTAGCCATAAAAAATCAATACAAATAAGTACCATAAAGAAAAAAACTATAATAAGATATAGGAATAACTATGAATCCAATAAAAAATATGAAGATATATATAAAAGAAAAAAGAATGTAAGATGATACAAATAAATGTAAAGAATAAAATAAAATAGTTCAAGTGACCAATATAGAACCTTATGCTAAGGAAAATCCCATATACTATCGCAAGCCTCCCATGTCCCATATTTACTATAAAAAAACATATCCATCAAGAACCTACAAAGGAAGTAATCAAACTAGAATAAACTAAGACCTTTAAAAATATAGGCAAGAGCTAAACAACCCAATAGGTCGCCACCTTCCAAATCTATGTAATCCCTTTCATATAAAATCCTCAATTTTTTAGTTGGAAATAAAGTTGGGAAATATAACTTTTTTATAGGAATTTATATAAGTAGAAAATAAACACATCATAACTATGTTAATTTTTTTTATTTTAAATAAACTAAAACAATCAATAGGAAAACACTTTTCCATTTATGAGGACCCTTTTTTACTAAGAGACTATTTCAAAGACCCACATAAGAACCATTTATCAAAATGTTCCTATAGAATTCATATATTAACAAAAAAACGAGGTTTCAAAATTTCCAATGTTTTCCAAAATTCATTGAAACCCATATTTTATATAATACATGAAATAATGTCCTAAATCCACATTTTCAAAGTTCAAACATACAGTAGTTTTGAAAAAGAACCTTTTCCCACTTTCCCATCAAAACATTCCAAAACACATAGGAATATAACCAATTAATTTAAATAAATTACCTTTCAAAATCACTTTGATATATTGTAAAATTACAGTGAAAACACACTTTCAGCTCCCTTCATTCAAAATAATTCAAAAACCAGTTTAAACACATTTGAAAACTAAACCATAGATTAAATATGATGAATGAACACTAACCAAAATCAATGTGTCTATTCCAAATAGAAGGATAAATAAATAATAGCTACATTGGTGAAAAATAGTCATAGAAGAATAAGGGGGTGAAATCAAAATAAAAGGATACATCCCTTAAAAAATACTAAATAGGATCCTAGTGTCATGGTATCTATCCATTGAGTACTAATAATTGGGTTATAGCATGAATAATTAACTATAGGTTTACTAATAACCATATGTGGAAAAAATATTAAAAGATATCTTGGTTCTACCTAGGCTCTGTCTATCCCTTGGGATCACATGGTCCCAAACTCCAATGATCTCTCTTGGTCTCATGGATAACACCCCTCTCATGGATAGTCTTCATCCTGTGGGGAATGTTTCCTACCTGGGCTCTCTCGATTCCATTGATAATGTCCCTAATAAAGTTAACAACCTATATTAAGAAATTAACATCATAACTCACCTATACCAATAATCATGGTCTCCCCTACAATGTCAAATTGAGGTGAAGAAAAATGAACCATTTAAGAAGTCAAATATAATGAATTTGGAATAAATTAAACCTCTCTACTACACCCTTATTATAATATCCACATCCACATCAATTCATGGATGAAATTTAAATCTATTTTAATATAATCAATCCATTCATGGGATTACAATCCACTATGGGCATAACTAGAAAAACATTAGTCTAAAGAGGGTCTCACATATTTTCATAAAACCTATTTATCATATGTTTCCAGAAAATTCCTCTTTGATAACATTCTTATAATGACATTTTAACTCACCGTACTTCCCAATTATTCTTAATCAACTCCCAAGATCAAATTTTATTAAATAAATTTTAAAACCAAAATGGAACATACACATCTCTTAAAAAACCATTAAGCTCAACCAAGTTTATATAAAGGTTTCAAATACAAATGAATATGGTTAACACAACCCTTCCAAATAAAAAATCTGTTAGGGTTGGTGTCCTGAGAACCAGCTATTTTGTACTTTGATTATATAAATGTTCACTTATTATATATTGTTCATTGTTCTTCATGACTATAATATAATAATTTCCTGGAATATTTGTTGCATTGATAAGGTCATGGAAGATCCCCGCTATAATTAGAACCTTGAAATTCTATAACAATATTCTAAAATAAAGTTCTACGGTTGGATGACATACATTGATAGGACACATAGTATACAGACCATCATGTGTGAGTACTCGTAACAAGACGAGACTCTCTCTCACAGAGTTCGCACTTGGTAATCTCCAAGATGGGAAATTATGAGAACATACCCTCCAGTAGCAATTCCTCATTTTTTGGTGTCATCATACATTTCTATCTATGAGTGTGTGTAATGTTCCTTAGACTAGAAGATTATCATTAACTAATGTCATGAATCACACACTTAGATTTGTTGAAAAAAACCATCATGAAGATAGTTGGCTGGAAGTTGGGTATGTTGGGTGTGTCATGAATGACATATTGTTAATGGATAAGTCGAGGAAGTATTTATCCCTTCCATATTTATGGAAACAAATATCTCAGGTCCTTTGATTTAAATAGAACTGTCGAATAAATTCCATGGCCATGGTGTCATGATGAGTTTATTTCTGGAAGTCAAAGAATGACAGATCAAGCATATAGGTTTATGACACTACCATGAAACATGATTGACGATATATTGAGACAAAAGGATTAAATTACACAATAAGCGTTCATATGAGGTGACACATCAATACAGTGTCAACTTATTTCTCTTGGGTTCCTTGACACGTTGCTAGATAGTAATCTTGGACTTTAAGCAAACCCACCTAATGACAATGAGAAAGAGGCCTAGAGGGTCACACACTAAGTGTATTAAAGTATCTCAAGTAGAATAAAGATTATTCTCGTATATGGTTTAATAATTATTCAAGGAATCCTAAATCGTTTTAATGATGGAGGAAGAATAAAATGAAAACAAGTACACACCATGTATTAATGATTACACTCCATGTAGTTTTTATTTTGAAAACAAGTACATGATGTGTATTAATGATTACATCTCGTGTAGTTTTCATTTTGGAAAGGAAATGAAAAACAAGTACACACTATGTATTAATGATTACATGCCATGTAGTTTTATAAAAAACAAGTACACTCCATGTATTAATAATTACACGTCGTGTAGTTTTTCCAGTCGGTATTTTGAGGATATAATATTTTTTTATTAAATGATATTTATTATAATCAGCGTGGGAGCATGTCAAGGAATTAATGATTCAACATGGGGGTTTTCAATAAGAGTTAATGAAATAAATAAAACATGTAACACGTTTATTTATTCTCATAACTCTATAACCTCAAACCCGATTATAAATATCCTCACAAACCCAAAAATTTTCCTTAATCATTGTGCACAATAATTTTGGAGAATTATCTCAAGACCCAAAGAAATACTTCCTCTAAGAATGATCTCAAGACCGAGAGAGATCATCTTCTATCAGATCAAGGAGATCTTAGGCGGACAATGCAAGAAAAGGATTCTCTACACTAGCACCTGGATATTCCTTTCGTAACATCTAGAGATATGTAGTGCACATGTGGATCACCGCTAGAGGAAGTCTATACTTTTCTTCTGCGACGCATTGACGGATCACATCGAAACATGATCAGAAATATCAACGAAGAAAGAATTCCATAAAAGGTACTTCTTGTCAATTAATTAAATTAATTATAATCAACTTGTGACGATCCTTGTTTGTGGTTCCAGGACTATCCTTCTTCTTTGTCTATTTTTGTTATTCGATCTATGGAGACTGGAATTTATCCTCATATTGATCCCGAATTGATCATTTCTAATGAAAAAAGCCAAGTTGGCACATCCACCCACCTGCTTCCGCTATGCTCGGAACCTTCAAATGGTATCAGAACAAGGTCACAATGTTGATTATAGTTATTTAATTTTTTTTGATAATTTACGCATTTATATTTGATTCAATTCAAGATAAATTGTTCTATAAAAATGAATGAATGAGATCTGTTCTTCCTCCTTAATTTCTCAATTCACATCACTAAAACAATCATTTAATTTTAATTTTGATTAAATTAAAAATGAGGATCTCATCCAGAGGAGCCAATACTTCTATCTGTACAATACAAGAATACACAGCGTGTAGTGAAAACTACACGCCATGTACTTAGGTTCAACGAACTGGTACTGGTCCGCCAAACTACGCCATGTGAATTGAGTATACCTGAGTTTTATTACACTGTGTTGACCAAAATTGAACGGCGCATGGACACCAAAATACATGGCGTGTATATTGAATGAACATGTCGTGTAGTCCAATCTGATCCAGGTGAAACCGTGTACAAGGAGATGCCATTTTCTACATACACGAGAATTCCTAGATGGTAACTTCATAACAAGGAAGTGCAAGCCATGTACTCCAAAATTTCCAAAGTATAGAAAACTTGCCAAATCTCTCGGCGTGTACTTTGGATAAAAGGTGAAAAATACGTGGCGTGTAAATGGAATTTCACCAGGTTTCCTCCATAAGTACAAATACCTATACAAGGAATGTGGATGAGAATAATCTCAAGGAAATTTCGAAAGGAATTTAAGATAAATAATTTATTAATTATATGATCATAATTAATTGAATTCAAGTGTGACTTATCTTAAATAATAGAACGATTAAAATAATTTGAATTCTAAATATGCGTAAATGTCGTTTCATGCTATGGATTATCATGAGATAGACCAAATAACCTTTGTATGTCTGTATGGTTTCATTTAAATTTGTTTAATTTAAATTCGTTAGCCTGCGAGCCTTCTTGCAATAAAATGTAGGTCCTGCGTGCCCATGGTTTCTTTAATGTAAACCCCATGTAATAGAGGATCTACCAAGCCAGTGGAGATGGTTCAAAAATCTGAAGCTGAGGTGAAACCAACCCAAGAAGATACAAAGGTGGACAGATGGGAGCTGCAAAACATGAACCATCAGGTTCAAGGTGTTTTCCCTAGGTTATGGTTAGCTTATCAAATCGCTAGATAAGCTAACCAATAGAATCTCATGATCATGCCATCTTATTTTATTTCTGTCTGATTACATGGTTTATTTATTATGTATGTGTTTTCAAAATCACATAATTAATGAAATAAACAAGTGTGAAAATATGGAATAAAATAAAAACCGGACTATGCATAAACATTATTATAACATGGTTCATCTCTTAAGAAATAATCACTTAATATTAACAAGCATGTGATAATGAAAAACTATGTATAAAGAATAAAATCCCTCAAATACCATATTAAGTCAGAACAAGACTTCCTTTACTTGATTAAGGGAAAGACTCAATAAAACTATGTGTTTGACCAACCCTTTTTGGGACACTTACTTTTATAAAGAAAGCTCTTATGAAAGTTTCAGGTTGACTTAAACATTTTACATCTAGAGGAGTAGCCCTTGATAGACTTGTTGTCAAATGAAGTAAAGTGTTGATGAAATACAAGTCAGGATTTCAATATTGGGGAGTCCACTCAACAGATCAAGGAACTGTAAGTTCACAGTTGGCAAAGACATACCTACCTAAATACCTTCAAATAGCTTGACCAACCCTTTTTGGGGTTATGAGAAGGGGAATATGGATCCTTTACACTATAATGTCAAAGAAACTAGACATTCTGAGTTCAATGGTGAGGGCCATTAGTATTTTATAAAATAATGGGAGAATTAATAAATTCATTTATTATTTTTCATAAAATGTAATCAAGAAAGTACTAATAAATCTGCTCTTCTAATTTGTAGAATCAATATGAAAAGTTCACCAACCAAATTCTCTCTGTGATCAATTCTAGATAAAGAAAATTTTCTCACCGGCAGTAACTTTTAGGAATGGTTTAGGAGCCTTCGGGTTATCCCACTCCATGAACAAAAGTTTTACGTGCTGGAGTCCTCACATCCTGATTCTCCTACCCAAGGGGTGGGTGATCAAGATTTCCTGGTCCATGATCAATATTTGAACGATGCACTTGGAGTTCAATGTTTGATGCTATCATCAATGTCTAGTGAGCTCATGAAGTCTCATGAATACATAGATTCCTATAGCATGCTCGAGAACCTCCGTGGTCTATACTAGGAGAGAGAAAGACTGGAAAGGTTTGAGATCTCCAAGGCTCAATTTTAGAGAAAGCTTAGAGAGGGTTCCCCAGATGGGCCTCATGTAGTCAATCTCATTGGCTACAATGAGTGCTTGGAGGTTCTAGGGTTTAAACTCCCCGAAGAACTGGGTACCAATCTCATTCTCGCACCACTCCCCCAGAGCTTCTCTAACTTTGTTGTAAATTTCAACATGAACAACGTTGAGAAGTCTTTGTCTGATCTTCTTATCCTTATTCTCCAAGTGTACAATGATTTGAAGCATGATAAACCTTCTATCCTTATGGTGAATAAGAGTAAAGGGAAGGTGATGAGATTTAAGACCAAAGCTTATTCAAGGCCTTCCAAGAAAAGGAATATCAAAGGGGAGGCAAGAGAACATGAGGCTGTTTGTTTCGCATGTGGCAAGAAGGGCCACTGGAAGAAAAACTGCACCCAGTCAAGGAAGAAAGGGGAAGCATCAGGTGCATTGGTTATCGAATGCAATCTATATGTTTCTAATAATTAGTTATTAGATACTACTTGTGGTTCTTACATCTGTATCCAAATACAGGAACCAAGTAGATTCAGAAAGATTGACCAAGGTGAGGTGGATCTGCGAGCAGCCAACGGAGCCAGACTCGCTGCTCCAGCTATCATAGACTACCACCTCACATTGCCTACTGGGATGGTCTTGGTATTAAAAAGATGTTATTATGTACCCTCTATAACCAAAAACACTATTTCAGTATCTAGATTAGATATTGATGGATTCATCTTCATGTTTAGAAATGAATGTTGCTACTTTTATAAAGATAGCATTTGTTTTGGTAGGGAACGTTTATATAACATCCTTTATGTGTTAGACTACACAAACCTAGTAATAGAAATCGATTACAAAGTTAATTCACATGACTCATACCACACCCAACTTTGGCATCACGGGTTAGGTCATGTCAATGAGAAACATTTGAAAAAATTATATCAAGATGGGTATTTAGATTCTTTCAAACTAAAACCACTTGGTTCATGTCATGTGTGTCTACAAGGAAAAATGACCAAAGCCCCATTTAGTGGGAAAGGTTAAAGGGATAAAGAGATTATAGAATTAGTTCACACAAATGTGTGTGGTCCATTTCCAGTTGAAGCAAGGGGTGGGTTCTCGTACTTCATAACTTTAAATAATGATTTTAGTAGATATGTATATATTTACTTAATGATGAATAAGTCAGATTATTTTTATCGGTTCAAAGAATACATGAATGAAGTTGAGAACCAGCTTGGTAAGAAGACTAAGAAAATCCTCTCAGACAGAGGAGGAGAATATCTTAATTAGGACTTCATAGATTTCTTACGAGAGTTTGGGATTCTATCTCAACTCACTCATCCTTACACACCTTAGTGGAATGGTGTACGTGAAAGGAGGAACCACACCCTGTTGGACATGGTGAGATCAATGATGAGTCATGCGAGTATTCCATTATCCTTTTGGGGATATGAATTACAAACATTAGCACACATAATAAACCAAGTACCAACTAAATAAATAAATGGTATTCCATATGAGTTAAATAGTGGACGCAAAGCCATGTTATCTAATTTATATGTGTTGGGTAGAGAAGGATTTTTTAAGGCCTCTTCAGGTAACAAACTTGCACCCCGAGGCGCAAAGTGTTTCTTTATAGGATATCCCAAGGAAACAAGGTGATATCACATATACAAACCCTCATAAAAAATGTTACAGTGGAAAGACACACCATATTCCTTAAGAGGGATCACATATCCAAAAGAGATAGTGGGAGCGAGATAGAATTTAATGAAGTGAAGGCTCAAGATACACATGAGTTGGTACAAGAACAGATTCCACAAAGCTCCATGGAAGAACAATATATTCCAGAGACATAAGAACTGCGTAGGAGCATGAGAGAGGTGAGAGAACCAGAATGATATGGTTTTATTATCACCAAGGATGGTGACTCATTATTGGTTAACAATGATGATCCTATTACCTACAAGGAAGAAGTTGAAGGCACATACACTGCCAAGTGGCAAGAAGCCATGAATTCTGAAATGGATTCCATGTACCAAAACCAAGTCGGGATTTTGGTAGATCCTCCAGTTAATGTAAAGCCTATTGGTAATAAATGGGTATTCAAGAAGAAAATGGACATGGAGGGGAAAGTCAGCACCTATAAGGCACGACTGGTTGTAAAAGGTTTTAGAAAGTGTCAAGGAATTGATTATGATAAAACATTTTCATCGGTTGCGATGCTAAAATCCATTAAAATTTTATTGGCCATTTCCACTTACCATGACTATGAAATTTGGAAAATGGATGTTAAAACAACATTCCTTAACAGGAACCTCTAGGAAGATGTATAAATGACACAACCTGAAAGTTTTGTGACTCCAAAGGATGCCAAAAAGGTATGCAAGTTGCAGAAATCCATTTATGGATTAAAGAAGGCATCAAGGTCATGGAACATTCGTTTTGATGAATCTGTAACAAAATTTGGCTTTTTTAAGAACAAATGTGAGCCTTGTGTCTACAAAAGGTTTAGTGGAAGTGCATTTGTTTTCCTAATAGTATATGTTGATGACATAATACTAATTGGAAATGAAGTACCAATCTTACATTCAGTTAAGGCATGGTTGGATAAATGCTTCTTTATAAAAGAATTGGGAGAGGCAACATATATTCTTGGGATCAAGATCCATTGTGATAGATCCAAGAGAGTGCTGGGCCTGAGTTAAAGTACATACATTGACAAGATACTGAATAGATTCAGTATGGAACAATCCCAGAGGGGATTATTGCCAGTGTCACATGGAATTCATCTTTCCAAGAAAATGTGTCCTCAGTCACATGAGGAAAGAGAGAAAATGGAAAATATCCCTTACGCATCTGCAATTGGGTTAGTCATGTAGGCTATTCTATGTACAAGGATAGATATTGCTTACATATTAAGTGCGGTAGGCATATATCAAGTGGGTCCAGGAGACCTCCATTGGGTGGCAATCAAGACTATCCTTAAGTATCTGAGGTGTACTAAAGATATATTCCTAGTTTATGGAGGATATGAGGAACTAGTCATCAGAGGACATGTAAGTGCGTGTTTCTAGACTGATCAAGATGACATGATGTCACAGATTAGATACATATTCAGTTTGAATAGAGGTGCAGTGAGCTGGAAGAGCTCAAAGAAAGGTGTGGTTGCAGATTCTACAGTAGAGTCCAAGTATATCACAGCTTCTGAGGCAGCTAAAGAAGCAGTATGGATGTGAAACTTCATCTAAGAGCTGTATGTATTACCTAGTAGTAAATATCCTATCACACTCTATTGTGATAATACTACATCGGTGACACTTGCAAAATAGAAAAGGTCACATCAGCAGACAAAGCACATACTTCGGAAGTATCATCTCTTGAGGGATTTTTTTTCAAAGAGGTGAAGTTGTAGTGAGAAGTATTTCCACAGAAGACAACATGGTGGACCCCTTGACTAAATCCTTGACTCTGCAGAAACATGATCACCATTTGAGGTCTAATGGACTAAAAGTCATAGGCAGTTAGCTCTAGTTCAAGTGGGAGTTTGTTAGGGTGGGTGTCCTAAGATCCAACTATTTTGAACTTTGATTACATGAATGTTCCCTTATTATATATTGTTCATTTCTCTACATGACTATAATATAATAATGTCCTACAATATTTCTTGCATTGATAAGGTCAGGGAAGATCCTTGCTATGATGATAACCTTGAAATTCTATAACCATATTCTTAAGTAAAGTTCTACGGTTGGATGAAATACTATGATAGGACACATAGTATACATACCGTCACGTGCGAGTACTCGTAAGAATACAAGACTCTCTCTCATGGAGTTCCCACTTGGTAATCTTAAAGATGAGAGATTATGAGAACATACCCGCCAGTAGAAATTCTGCATGTTTTGGTGTCATCAGAAATTTCTATCTACGAGCGTGTGTAATGGTCCTTAGACTATAATATTATCATTAACTCATGTCATGACTCGCACACTTAGATTTGATGACAAAAACTATCACGAAGATAGTTGGCGAGAATAGGGTACGTTGGGTGTGTCATGAATGACATGTTATTAATGGATAAGTCAAGGAAGGATTTGTCCCTTCCATATTTATGGAAGAAAATTTCTCGGGCCCTCTGATTGAAATAGAAATGTCGAATAAATTGCATGTCCATGGTGTCACGACGAGTTTATTTCTGGAAGTTAATGAATAACAGATCAAGCATATAGGTTTATGACACTACCATGAAACTTGCTTGATGAGATATTGAGACAAAGGGATTAAATTACATAGTAAGCATATATATGAGGTGACACGTCAATACAGCGTCAACTTATTTCCCTTGGGTGCCTTGACCTGTTGCTAGACAGTAATCTTGGACTTGAGGCAAGCCCGCCTAATGCCAATGAGAAAGAGGCCTAGAGGGTCACACACTATGTGTATTCAAGTATCCCAAGTAGAATTAATATTATTCCTGTATGTGGTTTAATAATTATTCAAGGAAGCATACATCGTTTTAATGATGGAGGAATAATAAAATTAAATCAAGTATACACCGTGTATTAATGATTACACGTTGTGTAGTTTTTATTTTGAAAACAAGAACACGCCATGTATTAATGATTACACACCGTGTAGTTTTCATTTTGGAAAGGAAATGAAAAACAAGTACACGCCATGTATTAATGATTACACTCCATGTAGTTTTATGAAAAACAAGTACACACCATGTATTAATAATTAAACATCGTGTTGTATTTCCAGTCTGGATTTTGAGGATATAATATTGTTTTATTAAATGATATTTATTATAATCAGTGTGGGCACATTTCAGGTAATTAATGATTCGACATGGGGGTTTTCAATAAGATTTAATGAAATAAATAAAATGCATAAGGATTTTATTTATTATCATAACTCTATAACCTCAAAACCGATTATAAATATCCCCACAACCCCAACACTTTTCCATAATTGCTGTGCACAAAAATTCTAGAGAATTCTCTCAAGACCGAACGAACTCCTTCCAACAAGAATGTTCTCAAGACCAAGAGAGATCCTCTTCCATTAGATCAAGGCGATATTAGGTGGACAATGCAAGTAAAGGCTTTTCCATGCTAGCACCCGAATATTCCTTTGGATACATCCATAGATACGTGGTGCACGTGTGGATAACCACTAAAGAAAGTCTATACTTGGCTTATGCGATGCAATGACAGATCACATCGGAACGTGATCAGAAATATCAACAAATAAAAAACGCCATAAAAGGTACTTCTTGTCAATTAACTAAATTAATTATAATCAACTTTTGACGATCCTTGTTTGTGGATCCGGGACTATCCTTCTTCTTTGTCTATTTCTATGATTTGATCTATGGAGACTGGTATTTATCGTTTTATTGATCCCAGATTGATCATTGCTAATGACAAAAATCCAAGTGGGAACGTCCACCCACGTGATTCCGCTGCTTCCAAAACCTTCAAAATCCATTAATAAAAACAATAAACACATTAAAACACCCAAACCCTTTTAAAAAATATTTTGTAAAAAAAACATTTTCAGAAACCTCAAACCATTTCTCACTACTAATTTAAATAGTAAAAGAATAAAATAAAATATATTTATGAATTTTCATAAATAATTGGCTTTGAATCACATTCCTTGTCAAGGTTTAAAAAAACATGAAATCAATATTATCACCTTGTAGGTGATTCATACAGGCATAACATAAATTAAAAATCATTCCAAAACCATCAAGTATTTAAATGGGTATAATTTAGAGTGAAAACAAAGAAACACAAACCTTGGTTCAATGACCATAATTCCAAAAGTAATTGATTATCATAGTGAATACTCCAAAAAGCTAGGACATGCCCACTACAACCCCTAAATGACTAAATAACCATGATTCAAACCAATACATACCATACAATAAATCCAATATGAACATTTTGGTTCTTTAGTGGAATTAAATATCATGGGAATGAGGTAATAAAATAGAATATGTTGTTTTTAGGAACATACTATGGAGAAATACACATGAATTTAATGAGTAGGACCCCTAAAATTGAAGGGGAAAAGGGAGGAGAAGATCCATAGGGTCACTTGGTCTTTTCAAATTATAGGGAGAGGAAACATTGTCGGTGGGTTAAAACTAAGTAAGTAAATTTTAATGAATTTAGGTATTCCATATGTTTTGAAAAACCTATTTTCGAACTATTTTGGAATAGTGAATAGGTCATTTCCTATACTAAACACACTCTCACCATTCATTTGGAATTCCACATGGTTGTCCAAACTATGTTCTAATCATGAATAATAGAACTAAAAAATTTTAGAGTTTATTTTCCAACATTTCATACTATTTACAAAACCATGTATAAGAAATCAACCATTACATCAGGCACTACAAGATCCTATATAGTTTCTCGAAGGACTCTCATAGTTCGATCCAACCCATACACTAGACGTGAAACCCAAACCATGTGAATTCCAAATAAATTACATGTAAAATTTACCTAGAACCATTTATGTGACTGCACATAGCTTAACCTAAACCATGTGTGCTTACCATGCACAAGAAAAAAAATAAATTTTCTAATTATTGGGCTAAAACATCATACAAACATAAAATAAACATCAAAATAAAAAATAAAATAAAATAATCATCATAATGATATAGTGATTTTGAAAATTCACTCCATCATGAAACCTTATACCTTGATAAATTCTCATCTCAATTAGTAGAAAATAGATAAAAAATTTGAAAAAAACCTATAAGAAAAAATTGATCTCCTTGAAAAACTAGATTATTCCTCATGGGAGGAAGTAAACCTTGAAAAATCTCGAAGGAACACAAAACTGGATCACCAAACCCATCATATCCCAAAACCAAGGAGCACATCAAATGGAAATACGATTCACATTGAAACATTATGCTTTTAACATAGGGATAAAAGATGCATATGAGGTTTCCTGAACCCATATCCTTGGAATACCATCCCATGATGATTTGTATGGAAACCTCACCATGATGGCATCCATAACCCAATTGAAAATTAAACTAAACCCCCAGGTACCCATACAAGATCCCTAAAAGTTCCCCATATAAACAAATAAGAAAAACTCATCCCATAGCCTAAACCATTCAAATAAAACAAAAAATTGAAACAATAAATGCAGCACAAACATTCCCAAAAAGGAAGAACTCTCATAATGAGAAATTGGAGAAAACACCGACATGGATTTCCTCAATCAAATACTACAAAAAAAACCATCCAAAATTTAAAAAATGGTTCTCCATTTAAAAATTACATAAAAAAGTACCAAAATGATACAAAATTTAATGACCACTCCATCAATCTGAAAAATTTCCAATCCTGATCAAACAAACAACCAAAACTAGATCTCAGAAAAGAGTTTTTAATAAAAATCTACATTCACTAGTCCAACATAAAAGCATGTATCATTTCCTAATCCACTTGGATACACTATTACCAAGTAAACTCACATTTCAAATACAAATTTTAATAACTCCATGGAACTCTACCAAGAGGAGAAGAAAACACATTCCACTCTATTCAGATAACTGGATTAGTAAACTTCAAAAAGAGGAACATCCCCAATGAAAATAACTTTACATCCCAAATTTTAACTCTATGGGAGGATTACATTAAAATAATAGAAGCATGAGGTTTACATAGTCATGTCTCTTTAAGTATAACCAGCTATCAAAAAATCAAATGATGGAGAAAAAAATCAAACAATTTGCAAAAAATAAACATTTTTTTCCAAAAACACATGTTTTACAATAAATATTACCATAAGGAAGAGTACCAAAGCACACATATTTAATACTAAGGAACTATTAAAGTATTCAATTAATTAAAAATCTAGTGAAAACCATTTTAAAATTTTAACCTCAATACTTAACTCAACATGGTTAATTTAAAGAATTTCTAAAATCAATTTCAAAACAAATAATCACCTATTTTAAAACCAAAATACCATTTTGAGTTTCGTATAATAATTTAAAACATCTAGGTTGAAAAAATTTCAATTTATTTCTCCTTTTAAAAATTCTACATGTGTAAAAATCAAGCAACAATGTTCTATTTTGGAAATCAATGATTTCCTTTAATAATGAAAACCCACATTTAAAAATGAAATTTATGTGAAAACACCACTATAATTTAATAATTTGAAAAAAATATTGATTTGATTAGAAAAAAAGTCACACATAAAAAAATTTCTACATTTTGAATTGAAAAAAAATAATTTTAAAACATTTTAAGAAAGTAAACTGATTTAAAAAACGATCCATGAGGAGTTTAATTGAATCGAGAAAACATTATTATCATGGAATTAATTTTTCACCCAAACCATACTAATTTCACATCACATGTGAAATAAATAAAAAATGGAATAACATAAGCCTCAAAAAAACACAATCAAAATATGTCAATAAATCACAAGACCCATCATGACCCTTTTAAAATTTTCCTGATATACTAGAAAATCCAAGAATCATGGGGGCTAAATAGAAAAAATCATACAAGATATGGAACCATTCTTGACATGGCCACATAGCCATTAGACACATGAAAATAATGAATTAGTCACTGCAATGTATCTCAAACAAAAAAATTGGTTATTTTATGGCCTTTCAGTCCCTACAAGACAACCTCACACTTCAACTCCTTTTCCCTCTCCATTCCAATCAATAACCATGATCCAATAAGGTATCTTATTCCATGACATTGAGGATCAAAGAACTAATTCCATAGACATAATACCACCATCCAACAACTCTATAAAATGAAAATATAGAGTGAAATAAAAAATATAATCTACCCATAGAGACATGAGGCTCAAGGAGGAAAAGAGATTGTAAAATTCTCCCTTCATATATCATCCATGTCTTGAATTATTTATCTATACACTACCAAAAACCTAAATAACAAGATGGAACATACAAAACCTTATTCATAATAAGATCATAAACTATAATTCCTTTAAGTAACAGACCTTCTTGGGGTTCCATCTAACCCATCTCCTAACCTAAAACATTACAAGGCCCAAAGGGAAATCGAGATACCCATGATAGGGAAAATAATTTCTGGGAATCAAGGATCATGCATTGGTCACGATATATCCCTCACAAAATTATATAAATATATAGATGAAAGAAAAATATTTTCCATCCAATAGGTGATAAGAATAAAAAAAAATACAACCATAAAATATAAACTGATATATAAAAAAATAGTGGAATCTAATACAAATAAAGCTAAAGCATAAAATTTAATAGGCCAAGTGTCCAATTAAAAACCCTAAGATAAATAAAAACCACATAATTATCTTTTTCCTATGTGTGGCCGATGATGAAAACCCAATAAAAACATCTCCCTTAGGAATTAAAATATGAAAAAATCAAAATAGGATGAACTTGGACTTGTAAAAAGTTTGGTGTGAGGTAAAATGAGTATTAAGTAACCACCCACTAAATCGTAGTTGATTTCATATTTCATTATAATATTGGTAGTTTATAATTTATTATATAAATATAAATTTTAATTAATAATTAACAGGAATAAATAATGAAAACATCGTAAATAGGTTAAAAATATTTTTATTTATTTTTATTAAATGAAAAATAATTGGAAAAACGCTTTCGTTTAGTTTAATTCTTTTTTACAAAACCACAATTTTAAAGTCCATCTTTAAAACCATTTCATAAGTATCCTTTTTATAATTTACATATTTTTGAAACCTCTATTTAAAAAATTTGAAAAGTAAATCTTAATTTCAATAAGGAGGATTGCACTAAAATTAGCATCCCTACGTCCCATCCCAAGATACGTGTGAACAAAAAATAGGCATTTAAGTGCCAAAAAATAATATAATATAGAGGGGATGAAATCAAATTAAATGGAGGAATCTTATGAAATGATCCTCAATAGGATCCCAATATCATGGGGTCAATCCATCAGGTTCTAATAAATGGTATATATAATTAATTAAATAACTTCAGGTTCATTAATCAACATGTGTTCATAAAAATCAATGGTTGATTTCTTGAACATTCCTAGGATATATCAACACCTTGGGATCTCTCAGTCCCAACTAACCTTGATATCTCTTTGTCGAATTGATAACACTCCTCCCACATGATTTCACAATTACATGGAAAATTTACCTAAATAGTTAGAAACCTATGTTAGGTTTTCAACCGCCCAATTACACAACTATGATCCCAATTAGATACCATGAAAATTAAAATAGTTGTGAGAAAATATAAATCATTTCATATGTCAAATATATTTCATTTGAGATAAAAAAATTTCATAAGTCAAATATAATTCATTTGTGATAAAAAAAACCTAACTTCCTACACCCTCACAAGAATATCTCCATACATATCTATGCATGAATGCAATATAAATATGCATCTGTATAAGATATTCCCTTTTGGGATCACAAGACACCATTGGTATAACAAAAATCATATAGGGTTAAAGAGGGCTTTATATTTTTTTTATGAAAACCAATTTCTCATAAATTTCCAAATGATCCTTTTGAAATCATGCTTTGAATTATAATATAACATATAGTGTTTATAAATCCATACAAATTAAATTTTGGGATCCTATTTTATTAAGAAAATTTTAAAACCCAAATGGGAAATTAAACTTCTAATATAACTTTTTTATTTAACCATATTTATAAAAATGATTAAAATACTATACATAAGGGTTAACCCACACCATTAAAATCAAAACACACATTTCAAAAATTTAAAACAATTTAAAATACTCAAAAACATGGTTTGAAAATGAGTTGATGAAAAGAAAGAATTTATAAAATAATCAATCTAATTATTACCAACACATTCAAAACTAAAAGACTCATTTAAAACCTATTATAAATTTTCAAAAATAGTATTCTTAAAATACAATTCACTACAAAGGATTAAATCTACATTAAATCAATCTTTGACCCTTATGGATAAAAATAATTTTTATAACATGGAAAATCATTCAAAAACCATAATAAATGTATTGGTATGAAATATACATCAACGAAAAGGGAACACCTAAAATGGTTCAATTGAAATCAAGATGGAATTAACCACATATGATAGTGAATGATCCAATAATCCAATACATTCCATTTACAACCCCTAAATAAAAAAATCCTCCGAATTTAGATGAATCCTAACCCTAAAATCAACTGAAACCAACATTTGGATTCATATAAGGTATTAAAAATCAAGGTAATGGGGGAATAGAAGGGATTTATGTGTTTATAGGGACTTAACATGGAGAAATTCACTTGATTCCAAGGAATAAGACCACATAAATTGATGGGAATAAGGGAGGAGATTCTCCCTAGGGGTGCCTGCTTTGTTAGAATGAGAGGGAGAAGAAAAGAGGGTTGTAGGGTTAAAATTGAACATGTATATTTACTGAAACACATGTTTTAATGAATACGGTAAAGACATGTTTTTTAGATATGATTTTCCAATCCATGTTCCAACCATATTTAGGTCACTGCGTATGACATAACCAATAGCACAGTTCACCATGTATTCTATAAATATTGAAAAAATGTTGGTCCAACTGTGTAAAATATTTCATTCAAATTATAGTGTTTATTGGAATAATTGTTTAATTTTTTTCCAAACCATGCATGAGATAAAAACCATCACTCCAAGACCCAAATGAAATATAAAGGGTTTTAAAATGGATCACATAGTCCATGCCAACATATATGTGGATCAAGAAATCTCAATAGTGTGTGTCCAAAATGAACTACAGATAAGGGTTACTTGATTCCCCATAAGGGTCTTGATATGTTTTTTTCTATAAAATTCACCCTAATCATGTTAAAGAAAACTCTAAATTTTAGAATTTTGAAGTTTAATATTATTGGGAACATAAAACAAGCCTCATACTCATAAAATAACATATAAAAAACATCATAATTACACTATTGGTGTTACAGACCCAGAATGTAATTTCAAAATAATGGAATCAAGCACACACTAATTCAACACATATATTTCCTAATGTTACTAAAACTATTAAATTTTAGTTGTAATGTAACATTTTAGTTTAAAACATACATAAATCATTGGAAAATGAGAAAATATTTTCAAATTTTCTAATTCATTTGGAAAAATATATATAAGTCATTTGTGAAATGTATGTAACAACATAGAACTTAGTATCCCAAAGTTAGTGGTCATTTAATAACTATGTCATAGATAAAAGAGACCACATCAAGAAGGATCTATCAATTTTGTAGACCTGAAGAAATTTATATGTACATGGTTAGATAATTATATTGTTAACTAAATATAGTTCATAACAAGTCAAAATAAACTACTTCCTTGACCCATGTTCAAATATTTCATCTTCTTAACCTAGAGAAGGAAAAGAATAAATGGGGGATATAAAATGCTTGGTAACTATTACATATTTGTAAAAACATTAATCTATAATAAGTGAATTGGAATCAATAATTCATAACCAATATGTAATAACTAAAAAACTCTTTCCATTTAATTAATAAACTGAAAATGAAAATGAATCCATAGATTTTTTCATATTAAAAATATTATAGATAATAATAACAGAACATTAAAGGAAGAAAATTATTAATTATTAATCATTATTTATTTAAAACATTGACCACTACAATTAATTTCTTTCACAATATTGTTTAAGTATGTGGTTATAATCCAATATGATTCTACTTGGAAACAAATACAAAGGGGTTGTTGCTAAAAGTTTTGTGTCATGAGACACATTGATGCATCGAGGGGATATATAATTTCAATCCACACCCATAACCAATGTAAAAATAATTATTCCTATATATATATATTTTTAATTAATGAAAAATACTCATTATAAACATATCTTTATTTTTTATAGGATATATTTTAATCAATATTTCCCCAGTTAAAACAAAATTCAATGTAAACAATGTATGAAAAAATGTTATACGACATAGAAAATAACCATACACCTGATGCAAGAAGTATTTAAATTTAATTAAATATTCAATTATTGATGATAGTTAATAAAATTATTTGTATATACACCATAATCAATGAATAAGGGTCAAATAAAGAATATATCTGAAAAAAATAATAGTGAGATAATAAATCCCTTACCTTATGTATGAAATAATTTTTCACTTGTAATTAATGTCATGTATAATAAAATTATATTCATTAATAAATTATTTCAGAACCCCTTATACTTATTCTGGATTTTTTATAATTTTATTAGTATTATTTATTCCATTCTATTGAGTAATAATGTTTAATTTCGTTGTTTTGGGAGTGCTTGATTCACAGTTTTACTATTTGTTCACTTGTAAATACTTATAGAAGTTCTTTGGAAATTGGAATTATTATCCAAAAGTGAAATTATTATGTTTTAGTGATCTTAAAAATGCTAAAATTTTCTCATATATAATTTTGTTATATGGTATGAGGATGATTCATTAGATAAAATGTTGACGAAAACGTCTTTGTTTATTTTGGCGGTTTTTACGACCATCATAAACATGTATAATTTTATTTAATATTATGTTTATATATTTGTTCTAGATAATCATATAAAAAATAATATATATATATTATAGTCTTATTTTACCATAATAATGGTTTTATGACCATACTTGAATGTGGTAATGGGAAATGAAAACTCATCATTCACGAAGGAGGTGAATTGACACTTCATGGATGATGTTTTCATTTTTAAAATAAAAGGCGAAAAGAATAAAATTGATGATGGATATTCAATTTTAATAATAAAACTATGTTATATATTTATATATTATAATTTTTTTTCCATGAAATATTTTATATGGTAGTTGAGGATTTAATAATAAAAGATAATAAAACAAAAGTGGAAGGAGGATTTTACCTCTTGAATATCGTATCCTTGGGAACCACGTTAGGGAACTTGGATTTCGACTTTCTGTTGTAAGAGTTGGTATAAAATTTGTTTAAGATTCTTTAGAGGGTAATTATGCATAAAATATTTAATATTCAAGGATTAGAAGGTGTGAGGAGAAGAGGTCATGAGGGTGGTATTTATTTGGAGGGGAGAGGGGTGTTTTTGATTTTTTATACATTAGATTATTATTTTGGATCAAAGAATATAAATAGTGTTTATTAATGTGAATATGTACTATAAATAGTTCATTTTATTTCTATATAATGGTTATTACACCATACATTTCTAAAAAATCATGCATTTGGCTAAAAATGTTACGTACTGTAAATTACTATATTTCACTATTCACTAAAAGTTGAACTATTTTTAAAAAACACCAAAAATTCACCATAATAATTTTTCTATGTGTGGATTATAAAAATGAACTATATTTTATGAAAATATTTTTCAAAATATGATAAATTTAATTTTTAATTAAAATAATCATTTATTCGAAAAATTCCGATTTTAATATTATAACCAATTTTTGACACATTGAAAAATTAATTATGGTCTAATAAAATTATCTAGTAATTATAAAAAAAGAAAAATTATATTTTGAATATATTTTATGATAATAATTTTTCTTTTAAATAATATATTAATTATAATGTTATAAATAAACATTTATGTTCCACAAAAATAAAAACACTTAATTTACTATTTTAAAAAAAATTATTTAATTATTTCGGTATATAAATATATAATATTATCATTTATGACACACATAAATTTTATTTATAATTTCCTAGATGAAATATTTATTCTAATGAGTGCATTACTATACATAATGACCAGGTTAATATTTAATAATATATCATGGTTAGTTTGTGTAATGTAAGTTATCGACAAAATTGAATTTATTAAAGAAGATACATATAATAAAATATTGGAGTGTTATATTCTTCCCTCCATAAAAAATTTTTTCCTCAAGAGTTTTCATGAATATTTACTTCTAAATATATTAGTTTGGTTCTTCATTATAACATCCTTAGATCCCACATTGATTCTTCCATTTTATGGTTTCTCGAAAGAAATTTTACTAGTCGAGTCATATGATTTCTCAAAAATTTCTCTCTTGTTTGATGAATCTCAATAGTCTCTCCATAGTAAGAAAAATATGTACTACAAATAAAATGGCTTATACCAATAGACATTTATTGACAGATAATATATCTGTTGGTAAAAATGAGCATTTCAAATAGATATTAGGATTTATTGGTATTAATTTTTGAGACCAACAATTAATTTTACCAAAAGATATATCTATTGGTATTGGTTGTTCAATACCAACTTTTCTTTACAAATAGTTGAATCTATTGCTTTATCATACTAATACCAACATTTTTTTTACTACCACAAGAATCTGTTATGAATAATGACTATTACCAGTAAATCTCTTTCCGTCAATAAAAATTGTTACAATAAACCATACAATAACAAAAAAATATTTTATTAATAAAAAATTAAGAAAATATTTTTGTATGTATGTATATATATATATATATATATTACGACCAAATTAAATTTTTTTTCAAGGGGTTTTATTAAAAACATATCATAATTTAGTTTAGTTCATGAAATATTATATGTTTTTATATTTTTCAATATTGTTATTCAATTTTACCTAAATATTAATTTTTTAATATGTTTCAATATTATTTATTTAACAAAAATTAATATACATTTTAAAAAACACAACCCTAATACCCCAATCATCGTGTCTTCCCTGCCCCACTACCCTGTCGCTCCACCTTGCCTCCCGCTGCCCCGCCTTGCCTCCCACCACCCTACCTCGCCTCCCATCACCCTCACATACCCCAATGCTCATGTATTCCCTATGCCTTCATTATCCCCACTTATTTATCAATCACCGCCTTTGCACTAGGGATCTCTTATTGCACTCAAAAACCCGGTTCATCACTATTCTCCCTAGTAAAAAATCTCCCTCCCATGGATTTCCATTATATTCTCGATTCTCTCTTCACTCACATTTGGTGATGCGTTATTTATCTTGAATGTGATGTTGTGTAGGTTTGGTCTTGTATGGTGATATTGGTGTTGTTTAGGTTTCTTTTGTTGTTTTATTTTTATATTTTATTCCCCATCATCTTGGATTGACCCTCACTTGGAGTTGATTTTCCATTTCTCTTTTTCCATTCAGGGTATATCAATTTATGCTTCACCCAACTTTGATCCCCTATCATTAAGGGTTGCTTCACATGTAATCTCTAGTGGTACTTCTAGGTCATGAATATGGCCCTCCGAGCCTAGGACATTGTTGGCCTGTCCATCTTGATCCAATGGGCACAAGATTCTTCTTCATGGTCATTCTCCCTCGTAGAGAATGGTGGTTAGTTTAATACTATTTTTCTGTTTTGCACTATGTATTTGGAGGATGGATGTGATGGAGATATTGTATTTTGGTGGTTCGTTTTTTTGTATCAAATGGCTGTTGAACGAGCTAATTTGGACATGTCATTTCCCACCATTGGGTTCTTTTTTCTGTTTTAAATTTTTTTGACTATGGAATAATACACTAAAAAATGAAGATGGATGTGATTCTAGGACGGATTTGTCTTCTATGGAAGGTCAGTTCATGGTGGGGAACATATGTTCAGCATGATATTGATGTAAAATAAGGTGGATCTCCTCTAGTTCTCATAGAAAATGGGAATCTTAATTGTGATTCAGATATTTATGTTGCTTACTTTTGGTTATATTATAATTTATCTTTTGGTTGTTAAGGTTTTATTCATGTTCATTTCTTTATTTTTTGTTCTGTTATGATTTCTTATGCTGGTTAATTATGGTACCTTTTGGTGGGGCATTGGGGATGATGATATCATATTCTCTATATATTTTTTATTAGAATATTATGACATGAACACCTTTGTTCTCTGGTTATATTTTATGTTTTTGTTATTTTTTATTGGATATTTTTATCTCATTTGTGAGTGTTCTTTTAGGAATTATGGGTTGTATGGATAGTGCATCAGAGGTGGCCATTGAAGTGGAGTAGATGCTGGAGGAGAGTTAGTTTGAAGTCCTTTTGATGGATAGAATTCAAGTTTGATAGAGTATGTCCTATATAATGTTCTTCATGGTGTTTTTTGATTATTCTATCATAGTGTTATGGTTTCCCATAATTGGAGACATTAAGGCTCCTATTCACTACACTCACTTGATACGCATTGCATTATTCATGTTTGGAATGTAATCGTTATTTTCCTTCCTTTTTAACAGATTTTTCATTGCAAAAATTCCTTGATGTTTTCACCATTAGGTTATAAGAATCCCATATCTTCTATTCTTTCATGTCAACATCGATACCCGCACTGATAATCATACTCCCATCTTTTCCAATCCATGAATTTTCACTTTTTACATGATTTACTTGTAGGAAATTCATAGTCCTAATCATATTAACACCACTTTTTTGTCCTAAGGTTCTGGGTAATGCCTCAACAGAAATAACATCATCTTAGTAAAGCCACCTCTCAATGCCTTCAATAGACGAGCTATTTTACTTCAATGCGGAATACATGGTAATCCCAATAGCACTACCACTAGGTATAAACTTTGGATCCTTGATAATGTTTCATCCTAGGGTATAAAAACATGATAATTCCTTTACAATTTATTTATAATATCTTTTATGACACCCATTAGTATAATGGTGCAAGCTTTTGACACCGAACGCTCCATGATGAAAGAAAAAACTGATCACTGATCCACTTGACATAAAAAATATCATCTTTTGTTTCCAAATAGGATTTTTGATGTTTATGGGGTATATTTAAAACAACATTTTCATAAGCCTATACTACCTTGTTGTCTTCTTTTCTCAATCATATGATTCCACTTACATGAGATTTTCTTAAGTAATGGCATGCTAAATCACTCATCCCTCTGTTGTCTACAACCAAATCTGGTTTCAACTTTTCAATCTGTATGTCATGATTATCAATTTACTTTTTATTTTTTATACTCCCCAAGAATATTATCTTAGTAACTCTACATTTGTTCTTTTCTCCAAAATCTTACACTTCATCGGAAAGTCAAAAAGAAAGATACAGGGGTTCAAAACCCTTTTTTCCTTTTTTTCGGAGGTAACAAAGCCTTTTCACATTTTTTTGGGGGTAAAAAAGTCTTTTTTGAACATTAGACCTTTAATAACCTTTGAATAATCTAATTGGAATCCATATTCTTTCAACCTTTATATACATAATTTCAAGCTTATGAAAAGTTTGATAAAGGTCCACGACTACTATTTTCATAGCATCGAATGCAAAATCTAATTTGAGATCCCCGAATTGGCCATTAATTTTTTTTACCAATGAAACTCTTCACCAGTCCAAGCATTACAACATGATCATTCACATTTTCATGCATTGTAAAAATTTATTATTTTATTAAATGTCTTTTTAATGTGACCGGTGATGATAATAATACAATAATGATGTCTTTTTTTACTTGTGTATTTAATTTTAGATTCCTCTACCTCTTGTGGATGAAAAGAATAATGTTGTCAGAGATGTTGACATGGACATGTGGTATTCCATTGATGCCGTGATAATGTGTATCATGAAGATTCGGAAGGTGTTACTTCATCCATAGTTGGTCATGGAATCTGTGGAGTAGTCAATATCACATTTTTAAGTTAATTTATTGATTCCTCCTTATTGTTTTAGTGGTATCACTAACATCTTAATTCCCCTCACCTCTTTATAATTCTTTGGTTTGAATTATAGAATCTATTTTAGTGTTCTCAATAAAAATATATTAATTTATTTATCATTTATGAAATATATGCCTTATCCATGTGTGTATTCTATGTATAATCCAAGGTGTGTTTCTTAGTGTGTATGAAATATAGAATCCATGTACTATTTGTTGTATCTAGAATTTTCATTTCCAGGAGAGCATGAGCATCGAAGGCCAGGCCTATATGGTTTGACCTAAGGTGAAACATTACCAGCTTCAGAATAGGAGTTATGAGGCCATATATAAGAGGTTGAATGTCATGCCCATATGAAGATACTTGGTGAACATGTACCTATACAGTTTATTAGATAGATGAATCCATATTGATATACATTTTTCAACTAGCAGGTAAAGGGAAAATCCGTCTAAGAAAAAAAGGTACATTCACCTCTCTTTCTCCTAATTATCAATTACCCTGGTATAGAGAATAATTGGAAAGCTAAAATATGCACTAGTTAAATATGATGAGATTAATTAGAAAGTATACTGGAATTATTGGGAAATAGTATTCTTTTAGACATGTTCATATTTTTAATTGGTTTAAATACAATGCGAATTGATGTCTATGAAATATATCCCCCACCTATTTTTTATATATGTTTCTTAGTTTTCCACATTGCAAACATAGTATGGAATCCACCTAGATTTCACCCATGGTCTGTTTGTGAAATAAAGAAACTGGAATCTATTTTAGAGTTCTCATTTTATTCTATTTGGAATCTGGTATCTATTTTAGTGTTCTCATCATCATTGTTGATAGGGAATGCAAACAATACACTATTGTATAGTAGAGTGGGCATTAATATTCAAGTTCCAATTGAAGGGATCATCTAGGTTTGTCTAAAAATGAGTGTTGTGACCCATCATTGTAAGTATTATTTTCTTTTACTTGATTCTCATGTTATTTTTTGGTATTCTAGTGGAAATGTGTATTGGTACATATCATTTTATTTAAGGGTGTGTAGCCCATGTAGCCTGTAGAATCTGAAAGGTAAGCTACTTCCTCAACCCATGTATTTTAGTTTTTCTAATGTCATTAATTTCTTTATGGAGTTGGATTTAGATCATGGTTTGATATTATGATGTTCTTTTTCTACCATTAATTTATTCATAGTTTTGATTTAGTCACAATTTTGTGCACATTCCTTTAAAAATCATTAACTAGTTTATTTTTATCTTCGATCAATTTATTTGATGGAATTAACATAGGAATTAAAAGGTAAATCAGTAGGATAGAATAAAAATGAGTATGTAAAATAGCCTTGATAAAAATAGGATTCAGGAGAACAAAGTAGCATTAGAGGGAGAAGGTCCCCCTTTTGGGTATAAAAGAGGATGTTTATTATATTCAGAATAGAGGGTGTTAGGAATACTGCCTAACAATGGACGTACAACAGATATAGAGGAAGGAAAAAACAAAAACAAGATGTAAACACTAATTTAATATCACAAAATTAGATTATTTCACTATGTATATGTAAACAGCAATGAGTAAGACATAAAGACAAACACACCACACATATATTGCATTATAGTAATCCCACAACCTAAAACAGGCAACATTGTGGGTAAGTGGATGATATGGTTTCTCTTCTGATCTAAGTCATGTGTTAAGGAATAAGATAAATTTTTATTGCAAGAGTGAAATGAAGTCTGAAAACTCTGTGTAAGGCGAGCCCGAGATAGAGGCTTGGGCAGCAATGCATCTTGGTGTTACCTTACTGAATCCATCCATTTCCTTAAAGTATAAATCTGCTTCTTATCACTGATTTTACAATGTTGGATTATGATTGTAAATCCTCCAAGACTATACCTATTACTGTGATGACTGAGGAAAAAATTTGGAGCTCCCAACCTCCATACCTGATCTTCTGATTGCACTAAAAGACCCTTCAACATAGATTTGGAACTAGATGCAATCAACATGGAAGTTTAGAAAACTAACATCATTACTTCCAAAGGGGATTTAACAATGCCTAACTTAGTTTACTTATTTCTTCATGGACGATGTAAATTCATTTCCCTTTCCACAATATCACTCCAACTTGGATGTTCTTTTAGTCCCAAAATAGAGAAAAATGGAAGGCTTGAAGGCGTCAGCTTTTATGGAAAACCTTCAACCTGTACTCTTACCTCAAAATTTGTAGAAATGGGTGCATAATGTATCTCTATCAAGATAAGTGGTTCATGGACCTCTATCTTCTTTAACACTAACACTTTCCATTTCTGTCTCTAATTAATGATCCATAACACGGTCATGTTTTTTTGAAGTAGTTCCAGTCACCCCGACACTACTTACATGTAGTGCTGACTGTGGACCCTGCAAAGGCCCAACCCATGGCTGATGTCATGGCCTCTATGCATCATTTTATGATATATGAAAACCCATTTTAAACAACTTGTGTGTACACATTACAATTGAAATTATTTTAAATATTCCAAATGTTTTCCCCCTTTTGTCTTCTACTTTTTTGTTGCCTTTTTTTAAACTATAAGTTTTTATTCTTGTATTTTATTTTATTCTAGTTTTTAGCCATTCTACATGTATTTATTATTGGATTTTTTGTTTCATTTTATATTAATATTTTTGTTTTAATGAATTCTTTGTTAAATAAAAAAGTTTTATTTGAATGATTATTTCTTTTTTTTGTCGGTACTACCTTTTTTGAAAATAAAAAAGAAGCTCAACAAAATTGGAGGAAGTTCAACACAATTTTTTATTCCTTTTTGTGTAGGTACTACCATTATACATTTGGGGTATAAGATATTTCTATCACTTGTTTTTATACCTCCCTCAACTTCATATGAGGTTTTTCCTCATCTATATTCTCATCTGGTTGCTCATCTATTTGTGTATAGACTGGAGGTGGTATGAATGGGGTTGGGGATGGAGTTGGTATAGACTAGAGCATGCATGGATGGGGCATGGATGGGATGGATCTTGAGATGACATAGACTGGAGCTAGAGATGGATGACCTAAAATAGACATGAGATGGCATGGATGAGGCTGGATCTGGAATGGATAGGATAGGGAAAGAGTTGACATGGACGGGATAGTGCTGGAGTCACTAGTAATGATAGTCTAGAGCTACTGGTGTGGTTGATCCTATTTGGGGGGATCTAGTGTGGTGGCTATAATTGTGGAACAAAATTGTGTGTGGGGGTGGTGGTGGGCAGGGTTGTCCAGGATTGTTCCTGGTGGGGATCCAACGGTTTCTATTTGTAATGAATTTCATTACTAATTTAATTAATTCTTCCCTAATTTTGAATGTGTTAAAAAACATTTCAGTTAAATAATTAAAATATATGTATTGTATATGAAAAATTAATAAATAATTTTTTAAATTTTATTGATATTAAAATTTTATTATTTTTATTTAAATGTATTCTATAAACAAATATTCTAAACTGGAAATATTATTACCAATAGATAAATTTTTGATCAAAATCTGTTGCTAAACACTTTTACCAACATATATATTATTTGTTGGTATTATTATAATTTCAATAGAATTATTTTATATTTTTCAAAAAAAATTTAGCGACATAGTTTTTATTAATAGTTTAGTGACAGGGACATATATGTTGGAATAAAGTTTTTCCAATAGAAAATTCACTTTTACCAACAGATATGTCCCTGTTGGAAAAAGTGAAATATTTTGTAGTGAAGATTCCAGTTCAATTTTTCATAAGTTATTACATGTTTTGGGCCTGGTATGTAATTATTTAATATTGATATGTGAAACACGTTGTGAACATTAGATAGAGTTGATGGTATTACTATATTATAAGCTACAACTACAATTCTTCTAGAATTTTGAATGGTCTGACATAATTGGGTATCCGTTTCCCTTTCTTACTGAACCTTACAACACCAATCTAGGAAGATACCTTTAGAAAGAAATGATCTCCAACTTAAAATTTTAAATCCTTTCTTCCATTGTAAATATAACTCTTTTGACTAATTTTTGAAGCTTTAATATGATCTTGAATATTTTTACCATTTTCATTATCTCTTCAATATGTTTTTGTCCAATAAGATTCCACTCACCGAAATCATCCCAACATGTTGGAGTATGACATACCTTCCTATATAATACTTTATATGGAACAATTCGAATACTAGAATCAAAACTATTATTTTAGTAAAACTATAACAAATGTAAATATTGATGTCACATACCTTTAATGTTATTTTAGAATGGTGTAAACATGTCTTCCAATGGTTTAACAGTCATTTCAAAATGCTCGTTAGTTTTAGGGTGATAGTCATTTCTCAAATGAATCTTAATATCAAAATACTTGTGAAGAAACTTCTATAATTTTGATGTAAAATGGGGATCTCGATTAGACACAATCGAAATAAGAACACCATAAATTCTAACAACTTCATCATTATAGAGCATTTATAGGTTTTCAAGAGGTAAATATTGTCTTATAGAATGAGAAGGTGTCAATTTTCTATGGTGATCATCTATAAACCATATCACATTATTCCTTCTAGGTTTCCTTGGAAGTCTTATAAAAAATTTTGTTGTAATTTCATCCCACTTACGCAAGGTAATTGATAGATATTTCATGACCCCTCTAGGTTTATTTCTCTTAGACCTCGCTTATTGGAAAACTACAAAACTTTACATGTGGTCATAAATTTCTCACTTCATACTATCAAACCAAAAATTTCCCTTCATATATGTATACATTTTGGTTCTTCCATGGTGTATATATAAATTTGAGATATGTTAATCATCTCATAGTTCACTTTTTAGATCAATTATTGGTGGACCACATAACCTCACTCAAAATTTTTGAATTCCATCACCATAGATGATGTTTACAAATATTCCATCCATAATAGATGTATATTTATTCTCAAATATATCATCATTAAATGAAGATATTTTATCTTCTCTAGTAAATATTATTTAAAAATCATTTAAAAAAGGAATTATTTTCCCCTTCCATAACAGCTACCATATCTATGTTTACTAAATCCATGAATATAGGATTGGTATGAAACCTCATTTGGTTCATAATTCCATGATTTTTCTTGATTAATGCATTGGTTACCATATTTTATTCTCATGGGTGGTAGTGTATTGATCAATCATAATCTTTGAATAGCTTGAGTCATCGTATTTTCTCATGTTGAGTTCTTTCTATGTAAATATGTATTTCAAAATATTTTGATATATATATATATATATATAATATTTCACTATAGAGATAGCGTGTCTATATATTTAGTTTAAATATTATAGATGGAAACACAAGATCATGATTTGTGTAATAGTTTTCATGAATATTATACTACCTTGATGTATATGAAATGAGTTTATCATTTTTTATATGGAAACCACCAAATCCTTTATTTGATGTATTATTATATATAAAAAACACATCATTTCATGATTGTATAGTGAAAATGGAAGCCTTGAATAATATTATATTCAATTCTTCAAAACAATTTTACATTCTTTTTTCCATAAAAACTTAACCACTTTAAATGTGAGTTTGGTTAACAGGTTATATAGTTGGGAAAAATTCTGAAAAAAATTTGGATAGTAAACTTATAATCCAATTAAACTACTACATCAGTTATATTCATTAGAAAAGGATATTCCGGGGTTTTCGTTTTATTTACTGGATCTACTCAGATTCCATCCTTATAGATAATATGTCCACGAAAGAAATTTCTTAAATCCAAAATTCACACTTGCTGAATTTACTATATAATTATTTCCTTCTGAGAGTCTCATGAGTGATCCATAAGTGATTCTCATCGTATTAATTTCTTTAATAATATACGAGAATATAATCAATAAATACAAAAATTAATTAGTAATATTTTTTAGGAATCCTCTATTGATCAAATCCATAACAACTGAGGTTACATTATTCAATCCAAATGTTATTACTATAAAATAATGATTTCCATACCTCATCTGAAAAGTTTTCTTTTGAATATATTCCGTATTTACACAAAATTTATGATACCCATGAATATGGTCAATCTTTTAATAATTATGAGCTCAATAAGGTTGATCAAATAAATTAACTATGCAATATAGATGATAATTTTTATTTATTTAAATATCATTAATTTTTCTATAGTGAATTCACAACCTCATTGATCCACCATTTTTATTAATAAAGATAATAGGAGATGCCTATAGAGAAACAATAGGGAGAATAAATCCATTATTACTCAACTCGTCTAGTTGATTTTTCATCTCCACTAATTTCATTATGGCCATTCTATAAAGAGTATTTTGTATTGGTCTTACTTCTAGGATTTAATCAAAGGTAAACTCAAATTCACATTATGGGGGGGGGGGGGGGTGTCAAGGTAATTCATTAGGAAATACATTAATGTATTCTTCTGTAAATAGAAAAACCTCAATTTGAAGAATAAATTCCTCAACACTATATGTTTTTTTCCTTCCTCCCCAATAATTTCATTTAGTAGATCTATTGGGGGTGGATCTAGATAAGAATAAGTTGATGATGTTTTTACTCTAATGATATGCAATTCTATATCTTCCACACAAATCATAATTTCATTATTCTTGCAATAAATTTTCGCATCATATTTTGAAATACAATACAAACCAAGGGTTATATTAATTTTAATTATAGGTATGATGATAAGGTCAGCTAATAAAGAATGATTATAAGTCATAATGGGGAATACCTGACATATTGTTTTTTTCAATGAGACTTCCCTAACGATATTTGATTGAAAACTCCCTTATTAAATGAAAATGGGAATTTATAGTTTTCTTTAAAAATTATGTAGATATAAAAGGGTGCAATGATACCAAATCAAATAAATCATTGTATAAATTGGAATATATGATTAATGTACCTACCACCATGTAATTGGATACTTCTGCTTTAGCTATGGTGATCACATAAGCTTAACAATCTCCCCTTATCCTCTTCTATGTAGATTCCCTTGGCACATGTGACATTTGTTTTAATAATTCACTATTTATTTACGATTGATACACTGAACATCATTGATTAATTTCATCTTATTTCATTCATTATCTATATAACCCTTCTATACACACTTATAACAAACTCACATGCCCTTAAAGTATTTCCTAGGCTGATTATTTCCACAATTTAGAAATAATGTGTATTTCTTCATTCCCCTATACATATTTAAGGATTTACGTATTTTATTTTTATAAAAATACCACTTATTATATTAATTTCCCTTGAATATATAGTATCTAGAAAATTACTTTACCATTTTTCTAGAACTCAACAATATTTCATCATATGATGAAATTTTTAGAAGCTAGTCCCTTCACAGGCTTAACATATGGACTTATAAGAAAAGACAAATCTTGTTTTTTGAATCTATTATATAAATTATAGCATACCTAGCTAGTCAAGTGATGATAGTATTATACATTGTAACACTATATTCTTTATTTTTTAAGCTAAGGAAATTCCTCTTCATGTCATCTAGTTATTCATGAGGGAAATATTTGTTGAAGAATGTTTCTTTAAAAGTTATCCTTTTATTGTATTCTATTTTATCATTCTACAAAATATTCATGATAAATGGCCACCATTAATCTGAATCTCCCTTGACTAAATATACCATTAGCACCACCTTTTCCCTTTCACCACATCCTAATGTGAGAAATTTCTTTTTAAGGGACTTGATCCACTATCCAGATACCACTGTCTTATTTGTCCCACAAAATGATGTTGTCTTTTTCTGTATGAAATGATCCAAAATATGTGTAGTATGATTATTCATCAATACCTAAGTATGTTATCCTAATATAGTAATGATATTACCATCTACAACACCATCTGTGTTGACTTTCTTAGTAGGGAGATCCCTTTCTTGACTATGGGTATTGATTCCCTTTCTTTTATTAGGCACCATCACTAAATAGTTGAATACACTGAGTTAGATCATAATCCTCATGAGTATTGAGTAAATAATTCACTGAAAGGAATTAATATAATTATCATTTTTATTTAACATCTAGTTCCCAAGGTCTTTGCTTAACCCTCTTAGATACCAATTATAATAACCCCGACCCTAGTAGCCATTAATAAGTTGTTATTTTATTACAATGTAAAAGATATGAGAGATCACATCAAAAATGATCAATATGTTTAGTAGACATGAACAAATAAATACATAAATGGTTCCATTATTACATTGGTAATTAAATATAGAACATAACAAAGGAAAATCCACTGATCCATGAAATGTTTTCAATGTGTAACATCCCTGACCCAGAATCCACTAGACCGGTGCTCCGAGCAGAGTGGTTACATGATCTTAAGTGTGCCTCCCCATAGTCTAAAGGTTTTTGAATAGAAGCGTGGGTCCAAATAGTTAATTGGGGAGACTATACCCCCATCTTATTAGAGTAAGCCACAACAGAAGATAAAAAAATAGTGGAATAAAATCCAATAACACCAGAGTATTCATAAACAACCATTGGCCAAAATGGTAACAACTATGTCCAATATTAAATATGTTATTATAGGATACAAGTGAAAAAGTGAACAAAATATGAAACAAAGACAAACTGAAAAAATCCCCAAAATGGTCTTGACACCAAGTCCGAGTCCTCCTCCACGTACACCCCTTCCAACCAAACTGCCTATCAAGGGCCTTTTTCCTTCTTTGGACCTGAAAAAATGAAGTCTGATCGGGTACCCAATGGTGGACCGAGTTGGGTGTGAGTATAACTCAATAGGCCACCACCAACAGTGTGTCCAAAATATCTGGTGGAAACAATTGTGCATGCGGAATAGGAATGAATAATAAATGACAATAAAAGATCGAGTGCCCATAGCTAGTTTATATCCATAACCAATATTTATTACCATTTCAATATCATACCATTTCATCCCATTACCCATTAATTACCATTTCTAACACATTTATCATTGGTTCATCAAACAAAAAATGTTACATGGGCTTAATGTACACAATCTCATGCATGATGAAAAAACATTGTTATCCTATCTCACTAGGACTAACATCCTCATGTTAACCATATCCTCACCTCAAATCCTTAGTCCGGGTGGATTGAACCGTTAGGGGAATAGATCCACAATACCCTTCCCTAACCCATGCATTAGGGGAGGTGTTTAAAGCCTCAGTCCAACTCGACCCATGGGCATAGATCCTCAAGTCAATACCCCACTCAACCAAGCCATGTACACATGCTATATATATTTATATCCAGCAACCATTCAGACAACATCACAACCATTGCCCAAGGAAAACATAAATAATAACAATAACATAAGAGTTAATACCATTCCTTAACCCATTAACACATTTACCACATTTCAAATCATTTAGAAACTTATCCCAATTCCCTATATTAGTATTCTTACCTCACTAAGAATTCATTCATTTCGCCCATCTCACCAGGCTTTGTTCATTATGCCTAACTCACTAGGATTCATTACCATGATCACAAGCTATTACATTATGGTCTTTAATAATTTCCACATATTAACCCAATATCCCTTAGGTTATTAATAATCCTAGGTGCATCACCTAGATTCTATTCCAACACAAACAATCACATCTACATGTTTATCGAAGGCTCTACATAAATACTCAACAATATCACTTGTTCATAAAAAACCAATAGGTTCGGGAATGTCGGCGCACCCCATGGGTGGCCCTAGATTAGTCTCATCACCCTCAATGCATACCATGGGGATCATGAGGGTTTCCATTTACCTTCATAATAACCATTTTACCTAAACAATCCAAGGGTGATCAAAACATACCAAGAGACACCCAAGAACAAAACCACATATGAAGAAAATCCCCAAATAAACAAACCATGGGATATAACTTGTAGGCCACCTAACTTGATTCTATGGGTGAACAAACTATTAATCGATCCCTTATATTCTACTTCAACCAAAATTTAAAGATTCATCCTAAATATCATCCAAAGTGTAGGGTTTTAGGGATTCCGAAAGAGAGGAGAATATGATATAAACACTAAACTAAAAAGAGAATAAAGGATGAGATTATCCTTACCTGGAGATTTGATCTACAACCAATGACACCAAAACCCCATTATAAATAAAGGATATTGATCTCCAAGAGACCTTGGGAGATTTGGTTTGTTTTTAGGTTAAAGAGGGGTGAAATGGGAGTTAATCCTGAGTTGGGGTTAGAAAATCCCGGAGTGAAAAAATTGTAAATTTTTAAACATTTCTAGGATGCACGAATTACCCACAAAATTTTCTAAACCAAGAACAAACCGTACGAAGTCCACTGTCCAAAATCCGACCTCCTTCATGATTTCTGGGTTTGTCTTCATGGTTAGCACTAAGTGTGCGCAGACCATGCGACCTTCCCAAAAAACTCATTTTTCTCTGTTTTTCATGTCCCACACTCTTGGAACACCCCCAAGCCTCAAAAAAGATTTGGGTAAGAACTTAATTAACCGGAACAAGGGATTAAATTCAAAAAATAAATGATACAATACCTTTCCAAGATCCAGGATCTTAAAACCTCCCCACCTTATAACAACTTATCCTCGAGTCGAGCTTCCAAGCTTCATTGAACTTATGAGGAAAAGTGATCGGGCCACGAAGCCCGCATATCTGATTCCCGTTCCCATGTTTCTTCTTAAACCTTCCCATTATTCTATAGTACTCACAATAAAGGCACAACCTTTCCCTGTAAGAAATTATCATTATGATCAAACACAAAAACAAGATTCTCCTCAACAGATGCATCAACCTCAAGCACAAAATCCTTAACACCAAACATGTGAGTTGGTTTAGGGTGATACTATCGAAGCTGCGACACATGAAATACATCATTACAACATCCTCAATAGACACGATGTGAGCTGGTTTAGGGTGATCCTAATGATGCCGCAACACATCAAATACATCATGCATCTCATTATACCGCTGTAGAAGATCCAATCGGTACACTACTGGCCCGATCCTCTCCACAATCTAAAATGTTCACACATACCTGGGAGCCAACTTTCCATGCATCTGAATCCGTCGGTGACCCAACCTTACTGACACCTGAAGGAACACACTATCACTCACCTCAATCTAAAAATGTCTATGTCTCCGATTCGCATACGACTTCTATCAACTTTGAGATGTTGCCATCCATTTTGGAATCAACTCAACTTTCTATGAAGTATCCTACACAAGACTCGGTCCCAACAGCTCAGATTCACCATCCTTCAACCAACATAGCAGAGATCTACACAGTCACCCATATATAACCTCAAATGGTTCCATCTGAACTACATATTGAAAACTATTTTTGTAGGAAAATTCAACAAGCGACAGGTTCTTCTCCTTGGAACCACCAAAATACAAGACACAAGCCCTCAACATGTCATACAACACTTGGATTTTAAACTCTAACTTCCCATCCATATGTTGGTGGAAATCCATACACAAAAGAACCTAAGTACCAAGCTCCTTTTGCAACCCTTTACAGAAGTGTAATGTGAAATGAGGATCAATATATGATACTATAGTCCACGGTATACCATGAAACTATACTATTTACCAAACATACAACTCACCTAGATGATCAATTGTGTATGTATCCTAAATTGGTATGAAATGAGACACTTTCGTTAGCCGATCCACAACCACCCATATTGCATCATTCTTCCAAGGAATCCTCAGAAGACCCACCAGAAAATCCATCGTAACATCATACCACTTCCATTCCATAATGGGAAATGGATGTAACAAACCACCTAGACATTGGTGCTTGGACATCAACTGCTGACAGGAAAGACACCATGCCACAAAGCCCGAAACTTCATTTTTCATTTCTGACCACCCAAAATTTCTACAGATATTATGATAAATTCTGGTTAAAAAAGGATGAACTGCTCATTTTGATGCGTAGAACTCACACATCAACTCTTCCCACATGTATACTGGAACAACCACATGAACATGGACACAAACAACCTTGTCCACTCCGACGGCCCAACCAAAAGGCAGCTCCCCACCTTTATGTTTTTCCTTCATGGACATACATTTAGGTTTGTAAATTTATCTATCCCTAACTTGACTAAAAATAATAGACTCAACCGCTACAAAAGAAAGAGTCACCTGACCTTTTTCCTCCTACACCTCTCGGTGCATCATCACAAACAAATCCCTTACCTTCCACTCGGTGCTAGATTCATGAACCATCTAGTTCTGAGCCTTCCTACTCAAAGAATTAGAAACAATGTTCCCATTCCATAGTGTATACACCATATTAATGACTAAATAATCGATATAATCAACCCATATTTTCTATTAAAGATTCAAATCCCACTGTGAAAAGATATACTTTAGACTCTTGTGATCGGTATACACAATGAATTGTTCCCCCAAAAATTAGTTCCTCCAACACTTTAAGGCATACACTACTGCATCCAACTCAAGATAATGAGTGGGATAATTCCACTAATAGGGTCTTAATTGATTTGTCTCATAAGCCAAAACCCGCTCATCTTGCATTAAAATATCCCCAAGCCCGATATGAGATGCATCACAAAATATGACATACCTCTTACATGGCTCGGGTAAGATCCAGATCAGTGCGGTCGTTAATCTCTTATTCAAGACATTAAAGGAATTCACACAATACTCAGACCACACAAAACTAATTCCATTCTTGGTCAAGCCTGATAGTGGTTCTGTCAAACGATATAAATCCCGGATGAACCTCGGGTAATACCCTGTGAAACATAGAAAACTCTAAACATCTAAAACAATCTTGGGCTGCTCCCATGACACAAACAACTGCACATTCTATAGATCCACTGACACACATTCCTTAGAGATTATGTGACACAGAAAATGAACTTCTCCAATCCAAAACTAACACTTTGACATCATGGCTTATAGCTGATGATCTCTTAGTGTACTCAGAATGATGTCATGATGTTGGGCATGATCGTCATATGTTATTGAGTAAACAAAGATGTAATCAATAAATAAAACCACAAACTGATCCAAATAAGGATGAAATATTTGTTTCATCAAATCCATGAACACCGTTAGTGCATTGGTTAAGCTGAAAGGCATCATCACAAACTCAAACAACCCGTACTGACTCCTGAAAGCCGTCAGTGGTATGTCAGAAGGACTCACCCACAACTAGTGATAACACGATCTTAGATCAATATTAGAAAACATTGATGCACCCGTTAGTTGTTCAAACATGTCATCAATTCTAGGAAGAGGGTACCCATTTTTCACCACTATCTGATTTAACTTATAATAATTAACACACATCCTTAACAAATCATTAGTATTCTTTGAAAAAAAGAACAAAATATCCCTAAGGAGACGTACTTGGACATATGAACCCCTTAATCTCCAACTCCTCTATATGAACCTTCAACTCCTAGAGTTTTTCTGGTGCAATTTGGTATGACAGAATAGAAAATAGCTTCACTCCCAGCAGAAACTCAATCGCGAACTCAATATCCCTCTCAGGTGGAAACCCTAAGAAATACACAAGGAAAAAATCCTAAAAATGATCCACTATTAGATGGAAGAAATAAGATTATCCTCTTTAATCATTAATCACAAGGCAAGCTACATGAGGCTTGAGGCTACCCAACTGCTGAAAAAACGATCCTACATGACCTGGTCGAACATCCCACTCTCCATGATGGACATAAGAATCACCGTCAAGTGACCTTAATGATACCCTTTGCCAGAAACAATATATGTGATCCCAATACAACACCAACCAATATATACCCAAGATCAGGTCAAATCCTGACATCTCAAGAATGAACAAGTCCCACAATAAATTGTACATGCTGACTTCTAGAGCACATCCTCTACAATGCATAATATCTTCATTTACCACCCCAAACGGATGGTCAATCGACATAACCCACACAAAATTTACATAGGAAAACCCAATGCTACCACAAGATGAGCAACAAAAAAATAGTGTGTGACACCAGTGTCAAACAACACACTATCAAGTGTAGAAGCAACAAGGATCATACCTAGAACAGTCGATGGCCCAGCCTCACCATCACGAGGTGTAGACAGAACTACATGAAGCTAGCCTACCATTCTACATTGGGCTCGAACTTGTGTGCCTAGAACTGCATTGCCCCACTGACATGGGGGTTTCTACCCCAGAGTTCAACATCCACCACCCCTTCTAGTACGACCAGTGGAGCTCCAAGTGCCTGCCTGATAAGAAGAAACTGATCCCCTACCTCGGCATGACATCTTCCTATAACCAACATCCATTCTCATCTTCTGAGGTTTCCTTCAGAACCTCTACATGTGTCCCAATCTGTTTCACGATCGGAACTCAACTGGAGGTCGAGGAAACTGCCCATGCATGTGCCCTAGCCTGCCACACATATAGAAGAACACCTTATCACCACCCTAAGAGGCTGACCCTATCTTTTGACCACATTTCTCACTTACGCCCTACTAAAAACTTCAAAAATGACACTTCCTTCCCTCAGAAACTTCACCACATGCCCTCCCAGATGGCACAACAAGCCTACTACCTGAAGCTCCCTTTAGGTTCCCTTCTGATCCATGCTTGACCCAATACCTCTGTAAACCTCTTTAAGAGAAATATATTCACCTGAGTCCTGATATCATGTCTCATACTATCCTGGAAACACCTCATAACTACTGCCTCATCCCCTTCCAATGTTGGAACAAAGCGTCATAGGTCAGTGAAGTGGCCAACATACTCCATCACTGACATCAATCTATGAGTCTGGTTCATGAACTCTATAGCCCGGTCTTTCCTCAAAGTCTCTGGGTAAAAATGATCCAGAAAACTTTCCAAGAAATATTTCCACAACATCCCCTCAGCCTGCTCAGTCTGATCCAGTATGTCCCACCAACACTTTGCCTTTCCCCACAACATATAAGCAGCCAACATGAATTGTTTCCCATCAGGAGTCTCCAGATGATCATGTATCATCTAGATAGACTCTATCCAGAACTCTGCTGCCTCTAGACCACCCTCTATAGTAAAGGTCGGACAGTACTATAGCTGAAACTCTATAGTTAGCTCAAACATACTAGGTGCAACCCTCCCTTGGTACCGATCTATCATTTACATAAAACATACCAAATTCTCTCAGAACTGCTCTTCTTTCCCAACCGGCGCTCGTTATCATGGTGGAATTTCTCTACATTACCAAACATGAGGTTTATAACACATACCAGAAAACATTCACAAATTCTAAAAAAGAGGTCTCCTCAACAGCCACAAAATCCCACTATACATTCACCATCCAAACAATCCTTAACATTCCAAAAACACCACCTCGAAAATCCCTACTACTGGCCGTGGTCCACAAGGGGAAAAAAACCATACACCACCACATGGATCACACAAGATGTTACAAACAACATTTTCAATTAATTACAAACCCTTAATTATACATACTTCATTAATAATCACTTATCATTCTTTTATCTTCACCACCATCATTGTTCGTTCATGACATGTTCCTTTTTCAATTACTAGGATGCAAGGTGTTTTCCATCTTTCATGCCTCACACACCCAACCCGTGTGTGCCTGCCATGATGCATGTAATTTACCTCTCTCTAGGTTCCTTCAATGATACATGAATGCACAACCTCATTCCATTGATGCCACGATCCAAATATCATAAAAAAAACACATAACACAACATGTGAATCACCCAATGGTGAAATATAATCAACTATAACATCTCACAATACAGAACTATAATTCCCACCCTAGATGACTTGGGTTTTCCCTCATACATGGGTTATCTACTCCAATGAACGAGCTCATTACAAAGAACTAACACATTATAACTCCCATATACCATCCCAAACAACAAGATTCCAGATAAGGATAAGAAAGACCTCATTTGGTACCACTTTGTAACGTCCTTGAACCAGAAGACACTAGACCGGTTCTTTGAGATTGGTGGTTACATGACCTTAAGCACACCTCCCCATACCCCAAAGGCTGCCAACTAGCAGCGGGGGCCCAAATAGTCAATTGGGGAGACTATACCCCCTTTTTATCTAAGTAATACACAACATAGGATAAAAAATAGTTGAATAACAACCAATAACACCAAAGTATGCATAAACAACCATTCCTCAAATAGGGTACAACCACGTCAAACAGAAAGTATGTTATTCCATGCTATAAGTGAAAAAGTGAAAAACCCAAAAATGAAGAAAAACTATAAAATCCTTAAAATGGTTATGACACCAAGCCTTGGTCCCCCTCCACAGACACCAATTCCAACCCAACTACCGTGAAAGGTACTTTTCCCTTCTCCTAACCTGCAAACATGAATTCTTCTTGTGTACCGAATGGAAGCCCGAGAAGGTTGTGGGTACAACTCAGTAGGCCCCCACCAATAGTGTCTACAAAATATCCGGTATAAACAATTATGAAAGAAAAAGGGGAATAAATAATAAATGAAAACAAAATATTAAGTTCCATTAGCTAGTTTAGGTTCATTACCATCATTGATTACCATTTCTATATCTTACCATTTCATCCCATTCCCCATTACTTACCATTTCCAACACATTTATCAGGGGTTAATCAAACACCACATGTTACACACACATAAATTACAAAATCTTAAGCATGAGGAAAACACACATTTATCCTACCTCACTAGGAATAACTTCCTCATTTCAACCATATCCACACCTCAAAGCCTCAATCAGGGTGGATGCAACCGTTAGGGGAATAGATCCTCAATCCCCTTCTCTAACCCGTGCATTAGGGGTAGAGTTTAGAGCCTCAGTCCAACTCGAGCCATGGGTGTATATCCTCAAGTCAATATCCCTCTCTACCAAGCCATGTGCACATGCTATATATATTTATATCCATCATCCATTCACACAACATCATAACCATTGGCCAAGGAAAACATAAATCTTAATAATAACATGAGAGTTAATACCATGCCTTAACCCATTAAAACATTTACCATATTTCAAATAACTTTTCCACTTATCCTGATTCCCCTTTTTATTATGATTATCTCACTAAGAATTCATTAATTTAGCCCATCTTACTAGGACTTGTTCATTATACCTAACTCACTAGGCTTTATTACCATGCCCATAATCCATTACATTATAGTATTTAATCATTTCCACATATTAAAACAATATCCCTTAGGTTATTACTAATCCTAGGTGATTTACTTAGCTTATATTCCAACACAAACAATCACACCAACATGTTTATCAAGTGCTCGACATAAAATACTCAACAATCTCATTTGTTATTCACAAGTCCCTAGGTCTAAGATAGTTGACGCTCCCCATGGGTGGTCCTAGATTAGTCTCATCACCCTTGACGCATCCCATGGGTATTTTGAGGGATTCCATTTACCTTATTAATAACCGTTTTACCTAATCACACCAATGGTGATCAAAACATACCAATAGACACCCAAGAACAAAACCACACATGCAAAAATCCATAAATAAACCAGAGAATATATATTTTAAAACACCAAACTCGATTCCGTGGGTGAATACACTCTTAATAGAGCCCTTAAATTCATCTTGAACCAACATTGGAATCATAAACCTTAATATCCACCAAAGAGTTGGGTTTTAGGGATTTAGAAAGCGAGGATAAGAAGATACAAACCGTAAACTCAAAAGATAAGTAAAGATGAGACTATCTTTACCCAAAGTATCGATCTGCAACCAACTCAACCAAAAATGACTTATAAATGAAATAGATTGATCTCTTAGAGCCCTTGGTATTTTTGGTTCGTTTCTAGGGTGAAGGGGTGTGAAATGAGAGGAAATAATGAGATTGGGTTAAAAATCCTGAAGTGAAAAAATTGTAATTTTTTAAAAGTATTTGGGTTTCATGGTTTACCAACATGGATTAAAAAACCGTGAGAATACCATGTAGAGGCCACTATCCAAAATACCACCTCCCTCATGGTTTCCTAGGTTGTCTGCATGGTTAGCACCAACTGTGCACATACCATGCGACCTACCTAGAAAACCCCCTTTTCTCCATTTTTTATGTCCCGAACCCTTGGAATACCCCCGATCCTCTAAAAGGACTTGGGTAATCACTTAATTAACCAAAAAAAGGGATTAAAACCAAAACATAAATGAGAACATACCTCTCTATGATCCAAGATCTTACATAATGATTTCATCATCATAATCGTAGGAAGGAAAAAAATAAAACGTTGAGATCCAATGATCAGTAAGAGTTACATACAATATATACATTAATTTATTAAAAGTGAAGAATAATAAATATAAAATATGTGAAAAACACATTCCATTAAATCAATAAACTGAGAATGAAAATGCATCCAAAGATTACATCATAATGAAAATATGATGGATAAGAATAACTAAACTATGGAGGAAAGAAATACAAAATTGTTGGACATAATTTATATGGAACATGGACAACTACCATCCATACATTTCAAAATATAGTTTAATTATGTGGTGGGGGAACTCATCTAATTCTACTTGGAAACAAATGTGATGGGTTTGTCCCCAATATTTTTGACTTAGGATACATGTCAATGTATCAAGGGGGTATATAATATTTTCCCCACCCAACAATTTAATTTCAAATAATTATTCATAGATATATTTAATTAATGGGCAATATTAATTAACAAAATATCTGTATTTATTTGAGGATAAACATTTATCAATATTTTTCCCAATTAAAATAATATTTAATGTAAACAAAAAATGTAAAAATTATATATGTCTTAAACAATAAACATATCCATGATACAAGAACTATGGATATTTAATGAAATCATGAATTATTTATGATCATAAATAAATTAATTATTATATAAACTATACATAAGGAATAAGGGTTGAATAAGTAATATATGTCACAGAAACATAAGTGATATGAGAAACCCCTTAGCGTATGTCTCTAAGCGTTACACACTTGTACATAATGTCTTAAATAATCAAATTAGATTTACTAATTACTTATATCAGAACCTATTAAACATATATTTTATTTACTATAAATTTTAGGCTCTTTTATGACCATTACAATGTTTTATAATGTTAAATTTCTTTGTTTTGGGAGCGTTTGTTTCATGGTTTAATTATCAGTTCACTTGTATATAATTATGGGTTTCTTGTAAAAGTGGAATAATTCAACCAAAGTTAAATTATTTAGAATTAATTATCTTAAAGAAGATTAAATGGAATAATATATCATTTGGTTATATGCTATGAGGATGATTCATTAGATAAAATGTTAATGAAAATGTCTTATTTTATTTTTGCAGTCTTTACGACCAATACGAACTTGTATAATATTTTTTATATTATCTTTATATGTTGGTTACATAACATGATATAACATAAAATTTGTTTAATAAAAACCAATTTAACCATATTAATGTTTTTATTAAAATCCTTTAAAGTATAAATGGAAAATTGAAACTTGTCGCTCATAAAGGTGGTGAATGGACACATCACAGATGATATTTTCATTTTTTAAAATAAAATGAGTGAATAAGATATTTTATAATGGGTATTTCACTAGAATAAGATAATTATAGAATATATATGATAATTTACTTACCATTACACATTGGATAGGGGATGTGAGAAGATAAAAATAGGGTAAAATAAAATAAAAAAATAAAGGAGGATTTTACCTCTTGAATATCCTCTCCTTGGGAACCTCCTCAAGAAACATGGATTTGGTCTTATGTTAAGACCATCAGGTCTTCAGGGTGGGGTATATTATTGAGAGAGTAATTTTTTTATAATATTAGCATTATTCATGTCTTTGAAGGTGCGATGATATGAGGTGGTGATGGGTGGTATTTGCAGGGAGAGAAGAGGGGTGTTTTGGATTATTTTATTCATTAGTTTATCATTTCGACTCAAGACTATCAATAATTTTGATTCCTCAAAATATGTACTATAAATAGTGCATATGAACTTGAAATATTATTTTATTACATCGTACATACCTAAAAAATTCCTGTATTTGGCTTATAATGCTAAATAACACAAATTTATGTATTTCCCTATTCACCAAAAAAATCTATTATTTAATAAAGATACCAAAAAATCACGCTAACAATTTTTTGACATGTATATTTTAAAAATGGACTCCATTTTATAAAAATATTTTTATAAATATGATAAATTTAATTTTTAATTAAAACAATCATTCATTTAAAAATTTCCGATTTTAATATTATAACTGAATTTATGAAACATTAAGAAATTAATTATGGTCACATAAAATTCCCATATAATTATATTGAAATAAGATATTAATTTATGAAACTATTTCATGAGAATAAATATTAATTTAAATCATTATGTTAAATATTAAATTTTAAATAAAAATTTATGTCTCATAAAAATACCATCACTTAATTTATCATTTTTAAAACATTTATTTACTTATTACAGAATATAAATATATATTATTTTAATTTATGAGGTATGCATATTTTATTTATAATTTCATAGGTTATATTATTATTCAATCATCCAAATTACCATTTTTAAAAGTCATGTTAATATTTATTTGTATATGACGGTTCGTTTGTGTGATTTAAGCTATCGAATAAATTTAATTTATTTTGAGAAGATAAATACAATAAAAACATGGGCATGATGAAATGTAGTTATTAACATCACATTAATTGGATACACGGTGTTCTTGATATGAATCAAAGATCATGTTTTTAGTTTTAAAGTATCATTTTTCTTCAAAAAAAATGTCACTCAATGAAAAATTAGAATACCTGCTTAGATTTTTTTGACACATTCAGAAAAAATATAGACATAAATTTTGACATGTGGGAATTGATCATGCATCTATCAGACACATGGTATCCTCGTTATGACCAAAATTATGTATATTTAAATAAAATTTATTTTTTAGTTCCAATCATGTGTGACATATTGATAATAGATAAAACAGGATCATATAGCCATAATACTTTTGGAAAATAACGCATAAATCATTTTCGATGAGTATGAATAAAATAAATATAAATAATACATATAGAGTGATTGGTATAACTTAATGTGGGTGATTTAGTTTAAAATATATATTTTAGTTAACAATTCATGTCATTGACTAAAAAAATGAACAATTATCCAGATTATATTGATATTTTTGTAAAATATTCCATAGGTTATTTATCATATATAAGAATAAACCGCACCTCAATCCAATATTGGGACCTGTATGATTCCAATTGCATGTTTTCTTTTTAAATAAATATAAGTTAATTTTTTTTCACTCATTGAAAAATATTTAAACACTTTCATTTTGTTTAAACAATTATTAAATATGATTCATAAATTAATTTCAAATATTATAAATATGTCACCCCTCAATCTAATACAGAGTATGACCAGTTGACTTGAAGTGTGTGTTTTTAGATGAATTTTTTTTAATAGTGTGTTTCATTCACTATAAAAATAAAACACACTGAGATAGTGTTTATACTTTATGAGAACAATCCATAAATCCTTTTTGAAGTGTATAAATGTCACATGAGTCAATTAAAATGATGGTGTGAATGGTATGAATCAGAGTGTGTGTTTTTGGATTAAAAATTACATTTTAGTTAAGAAAATTCATTAACTGAAAAATGAGAAAACAAACTAATATTGTCATTATATTTTATTAAAATGACCCAAAAGTCATTTTTATATAAAATAGTCATCCAAATGTTAATCTGACACATCATGCACACAATATAACTCAAAGTCCTTATTTATAGTTTGAAAGTGTCATTTTAGTTCAAAACATGTATGACTCACTAAAAACCAAGACAACATGCTCACATTATCTTGATAATTTTTGAGAAAAAAACCATAAGTCATTTGTGACATCTAGGAATCATCCACAAGTCAATCTGATACACAGTGCAACCAGTTTGAGTCAAAGTGCATGTTTTCTATTTGAATGTAACATTTTATTTCAAAACATATTTCACTCACTAAAAAACTATAATACACACTTGAAATTTCTTTATAAATTATTTTAATAATTTATAAGCCATTTCTAAAGACTAGAAATAAACCCTACATCAATCTGACAGATGGGGTACCTAGTATGACTAAAAGTGCATATTATTATATAAAATTGAAATATTTGTTCCAAACAAGAGTGAAATAATAAAAATAAAGAAATAAACATTCAATTTATTCATAATTTAGAAAACCTATCCATAAATAATTTTTTATATGTAAGAAACAACCTCACTTGAATTTACCATATAGTGTGTCAGGGTTGTATCAAAGTGCATATTTTATTTTTGGAATTGACATGTTAGTTGAAAATATATATTACTAATTGAGAAATAATAAATCAAATTTTTATTGTTTAAATTATTATATAAAATTATCCCATAAGTCATTTTAATGTGTAGGAATCAACATCACCTCAATCTGATACACAGTGTGACCGGTATGACTCTAAGTGTGCGTTGGTCTTTTAAAGTGAGGTTTTGGTGAAAGTGGTACTTCACTCAATGAATACCATGTAAAAACGTTCATATTGTTTATATACTTTCACATAATTTTCTATAAGTCATTTTTAATTTTTATCAATCAGACACAACTCAATCTAATACATGGTGTGACTGATATAACTCCAAGTGTGTGTATAAGTTTAAAAGTTATAATTTAGTTAAAAGTGTGATTTTGTAATTGTAAATAGAATGAACCCAATAAAATGGTGTTTATATTTGGCAAAGTAGTCCCTAAGTAATGTTTTAATTTTATGGATTTTGTACACATCAATCTAATACACTATATGACAGGTATGACTCAAAGTGCATGTTTTCAATTTTAACATGACAATTTAGTTCCAAAATAGCTTTAGTAACTAAAAACTATGAAAGAACTCATAATGTATTTATATTTTTAGGAAAATTTTCCTTAGGTAATTTAAAAAATTTTATAATTGAAAATATGTTAATCCAACACATGGTTTTCCCAGTATTATACAAATTTTGAAATTTTATATTACTTGTGAAATTTTAATTCAAAATTAATGTCACCCAGTTAAAACTAAGTTATGGGATTTCATTATATTTATATTTTATTAAACCAATATATAAGTCATTTTTGAAAACTAATAATCATCCAAAATTCAATCAGACACACAATGTACCTAATATAACTCAAAGTGTGTGTTTTATGTTTAAAATAAACATTTTATTAATCTATCCTATCACATGAATTTTTAATATTTTATTTATAATATTATTGACCTAATAGTTAGTCTTTTATAAATGTACACTATTTTTATCGAGCATTTTTATTTCATTATAAAATTTATAGCATGATCTTTAAATTTTGGGATTGGGGTCTAGTACAAAAAAATATTGTTTAATTTATTGATGTTTGAAAAAAATTTAAAATACAAATGTTATTATACATCCCAATTCTTGAAATTTCTATAATAAATGTATATTGTGTGTTTTTTTTATTTTGAGAATTTAATTTATAAATGATTCTATATTTCATGACTTAGTGTACTATAAATTGTTATTCCACACTATTAGAGCTCAAATTTTAACTATCTTATTTCATATGAAGATAAATATTTCCATTATCACTATTAATTATTGAACTGATCAAAGTGTACTTCATCAGTACTATAAAATTATTAATAAAGGGGATCATTGATCAAATTTAAAAAATATATAAAAATGAACCTACATTAACAGTTATACTATTAGACTTGATGGAAGCTATAATATTTTAAAGGTGTATACAATATCAAAAACATTTGAGCACCGATGAAGGCCATATAGAGCCTTGATAAATCTAATATTTTTAATAGTGTAAAATGTATTTAATAATTAATACAATTATACATTTACATGTATTTTTAACCTTTTATTAAAATAATTTATTCCACAATAATTAAATACTTGTCCACCAATATTTTTATAAATTCCAATTCTACCCATTTCTTTTTTTATCAAGATTAACATGGGCTGAAAATATGATTGAAATAATTCAAATCATCATTAATTTAAAAAATTATCACATCTTTTATATGATATAAAATTATACTAAATCTAAATAACTTCCATAAAAAAAATAGTGTTTGAACATAAAATTATATTTCTCAATGGGATTGAGTCTTAATGAAAGACCCAAAACAATATCATACAATACATCATTTAAGTGAAAAAATCCTACAGATTGTAACTATGTATTTTAATTCCTTTCAAATTTTATATCTCATTAAGAATGATGTATATATGTGTCATTATCCATTGATGTTTTATTAATCATTCTTTTAATTATTAATAAAATCCATCATATGATCACTATGATCATTAATTTAATTCAACAGTGTTATCTCAATCTAATTCTCAAAGATATCTTATTCCATAACTCAAAAGGTGGAATGAATTTTCTTATTCATAAATTAAAAACATACCACTTATGAATTTCAACAATCATGTTACATTTACAATAACATATATATCATATTTTTTATAATGAATATATATATATGAAATTCATGATATACATTAATAATGATCTAAAATCTAAGGATCATTATAGATGAAGGCATATAGGAATTTCTAATAACAATCAATAATATAAATTATTACTATTAAGGATATCCTCATTATCCTAAAATTTTAGACATCAGTGAATATATAATCCAGAATAATTAGTGTCAAATATTATGAGACCCCAATAACTAATAGGTAGTAATAAATAGTTTCCTATAAGATAAATGAATTTAGAAAAAAATATATACTTTAAAAATATTATTTTTGGTTGCATAAGTTATCATTATAGAAGGAATATTTATAACCTTTTGATGCGAAAAATATTCTATAGAAATTTTCACAAATATTGTGTATACTAATTTTTTTTTCATGGGAATAAAACATGTATATATCAACTTCAATAAAGGACACCAAGTATATAAAAGTATATAAATAAAGTTGTTTCTTGGGAACTAACTTTAATAATCTCTCACGTGAACATGATATAACTACTAAATATCCTTATTTATATGTTAGGTTGTGAAAATGTGTTCTTTCTAAATTATTGTAACTCAAGTATATGTGGTCCTAAAAAACTAATCAGGCATGTTACCAAATTTTTTTTGCTGATTTCAATGGATAAAATATATTAAACATTAAAAATAATCAATGGAATCTATATGAATATGATCCTTTCTTCTGTATAATTTGTAATCAATTTAAAATAAGAATGACATGTAGTAGATAATTTATATTGTTTATTGATCAATTCAGTTACCATTATCATAGTATAATTATTAAAAAGTATAATCCAAACTAGAATACCATAGATTATATCCACACATGCAATAGGAATCTCAACACATCATCGTTGTTATTCCAAGTGCTAGCATGGAAGAACAAAGTGCCTCACATCATTAACTAGTGATCATAATAACAAATATCTCATTCTTAGTATAATTTATCTCTTATTATCCAAGTACTGATAGGTAGGATGAGAGTTATCTTTTATTATTCAGAGAGTTTATGAGAAGTTACTTGTAAGGATTTTAGGGACCATAGTTGGGAGAATACATTTGGAAAAACATTAACCAACTCTAAAAATGATAAAAATCAGATTATATACATATGGTTAAAAACATTACCGAGAATATTTTTAACCAAATGTATATTATAAGTAAACACCATTTCGAATAATAAAAATAAAAATATTATTATCATATTCCACTAAAATGAACTAAACTCAGAGGTTAATATAAATTTTATTTAACCCCCCTTAACTAAGTTTGGTAATCTGACTCAAAATTTATCAAACCTTATATAATAAAAATTTATTTAAATAGATAATATCATTATATTAGTTATTTAATAAATAAAGTAATGTTATATTCATTAGAAACAACAATAAATATTAAATACTAATAATTGGGGAATTAAATAAAAATTTATTTAAATGAATAAATAAATATTAACATGTGATTATTAAAAAACTCGTAAATAAATATTATTTTAACTAGATTTAAAATAGTATTTATTTAGTACTAAACTAACATATATTGTAACATCCCAGGTAAATAAAGAATATGAAATTTTAATATTTATTAATATTTGTGAATAAAATATCAATATTACTTTAAAGGGGATGCTATGTTCTATGGCGTACCCAACACGCAACAGCGAGTTTCTTTGAAATCATACGTTGTACACTAATAATATAATAATATTATTTGAAATGGTAGTTAACGCCTATCCATTGTAATGGTGGGAATTAAAAGAACTAACTACAGAATGGTTATATATGTTTGTAAAATATTTTTACATTTATCAAATAAATGTTAGAGGCTTAAAATGCGAATGAATCCAATTTTAAGCATAAATTTTCTAATATTCTTTAAAAGGTCGATTAACCGCCTTTTGATGGAGAACCCTTTTTAGATATAATTTTTGAGAATTTTATATGTTATATTTGACAAAATAAAATCCTTCTATAGAATCAAGACATCAAAGTTTACTTTGTGTAATTTTGTTTTTATTTTTCCGATAAAGATCATTTTAGTGAAAAATGCTGTATTTTAATTCAAAACCTCCTTTTAATCTAAATTAATTATATTATTATATTATATTTTTAATTAGTTTTAAAGTGTAATTAAAATATATTTTTACCATTTAATCCAATGGTGGTCATATGAATTAATTTCACTTTGAAATTGAACATAAACAAGTGCTGATCTTTTAATAGATATTGTTTCTTAAATACACGTTATTTGTTTTGACATCGGGAATTAATTAGAAAATTAATTAATGAAACTTCTATGTTTTTAATTTGGTAAAATTTATATCATTTTTGAATTTGGAATATCAAATATAGCTTAGGGTTAATTTTTTGTATTTTTCTGTCAAATGTTCATTTTCAATGAATAGTGAAAAATACTGCATTTTAATTCAAAACTGCCTTTTCATCCAATTTATTTATATAGATATAATGCCATTGTAATTGGTTTTATGGTGTAATTTAATTATGTTTTTATCATTTAATACAATTTTTTGTCATTGGATGTAATTTCACTTTTAAATTCGATGTAAAAACAAATCAATCTTTTGATAGGTTTTACTTCATAAAAACCTGTCTTTGGTTTTGACAACATGAATTATTTTAAATTAATTACTGAAATTTCTATGTTTGGAATTTTATAAAATGGATTCCATATTTTCAATCAGAAGGTACAAATTATGTAATTAATACTCTTTTGTTTTTGGACATTATGAATAGTAATGACAGTAATTATCTTTAATTATCGTGTTTAATTAGTAATTGGGTAGTTAAGGGTAACAAAATAATATAATAAAATTATAAAATGACCCCAACATGTGTCTTAATTCTATTGGTGGTGTCATGTTCGACCATGGGATGCCTTGTTCCAACATTGGGACCCCATGGAATCACTTTAGTGTGATAGTGACATTTTATCATTTGTTTAAAGAAATGAAAATGTTACCAAAGTATGTATCACCTAAGTAAAACAATTTTAATTTTGTTTAAATAAATTATATCTTTGACTATATACATTAATTGGAAATCTAAAAATATTTCCTACATGATGGTAATTTTTTTATATTTTTTAGACATTAAATAAATAAATTTATTTATGACACCGTGATGATGCAGTGATTACCTCATTAATGAACGATTTAAATAAAATGAAAAGATAAGGTAAAATATAAAACATAAACTTGTAAAAAACCAGTTGTATGTGTGGATTTATAACCCTTATCACCTTATCCTAGAAATATATAATTGTGGGGCCTTTAATATTCGAAAATCATTTTATAATAAAGTAAATTTCAAGACTTTCCAAGAGTACCTCTCCTCCCTCTTGTAAAAGGACCCCACCTCTACCCCTTACCCAAAACTCTCAAGCCTTTGGCTGGACCAAACTCTGATAATTTTATCTTTCCACATCCCTCTATTCATCCTATAATCCTTACCCTATGCATAATGATCTTCAAGAAAACCTTTTGGTTCAAACCAAAGGGAGTTACCCGATTTAAAGGTAATGTCTTCTCTTATGTTCTTTTTTTATTTTTCTTCTCCAAACCCTTAAAATATTTTTATTAATTTCTTTTGTTAAAAAAACAGTATCTTAAATATAATAGGATGTTTTTTATGAGAATTATTAGAGCTACACTTACACACACCTCCGTCTAATGGTTAAAGAACACACTGTTTCCGTGAATGGAAAATTACTGCTTCACGAAATGATGATTGTTCTATCTTCTCCTACCACCTCTCATGGTGGCCATTATGATGGAAATATATTTATTTATGATATATATTATATTTATTTCCTCTCTATGATTATGTATTTTATATTGAAAACATACCTTTAGGCTTTGCATGTTTTGCAAATGCGATAATTTCATTTGAGGAAGTGTGGACTACCGCCCCCTCAAGAGATGTGACTCATTCATGCAATACATGGAATGTATAAAGAATGAAATTAATGAACTTATGTGAACTATATAACATATATATTATACTGTAATTATAATATATATATATATATATATATTTTCATTTAGTTTTAATTCAATTAATGTGACAAAGAAATTAAAGTAGCATTCATGCGTACGTACGGCCTACCGTCTCCATGAATGGTGCATTTCATTTTCTTATATCCAAATGTTATGGAATAGTATAAAATGAATATATAATGGATATATATGTTATTTAAATCATTAATAATATGCTTTATATGGTGTAATTATAACTACATGGACAATTATTTTCAAACAAGTTAATTTTTGACTCATGTACCGAACATCGACAAAAACGTTTGATATGAACTCACATAATTAACTAATTATTATAAAATTATAATATGTGATATGAATTGAATAATAAGCTTTAAAGGAGGTAATTAATAAATTATTAATTTAACAAAGTTTATTATTTAGGAATATAAAGAAACGAAAAAGACATGTCGGACTTGAGGTAAGAGATCCAACCTCTCTCTTTCTTTTTAAGTACTCTCTTTTATGTCACTTATTTTAGGCTCCTATTTCTTATATTGGGGGATGTTATTCTATATTACTATTAATGTAATTTTTATGTTCATATTATTAGAGACCCTAATTGATATCTTCAATCCATTTTTTGATGTTTTAAGTGGCACCGTTAGGCTGCCAAATTTTCGTAAGGGGATATCTTATCTCACTTTTAATTTCGTGAGATTTCCATTGTTCGCCACTTATTTATTGCATGTGGTGTATTGTGTTATTAAATTTGATATATATTATCGTGATTCTATTTATATTCATGGTATTCTATGATTCATATTGTGTTTATTATCTTTTGGTCATATGAATCGATTGATTACAATGAGGTATGGCGTTTTTTTATTCACTTTTTGTTCCCATGAGATTCATGCTACATTTTCCACTATTTCCTTTTGTGTGGTGTAGGTACTTCCCATTATTGTATTCTTTGTGTAATATAATTTAATTTATGGGTATTTACATCTTCAGTGTATGACCCTTATTTCATGGGGTGTACGTTTTGAAAGTTACCCAAATCGGTAAGGGAACCTTTCACCCTCCTATTTTTAAAAGACTTATTTTTGTTAGGTCATTTAATTTACATATTCTTATGTTGGTATATGTTCTTATATATCCTTATTGATGTAAATGATTTGTCCAAGTGATGAGATACCCTTTTTATCTCTCATCAGAAAATTGTTTGAATTTTAAAATGACGCCATTAGGCTGTCGAATTTCTGTAAGAGAACCTCTTAACCCAATTTCAATTCTTTGGGTCAAACCTCTACTTCTTGATTATGCCGTACAATGAATATGTGTGGATGAAATTAGATTATTTTATACTTAATATTCCCTTATACTAGGTATATTTATATTTTCCACACATAATCTTGTAATTCATTTATCCTTAATCTAAGGATACTGACTTTGTAAGGAACTTCGTCTCAATCTCCTTTCATTGAGGCATATTTTGTTTTATACACAACTTTCTTTTATACAGTGTAGAAAACCCTTTGACTTTTACTTTTATTCAAAAGGAATCTTTTTATACAAATCATTTTACTAAATGAAAAAAGGGAATGTTTTTGTCTTACGTATGCGGTGACAATGACTTCTCCGCTGCCGTGACCATTATTTGAGTTTCAGCTTACTCTACAAGCCATAACATTTTTTTTCGAAAAATTAATATCATGTTTTAATTTTCTTTTATTTTGGTTTTGAAAATGGTATTGATAATGTTTTTATTATATCAATGTGTTGTATTGATATCTTGTTATTGAAATGTGGAAATGTTATGGTTCATTTATGCATGTTTTATGTGATAATATTATATTATGGTTCTTGGGAATTGTTCATGAAGATGGGTGGTTCCATGATAAACTAAGGGTAGGTGAGCCTGTGATAGCTCTCCAATGAATTGGGTAACATGAAGGAGTTAAATTATAAGGTTTATACAAAGAGATTTAGGGAATATACTTTGATGGGTATTCCAAATGTAACCAAGAGGGTTGCTCCCTACGTAAGAATGTTATGAATTCCTCAAGTTACCTTTATTTCTTATGATTTCTATGAGTTATTCATAAATCTTATGATTCCATGAGGTATGTTAAAGTGCTTATGTTTTATGAGTAAAGAATGGTTTCATTGATTTTTATGTATACATGGACTAATGTTTTCTTCCCATATTTTTATATACCTTACTATGTTTTTTATGCTCATCCTAAGTTTTTGAAATGTTTTCCATAGGACTTAAAGACTAATAGGGTCAAGGATGGGATCAAGGAAATACGTGCTATCTAAAACATGGAACTAGACATGTTTCTTTTTATGAGTTTTTGTTTTATGAAAAAAATGGAAACTGAGTAGAAGTGTCTACTTTGTAATCTTTTGAGATGTAATAGTTATGTCATAATTCTATAAAACTCTAAACCTGAAAAGATCCTCAATGTGAATTATTCATTTAATTCAATATTATGTAATGTTTTAAGGCTGGGTCCTTATAGTTGGTATCAGAGGTCAGTTTAGATAACTTTATAGGTTAGAATATTGTTTAAGTATAAGTGAAAAGTTGTGTATGACCACAATGGTTAGTATTTTAGATGGAGTCATTGTTATTTTTGAAAGTTGGAATGAGTTTGTGATAACTTGGATAAGTATATCTTAGTGTTTATCTTCCTCATTAGTACATGATGATTTTGTTGATATACTCACACTGTCATTTTTTGTTTTATTAAATGGATGGATCTAGCAGGCACCAAAGTGACAATGGGTATGAAGGAAACTATACAGGTGGTTCTCTGATCAAGAGACTAGATGAAATGGGGGATTCAATGAGGAATCTCGTGGTTGTTCTAAACCAACTATCAAGGAGTAATGATTAACCACTTGAACCTTGGTGAGTTCTCTAATTCATCATGTACGAGATAACCAACTCGATGTGGAATTTCAGGTAATAATTATAATGGTAACCATTAGGGTTTATATGATCCTTACTTTCGTGGTAATTATGGGTTACTATATGATGGAAAATGAAAGGCATGAGATAAAATTGAGGTTAAATTATGTTATGGTTATTTTTTAAGATTTTATATCTTTTTTAGGAATGTTATAAAATTATATAGTTTTGGAAAAAGGAAAACACACAGACTGTGTGACAACCTGTCGTGTCAGACGAAGCTGCGTGAATCGAACCCACAACCAAAGTGCGACTGATATTTATCACCTACCACTGGACTACGTGAAGTCCCTGGTTAGTATGTCAAATTATTTTTAGTTAGATGATTTTATGAATCAAGAATAAGTTTATTTTGGGTTATCTAAGAAATTATTGACCTATCATGGAGGATATATGATTACGTTAAATACTTTTCAATATGAGACTTTAAGAGCAACTGATTTTATTTGGAGATAAATGTTAATATTTACCTTGGAAGACTATGTGATTAAATCCTTAAACGATTTTGGTTTCAATATTAGTTTGGTTTACTTTGAAGAATATTATGGACAATTGTTTATCGAATGGTCTTTGTTGAACTTTGGGTTTTGTTGGAAAATTTTGGAGATTAAGAATTGATTTTCTTTTTATAAGGGATTATCCTTTTTGGGTATTATCTGATCTCATACAAATAATTTTTAGTTTTGGTCTAACGACATGGGAAATATATAGTTCTCTTTTTCGAATTAGGTTATTCTCTAGAAGTTTATTATAGCACTCTTAATGTGAACAAGTCATCCTAAATACTCGTCTTTTGGAGAAAATATGAGTTTGTGTAAGAAATCCAGTAAGAGATGAAAGTCAACACGACAAGTAAGTATGTTTCCTTATTATTTAGTTAAGCTCATAAATAAATTCCTCAATGAAAAGTAACTTAAAACAAAAATGTTGTCTGTTAACTTTTCCCATCAGGGAATCAAATACCGTTTAAACCATCACAATTTTGTGATTTTCTTGGGGTTAACTTTCACATAATCATGTTTTCTATCAATCTCCATCAGAACATGACCCTTTGTTTTTTTTCTTCCATATACATGTTTTCCTACATATAATCCTTGTATGGGTAACTTGGGTGACCTTTTTTACTTCACTTTCTTTATTTTAAAGTGATAGTTTTACTGACTCTTGTTCTGATGTGGGACTTTCAATGAAGTTTCCGAACCCAATTTTAAAATTGCGAGGACACAATTCTCAAAAGGGGGGAAGGATGTAACATCCAATGTAAATAAAGAATATGAAAATTTCATATTTATTAATATTTGTGAATAAAATATCAATATTACTTTAAAGGTGATGTTATGTTTGATGGCGTACCCAACACGCAACAATGAGTTTCTTTGAAATCACACACTGCACACTAATAATATAATAATATTATTTTAAATGGTAGTTAACGCCTAGCCATTGTAATGGAAGGAATGAACAGAAATAACTTCAAAATGATTATATATGTTTGAAAAATATTTTTACATTTATCCAATAAATGTTAGAGGCTTAAAATGTGAATGAATCCAATTTTAAGCATAAATCTCCTAATATTCTTTAAAAGGTCTATTAATCGACTTTTGATGGCGAACCCTTTTTAGATATATTTTTTGAGAATTTTATATTTTATATTTAACAAAATAAAATCCTTATTTATAATCAAGACATCAGAATTAACTTGGTGTAAATTTTTGTTATTTTTCCAATAAAGATCATTTTTAGTGAAAAATGAGGTATTTTAATTCAAAACCTCCTTTTAATCTAATTTATTTATATTGCTATATTATCTTTTTAATTGGTTTTAAAGTGTAATTAAAATATATTTCTACCATTTAATCCAATGGTGGTAATTTTAATTAATTTCACTTTGAAATTGGACATAAACAAGTGTCAATCTTTTAATAGATATTGTTTCCTAAAAACACACTATTTGTTTTGAAAACGGGAATTGATTATAAATTTAATTAATGAAACTTCTATGTTTTGAATTTGGTAAAATTGATATCATTTTTGAATTTTTAATATCAAATATAGCTCAGGGTGAATTTTTGGTATTTTTCTGACAAATGTTCATTTTCAATAAATAGTGAAAAATACTGCATCATAATTCGAAACTGCCTTTTCATCCTATTTATTTATATATATATAATGTAATTTTAATTGGTTTTAAGGTGTAATTTAATTATGTTTTTATCATTTTATACAATGTTGGTCATTGGATGTAATTTCACTTTTAAATTGGATGTAAAAACAAATTAATCTTTTGATAGATTTTACTTCTTAAAAACCCGTCTTTGGTTTTGACAACGGGAATTATTTTAAATTAATTACTGAAATTTCTATGTTTTGAATTTGATAAAATGTATTTCATATTTGGAATCATAAGTTATAAATTATGTAATTGAGATGCTTTTGTTTTTGGACATTATGAATAGTAATGACGGTAATTATCTTTAATTATCGTGTTTAATTAGTAATCGGGTAGTTAAGGGTAATAAAATAATATCATAAAAATATAAAATGACCCCAACATGTTTCCTAATGATATTGGAGGTTTTATGGCCTACCATGGGATGCCTTTTTCCAACCTTGGGACCCCATGGAATCACTTTAGTGTGATAGTGTCCTTTTATCATTTTTTAAAAGAAATGAAAATGTAACCGAAGTATGTATCACCTAAGTAAAACAATTTTAATTTTGTTTACATAAATTATATATTTGTCTATAAACATTCATTGTAAAGATAAAAATATTTAATACATGATTGTAATTTGTTTAATAATATTTAGACATTAAATAAATAAATTTATTTATGACACCGTGATAATATAGTGATTACCTCATTAATGAACGATTTAAATAAAATGAAAAGATAAGGTAAAATATAATACATAAACTAATAAAAAACCTATTTTATGGGTGGATTTAGAACCCTTATCACCTTATCCTAGAAATATATAATTTTGGGGCCTTTAATATCCAAAAATAATTTTACAATAAAGTAACTTTTCAAGACTTTCCAAGAGTGCTGCTCCTCTCTCTTATAAAAGGCCCCCACCTCTACCCCCTTACCCACACCTCTCAAGCCTTTGGATCGACCAAAATCTTCTCATTTTATCTCTCCACATCCTTCTATTCATCCTAGAATTCTTACCTTAGGTAGAATTCTCTTCAAGAAACCCTTTCGGTTCAAACCAAAGGGAGTTACCCGATTTAAAGGTAATGTCTTCTCTTATGTTCTTTTGTTTTTATTTTGCTTCTCCAAATCCTTAAAATATTTTTTATTTCTTTATTTTGTAACCAAAACAGTATATTAAATATACTAGGATGTCTTTATGAGAAGTATTAGAGCTACACTTATTCACACCTCCGTCTAATGGTTAAAGAACATATTGTTTTTGTGGATGGTGAATTACTGCCTCACGAAACGATGATTGTTCTATCTTCTCCTACCACCTCTCATGGTGGCCATTATGATGAAACTATATTTATTTATTATATATATTATATTTATTTCCTCTCTATGCTTCTGTTTTTTACATTTAAAACATACCTTTATACTTTTCATGTAGTGAAAATGCGATAATTTCATTTGAGGAAGTGTGGACTACCGCCCCCTCAAGTGATGTGACTCGTTCATGAAATACATGGAATGTATAAAGAATAAAATTAATGAACTTATGTGACCTATATAACATATATATTATACTGGAATTATAATATATATATATATATATATATATATATCTCATTTAGTTTTAATTCCATTAATGTGACAATGAAATGAAAGTAGCGTTCATGCGTACGTACGACCTACCGTCTCCAAGAACAATGCATTTCATTTTCTTATCTAAAAATGTTATGGAATAGTATAAAATGAATATATACTGGATATATATGATATTTAAATCATTAATAATATTCTGGATATGGTTTAATTATAACTACATGGACAATTCTTTTCAAACATGTTCATTTTTGACTCATGTACCGAACATCGACAAAAACGTCTGATATGAACTTACATAATTAACTAATTATTATAACATTATAATATGTGATATGAATTGAATAATAAACTTTAAAGGAGGTACTTAATCAATTATTAATTTATCAAAGTTTATTATTTAGGAATATAAATTAACGAACAAGAAAAGTCGGACTTGAGGTAAGGGATCCAACCTCTCTCTTTCTTTTTAAGTACTCTCTTTTATGTCACTTCATTTAAGCTCCTCTTTCTTATTTGGGGTATGTTATTATATATTACTATTACTGTAATTTTTATGTTCATATGATGAGATACCCTAATTGATATCTTTAATCCAGTTTTGGATGTTTTAAGTGGTGCCGTTAGGCTGCCGAATTTTCGTAAGGGGATATCTTATCTCACTTTTAATTCCGTGAGATTTCCATTGTTCGCCACTTATTTATTGCATGTGGTGTATTGTGTTCTTCCATTTGATATATATTATCCTGATTCTATTTATATTCATGATATTTTGTGATTCATATTGTGTATATTATCTTTTGTTCATATGACTCGGTTGATTACAACGAGGTATGGGGTTTTTTATCTCACTTTTTGTTCCCGTGAGATTCATGCTACATTTTCCACTATTCACTTTTTTTTTGGTGTATGTACTTACCATTATTGTATTATTTGTGTAATATACTTTAATTTATGGGTATTTACATCTTCACTGTATGACCCTTATTTCATGGGGTGTACGTTTCGAAAGTTACCCAAATCGATAAAGAACCTTTCACCCTCCTCTTTTTAAAAGACTTCTTTTTGTTAGGTATTTTAATTTACTAGTGGTTATGTTGGGATATGTAATTATATATCCTTATTTATGTAAATGATTTGTCCAAGTAATGAGATACAATTTTTATCTCTCATCATAACATTTTCTGAATTTTAAAATGACGCCGTTAGGCTTTCGAATTTCTATAAGGGATCTTCTTAACCCAATTTCAATTATTTGGGTCAAACCTATACTTCTTGATTATGTCGTACTATGAATATGTGTGGATGAAATTTGATTGTTTTATAATTAATATCCTCTTATGTTAGGTGTATTTATATTTTCCACACATAATCATGTAATTGATTTATCCTTAATCTATGGATACTGACTTTGTAAGGAACTTCATATCAATCTCGTTTCATTGAGACATATTTTGTTTTATACACAACTTTATTTTATATGGTGTATAAACCCCTTTGACTTTTACTTTTATTCAAAATGAATCTTTTTATATGAAGCGTTTTACTACACAACAAAAGGGAATGTTTTTGTCTTACCTATGCGGCGACAACGACTTCTCCACCTCTGTGACCATTCTTTGAGTTTCGAATTCCTCTACGAGCCATAACTTTTTTTAAAATATAAATACCATGTTTTAATTTTATTTTATTTTGGTATTTAAAATGGTTTTGATAATGTTTTTATTATATCAATGTGTTGTATTGATATCTTGTTATTGAAATGTGGAAATGTTATGTTTCCTTTATGCATGTTTTATGTGATACGATTATGTTATGGTTTTTGGGCATTGTTCATGGAGACGTGTGGTTTTGTGATAAACTAAGGGTGGGTGAGCCCATGATAGCTCTCCAATGCATTGGGTAATGTGAAGGAGTTAAACTCTAAGGTTTCTCTGAAGAGATTTAGAGAATATACTTTGACGGGTGTTCCAAATGCAACCAACAGGGTTGCTCCCTACGTAAGAATGTTATGAATGCCTCAAGTTACCTTTATGTATTATGATTTCTATGAGTTATTCATAAATCTTATGATTCTATGAGGTATATTAAAGTGCTTATGTTTTATGAGTAAAGAATGGTTTCTTTTATTTTTATGTATACATGGACTAATGCTTTCTTCCCGTATTTTTATATCCTTTACTGAGCTTTTTTATGCTCATCCCAAGTTTTTGAAAAGTTTTCCACATGAATTAAAGATGAATAGGGTCAAGGATGGGATCAAGGAAAGACATGCTATCTAAAACATGGAACTAGACATGTTTCTTTTTATGAGTTTTGGTTTTATGAAAAAAATGGAAACTGAGTAGAAGTGTCTACTTTGTAATCTTTTGAGATGTAATAGTTATGTACTAATTATCTAAAACTCTAAACCTGAAAAGATCCTCAATGGGAATTATTAATTTAATTCAATATTATGTAATGTTTTAAGGCTGGGTCCTTATATATATCCAAAACCTGAATAATTGGAAATTAATGTTACGTGATAAACATCACCTGAAATCATTTATTCAGTAAGGAATGAATTATATTTATTCTTAAAATTAATTTCAAATATAATCTAATTGATATTTTTCATAAACATAATGTATAACCCTATATGCCTCTTTCTTAGTGGAAACAAGAGATATCTCATAATGATCAAATTTATCATATTGAAACATTTAAGGAACCCATATTGAAGAAACTTAATGTCAAAATTATCACCATTATATAATCTTGATTGATATTTTTTTGAATTTATGAAATGAACTCATTGTTGAAATACCATGAACGAGGATTTAATCAGATAGTTCAATTTATAGTAAAGGGTCACACATATATTTTTTCATTAATTAAGAAGGTAAAAACCATTTCTTAAATTATTAAATTATTTCCATATCACTTATGATGCACCAAAAATAAATTACATCACTACGAGATTATGTCATCATAGTTTTTGTAGATTAATTAGTGTACATGATTCTTTATAATACTTAATAATATACTCATATTTGTGGAATAACACCCATATCATCAAATAAGAATACCCAATTCCACAAATTACATGTTGAATTATTATTAGAAATTCTGTCCTAATATAACCCTTTATTAGAGATTACATAGTGATAACATAATGTGAATATGTCACAACCAAATTTGAGTTTCAATCACCTTATTATATATCATAAACTATTACACATATAATATATGTTATCCTAACCATATTATATTTTTAAATAAATATTTTCATAGAACATTAAGGCTCTCATTGTAACACACCAAGATTTTACGAAAAATATTCTTTTTAATTTCATTAATGTCTTGTGTTGTACGCTACACCAAAAGGAGCTTGCACAACACGCATCCATGACTTGCCTTTCATTACACGCTATCGCGACCTTCCTCGATAGCGTGTGTAGTACGCAATACCGAGTTTCACTAAACAACGATATGCTATCAAAATATTATTAAAACGAGCCGTTATGAATTGTAATAACCACTTTTTGAAATTTTGTAAATTTTATTTTTCAAAATGGACTTCATTTTTGGATTCAGAATATCGAAATTAGCATAGGGTGAAATTTTGGTACTTTTCAACTAACTTTCATATTATAATGAATAGTGAAAATTACTAAATTTTAATTAAAAACAACTTTTTTAATAGAAATAATTAATAGTGATAAATTATTAATTTGAGTGGTTTTAAATTATATTTAAATTATATTTTTACAATTTAATACAATGTTGGTCATTGGATGTAATTTCACATTTAAACCAGACATAAACAAGTGTCAATCTTTTGATAGTTATTATCTCTTAAGAACACGCTATTTGTTTTGATGACGGGAATTAATGTTTAAATTAATTAATGCAACTGATATGTTTTGAATTTGGTAAAATAGACATCATTTTTGAGTTCATAATATCAAATATAGCTTAGGCCTAATTTTTGGTATTTTTCGGGAAACTTTCATTTTTTGATGAATAGTGAAACCACTAAGTGGTAGTTAAAAAAAGGATTTTTTCATGAAACTTAATTTTACCGCTTCTGTGAATGAAATTTCAAAAATCCGAGAGACACAGTTGATTTCAGTAAGTAAAATGTGGTTCAATGAGATGAAAATAATTTTTGGTGAATAGTAACTTTTTATTTTTTTTTACCACGGTTAAAAGTAAAAAGGGTAATTAAGGGTAAAAATGTTATTATTATTACCCTAAAACATGTCCTAATTCTATTGGATAAGTGTAATTCGACCAAAAAAAATCAAGGAATAAAATATGACCATTTAGGCCCACTTGGATTAGATTAGGACATTTATTATTAATTTATTTGAAGAAGGGTTAAAATAGTTAAAATCAAATTTTAATAAGTATATCATTTTTAATATAGGGTTATACATAAGATAAATTCGACTATAAATATTCATTAGAAAGAGAAAAATATTTCCTACATAAATATATTTTATTTTTAATTTTTAGACATTGAATAATTTAATTTATTTATGACACAAAGATGATGCAGTAATTATCTTATTAATGAAATATTGACATAATTAATGTTATAAATACCAAAATAAATGTAATTTGAGATTTTTATGAATTACAATAATTTTCTAGGTTAATATGACATGTTAGTATTGATGTAATTAGATTTTTTCGAACTAATCATTCTGTTATGATTTTCAAAAAAATCAATTACTAAATAGTGTCAAAATTGACATAAAATAGTTTTTAAAACAAATATTATATTATTAATTGTTATTTTATTCCTAAAAATATAAGGTTCAGACAAATGACTTAGATAAGGTTATATATACTAATACTAAACAACTTGGGGTTCGTTTGTCTTGATATAGTATGTTTATTAACCTTATAGTGTAAGAAAAAAAGAAGACACGGTAAAAGTAAAATTATCTAACTTAAAGTTAAATATAAATGATAAGGTTAAAATAGGAACCTAAACTTGTCTAAATTCTATTTTATGAGATGATTTCTACCCATCCCCACCTTAGCTTCGAAATAAATCAATTTGGAGCTATTTAAAACCGAATTTGGCTTTGTAATAAAATAATATTTTTGGTTATTCCAAAGGTTCCCCTCTCCTCCCTTATAAAAGGGCACCTCCTCCCTCTCTTCCTCACACCACTTTGAGCCTTACATCTCGGCCAAAATCTGCCAAATTGTCTTCTCCACTTCCCTAGAAACATCCTAGAGGTTTTGGTCTTCCTCAAAGACCAATTTTAGTGCCCTAAGAGGAGGTCTTAAAGAGGCGCTTCAAAGAAGAGGTAATTTCCGTTACCGATTCTTTCACCTTTATTTATTCTTCCACTTCTTCTTATTAGGTTGTTTCATTATGAAGTAATAAAATAAGTATCAATAATATACTTATATGTTATTATAAGTATGAAACAACCCTATTTTACCATCAATCCATCCTACGGAAAACGAAATCACCGCGCGTGCGTACGTACGAAATACCGTCTCCACGCCGTGGTGTAATCTATTTTCCACCACCACCTTACTTGGATGGGTATAATGGTGTACATAATAACTATATATGATTATTTTAAAGTGATATTTATTCTGAAATAGTATACATACACTCCAATATAGTCCCACAATCATGAGAACAATATCATCGCTCGTGTGTATGTACGGACTGCCGTCTCCACGACGCGATGAGATTCATTCTCCACTTTAACCATTCATGAATGATTATAAAGTATATATAATAAGTAATCATGAAATATATGACATAATAATGATATTGGATTTATGTGTATATATATGTATGTCATCTACTTAATTCCATTCAACTCAGTAAGGAAACGAAAACAGCGTTCATGCGTACGTACGACCTACCGTCTCCATGAACAATGTATTTCTTTCCATTTACTGATTTATTATATATATGTATATTCTGAATATATATTATATATAAATCATGTTTTATATTCTGTAATTAAGTAATCATGATCTAAGAAATCATATGAATAATTACAAGTCAAAACACGGACGACAAATGAGACAATTTTACCCAAAACGCTCTTTAACATGGAATTTACAAAAGAACGGGTAATATAAAGTCATAAGTGAACCATATATGATATAATAACAATAAGTATGATTCTGGAATAAGTCAATAACATTATTTAAATCATTATACAGGAGGTTCAGAAACTTATGAAGCAAATCGGACCTAAGGTAAGGGAAATGTCACAATCTCATTTTTATCCGAGATTGTTTATACTTTGGAATTTACTGGGGTGTATTTTATCATCCACATCCATGTTTCCTCAATATGTAATATTTATATCCTTATACAATAGTTTATATCCAATTTTACCCTTCGGTGAGTTTTTAATAAAAGATATGAAAGGAATCTTTTGTCGTTTTTTCGTACGAGGTACTTTTTGACTTTTCTGAAAAAAGTACGAGAAGAATGTTTTTTTAACTTATACGGAATGAATGGATTTTAAAACATTATTTCCAAGAAGCTTCCTTTACAAGTTTTCAAGTTTAATTTTAATCAACTTCTTTTAGTTTAAAATTGTAAGACATGTTATGAAAGGAAAATTTTTTTGAAGTAGAAAGGATATTTTCCTCAAGAATGGAGTTCAAGTGTTTTATCAAAATTATTTTCCATATAAGATAATAAAGGGTTCTGTTTCTATCCCTATTATAACATTGATTTGATTATGTTGTGATGGAATTATTTTTATGCAATTCCTTCATATTATATGAGTTGTTTTATGATGTCACGATGTTTAAGATTCCCATTTTTGTTACATGAGTTATGCTATGATGTATGGTTTATGATTTTGTAGCACACATAAGAATGGTATCATTATGAGATGGGTGGGACCTATATCTCCCTCCAATGCATTGGGTAAAGATTTTATATCTCATGAGATAGACATGGATGGAACGGTAGGTTATACCGGTTCAGTGAAACAGGACTGAAACGAGGAGTGAACTTGGTTCAGAAATGGACTTTTTCCACTAAGATAGTCTTGGCAATGAGTCTTGACTAGTAAGAAATGATTCTCTATGATTATGTGTGTATGCCACAATGTTTCATGTTTTAAGTTATGATTATTGTTATTACATTTCACTACTATGATTTATCCCATGTTATGAAATTATGATCTCTTTTGTAGGGTAAGATTTCAAAAATGTTATGTTCTTATGAATATGATATGATTAATATTTATTTTGTTTACCCTTACTGAGTATTTGAGCTCACCCTTTTATGTTTTCTTTTCCCCAGGATATAAAGAAATGTTTTAGGTAAAAAAAGGTAAGATCTTTATGGGAGATGTTGAAGATCTTTCACCATGATTAGAAGATTATATTTCGAGTTTCCAAAGACACTAAACTATTACAATCCTTGTGTGTGTGTTTTTGTTATGTACTAAGTATTCTGCAAAATTAATGTAATGTCCATGTACGTTAAGCTTCTGTTCTCTACACTCATTATATTGTGGAATTGTTTTAACCATTCATTGGAAAAAATAATCAAATAAAATTATAGAATTATTGTTAAATAAAAGAAAATTAATTATATGATAAGATACTAATTGATATTAATATTTTGGTACTAAAAAATATAATGTTAGTTTTTTATATGGAACCAACTCCAAAAGACCCACACTTTCACAATATAAAATTGTTAAAAACCATTATTATACTATATCTCATATGATATTTATACAGATCCTGAGAAATTTATTTAGTCAATGGTGTTTGAACATTATATTTTGTGGCTATAATTCTTAATGTGACCTCATACCTATAAGAAAAATACATCAATAAGTGATAATTAATAATAAAATTCTCTATTTATTGATGTAATATTATATTTTTGACTATAAACACAACTATAGTATAATCACAATATATCATGATAAAATATTTAATATTTTATGCCACATAATATTCATAGAATATATTTTTTATCCAAATTTATTCTATAGCTACATCATAAGATACAATATACTTGAACTATGTGGTAGTACCAATGGCTGTTGGCTGTGTAAATATTTTCTAGCTCACAACACCCCCATTAAGGAAATACACATATCTTAGCTATGATTTTTTATCTTTTTGATCAAATGGTTCTGTATGATATTTATTACCCTGATCAATGAATATTTTCATCAATACTTGAACATATCATGGAAAAAGTCATAAAACCTATCACAGAAGCATACGATATTATACCCCCATCTCTATCCTTTTGTGTTTGAGGAAACATTTTCTTCAAAATACTCTTACCATTGGTCAATGGAAACAATTAACTATTTTATTATTCAATATTTATTCTTTTTAACACATTTTCAAATTATATTCCTTGAATTTGTCTAAACAACATCGTTTATCTATCATGATGGATCTTGATTCCTAAAATTCACATTGATTTACCAAAATATTTCATAGAGAATAATTTGTTTAACCTTGTCTTAATTTATTATAATAATGGAATAAAATTTCCCATCAATAATATAGCATCAAAATACACTACTAAGTAAACAAAAAATATACCAAAAAAACCACTTATAGGCTCATTGGTAACATTTATTCACTATGAAACCGTGTTCTCCTATAGATTCATCAAAATTAATTTTCTTTGACATAGATGATTAATTTATCCCATGAATGGAACTCCGTTACTTGAATAACTTATTTCTACACTTTGGGGTCACACAACCTTTTAGTTGTTTCATATATATGACTTCCAAATGGTTTCCATTATGTTGGGATTTTTGGAGATCCATTTGTAAAATGCCCGAATCATTATAATCTATTACAGAATGTGTAATTCTAATGGATTTTATTATAAGACCAATTGTAAATGTTTTTTATATTCTATTACATGATGTTTATTAAACCCATTAGAAACCAATAATGCTTTATTGGTAATTATATTACTCTCCATGTAAATGTTTTTGAATACGAATTTTCATAAAATGGGATATACATCAACCACATGATCTACCAAAACCATAAATTGGATTTTTTAATTGAAATTCAATTGAGAATTCATGAATTATTTTCACTTTAAATATTTCGAGTTTCTTACTACTTATATGTTAGAGATAGGCTCATTATCGTATACCAATAATGATTAATTTTCCTTAGTGAATAGAAAACCATATATCTTTGGGACTATTACTTCATTAGTTCTCCTATACAGTACATGTTACTATGGAATAAATTATTCAACTGGGATTTTGGTATTTGATTCTAAGACAACTTTTGGGTATCACGATTCATGATTTCAACAATGTGGATATTTCTCCCACAATCATTATTGGAGATAAAAACCCTCTTATGGTACGTATAATTTCTTACCACTTTTAAGTTTTTATATAATAGTTTATGTAAAGAACATCCAATAATTTTCTTTAGAAATATTATAAATTGAAAATATGTTCCTAGATATATATGTTTTTCACTATAAGTGTTAATAAAATATTTTCTTCCAAACAAACATACATTTAGTGAAAATGATTTTTCCCCACACCATAAATTACATTGATATCTATCTGTAACTTTAGTTAGAACATGGTTTTTATGTGAATTTCCTAAATTTTAATGATTATCCCCAAAAGGATAATGTAATACACTGATTACACTTCCATGATCTCACTATGTTCATGAATTTAAAATTTATCCTTTTGTTGTCAACATACCACTGCATTGTATAAGTTGAAGTGAGTTGAGATAATTTCCTAAACACCCATTGATAATTGAAAAAATCTTAGTTAAGATACTACTTTAAATGGTCTATGTAACGTTTTTTATCTTCTTATCTAGTTGATTCTCGAGTTCATATTTTTATTCCTTAATTATCTCAATTTAATTAGACATATACACAATAATTTAGATATACCATTATCTATTAAATTCATTTCTAAAATTAATAATGTAAGATTATCTTCATGATTTTATTAGAAAAGGTCCACACAAATATGTGTGAAATAATTATAGAATATGTATGTATGTTTAACCCTTTCCCCTAAAAGACAATTGGTTAATTTTTAATTCAAATAAGCATGAATGATATCCAATGGTGTTAGTTTAAAGGAATCTCAATGTTATACTCCATTTATCTTTTTCAAATGCTTATCCTTTATTTGACCAAGCTGATGATGCCATAATTTAGAGTGATATGAGTCATGTGAACATGATTCATTATTAATTTTGAACACATGATTTTTATATTATAGTATATAAAAAACAATATTCAAATGTTCCATCCCATAATATATGAGATTTTTCTAAAAATATAAAATATTTTTTTAACATGAAATTAAATTCATCCATATCTAAAATGGAATCATATATATTGTTCTTGATTAAAATATGAACCTAATAACAATTATTTAAAACTAAAATTAATGATTCCATTAATGTTATATGGTAGTCTCTATTAGTGTGTTCAACTTGTCATTCTCTCATGATAGTATAATGATCACCCTCACCCCTAATAATCTTCTTGGATCTATCTGGTTTCTATATTTTGACTTAATATGAATAAAAAAACTATATATAATACTCAAATTTTATAAATATAGATATTAAAATGGATAATAAGCACACATAAATCCTCCCATTTATTGTTTTCTGAGGCATAATTCATCGTCTAGAGTGTTGTTCTATGACAATAAAAACATATTATCCACCAAATTATCTTGTCCCTTAATATATATCTTCAGGAAAGGGTGGTGAAAATATGCCTTAGAGTTAGAGTTAGTATTAAATAATTTCTCCAACACATTCTATATTTTATATATAGAGACTAAAGGTTATTAATGAATTATATAGTTATCTACCTAGTGAATCAGAGTCAGGATACCCAATATTGTCTTCTCAATATTTTTAATTTTGAAAATCCCAAAAAATATTTAGTAAATCTAGTAAAATTTTGTGGTAATGAGGTGTATGAAAGCCCCTTATTTATCTTGAAAACTAAAATATATATATACTCAATGTAGCCAATCATCTTGAACACATGAGGTATAGTTGGTCACACTTATCAAATATTTTATTTAATGAGTTTCTTGAATATCTTATATCTTTCTTATATTTCCTTCTATAATAAATATATCATAGATCACACAACATTGTGTATGGATCCATGTCTTCCAGAATATTCTACAAGTCACTTGTCTTAGATAATAAGATGTGGCATTGAACATCCAAAGCATTACCTACATATTTTTAGATGAAATGTTTCCCCTTATCACTAGCATCCTTAAGTGTATTAGAATGAACTAGGGATTATATAAAGTATAACAACCTCACATTGTGTAATATGATTCAAAAGAACCTATAATACCCTAGGAAGTTATAAATAGTGAATATATAATCTATAACAAATATATATCATAGATATATTGTCCTGGATAGATGACATATCATTTTATATAACAAATTAAAGCATATTTTAGTTCCCTAACATCACTAAAAATCATAAAGTAATGAATTTATGTTGTAAATATTCCACTATTTTATCAACTCTATATATCCATATACATTAGATTTATAATATCCTATTACATGTATATTATATTGGAAATGATCTATGTTTCCCTTCTCAAAACCTAAATGAGGGAACGTCAAAATTACATAAATGTATCTAGGTTGGTGGTCTTTCCACAACATGTACTCATAGTCCATTGGTCTGATGAGTTGAATCCAAAATCCTAATATCTAAAAATCATATTTCCTCAACACATGTTTCCACGTTACACCATGTTATATGAGGAAAACTACTCTTGATGCTATCATTGTTAATTCAACTAAAAAAAATCGTTATAACCCCCAATAAATAAATGTATCCAAAAGAGGTCCAGGCCAACACTTTGATCTATGGGAGAAGTTTAACTCATATAACATGTGAAATTATTTGAATAAATATTTACTTGTGTAATTTTTTGAACCGATACTTAAATATTTATTATTTTCTTCCTTTCATGATTTTTAAATTTATGTATTGTTTTCATTATTAATACACAATATTCAATAGAATAATTTATGCGTTATAATTTTATTTTACTTCATATTCCATGATTGTTATATTTTTCTTAATCTGACTAGGTTCAATCATGAAATAAATATTTATTTCATTGTTCAAATAATCTCATACTGATAAAAAATAATTTATATGACCATGAGAATTAAAATAATTATTTGTTTATTGAGTGGAAGTTAAGTTAACATTATCCATCGGGGAAAAATAACTTAGATGATACCTACATTGAGTTGCAACCTTCCTCCATTATCCAATATTTATCCTTGGTCATTATCATCTCAACATGGGTCCAGATAGTCTCCTTCCACTATAATCTCAATATATTAGAAATTCTTACTCACTCAGAGGTGAGAGGTTAAGATGGTTTAAAGTTACATATATAAACCTCAAAAACATAATTCAATGCATAATTATTTTTAAGGAATGATGTAATGATAATAATATTTAATTTAATAATAAGAATATAACAAAAAACCTACAAAATTAATAATTTAATTTAATATAAAGTCAACACTTGCACAAGTTGGTCAATATCATAACCAATCACAACATGCTTTAAAAAACATTAGTTATTCTAGAATTCATTTCAATTATATCTTTTATTGGGTTAAATTTAATCTATTAAGAAACTAATTGGCTATAAAGAACCAACCCTAGGAATCATGGAAAGCCATGAGAACTGACCCCCCATGGTTGATATTTTCTCCAATATAATAAATACAATACTCGTATAAAAGAAAATAAGACATAAAACCAGAGTACAAAGTGGAATAAAGATATTAAACCATTTAATTTACAATCCAATAAAAACATTCTATACAAATATTTATGAAAAGGGAATACCAACAAGTCTCTATAAGACCATTTTTCAACTCCAATCCACCTCTCTATGAAGGCTACAATGAAAAAGCGAAGTCAACATGCTAAGAAATACAATTCCATTTACCTAAATCATACAATAAAATGTATAAAACTGCATAAAAGAAAAAAATAATATTGTGATCAAATATCCCAATAGTATTCTACAATATAATATATAAAAATTCTAATATCAATAATTCTATAGTTATATCTAAAAAAATACGGTTTAACAATTCATTATAATAAATAAAAACCATTTGTAAATAATCCCTTTGTTCTTCATAACAAAATTTCATATTATAAAAATATGGAATATGAAATTTATATGTGATAAATCATGAGATCATGAGTAATAAAATCAATGAATACTCCATAAGTGAAACATGTAAAAAGATAACCATGACTAATCCAACACCTGAACAAAACTGGGAAAATGACCATGAAAAATCCATCATGTGAAAGTATGTGGAAAATAGCCATGACTAATCCATCATGTGATAAACCAATAAAAAAATGAAAAATAAAAACATTTGGTATATAACATGTGGGTATATGTATTATACATAAAAATAAATTCCCATCTAGGCTGAGGTGGATCCAACCCATAAAACCTCTAGTGGAATTACACCATCAAATGTGAAAGAAAACCTCAAGTAGTATTACACAAACCAAGAGTGAAATATATATTCCCAATATAACCAAAGTTATACAATGTGTTATGTTTGTCAAAAATCCATTTCAAAACCATCATCACTATTTGCAAAATATTTTATAATCCAATACAATACTCTTCAATTCTTGGAAGCACATTTTTATAGAAAAACAAAAACTCGATAATTTTATCAAACACTGGGTGTGAACATACCATTTTTAAATCATAACCCCTTTAAATAAATATTTTATTCAAAAAAATACATTATAATAACAAAAAATTTCATTTAATGAATAATAATAAAAATACATGAATAGAAATAAATTCATTGAATTATACATTTTTATAGAAACATCTACCTCAAGAATGAAGGTAAATCTAGTCACATTTGGGAATAAAGACTGGGGAAGAGTAGATATAATCATCCTGATAATAGCTCCATATGAATAACATAAATACTCTATAATACTCTTTATATCTAGGATGAAATCCACTTTGGATTCCACAAGACAGGAAGATATTAGATCTAACAAGGATAAAAAATAAAATGAAAACAAGATAAGAAATGAATCAAACATTAATTTGATCGAGTAGGAACGAATAAAAACCACCCTTAATCATTTAGAAGAAGAATATTGAGCCCTAAGGAAAACATAGGATGAAACAATATGAGATTAATGTGTAATTATTGGATAAACCAGGGTTCTGGGGTTTCTAAATTAAAAATTCAGAGCATTAAATGTTCATGTTCATAGTTTGTTGGAGAGGCCACATGGTTAAAAGTAACTATGTGCCTTAACTATGTTCCATATACAAAGTTTATATTTTGGGTGCACAATTTTACTTCATAGTTACTTTAACCATCATCCCACAATGAAAAATCCCTTTTTCTAGGAATGACTATTTTGGAGGGGTGGATGAACGGTTTGGAAAAAACATGAAGCCCCATCTTGTAGACCATGCTTGGCCACAAAGTTTCCTAGAAAAAACTACACTTTTTCCCTAACCATGAATCAACCACGCATAGATCCTAGGAATTAAAAAATTATTTGGAAACTCTCAAAATAAGTCCAAATGAAGACTTAACCAATGCACAATCAAAACAAGGTCCAAGAAGTACCTGTATGAATGTTATAGAATGTTATAATATCCCCAACATAAAAGATTTATGTCCCCATGAAGTACTCATTATTTTGATCTCACAAAAAGTGAATTCCATTACCCCCTCATCAATTATTCCCCCCACCCACATCTCATGGATATCCCATCCAAAAATACATAGTACCCTAACAAATGGAATAATTTTACCATGTAGTGCCATGTCCAGGAAATGTATAATCCAAATTGATATATCAACAATATTGGTATCAGGATCAAGATTTACATCCCCATATTCATTCACATAGGAAGGATTTATTGGATACCTTCTTAATTAGGAAACATGAAACATGGAATGAATCTAAGCCAAATGAGATGGTATATCAAACTAATATTCCACCATTCCAAGTCATTCCATGATCTCAATGGGGTAAAAAAACATGATCCCAACTTTCCATACTTACCCAACCAAAGATGTCCCATGTGAGGGGAAACTATGAGAAAACCCGATCACCAACATCAATCTCAAGTGGTCAAAGATAATATTCCATATATGATTTTTGACATCTCTGTTTTTTGAATGACATCATATAGTTTAACAATACCTTTTCTATATTCTCCTAAACGAGAATTATCACAAGAAATGACCTCTCTCCGAAATATTCCCAACATAAGTTAGATCTACATAGATAACCATACTACAAAATAAAGGACACCATATATACCAATGCTTGATAACTATTTTTATATGAAAATTCAACCATGGGAAAATATTTTTCCCATGTTCCATAAAAATCAAGAATGAAAGAATGAAGCATATCAATAAGAACCTATATAGATCATATTTTCTATCCAACTATTCCTGAATGATAATCCATTCTCAATTTATATGAGGAACCCATAACCTCATACAAACCATTCTATAGACAAGAAGCGAAGGTTGGGTCCTTCTCAAAAATAATCTAAGAGGGAACCCCATGAAGTATCACAATATATCATGTGTATAAATATTCAAGGTGTTCAACATTCATTGTCTACTTAATTGGTAAGAACTGATTTGATATCATAATTAGATCAATGATCACCTAAATTGAATCCTTCCTAACAATATTCAATGGAAAACTAATAATTCCTTCCATGGAAATATCATCCCACTCCCATACCCGAATGGGAAATGGTTACAAAAAACTAACAGGCCTCTGGGGTTTTACCTTAATTTCATAAAAAATGAAACACAATGCTACTAACTCTGCAATCGACCACCTCATTCTTTTCCATCAATACTAACATCTCATGTTGTGATACTTCATGTTATCCCCTCAGTGTATGGACCACCATGATATTTTTCCATTATCTATCAACTTATACCTTAGAGAAATTAGAACTACCAACCCTCTATGGAAGAAAAACACTCCAATAGGTGACCAAAACCACTCTCCCATTGTCTCCCCACAATAAAAACCATTAACTAATCATTGAAACTCACTCTCTATCACCTTATTAAGTTTAACCTGTTCATCAATAGATGAGTCAACATTTATAGATTCCAACAACACCTGTCATACAAACTCTTCTACTCCCAAGATAATTTTAGCAAATAAAATCAACCGAGACATCTCCTAATCTGATTCCTTAATCAAACGTGTCTTCAATTCTTTAGAAAACACATTAGAAACCACATTCTCATTCCTAGTAGATTTTCCAATATAAAAATAATAATTCTTAACCTAATACACTAAAACATATGTGTTACGACCATGAAGAGAAGGATGATTATAATATTTAGGTATTTTATTATGTAGTCAAGTAATCATAAGAATATAAGAAAATTAAATCACATTGTATTTGATTAAAATATGACTGATCAATATATTAAAGGAATAATACACAAAAGGATTGAAAAGGTCAACTGTGTTATGGAAGAATATGTAGATTAATCTTGGTGGAAGTAAAGGGTCATCAGACTTGCACTGTGTTTGGTATGGAAGGTGTGATCATAATGGTGGATAATCAAAGTATCCATGATTACAAAATTAAATGTGACAATGATTTTATAATCTTGGAGTTATCTCAAATCACATGTGTTATGTAAAACATGTGACGGAATCTTGATGAAATAATGAGTGACATGAAGTGTTTCCAAGAATACTAAAATTAATCATATTTTGGTGGAAAAAGAGATAAGGTGCTCCCAATCATATTTAACTGAATCTTAATCATTACAATCATATTTAGTTTTATTTGGAAAGAATACTAGATACTGTGGAAATGGGAAGTCACAATACATTACATTGTAAGTTAGATGATGATAAAGTCGATCCTAAACGAAATAAATGTATTGGAGTAAGTCATGATACAAGAGAATGGTTGTGAATGAATAAATTTGGTGAATTTGAAGTTTCCCAATCTGATGTTTATCATAATGGGTTCATCAGATTCTTATTTTTTTAAAGGCTGAGAAGGTTGGTGGAAAATATGAGAGAAGTAAAGTACTATTTTTCATTTAGACCAAATTCCAAATGATATAAATCTTTGAAAAAAATAATTTTATGAGTTTTAAAATTGGATTTAGTAAAAGAACCTTGGTATCATATTCAAAAGAGAATGAATTCGCAGAATATTGAAGATGCTGATACCAGTCCATTATACATGGCATACCATCGTAATTCAAAAAGGAATATTTCTTTTCATTGAGAGTTTTTGGGAATAATGATAATGAAAAGTATGTGCTAGCCAATATATAAAGAAAGTTTAATTTTATTCCAATTGGGTCAATATAAATTAAGAAATTGGAGTAGAGTAATGAAATGAGGAAACTATTGTTTCATATTTAACATCATCATAATGAGATAGATCTTAATAGAAATAGGTAATTTTAATTAGGCTGATGGTTGTGATGAAAACTAGAATATATGTATATTGATAGATTATTCAAGACTTATCAATAAAAAATGAGTATAGTTGAGAAACATTGAAGAAGTAAAAATATATAAAAAATTAAAAGATCTATTCAAATTCAAGTAATTTGGTTTAGTGGGAAATTTTTTAGGAATCTCAATGATACCATTTTTTTGGCGAGTATAAAAGGAATAAATTATATTTTACTTTTCTGTTGGATGTTCTATCTAGAGAAGAATATAAAGAAGCTCTAAATTTTCATGGAGAATAAGTTTTCTCAATGATCCTTGTTGAATAGTTTTAGAAGTATAGAATTTAAAGGAGAAGAGACAAGATTTCAATGTATTTAGTTGATCATCATATTCAATGGAGCGTCTTATTCAACTAATTATCAGATTATTCTTGTTATCATATTCAGATGGTCATTGTATTAGGATGAATAATCCAAAAAGGACTATCATATAGGGTTTTCTAGACCATGGACGAATGTGTATAGTGTTGTCTTAATTGTATTTAAATAGAGTTATATTTTCATATTAGAAAATTAGATTGGGAAAATCAAACTAGGCAATTGGTATGATTTTCATATCAAAGCCGTTGAAGTTTTTACTAGCTTCTGGGTACGAATGTGAAGATTTTTTTTAAAAAAATGCATTTTTATAAGTACATAAACAAGTACAAGTAACATTTTTTTGTTATGGAAATATTAAATTAAATCACTTATTCTAGAGGGATAGAAGGAACTATTAGATAGTTTACATAGTGCAACATGAGTGAAAGGCCATATCTTACTCATTGTATTCCTCATAAAATGATTTTTTTCTTTTGGATTGTGTGGTATTGGATTATTTATAAACAATACCAATGACATAACTATTCTTATTTAATAAGATAACCTTTTAAAATTTCATATTCCTATGGATGTGTTTTTTAATTGTTTTCTATAGGTAATGAATCATTAAATGGAGGAAAATATTTTTTCATTTTTAAGGAAATATAAAAACAAAAGACATCAGTTATTCACCCCTCCCAGTTATAAAATTTTCCTAAATGGTAATATTAAACTGCTATTAGAGAAGAAGGTTTACTTCTCTTATTCTTAGCAGATGTTTTGAAACGAATATGATGCACTGTTGTAATTGTATAAACAATAACAATATTCTGGTTTTTATGGTAAAAATTATCATATATGGAATGATATAATGTTACCTTATCTTATTTCAATCAGACATGATGCTCTTGAAGATGAAAAAGATGAATTTATTTATATTGATGTTAAATATCCTCTTACATCTATTGAAAATAAGAATCTTGAGGATGATTGAAGGTCTAATAATAATTTACTAACATCACATTATGAAAATGAATTCTTAAGGGTAAAATTTATTTCTACATCTAAAGGTGTACAAGATGAATTGAAAAAAATATATAAAGGTAGTACAAAAGTGAAGATTGAAAATTTACTAATATGGAGATTGAAGTATCATGATTTGAAAATGGGTCAGTATGAATCTATTAGGGAATTATTTACCAAGGTGAATGAAATTTTATAAACTATCATAAGTCTTGGTAAAATGTTATAAGATTCTATAGGGGTTGAAATGATCTTGAGAATCCTTCATAGAAATATTCTTACAAACAACTCTTTATTGGAAGATATAGATCTAGTAACATTATCCCCAAGTGATTTTCATAACACACTAATCACTTATGAAATGATAAGGGATAATGATATGAAAATCAAAAAAAAAAAGTTGATAGAGAAATGTCTTTCAGGGCTGCTAGAAAATAAAAGTCAAATAATATTATTATTGAAGATGAAGTTGGTGATTCTGATTCTAAAAATGATATATGTAAAAATCTTGATGAAATTTTATCCTTGTTTTCTAAAAATGTGAAAAGGGGTATTGAGAAATATAATGGGGAACATCAAACAAAATGTTTTGAATGTAGAGCTATTAGACACCTTACAGAAAATTTTCCATGAAGACAGAAATAAGAATATAATAATAAATAAGAAAGGAATCTAAGAAGGTCATGGTAGAAAGAAGGAGATAATGGAAAAGAGTATTCCATAGAGAAAGATGTAAAATTATTCTAATGCAAAATATGATATTTATTATCTAATGAAGAAGAAGAATAGGGTAGTGATGCTGAATCTAAAAAAACTATTGAGTATGGTGTTGAGAATACTTTTATTGAAATAGTGAATGTTGAATAGTCCGGAAGCAGTAGATCTGATGAAGAATAAGATGAAATTGAATTACATTTAAAAGAGGAGTTAGAAGAATGTTTGAGAAATATTACAATGCTTGAAAACAAAAACAAGAATTTGGAGGAAGAATGTTCCTAAAAAATTCGTGAAATATTGTTATAAGAAAAGAACAAGAGGTTGGTGTAGGATGTAAATTTTAAGAAATATATTAAGTCTGAAAAGAATTTTAATGAACATATGAAACTGAAGCAAAAGAAAATAATAATAATATTTTGATATTTTTGAACAACAACATTCCAAAGCCAAACAAAATGTTACAAGTTTCAAAAATTATATATATAATGTTTGTAAATATTCTCATTATGGGAAACCTAATAAGTTTCAAAAAAATTTATCTACCGAAGGTGAGAAGAATTATGAAATTGTTTTTGAAATGAAGAAATCTAGGAATGTTTTGTAGGTTTACTAGATTAAAAATGCAGAGAATTAAGAAGGTTCAAAATACCCTGAGTCTGAAAATGATTTTAAACTTTCAGAATAGAAAAATATTTCTTCTGGTTCTGATAAGGATGAAATGGAAAAGAAAATTTCTACTTATAATACAAAAGGTTGGATGGTCATATATAAAATAAAAAAATGTAGCTCAGAAACATTTTTATAACTCTGGTTAGTCTGGAAGTTTCATATGAATATACTCATTAAATGGCAACAACTGGTATTGTGGTGGATTTAGACATATAGAAAACATGTATTAGTTCTACCAAAAATATTAATATTGTTCTATATTTTATGAATGAAAAGGTTTTAGGGGGATTCAATTCTCTCAACAAATGAATTATGAGAATATTGTTTTGAAAAAACCTAAGAATGATGGAGTAAAAATTGAAAAATGGTTCCAAACCCTAGTATCTATTTGTGAAAGATGTTAAAAACAAGATAATATTTCTGGGGTTGTCTAGTTTTTTTACCAGTAAAAAATAGTTTCTTAACGATTCTAAAAATATTGAGATAAAGAAAAAAAGGTGAGAAGAAATATATATTGTAGTTGAAATCACTTTAAATACTTTAAGAGGATAAAAATATTGGAATCTTGATTATGGGAGTTCTTCTCATATGATAGGATATTTGAGATTTATAAATAATGTAAAATAATTATGAGATAGAACTGTGGTATTCAAGAATGACGAATCACTAGGAATCAAAGGTGTTGGATCAAAAATCATTGGGAAATAAATATTGGAATCTAAGATAGATTTATATGTTTATGGGATGAAAGATAACCTACTGAGTGTTTAAAAATTGTGTTATGGAGGTAAAAAAGTCACTTCCAAGAAATATTTTTTTTTTGTGAAATGTGAGAAGGGTGGATATATTGTTACAAGAGGCCAATGTACCAATGGGATGTTATTTCATGTTGGTGAGGCACAAAACTCTTATTACTTGAGAATGGCAGAAGAGAATAAATTTCGGAATAAAAGGCTGGGAAACATGTTTCAAAGAAACACGAGAAAGTTATCAATGTGAGATAGTTCCCATGAAATTACTGATTATCCAAGAAGAAGAGATTGTCATCTCTCTATTTTTTAGAAAGTTAAGATTACAATTTCAGTCCCTAAGAATGATGATATTTTTCAAAACAACACATTGGACTTATCCATTACGATATCTATGGGATAATGAGAAAATAATAAATGAGTAGAGATAAGTATTTTATTACATTAATTGATAACTTTACTCACATTACATGTGTTATGTATGCAAAACATAAGTGAGTTTCTTTGGAAATATTCAAAAATTTTAGAATCAAAGCTAAGAAGGAATGTGAGTATTAAGTGAAAAATTTGACAACTGACAATGGTGGTGAGTTTAAGAATGATTAATATTAATTTTTTCTTGAGATTCATGGATTTCAACATGAGTATAGCTCCCCATACACTCCTCAACAAAATAGGGCTGATGAATGAAATAATTTAATTTTTGTGGAAATTAGAATAATGATATTACTTGAACATGGTCTTTGTCATCACTATTGAAGGAAGGCTATGAGTACTTATATTAATATTCAAAAACCATGTTTCTATATGAAAAAATAATATATGAATCTATATGGAATGTTTTTTGGAAAAACCTTATGTTTGAAACACTTACGGGTTATCAAGAATCTATGTATTAAAATGATGACCGGTGGAAACTAGGGAATGTTTGAGTAGAAAGGAGAAGATATAATACTTTTTGTCTATGATACAGATAGAATATGATATAGATGATTAAATAATTAATTAGGGATAATTTTTTACTATATTTATGTAAATGTTATTGAAATATCTGAAGATGAAAAATTTACTCAGGATGATAAGAATGTTGAGTAGGATAAGTAATGTTTTGTTAATAATTCAAATTAGAATATAGGTAATTGTAATCCTACTCAAGAAGAATAATCATACTCAACTATTTACTATGATGAGGAAGATATTCAAAACATTATCCTAGGTTGATTATGTGAATGAAATCTCATAATATTATTGGTGATCAATATTAGAAGGTTCATAGTAGAAGACCAAAAATTTATTACACATACATCTTTGTATTCAAACGTTGAGCCAAAGGATGTGAATGATTATTTTGAGTGTCTGTAATTGGTTCATGAAATAATTGAATATCTAGATTTGATACAGAATATTTATGCATGGAAAAATTAAAAACTATTTCAACAGTAATTTATTTGGAAACAAAATTTTCTAAACATGGGAAAGGAAAAGAATTTGATCTGAATAAATTTTAGAAGATGATTGGAGGTCTGTTGTTTTTTAGGGCCTTAAGACCTGACATTGTTTATGTTTTCAACTTATGTGAAATATTTCATATTTCCTTTAAGAATCAAATTTACATTATAGAAAATTTATTCTCAGATAAATCAAAGGTACAACAAATTTCATAATCAGGTATGATAGCTTAGAAATACTGATTTTTTTGGGTATTTAGAAGTTGATTGGGTATGAAATGGTGTTAATAGAAGATCAGATACGCTAATGTATTATTTATTGAAATGAATTGTTTTAGTTTTTATATAAAGAAAAAAATTTAGTAACTCTCAGTATGGTTGAATATGAGTATATTTCTTCTACTAAATATACAACTCAATATTTGTGGATGAAGAATCAGTTAGAATATTTACTTATTAACATAATGTTACTCTTTCTCTTGGAATATGATAATAAAAAAAATCAATGTCACCGGTAATTGAATAAAAAATTATCAATGGAAACATATTGAGATCAAATATAATTTTTTAAAATATAATGTCGGGATAAATTAATTGATTTTGGAGTATGTTCCTACATCAGAACAAGTTTTTAACATTTTTTAGAAATATTTATTAAAGGAATCCTTTTCTAAATTGAGGTTGACCATGGGATTGCAACCACATTATCATCACGATTAATATAAGATTTTTTCCCCAATATCATATTATCTTTGGATAATATTTTCATGGGGGAGATATAATTGTTGATAAATATATCCTTTTGAAAGAATGAAAAAAGGGGGAGTTGTTGGAAAGCTGTGAATTCAGCATTTTATGTGTGTGAACTATTCTAAATATTTTTTGGAGTGGTTTTCGGGATCAAAAAAATTTTATTATTGGAAAGTTAAACAGATCTTAATGAATGATAATGAAGGGTTTCATGATAACTACATTTGGAAAACATGGCTCTGCTATCAATAATTATTTTTTCCTATAATACGTTAGCTCACATACACTTTGAATTATTAATAAGTAATATATATATTGGGGATACAATATTCAGGGATATACGAAACATGGTTGACAAAAATAAAAATGGGTAGATTGTTAGGACCATGCTCAGCATGATGAGTATCATATCCAGGCATTGTCTTTTGATGTAAAGGAAGTTTAAGAAGGAAGGAAAATCACCTTGCTTTTTATTTGATAAAAATCAGGCTGATCATCCCATTCATGAAACTAGAAGCACAATTCTTGAAAGGATCAATCGTATTAAGGATGAATATGAGGAATAATCTTACTGGATGTAAAGGGTTATCAAACTTTCCCTAATTTCTGTATGGAAGGTGTGACCATAATGATGGAGAATTAGAGTCTCCATGACTATGAAATTAAATTCCACGATGCTTTGAATATCATGGATTTATCATAAATATCCAGTATTCTATATGACTTTTGATGTAAGATTAATGAATGAAAATAGGAGAAGAATGGTTTCCAATCATAGTCCGATAAATTGTATCTTAGTGGAAAAAGAGATTAGGAGATTACTATCATATTCATTCAGATCATAATCATTCCAATCTTATTTTTGATGAGTTGGAAATAATTCTTTTTGCTGGAGAAATGGGAAGTCACAAAACTTTCCATTTTAATTCAGATGAAATTTTAGATGGTCCTTAACAAAATCAAATTCATGATACAAGCTAAAGATTTCGAATGAAGAATGTTGGTGAATTCAAAGTTTCCCAGTTTAGAGTTTATCATAATGGGTTCGTCATATATTTATTTGTTTAAAGGCTTATAAGGTTAGTGTAAAATGAGGGAAAATGATGGTTCTGGTTTTTAGTCAGTGCGAAAGACAAAAGATAAAAATATTAAAAGAAATAAGTATATGATTTCTTAAAAAGGATATCATGAAAGATCATTAGTATGATATTTAGTAGATAAATAATTTTATAAAGATTGAATCTACTCATACTGTTCCATAAAACACAAAATACCATCATAATCATTGAAGGGAGATTGGTTTTTATTAGTTTTTGTTGGGACCAATGATAATGAAAAGTATATGGTGGATAATAAAAAAAAATTCAAATTTGATACCATGTGGGTAAAGAGAATAGAAGAATTTGGTGCATAGAAACAAAATTAAGAAACTATTGGTTTACATTTGACTTCATCATGATGAGATAGATCATAATAGAAATAGAGAATTGGTACTAGACGGATAGTTATGAAGAAATTACGAAAAGGATCAATAAATTTATGGAAGATTCAAGAAGTATCAAGAAAAAACCGATGCATTTCAAAATGTTGGCAAAGTAAAAATGTCTTTGAAATTAATGAAAGCATTTAAATTCAAGTACTTTGGTTTAGTGGGAATATTTTTAGGAGCCCACCTAAACCATTGTTTGGATTAATATAAATGGAGAGAAGACTCTGTACCTTTTATGATGGAAGTACTATTTAGATAATAAGAAAGAAAATATCCACATTTATAGGTATAATAAGTTTCTTGTATTAACATTTTTGAAGAGGTTTTGTAGGAAAGAAGTGAAAGTAGAAGATAAAAGATTGAAACATATTCTGTTGATCATCGTATGTAGTGGATCATTATATTCAGATAATTTTTATATTATGCTTGTCATCAAATTCAGATGGTTATCATATCGGGATGCATAATCAGAATGGGGTTACTGTATTGGGTTTTCTAGACCAGGGAATAATGTTTGTAGTGTTGTCCCTATTATATTATAACAGAGTTATATTTTCCTATTGGGAAATCAGATTAGGGAAATTGGTCTAGGAAATAAGATCGAGTTTCATATCAAAGTACTCAAAGTTCTTACCATCTTCAGAGTAAGAAATTGTGGAATAGTTTATAAAAGAGAAAATTTGTATAAGTTGATAGAGAAGCACTTGTAACTAGTTTGTTTTTAAAATTATTAAATTATATCATATGTGTTATAGGGAGAACATGCACTATTGGATTGTTTAAAAAGTGCTACATGAGATAAAGGGCGTATCCCACTCATTGTATTCCACGCAAATGGATTGTTTTCTAGTGGATCATGTGGTATTGGTTTATTTCTAAAAGATAACATGGATATATCTATTATTAATGAATAGTGATCCTTCTAAATTATAGTGTTCATATGGATGTGTGTTTTAATTTTTTTCCATAGGTAATGAATTATTTAACCGGATGTGATGGTTGTTTCATTTGAAAGGAAAAATAAAAATAAAAGGATATCACTTATTCACCCCTCCCCATCTCAATGATATAATTATCTTGATGGGGAATGTTCACTATGTCGCAAGTTGAGAACCCTCTAGGTGAAAACATATTTGAGGATCTTATTATCAAAATACAATGTAAAACTATCATATGAGATAGTGAAACAATGGTTTGAATGCATGCATAAATTCTTCCAAATAAAGTTCATGGGTAGTGTATTTATTATCATTTGGGTGTAACTGGAGATGTCAATAGGCCACCACATATTTCCATTGCATCAAGAAATATCCAAAACACATACAAGTAGCATCAAATATGAAATCATAACCCAAACATGGTTTTGTGGAAATCAGCCTCAACATTGTCCTCAAAATATCTTTGAAAATTTTCATTATATTCAGAAATTATACTCTTATGGATTAAATCTTATATATAATATGCGAACTTGGATAATTCATGAACAAAAAACCTATAATAAATAGCCAATCTCAAGAAGTTATAGATCTAAAACACTATCTTGGGATACTTTCAGTACATAATAGTTTGTACATTCTTAGAATCCACAAAGATTTCACTATCATACACGACATTACCAAGAAATCCCACTTACCAAATCCAAAACTCACATTTGTAAATCTTACCATATATAAGATTTTACTTCAGGGTATTAAGAATGATATAAAAATGGTCCACATTCTCCACCAATAACTTGAAGTACAAAAAAATATCATCCATTAACACAAAAAATACCATGAATTTATGAAATATTTGATTCACCAAATCCAAAAATACTATAGTAGCTTTACTGAGATCAATTTGAATAAATAGAAGCTCGAAATTCCCATACCAACTCATTAATGTTTTAGTAGGTATATCATCTTCTTTGTAACTCAACTAGTGGTACACTGACTGAAGTTCAATCTTTTAAAACCAACATTTCCCTATAAATTATTCAATTATATCATTAAGAAAAAAAAATTTCCCACAACACCTCGATTCCAACTATCAACAACCAATACATGAGACACTTGATACCATGTTCAATAATCCTTCCCAAAGTCATGGAAATATCAAACAAGAATTGAAGAAGTTATGATGGTATTCCAAACACATCAACTAACTTTGGTGATATAAAGTAATTAGCATCACAGACATAAAAAATGTTTGCACCATAGAAGATGTAATAAAAATATACCTCTAGTAGTTGCTGGCCTTACATCAAATTCCTCTAGAATTAACTACTATACATAAAACCATCCGATCATGGGAACTTGAACTTCCCACATGGAAAGAGGATTTGACCCACCACTCTTAGAATAATTTGCACAAATATATGAACCCATGGTGAGAGTGGGTTTATCCTACATGTCTTGGGATTTCATTTCCAAAAAATGAATCGGATGGACCGATATTACAAAAAATGAAATATATTACGATCATTCATACAGTTAGAATTGGTATGAGAAAACCCGCTACATTGGAAGTAGAAAAACTGATACTGTCTAAATGATGCCTTTGAAGTTGGTTCGGATGAAAACTTACCACAATTTCCCTACATTTTTGGGCCAAGAGACTCGCCCTGGATAATAACTACACAAAATTAAGTGCCACACAGACAAGTCTATCATGATATGTTATCTTCTTACAATGATTCTCTTTTTCTACATCCAATAAGGTTTGGAGGCTCATTATAATCAACATCGACTAAATATCATGCCTTGGTCCTAATGAAAACATCCAAGCCTTTAGGTTTCTGTTCGTGACTAGATTTGGTTCCAAATTTAGCAACTCAGTAGAATAATAGGAATAATCTAGAATAGTTCACGCTCCTTACTCAATGGTCCAAAATAGACAAGTATTCACTACATGTATCCACTCAAAGTAAAAATTATGATTGAATATTTTATAAAATGAAGTCCAGTTAATATCCTCATGGAAGATAGATTTCATAATAGAGTCCCACCATATACATCCAGGCCCCTTGAGCATGTACATGAAAAAATCCACCCATGTCCCCAAGATTATTGAAGAAGTTAAATATACTGTCAATCCACTCATGACACTAACCATATTCATTAGGTCATTTTTTCACCATATATGTATGGTGGACGATTCATAGTAAATTACAAGTAATGATCCACTACATGTCCTGGGTTTTTGATACCCACATGTGATAGAGACTAAATAGTGAGGATTGCATATTTTACCAAAGAGCGGTCCACCAGAGGATTTTTCTACAGGACATGTCTCACTGTGTCCTCACCAAGATTCAAAATATCTCTTCTAGAATTCATCGTCTAATAAGCACATGAAAATACAAAACAAATTTTTGAAAAATTTAAAAATAATTGGAACAAAGTCAAGAATTCATGTCAATTCCTTAAAAAAATAATTTAAATCATCTATAAATTATAGGAAATAATAAAAATACTCTAAAAAGGAATTGACCCATATAAATTAACTCCCCATCCAATTCATTCAAATGAACTGAAACTCTAATTATGATATTTGGTAAAAAATATTCCGACCACCCATGGTAACCAATGGTTTGACACAATAGTGAGTTGGCCAGGAACCCTCCCAAAATTTTTACCAGAATTAAAATGGTTCTAACTTTTATCTACCCACAACATATAACTAAACTCAAGTAGTTTTCACAAACATCAGGCTTCACATCCATGCAATAATATTTTGTAACAAAAAAACTCGTTTCAATAAGATAATCCACCCATTCAAGCTATCAATGGTGGTCAGGTTCAACAATATAATTAAAAAATTCATGTATAAAAAAAGAATAAAAAAGAATAAAAGTAAATAATAGTAATAAATTAATAAAAATAAGATCCATTCAATCAAAAATTTTTTTGGATAAACCAAAAAGCATGAAAAAAACTAATAAGTCTTTATTTAACAAAATCTCTCCTCCAAACCATACCTTTATAATGTCTATGATTAATAAAGAAGTAGAAATGCAACAAAATTCTATCCCCTTAACCTAAATCCAACAAAAAAATGACTTCAAATTTTGAAAGTCAGTTATAAAGTAGGATAAAAATCCCATAATGACTCCACCATAGAATATATAAAAATTCTATTATCAAGAATACTATAGTTATATCATTAAAAAATTATAAATTTATAAAACATTTTTATAAATCCAAACCATTTTTAAATCATTCCCTGATTATTAATTATTGATGTTCATATTATTAGAATTATGAATATGAAAATTACAAGTGATTATGAATTAAAATATAATAAAAAAAATCCTAGATTACTCCACAAGGAAAATATGTAAGCAAATTACCATGAACAATAAACCATGTTAAATCATTTTTTCAAATAACCATGACCAATCCATCATGTGAATGATTATGAGAAAATAACCATCACTAAAACATCATGTGATAATCCAATAAAAAATAAAAAATTACCCAATTTGTGCTATAAACTATGGTTATATGTAGTATACATTAAAATAATGACCCAATACAAGCCTACGGTTAGTCATCCTATTATAAAAACTCATGGTATTACACCCAATATGGTGAAAGAAAACCTCAAGTGGAATTACACACACTAAGAGCGACATATCTATTCCCGACGCACCCAAGATAAATAATGTACTCCATTTAAAAATAAAAACCATTCTCATAATTTATAAAACATTTTCAAACTTAATACCACCTGTTTCATTTTTGGAAATGCTATTTCTTAACCAATACAAGTATCCCAACATTTTTCCAAACTATGTTGTGAAAAAACCATTTTAAAGGTAAAACCACTTTAAAAACATGATTTATTTATAAAACATATATTATAATCACAAATAAAATCAATTAAATTGATAAAATAAAGGAATTTACATGATCTATAAACAATCCATAGAATTATAACTTTGTATAGAAACAACTACCTCAAGAATGAATGTAGAACTAATGTCCTTAGAAAATGGAGACTAAGGAAGAGTAGATCTAGTCCTCATGAAAATATATACGTAATAAATATATAAATACCCTATACAACCCCATATATATGGCTTATACATCCCATTTGGTATCCAAAAGATTAGAGGATAATTGATCCAATGAGTATCTAATAAGAAATGGAAAAACCTTATAAAAAACTGCAACATACCTTGAATAGATCATTCATGAATGAAGGGAAACCAGATATAATCAAATTTAAGATGTTTTTTGGCACTGGAGAAAAATTAGGTTGAGACAAAATGATATTATGTGGTCATAAGAGGTTAAATTGGGTTCCTGGGGATTTTTAATTATAAATTAACAACACTAAATATCAATGCACACTGTTTTCTAGAGAGGCCGCATAGTTAAGGGAAACAATGAACCCTATATAGATCTCCTATTTGGGGGTTACTATTAGAACTCAATGTTACATTAACCATAATCTAACCAATCATAACCCCTATACCTAGGGATGTATCATTGGGGGGGGGGTGGCCCCATTGTTTGGGAAAACTATGTGCCCCCTATCAGTATATTATTATTGGTCACACAGTTTCCTGGGCCAAACTTCATGGTCTTCCTTACCCATGACCAAATAGGTAAAAACCCCAAGGGATCCAAAAATCTTATAAAAACTCCCAAAATTAACCCAAATAATGACCCAACCAATGCACGATCAAACAATGTTTCAAGAAGATCCTTTAAGGAAGTAACATAATGTTGCATTGGCTTATTACATAATTAATTAATTATAATATTAATAATTTCAAATATTTATTTAGATTATCATCCTCTATAACTGTATATAAATTATATTCATCCATATTAATTTAAAATTTATTAGTACACAATGTGTACTGACCTAGTACATAGTGTGTACCCTTTGATCCGGATTAAATTCAGTATGCAGTTTAATATAATCATGATATGTGCCATAGGTTATGAAACATGTAGCCTTATGCTATTAATTAAATCAATTTACGGTCTTTAACATTTCTATGATGTTTACCATTAGTCAACATAGATTAAGAATAAATATATGTATGGTTCTTATCATGTATTATGTTCTGAGATGATATGTACTCTTACACATCGTGTCTCAGTATTACATGATACATAGTTCTATGGGTCAACCTATTTAGTATACACAACATGTGTGGATAAATGAAAATCCATGAATATATTTGGTGTCTATAATTGGTGACTAATTTGAAATAAATAATTTCTATGATGACCATACAAATGGTTTTTTAGAACATTAAAGATGTTATAAAATCATTTTTTCCATATAAAATACTAAAAATCACTTTATCGGTACTCCTGTGTGGAATTACCTATTACATGAAATGTAAGTCTAGCTACATATCATGTAATTTTATCACTCAATTAATAATCCATGTGTTCATATTATATGACATTATTATCTTAGTGTGTACCTTCTATATGTTGTAATGAGTCATTCGTCATGTACAACTAGCTACATGTAATGTAATTCATTTGTATTTACCTACACTATCTGTCTATGGAATAAATGTATAATTTTAATGTATTATCATGAATGAAATAACATTTTTAAAATATCTACTAGTCATATAATTCATGTGTTTTCATGTCTCTTGACTGGAAATCTATTGACGTTGTCATTATTAATTACACCCCATGTACTTTAACAATAGGGGTTCTGTGATTCCAATGAGGTCAAAATTATGTAAGATTAATTACCTTGTAATCTAGCCACATATTGTGCACTCCATATCAAACCATGTTCTAATGGGTGTTCAATATGTGGCATGTAATGATCCTTGCCAGTGACCCCCCACACAACATGTTGTGTTTTACATGACTGAAGCATGTGTGGTTGACTAAGAGTACATAATGTCCAATTTTGGTTACATTTCATATTACCATGTATCATCGGCAACAAAATTGGAACATATGAATGGGATTATTAAGAATTATTTATTTTTTGTTCTCTTACACTTAGTTACATAAAATCTAATAAACCCATTTTATTAGATTTTAGGCTAATTAATGGAAAAATATAAATGAAATCCTACTAAAAAATGAATTTGTTTAAAATAATAATGAACAATTTTAAATTATATTGTGTCTGCACTGATACCTATTTCAGGATCTAAAGAACAATTAAAAGAGTCTACCCATGGAAAATCCAATTTTTATTGGGTTCAATAGATAAAATTTGTTGAACATCATGAAGAAAACTAAGATTCTCTATAAAGGGGAACTATTTTTTCGATAATTTATAATTAATTTAAGGTAATGATAACCTAAACCATGATAATTCTTCTTATTTTTTGATCAATTCAGTGTCTACAATCATAGTATCATTAGTATAATGGTAAATAGAATGAGTATCCCTATAATTTTATCCACACAGGTTGCAAAAATATCAATATTCCACAGTTTGTATTCTAGGTGCAAGCATGATTATTTTAAGAACCTTGCATCATTTACCCTTGATCGCAATAATAAATATCTCAAATATTAGAGAACTTATATCCTATTTTCTTAGTTTTGAGAGGGAGGGGGTTATCTCAAATTATTGAGATAATTTTTAATAATAACTTTCTATGTCTTTGAAATATTTACATTGTGAGAATATATTGTGTACAACATTTAGCTTCAATAAAAATAACATGAATCTGATTTTATAATAAAGGATTAAAATTAAAAATCACATAAAGATCCCTTATGTAATTTATTATTATGCATAAACCCCATGTCAAATAATAATAATAATAATATTATAATATTCACATGACATGTGTTAAACTATATGTTTAATATATCCTTTCCCTAGGTTTATCTAACATGGCTGAAAAATCCTCCATGGAATTTATCCATAATTGAATAATAAATATTTATTTAAATAGTTAAATATAATCATATAATTAATTATATAAATAAATATATTATTCCAAAAATATGTGAATAAATATTTATTTTTAATATTCATATTTTTATGTAAGTATTTATTTAAATGAATAAATATTTATTACCTTGTAAATAATAAACCATAGGTAAAAAATTTTATACTCCCAAGATAGTAAATAATAGTTATTTAGTATTCAACTCACATATATTTTATACTCAATTAACTAGTGATTGAATTTATATGATCAACTAAACCAAAGAAAGTATTAAACTGTATAACAAGAACAAAATTTATGCTTGATATTAAATTAAAATAGAATTTAATCGATATTTAATATACATTTAGTGTGACAACCTTTGGACCAATTTCTAAGTAGAAACATGAGAGCTTTCTAAAAATACAATATTTCTATCTAAGAACATATCATGTAAACCAAAGATAAATAAGTTAATATCGAATTCAAAACAACCAAATGTGAATTCTTAATGTGTAATGTATCACCTTAGTCTATATATCTCATCAAGTGAGAGACTTAAATTATGTCATCATAATATATGATATTTTATCTTTCCTTAAATCACTAAAATATAATCATTGATCAACTACCATGAACAATGATTTAACAGGGCTATTATATTTTAATAAAATTTCCAATGATAACACTTTCCACTAACTCAAAAGGAAAAACTATTTTCATTATTATTCAATTGATGTTATATGAATTATGGCATGCCCATCATATGATACATTTCCAAGATCTTATGTCATGATGGTTATTGACCATACATAAAATTATGTGATCTAGGAAATTAATTAAATATAATTTCAAGCATATTTTCCAATATAAAAAAGCATATATAGTTGTATCCAATGAAATATATAACATGTGAAATTCATATCAATGGTTCTATCCTCATAACCATCCTTATTGAAGACTACCAAGTGTGATATTAATGGGATGAAGTTTAATGTACTTATTAATCTCAAGAACTTGATATTATAACATCATTTCATCTATTGAGATGGATGTTATTTAAATCATATGACCTATGTTTAATAATATTTCATAGAACTCTGTGATTCCCAATATATCTAGTAACTGATATAATATTTTGAATTGACAAATACTCCAATGAAAATATTACATTAATGTTATAAAAATTAACACTCCTAATGTGATAATATATTAATTACTATTAATATTAATGTAATAAAAAATATTATGCTATCTATATTTAATGAACCATCTTTAACATTATCTCTAAAGGGGGTGATTTTGTGAGTGATATACCAGAACTAAATGCATGAATAGTAAAAAAAATGATTTTTGGAATCAAATGATGACCAAAATGGTGGATGATGAATAGATTCAGATAATAGACCTTCATAATAATAAGTTAACTTCTATACGAGTAAATCTTTTGAATCTATATTGATAATTTTGTGTTTTATAAATGATGAAGATGATTTTAGTAGGAATATGTAAGAATAAGAAAATATTTTATATATTTAAAATATATAAAGAGATGAGATATTTTTTTATGGGAAAATTATGATGGATTTTAACAAATTATGGGACATATATAAATATTGGATTGTGGTGAGATCATCCATGAAGATAGGAAGGAGGTGGATCTCAGATAAACTTAGTAGATATGTTTATAAATGTGATGAGTGTGGCTACCTATTATTCAAAATGATCTTGTAATATTTTTATTTTTTTTAATAATAAAATAGTGTTTATCTTATGGGTATAGAATTATTCTAAACCCATTAAATCCATTTAGTGTTCAATATTTTTTTTGAGATCCTTCATTCCTTAACTTCTGTCTGTTTTATATAAAACATAATGAGGTCAAACAGATTCAACACGAGATGTTGTTTCATTGTAACATCTTTAGTATATTAATATTTTAGGCTTCTAGTTTCAGAAAGAGTAAATATATTTTTGTTTTTGAGGTTCCTAACAGGATTTCAAGAACATAGGGTTTTGTACATAAGAATTGAAATTATATCATAGAATAATACTTTTTGTGGATTCTAATACATGTTGTTTTTTAGTTTAGTGAAAGTTATATATTTAAAATGAAATAATGTTAAAATATGGTAAGGTTTATATTTAAATTTTTTATAGGTTCTCTTTCAAATTCACGAGGATACATATTGACGATTATTTCTACTAGAATGAGTATCTAAATCTTTTTAATGGGATCAATCTAGATGCAATTTAAAATATGGAATTAGTTGTTGAGTCATTAAGGTTTTCCTTATGACTTTTCCATTCCTTCTTGTTTTGAAAATCACAAACACCTTATCCAAAGGAAAATTGATTTTATAAAGAAAATTGCTTTTATAAGAAAAATTGCTTTTATAAGGAAAATCTCTTTTGTAAGAAAAATTATTCTTATCATATTTTCATCCAGATTTTTCTTAAGTATGAGATTCAGATTCACTTTTATTTTCTCGGAATTACTTGAAACTTTGATATGAAGTATTCTGTTTTAGGATCCGAACTCTAGACAAGAACTGTAATAAAGTTTCACTCCGAAATCCAGAATGAGAACTCTGATAAAGTTTCATTCCGAATTCCGGATACGAACTCTGATTAAGTTCTACTCCAGATTCAGGATAACGAATTCTTATGAAGTTCGATGACGAATTCTCATTATGAATTCTAATGACGAATTTTCATTACGAATTCTAATAATGAATTCTTATTACAAATTCTAATAATGAATTCTCATTACGAATTCTAATAATGAATTCTCATTACGAATTCTGATGACGAATTCTCATTACGAATTCTAATAATGAATTCTCATTACGAATTCTAATAATGAATTCTCATTACGAATTATGATGACGAATTCTCATTATGAATTCTAATAATGAATTCTCATTACGAATTCTAATGATGAATTCTCATTACGAATTCTGATGATGAATTCTCATTCCTAATTCTAATAATGAATTCTCATTACGAATTATAATGATGAATTCTCATTCCGAATTCTCATTCGGAATTCTCCTATCAAACAGAATCTGATCATCTCTGTTTTATACACACTGAATTAATTCAGACTCCGAAAAATATTTTGGTTGGACTCCGAAATTTTATTCTACTTACATTTCTATAAATCTTTCTACTCTTTATTATTTCCATTACACTCCAAACCTTCACTCCGAAGCTTTCATTCCGAACTTTTTTGTTAGATTTTAAAACGATGTCGTACATTCTGTTACACTTGTTTTGTTATAAAATGATGTCGTCTATTTTGTTATAAACTAACCGTTGTCTAAGTGACACGTGTACAGGTCCCTCCAATCTTTAAGGAAAATATGACTGTTGGAGAATGAGCCGACCTTACCTACAAATAGGAGCTCATTTGAAAGAGCTCGGGGCTGAAAGGCTGACAGATCTTCGACTCATGTGATTACATGCTTGAAGTGATTTTTAGAGAGAGAGGCTCTTATTAACTCTCAAAGCTTCGTGCGACTCCGAATGTTGGTGATTACATTCGAGGACTTCTGGGGATAGGAAGAAAGAGGTGCCGACTACCTTGAAGTTCAAGGGCTTCCTTGCTGAGGAAGATAGAGGTTTCCAACTACCTTGAAGTTGAGGTCTTACGGGGATAGCAATACAGAGACTCCGATCTTCGTATCGAGGGCTTACCCTGGTGTGGGTAAGACAGACTTTCTTGAAAGTATAAATCAAGGGACCTTTATCCAAGGTTGTTGGATACCCTTCTCTTTGGGTTAAAAGACTATTATCTTGTTACTTGTAGTTTAACTACTTGTTTTATTTCCGCTGCAATTTGTATCTTAAGGAAAGTATAACTTTCTTATACTTCCTTACTTACTCTGATTCATTTAGATTCTATACGCTTTAAGATAGAATCTCATATTGTAACTTTTGTTAAGTTTCAATTTCCGGAACTATATTTCCGGAACCCACTTTTGGAATCTTATTTCCATTTTGTATTCGGTGTTAGAGGTGTTGTGAATTTACTTAGTTTAACTTTGTTAAACTTAGCCCTTTCCTTTGCTTAAGGAAAACATAGTTAATCGTAACTAACTTTAAAGGTTCCAAAGGAATTTTTAAAGTATACAATTCACCCCCCCTCTTGTATATTGAGCATCTACATCATTATTTCGATCCTACAATTGGTATCAGAGCAGGTCTCTAAAATACTTATACTTACGAATAAGTTTTTTCTTTCTCATTTTCTCATTCCGAACTTTTCTATTCCGGAAAATTCCTAATCCGAACTTTGTGATTATGAAACTTTTGCTACTAAAAAGTTTGTGTATACAAGGTTTCTAGTATGGCAGGAATTAATGTCGGATCGATTGATAACCTAAATCCTACAAGACCACCTATATTTGATGGTAATGATTATTAGTACTAGAGAGATCGAATGAAGACTTTTATTATCAACACTGGAGTAGACAATTTTTTTATGCTTACTGGTGATTATAAAATTCCTGACAAGGAAGTCAGAACTTTTACTAACCAGGAAAATCAAGAATATCAACTCAACTATAAGGTACGCAATACTCTACTATGTTCCATGACTAGAAATATATATAGCCAAATTTCTTCTTGTGAAGCAGCTAACTGTATCTGGAAGAAGTTAGAGGTTACACACTTTGGAACTTTTAAAGTGATTGAGACTAGAAGAGCTATGCTTAGAGCTGAATATCATGGCTTCAACTTTCCTTATGGAGAACCAATATGTAAAGTACAACAGAGATTTAGGACCATTGTCAACAGCCTACAGTCTATGGGTGAGAAAGGTTTAGATGATGAAGCTCTTATGGATAAGATAATAGATATCATGCCCAATGAATGGGAATCCAAGAGAATAGCTATAGATGAAAACAGGAAGGTCACCCAGATATCTCTTGATGAGCTTTTTGGAACTCTTCTACAATATGAAACCAGAATGAAGAGAGATGCTGACAACATCAAGAAGAAGAATGGAAATGGTACTGTTGCTTTTACTACAACTTCAAATCAGATGAAAGCTAAGAATCCTGAGAGAGTAACCAGGTCCAAGTCTAAAAAAGTTATTTTCCAGTACGAATCTAGTGAGAGTGAAGTCTCAGAAAATGAACTAGCAAATCTTGATCGAAGGATGAACAAGATAGCTAGCCAGAGAAATTTCCAATCAAAGTATAAGAAAAAGGACAGGAAAGATAAGAAAGGTGGAGAAGTGACTTGTTATGAATGTAAGAGAGCTGGGCATATTAGACCAGATTGTCCTATGCTCAAAAAGAAAGAAAGAAAAGAAAGGTATTCAGACAGGAACAGAAACAAATATTATAAAGCCAAAGATAAGAATGTTTTGAAAGCCAATGACACCTGGAGTGCCAGTGGTGGTGACTCTTCAGATGAATCTTCTGATTATGAATCTTCAGGACAGAAGAATCTTGGTCTTATAGCCAGATTACCTATTGATAATCATTGTTTTATGGATAAGGTACGAAATGCTGAATCATTGACCAATGTTTCTTTAAATTCTAATGATAGTAAGTATTATAACTCTTCTGATGAAGAATCTTCTTCTGATGAGGAAAATACTTTACCTACTTATAAAGAAGTCTCTAGGTTTGCTGAACTTATTGAAATTGAAAATTCCAAACTCAATAAGAAACTTGATAAGGAAAACTCTAGGAATTCTATTCTTACAAAAGAGATATCAGATCCTTCTAAAGATCTTGATAAGAAAAATGCTGATTTTGAAAGTATTTCAAAGAATCTTGAGGAAGTAAGTTCTGAGAAGAACAAACATTCTAAAGAGTTAGAAAACGTAATTTCTAATAAAAATTTTTTTGAGCCTAACTCTAGTTCTAAAACTAATGATTTTGAGAATAAAAACTTGGTTGTAAAACTCAAGTCCGAAATTTTTTCCTTAAAGAAGTGTTTATCAAACTTTACCCATGGTAAGGAAATTTTTGATAAAATGTATTCTCAAATATGACCTTTAAGAAATAAATCCAGATTTGGTTATACCCATGCAAAACCAATTTTCAAAAACAATTATTTTGTTCCTCAAAGTACCCCATTTTGTACTAAGTGTCAATGTGGTGGTCACTGGGAAAAGGATTGTTCCTTAAACAAAACCCAATCTTTAGGATTTCACGAAGCTTACTTTTCTAAGAAGATGTGGGTTCCAAAAATTTTATTGTCTGGAAATATCGGATCCAAACAAGTTTGGATTCCAAAAGTCTAATTTTGTTCTTATTTTCAGGAAAACAAATAAAGTACCAGCAACAATACATGGTACATGGATAGTGGATGTTCCCGGCACATGACTGGTAACAAAAACTATTTTGAAAAGATTATCAAAATGAAAGGAGGAAAGTTAGCTTTCATAGATAATGCTAAGGGAGAGATTATCGGTATAGGTAATATTGTTCTTCTTGGTAAAACCTTGATTTCAAATGTTCTTTTTGTTAAAGGTCTTAAGAACAACCTCATTAGCATAAGTCAGTTATGTGATGAAGGTTACCATGTGAATTTTAGGAATGATAAGTGCTTAGTTCACAATTCCAAGGAAGAGTTTATTCTCTCAGCCAATAGGCAAGAGAATGTCTACACTTTAAACTTAGAAGACCTCAGGAGCCAAGATTTACCTTGCCTAAGTGCAATGGAAGATCATTCATGGTTATGTCATAGAAGACTAGGTCACTGTAAACTTAGGAACCTATGTAAACTCTCTAAGAAGAAACTAGTTAAGGATCTACCAGAGCTTAGATTTGATTATTCTAAAGTTTGTGATCCTTGCCAATATTGTAAGCAACATAAATCTAGTTTTAAATCAATTGGTGAAGTCTCAACAACTGATGCATTACATTCAGTGCACATGGATCTTTTTGGTCCAACACAAACTGGAAGTATTGGAGGCAAATACTATGTGTTTGTTCTAGTTGATGATTACACTAGATTTACTTGGGTCTATTTTCTAGCAAAGAAATATGAAGCTTTTTCCTATTTCAAAAGTTTTAGAGCTCAAGTTAAAAATGAGAAAAACCTTCCATTGAAAACTATTCATAGTGATCATGGAGGAGAATTTCAAAATTCTGATTTTGAAACTTTTTGTAGTAAGAAAGGTATTACTCACAATTTTTCAGCACCTAGAACTCCTCAACAGAATGGTGTAGTTGAAAGAAGAAATATAATTCTTCAAGAGATAACTAGAACCATGTTGATTGAATATTCTATTGCTAGACATTTCTGGGATGAATCTGTAAGTACCTCTTGCTATACTATAAATCGAGTTTTAATTAGACCTTTTCTTAATAAAACTCCTTATGAGTTATGGAATGGTAGAAAACCTAGACTATCCTACTTCAAGGTTTTTGGTTGCAAAGTATTCATTTTGAATACTAAAGATAATCTACATAAATTTGCACCAAAATCTGATGAAGGGATTTTCTTAGGATATTCCACAACCTCTAAGGCTTATAGAGTTTTTAATAAAAATACTTTCACCATTGAGGAAACGGTATATGTAAAATTTGATGAGTCAGATCCTTTTGTTTTTAAACCATCCCTACCTACATCCTCGGATGTGTTTTCAAAAACGGATTTTCAACCTTTGATAGAAGAACCTTCTGATAAGGATAATGTTCAAGAAGATACTTCAGAAACATTTACCCCAGAAGATTTTCTACCCTATGTTGATGAACAAGTTTTACAAAACCCAAGTCAGGTGTTTCTTAAGAATCATCCCAGTGATAGTATCATTGGTGATGCAAATCAACCTGTAAGGACTAGAAGTTCCTTAAGAAATGAAGTAGAACATCTAGCATTTCTTTCCCAATTAGAACCTAAAAGCACTGATGAAGCTTTAGGTGATGATGATTGGATTAAATCCATGCAAGATGAACTAAATGAATTTGAAAGGAATAAAGTCTGGACCTTGGTTGAAAGACCTAAGGAAACTTCTGTTATTGGAGTAAAATGGGTTTTTAGAAATAAATGTGATGAAAATGGAATCATAGTAAGAAATAAAGCTAGACTTGTTGCTAAAGGCTATAATCAGCAAGAAGGAATAGACTATGATGAAACCTATGTTCCAGTAGCTAGACTTGAATCTATCCGTATTCTACTTGCCTTTGCAGCATTCTTTAATTTCAATCTTTTTCAAATGGATGTGAAATGTGCTTTTCTTAACGGTTATGTTCAAGAGGAAGTTTTTGTTGAACAACCTCCTGGTTTTTAAGATACAAAATATCCTGATCATGTTTTTAGACTTACCAAAGCTTTGTATGGCCTTAAACAAGCCCCACGAGCATGGTATGATAGACTTACTGGATTTTTGCTTCAAAATAACTATGTTAAGGGAAATGTAGATCCAACTCTTTTTATAAAGAAAGACAACAAAAATGTTTTGATTGTTCAAATTTATGTTGATGACATCATATTTGGTTCAACTCAGCAATCTTTGACTGACTCCTTTGCAAGTCTAATGAAATCCGAGTTTGAAATGAGTATGATGGGTGAGTTAACATTTTTCCTTGGTTTTCAAATTTCTCAAAAACCAGAAGGAAACTAAATATCTCAACATAAGTATATTAAAGATCTTCTTAAAAAGTATGGTTATGAAAACACTAAGAGTTTAAGTACTCCTATTGGTACCTCAAATTCTTTAGATCTTGATGAAGCTGGGAAACCAGTAGATCAAACAGCTTTTAGAGGTATGATAGGAAGTTTACTTTACTTAACAGCTAGTCGACCAGACTTAATGTTTTCAGTATGCTTATGTGCAAGATATCAATCCAATCCTAAGGAATCTCACTTAAAGGCAGTAAAAAGATTTTTTCGCTACCTTAAGGGAACCATGGATCTAGGATTATTTTATACTTCTGGAAATGATTTTGTTCTAAAAAGTTTTTATGATGCTGACTTCGGTGGATGTAGAATGGATAGAAAAAGTACATCTGGAAATTGTCATTTCTTAGGAGATTCATTAGTTTCTTGGTCCTGCAAGAAGCAACATTCTGTAGCACTATCCACTGCTGAAGCTGAATATGTAGCAGCTGGAAGTTGTTGTGCTCAAGTATTGTGGATGCAACACACACTCACAGACTATAGCTTGAGATTTTCCAAAACTCAAATTTTGTGTGATAACACAAGTGCCATTTCCCTTAGTATGAACCCTGCACATCACTCCCGTAAAAAACACATAGATATTAGGCATCACTTTCTTAGGGATCACACACTAAAAGGAGATATTATTCTTCAATTTATCAGAAAACAAGAACAACTTGCTGATATTTTCACAAAATCTTTGCCTTCTGATAGATTTGAATATATTAAACAGAAGTTAGGAATGATAGCCATAAGGTAATCATTCTTAATTAACTTTCTGTTGAAATAGTCTCCTTACAGCAATAAACTCCTTTTCATAGGGGGAGTACATTTGTTTGTTAGTTTAACAAAGTTTTTCAAAGTTTTTTTTCAAACTTTTCAGAACAAAGATTTCCGGAATGAAACATCCGGAAATACAATTTTTCAGAAAGGATATTTTCGTACAAAATACTTCTGATTTGGAAGGGTTTGTATTGAAAACATCCGGAATGAAAATTCCGTACTGGTATTTTCATAATGGAAATTTCGTACTGAATCTCTTATAATAAGTTTTTTGGGAATTTGTTTTTCGTAATCAAGTTTCCATAATGAGGTTTTCCGTACTGAGTTTTCCTATACTAAGTTTATTTTCTATATCAAAGCTTTTGCGAACTCTATCTTTTCATTATAAAGTTTTTTTTCTCATAGTTATTTTATATTACCCATTACGAATAATCCTCCAAAGCTAATCCGAAAAATATGATTACCTTACTCAAGTTTTTGTAGTCATATTTTACTTGCTGTAATTTTCTTGTATTATGTTTTCGGATTATAGTTTTCTTAATTCCTTGTTTTAATAAAAACCTCAAAAAGATCGGATTCAAGTTTTCAACCATCAGATATGATCTCATCTTCTCACAACCGTTAGATCAACCGAGGAAGTTGAACCGTCATCTCATTGCCTATATAAAGGGGACCCGAATACTCGTCCCACATCGGTTCACAAGCTCTTGCGTCTCAAATCTCTACCTCTCTATTTTAAGGCCGTTCCGAACTTTAGTTGTCTCTGTTCCGATCCTTTCAAAGGTTTTCAAATCCGAATGTCTGTGGAAGTAGCTTCTCAAGATATGTCATCCACTAAGCCAATTTCTCAATAGTTAGTCTACAGAGAAAGGCTGGTTCATCCGGACTTTTTCAACAAGTATGATTCTCTTATTTCTAAGAAAATCAAGGTTAATGGTTTGGAAGATGTTGCGGTGTCAAAACCTGGGAACCAAGATGAAGTGTATACAGACTTACTTGTTGAGTTCTATGAGTCAGTCTCCTTCTATCAGGAAGATAATAAGGACAAATTGTCTTTTAAGTCTTATGGAAAGACTTACAAGCTTTCTCACACTAAGGCAGCAAGCTTGGTAGGGATTACATATGAAGGAGAAGCCGAATTTATTTCGCATGTGTTTCCGGACTCTAAAGGTAGCTTCGACAAGGAAAAAGCTTTAGAAACTCTCGAATTGACTGATGACAAGGCTCCGAAAATTGCTAGTTTATCTACAAATTCCGGATTCTGGAGTTATGGGTACAAGGACTTATCGTACCGAGGAAAGGTGACAAAGATAGCTTGAAGAAGAGTGAGATCTACATCCTAGATTTTCTGATAAATCTGAGGAAGTTTAACTTGATGAAGCATATTCTTATCACCATTGAGAATTTGAAGAAAGGAAATCTGAGAGCTCAGATTATTATGTATCCAGCAATCCTCTCCAAGTTAATTGTTCGGTGCCTTGAGTCTTTCAAGGAGGCTTGCAAATCTAAGCCAAGAGTTTGCAAGATCATGCTGGTGGGCGATGGTACTCTTAAGAGAATGCTTGTAGCTTTTGACAAGAAGTATGGAAAGTTTATTGATTTACCTGCTCAAGGAGAAGCAGTTCCGAAAGTTGCTGATCCAGAATCCTCAAAGCCAGTAAGGAAGAAAAAACTGAAAGAAGTGGAAGTAGAAGCAGATAATCCCAAGTCTAAGGAAGTCCATTCCGCACCTCCAAAACCAAAGAAGAAGAAAGCCTATCCTGATGAAGTCATTACGAAGTGGAGAGCAGATAAAGAGAAAAGGAAAGAAGGGGATCCACAGTTCGGGTTGGACCCTGCGGAGGCTAGGGCCTTGAAGGAGAGAACAACTGATGATCTTGAAAAACAAGTAAAGGAAAAGAAGCTCAAAAAGAAGATGTCTGAGGCTGAAGTAGCTCAGGCTTTGTTGATATTCAATGAGATGGTTTCAACAACTATTACTGTTCCGAGATCCTTCTCCTTGGAATCTGTAACACCCGAGACTTTTATGTTATCATCAAAGGAATCTTTCACTACATACTAGCTTGTCTTACTTTACACGCAATCACGACCTTCCTCGATAGCTTGCGTCGTACGCAATACCGAGTTTCACTAAACAACGATATGCTATTATTAAAACTAGCCGTTATGAATAGTAATAACCACTTTTTGAAATTTTATAAATTTTATCTTTCAAAATGGACTTCATTTTTGGATTCGGAATACCGAAATTATCCTAGGGTGAAATTTTGGTATTTTTCTGAAAACTTTCAATTTTTGATGAATAGTGAAACCACTAAGTGGTAGGTTAAAAACTGAATTTTGCATAAAACTTAATTTTACCACTTCTGTGAATGTAATTTAGAAAATCCGACAGACACGGTTGATATCAGTAAGTAAAATGTGGTTCAATGAGATAAAAATAATTTTTTGGTGAATAGTAACTTTTTACTTTTTTTACCGCGGTTAATAGTAAATAGGGTAACTAAGGGTAAATATGATATTAATATTACCCTAACACATGTCCTAATTCTATTGGATAAGTTTAATTCGACCAAAAACAAACTTAGGAATAAAATATGACCATTTAGGCCCACTTGGGTTAGATTAGGACATTTATTATTAATTTATTTAAAGAAGGGTTAAAATAGTTAAAATCAAAGTTTAATAACTAAAACATTTTTAATATGGGGTTATACATAAGATAAATTCGACTATAAATATTCATTAGAAATCTAAAAAGATTTCCCACATAATGATATTTTATTTATAATTTTTAGACTTTAAATAAATTAATTTATTTATGACACAACGATGATGGAGTAATTACCCTTTTAAGGAAATATTAACATAATTGATGTTATAAATGCTCAAATGAATGTAATTTGAGACTTTTTATGAATTCCACTAATTTTCTAGGTTACTATGATATATTAGTGTTGATTTAATCAACTTGGTTTGAACATATAATTCTGTTATGACTTTCACAAAAATCATATATCAAATAGTGTCAAAATTGACACAAAATAGTTTTTAAATCAAATATTATATTATTAATTGTTATTTTATTCCTAAAAATCTAAGGTTCGTCCAAATGACATAGATAAGGATATATATATTAATAATAAACAATTTGGTGTTCGTTTGGCATGTTATAGTAAGTGTATTAACCATATAGTGAAAGAAAACAAAAATACACGGTAAAAGTTAAATTATTTAACTTAGAGTTAAATCTAATTGATAAGGTTAAAATAATACCCTAAACTTGTCTAAATCCTATTGGATGATAGGATTTCGACCCATCCCCACTTTAGCTTCGAAATAAGACCCTTTGGAACCATTATAAACCGATTTTGACTTTAATATAAAATAATATTTTGAGATATTCCTAAGGTACCCCTCTCCTCCCTTATAAAAGGGTTCCTCCTCCCCCTCCTCCTCACACCAATTTGAGCACTCAAGCTCGGCCAAACCCTGAAAAAATCCCTTCTCCACTTCCCTAGAATAATCCTAGAGGTCCTGGTCTTCTTCAAAGACCAATCTTAGTTCCCTAAGTGGAGGATTCAAAGAAGCGTTTCAAAGAAGAGGTAATATCCATTACCGATCTTTTCAATTTCTTTCTTCTTCAACTTCTTCTTATTTAGTTGTTTCATGATAAAGTAATAACATAAGTATTTCTTATATAATGATATGTTATTATAAATATGAAACAACTCTAATTCACCTTCTATCCATCCTACGGAAAAATGAAATTACCGCGCGTGCGTACGTACGGAATACCGTCTCCACGCCGTGGTGTAATATATTTTCCGTCACCACCTTAATTGGATTGGTATAATGGTGTAATGAGTAAATATATATGATTATTATAAATTTATATTGATACTGAAATATTATACATACACTTCAACACAATTCCATGACTATGGGAACGATATCATCGCTCGTGCGTACGTACGGACTACCGTCTCCACGACGCGATGAGATTCATTCTCCATGTTAACCATTTAAGAATGATTAAAAAGTATATATAAGAAATAATAATGAAATATATGAAATTATAAAGCTACTGTATTTATGTATATATGTATTTCATCTACTTACTTCCATTCAAGACAATAAGGAAAGGAAAACAGCGTTCATGCGTACGTACGGACTACCGTCTCCATGAACGGTGTTTTTCATTTCATTTATCTATCTATTATATATATATATATATACTGAATATATATGATATATAAATCATATTTTATATTCTGGAAGTAAGTAAATCATGATATAAGTAATAATAATGTCAAGAACAACAAGTCAAAACACCTACGATAAATGAAACGATTTTACCCAAAACGCTTCTTTAACATGGAATTTACAAAAGAACGGGTAATATAAAGTCATACGTGAACCATATATGATATCATAATAATGAATATGATTCTGTAATAAGTCAATGACATTATTTAAATCATTATACAGGAGGTTCGGACACATACGAAGCAAATCGTACCTAAGGTAAGGGAAATATCACAATCTCATTTTTATCCGAGATTGTTTATACTTTGGTATTTACTGGGGTGTATTTTATCATACACATCCATGTTCCCTCAATATTTAATATTATTTCCATCCTTCTACAATAGTTTATAACCAATTTTACCCTTCAATGAGTTTTTTGTAAAAGATATGAAAGGAATATTTTGTCGTTTTTTTTCATACGAGGTACTTTTTGACTTTTCCGAAAAAAGTATGAAGAATGTTTTTTTAACTTATACGGCATGAATGGATTTTTAAAACAATATTTCCAAGAATATTCCTTTAAAAGTTTTCATGTTTATTTTTAATCAACTTCTTTTAGTTTAAAACAGTATGACATGTTAAGAAAGGAAAAGTATTTTTGAAGTAGAAAGGATATTTTCCTCAAAGTTCAAGTGTTTTATCAAAATTATTTTCCATCTAAGATAATAAAGGGGTTCTGTTTTTATCCCTATTATTACATTGATTTGATTATGTTGAGATGGAATTATTTTTATTAATTCCTTTATCTTATATGAATTTTTTTATGATGTCATGTTGTTTAAGAATCCCATTTTTATTACATGGGTTACGCTATGATTTATGATTTATGATTATGTGGCACACATAAGAAAGGATTCATTATAAGATGGGTGAGACCTATATATCCCTCCAATGCATTGGGTAAAGATTTTATATCTCATGAGATAGACATGGCTGGAATGGTAGGTTATACCGGTTCAGTGAAACAGGACTGAAACGAGGGTTACTCGATTCAGAAAGGGACTTTGTCCACTAAGATAGTATTGGAAATGAGTCTTGACTAACAAGAAATGATTCTCTATGATTATGTGTGAATGCCACAAAGTTTCATGTTTTAAGTTATGATTATTGTGATTACATTTCACTACCATGATTTATCCCATGTTATGAAATTATGCTCTCTTTTGCAGGTTATGATTTCCAAAATTTTATGTTCTTATAAATACAATGTGATTGATATTTCTTTTGTTTACCCTTACTGAGCATTTGAGCTCACCCTTTTTTGTTTTCTTTTCCCCAGGATATAAAGAAAGGTTTTAGGTAAAAAAAAGGAAGATCTTTATGGGAGATGTTGAAGATCTTTCACCACGATTAGAATATTTTATTCCGAGTTTCCAAAGACACTAAACTATTACGATCCTTGTGTGTGTGTTTTTGTTATGTACTAAGTATTCCGCAAAAGTAATGTAAAGTCCATGTAAGTCAGGCTTCGGGTCTCTACAGTTGGTATCAGAGGAAAGGTTTAGTCAACCTTTGGAAACTAGGATGCAAAAACGTTAGTGAGATCCCTAGAGATATTTCTACGGTATGTCTAGGGATGTCCCTAAGGTTAAGTATACGTATAGGTTATAGTACTAGAACTACGCTAACGATCATAGAATTAAACCTAAGATGTTAAAGGTACTCCCCCTTTATTATGTTGTTTTCCCTAGCATGATTTTTCCCTCTCACACTATTCTTTTTGGGTTTTAGACGATGGCTGGAACCCGAAGGAACCGAGTTGATCAATGCAATGGACAATGCAATGATTGTCCTCCTGAACAAACAAATGTTATGGGAGATGGAGTGAAAAATCTTATTGCTATACTTACACAAGCTGTGAATCATTCTGGAATTCCAAATGAGCAGAGAAGGGAACAATATTCTATTGAGTCCTTCATGAGGCAACGTCCACCTTCTTTCAGTGGGTCTTCTGATCCACTTGTTGCTGAACAATGGATCAGTACCACTGAAAAGATATTTTCAGTTCTTCAATGTTCTGAACATGATAAAGTCATCTTAGCAGTATATCGTTTGGAAGGTGAAGCTGATCAATGGTGTAATCTTATCAAGAATACAAGGCAAAGAGATGAAATTGAGTCCATGGAATGGGACGAGTTCAAGAACGTATTTTTCAATAAGTACTTCCCTCGTATTCTTCGAACAAAGATGGAGAAGGAGTTTCTTGAACTAAAGAAAAAGGATAATGAATCTGTTGGTATATACAAAGCGAATTTTACAAGACTTGCAAGGTATGCATCTGGCATTATCATCCAACCTGAAAGTAAAGTTGATCGATTTTTCAGTGGCTTAAAACCAAGTCTTCGAAGGGCGTTAGCCATAAGGGACTTCAATAGCTACGAGGAAATCGTTCGATGTGCTCTCAAAGTCAAGATGGATATTGGAGTAACCCATTAGTCACATGGGTTTGATACGAAGAGGAAGATGGAATTCAAAGGAAAATCTAAAGAGCACACTGAAAAGAAGATGAGCTTTCCCTTATGCTCAAAGTGTGGAAAGAAACATGGAGGGAGTTGTATTAAAGGTACAAGTAAATGTTTTAAATGTGGAAATGAAGGTCATCGGGAATTTGAATTCCGCGATAATGGGAAGAAGATGTCTAATGATGCAAACAAGGGAAGGGATACACAGAATGAACCTACTACACTTCAATGTTTCAAGTGCAAGGAGATGGGGCATTATGCCAATCAATGCCCAAATCCAAGGGTTGATGATGATGGTCGACGTCAACAAAATCTTAAGGCTAAAGACAAAGGAAAGTCACATGAAATTTCTATCAGTGATGTGGAGTACGATAACGAAGTGGTGAATGGTACACTTACCATCCACTCTAAAGTAGCAAATGTTTTATTTGATTCTGGATCCACCCACTATTTTATTTCTGAAATTTTTTTTAAGGGTATCACCGTACTACCTCAACAATTAGATGTTGAGTTAGCTGTGACAACACCTAATGGCACAACAGTCTCATCAAAAGTTTATAATTATTCTCCGATCAAAGTTTGTGGGAAAGTGCTTCCTGCAAATCTTATGATCCTTCCTTTAGTGGAATTTGATGTGATTCTTGGCATGGATTGGCTTTCTCTACATGGAGCTCATATCAATTTCCAAAGAAGGGAAGTCACATTTCATATTCCAGATTAATCTACGATCGTCTATCAATGCAAGGATGAATATAACCTTCCAGTGGAAATTTCTTCCATCTTATGGGTCTTGATTCCACTAAATGAAGGTTATTTATCTCAAATGGTTGGTGAGAAACTCACGATTAAGAATATGCCCACTGTACGGGAGTTTGATGATGTCTTTCCGGAGGAATTACCGGGTCTCCCACCAAATCGTGAAGTTGAGTTTTCAATAGAACTCATACCGGGTGCTTTGCCTATTTCAAAGACACCTTATAGAATGTCCCCAATTGAGTTGCAGGAATTGAAGAAGCAACTCCAGGAGAATCTTGATAAGGGATTTATACGCCCTAGTGCGTCACCTTGGGGAGCACCTATTCTATTTGTTGAGAAGAAAGATGGATCAATGAGACTCTACATTGATTATCGAGAACTTAACAAGATCACTATCAAGAACAAATATCCTCTCCCACGCATTGATGACTTATTTGACCAACTACGCGGAGCTCAATACTTTTCCCAGATTGATCTTCGTTCAGGGTATCATCAATCAAGGTTCAAAAGGGAGTATATACCAAACACGGCTTTCCGTACAAGGTATGGACACTATGAATTTATAGTGATGCCATTTGGTCTTACTAATTCCCCTGTCATCTTCATGGATCTAATGAATAGAGTCTTTAGAGACTATCTTGATCAATTTGTGGTAGTATTTATAGACGATATTCTTGTCTATTCAAAGAGCAAGGAAGAGCATGAAGATCACTTGAGAATTATATTGAAGACCCTGAGAAAGGATACGCTTTAGGCCAAATTTACCAAGTGTGAATTTTGTCTTCAAAAAGTTTCATTTTTGGGTCACATAATTTCAAAAGAGGGGATATCTATGGATCCAGCAAAAACAGAGGTTATCAAAAGATGGTCAAGACCAACAACAGTAACTGAGATCCGAAGTTTTCTTGGTTTGGCTGGATATTATAGACATTTTGTAAAGGATTTTTCACGATTATCTAATCCACTCACCAAGTTGACTCGGAAAGGAGTTAAGTTTGTCTGGATGGAAGAATGTGAAGAGAATTTCAAGGAGTTGAAAAGAAGGTTATCCAGTGCACCTATGCTCACACTGCCTTATAGTGGAGAAAGGTTTGTGATCTACAGTGATGCATCCAAGAAGGGATTGGGGTGTGTTCTTATGCAAAATGATATGGCGATAGCTTATGCCTTGCGACAGTTGAAAATCCATTAGCAAAATTACCCAACTCATGATTTGGAGTTGGCTGCGGTAATCTTTGCATTAAAGATTTGTAGGCATTACCTTTATGGTGAAAGGTGTGATATTTATACTGATCATAAAAGTTTAAAGTATATTTTCACACAAAAGGAGTTAAATATGCGTCAAAGAAGATGGCTGGAGCTGATTAAGGATTACGACTGCTCAATCCATTACCACCCTGGGAAAGAAAACAAGGTGACAGATGCATTAAGTCGACAAGACCATGCTAGTTTATCCATGATGAGGATCACAAAAGATCCAATATTTATGGATTTACAAAGGACGGATCTTGGAATTATAATGGAAGGGGAAAAATCTTATCTTTCTCAAATGAATGTTCAACCATCTATACATGTAAAGATTAAAGAGGCACAGAAAGAAGATGTAGAGTTACAAAAGAAGGTGAGAAATGTTCCTGAATTCAACCTTGATTGTGATGGGATAATAAAGTTCAGGAATCGGGTTTGTGTTCCTCCCATCCCCGAATTAAAGAAGGAGCTGCTGGATGAGGCTCATAGTTCATCATTCTCTATTCATCCTGGAAGCACAAAGATGTATAGGGACCTGAAAGAGTACTTCTGGTGGGATGGCATGAAAAGAGATGTTGCTGAATATGTCTCTCGATGCTTGGTTTGTCAACAAGTTAAAGCTGAGAGACAAAAGTCTAAGGGGATGTTACAATCATTACCCACACCCAAATGGAAATGGGAAAACATCACTATGGACTTTGTCACAGGACTTCCTAAAACATCCAAAGGCAATAATGCTATTTGGGTCATAGTTGATCGTCTTACAAAGTCTGCACACTTCATTTCTATTAGAGAGGATTTCTCCCTAGATCAGCATTCCAGGATATATGTAAAGGAAGTGGTAAGATTACATGGAGTACCACTTTCTATTATATCTGACCGGGATTCGAGATTTACCTCGAAGTTCTGGCAAAGTCTTCAACATACTCTGGATACAGAGTTGAGTTTCAGCACTGCTTATCATCCCCAGACAGATGGTCAGTCTGAAAGAACCATTCAAACCCTAGAAGATACGTTGATAGATTTCTCTATGGATTTCAAAGGAGGTTGGGATCAACACCTACCTTTGGTGGAATTTTCTTATAATAATAGCTTTCACTCCAGTATTCAGATGGCTCCTTATGAAGCTCTCTATGGAAAGAAATGCAGGACTCCAACTTGCTGGGATGATGTTGGGGAAAGAAAGCTGTTAGGACCTGATCTCATTGATGAAATGGCAGAAAAGGTCAGATCTATTCAACAACACATAAGAGCAGCTCAGAGTCGACAGAAAAGTTATGCCGACAACTGAAGAAAAGACCTAGAGTTTGAAGTGGGTGATAAAGTGTTCTTACGAATATCTCCCTGGAAGAGGGTTATGAGATTTGGAAAGAAGGGGAAGTTGAGCCCTAGATATATCGGTCCTTTCGAAATACTGGATCGTGTTGGAAAGGTAGCTTACCAATTGGCGCTTCCACCGAATCTCTCTCAAGTTCACGATGTGTTCCATGTATCTCTCCTGAGAAAGTACATACCTGATCCTTCACATGTACTCAGCTCAGAAGTTGTACCGCTGGAGCAAGATCTTTCTTATGAAGAACAGCCGATAGAGATTCTGGATCGTAGCGAAAAAGTCCTATGAAACAAGACCACTCGCTTGGTGAAAGTTTTATGGAGGAACCACCAATTAGAAGAAGCTACATGGGAGCTTGAGGATATGATGAGGGAGAAGTATCCTCATCTGTTTGTTACAAAGTGACGAATTTCGAGGGTGAAATTATTTTTAAGGGGGGTAGAATGTAACACCCGAGACTTTTATGTTATCATCAAAGGAATATTTCACTACATACTATCTTGGCTTACTTTACATGCAATCACGACGTTCCTCGATATCTTGCGTCGTACGCAATACCGAGTTTCACTAAACAACGATATGCTATTATTAAAACTAGCCGTTATGAATAGTAATAACCACTTTTTGAAATTTTATAAATTTTATCTTTCAAAATGGACTTCATTTTTGGATTCGGAATACCAAAATTAGCCTAGGGTGAAATTTTGGTATTTTTCTGAAAACTTTCAATTTTTGATGAATAGTGAAACCACTAAGTGGTAGGTTAAAAACTGAATTTTGCATAAAACTTAATTTTACCACTTCTGTGAATGGAATTTCGAAAATCCGACAGACACGGTTGATATCAGTAAGTAAAATGTGGTTCAATGAGATAAAAATAATTTTTTGGTGAATAGTAACTTTTTACTTTTTTTACCGCGGTTAATAGTAAATAGGGTAACTAAGGGTAAATATGATATTAATATTACCCTAACACATGTCCTAATTCTATTGGATAAGTGTAATTCGACCAAAAATAAACTTAGGAATAAAATATGACCATTTAGGCCCACTTGGGTTAGATTAGGACATTTATTATTAATTTATTTAAAGAAGGGTTAAAATAGATAAAATCAAAGTTTAATAACTAAAACATTTTTAATATGGGGTTATACAAAAGATAAATTCGACTATAAATATTCATTAGAAATATAAAACGATTTCCTACATAATGATATTTTATTTATAATTTTTAGACTTTAAATAAATTAATTTATTTATGACACAACGATGATGCAGTAATTACCCTTTTAAGGAAATATTAACATAATTGATGTTATAAATGCTCAAATGAATGTAATTTGAGACTTTTTATGAATTACACTAATTTTCTAGGTTACTATGATATATTAGTGTTGATGTAATCAACTTGGTTCGAACATATAATTCTGTTATGACTTTCACAAAAATCATATTTCAAATAGTGTCAAAATTGACACAAAATAGTTTTTAAATCAAATATTATATTATTAATTGTTATTTTATTCCTAAAAATCTAAGGTTTGACCAAATGACATAGATAAGGATATATATATTAATAATAAACAATTTGGGGTTCGTTTGGCATGTTATAGTAAGTGTATTAACCATATAGTGAAAGAAAACAAAAAGACACGGTAAAAGTTAAATTATTTAACTTAGAGTTAAATCTAATTGATAAGGTTAAAATAATACCCTAAACTTGTCTAAATCCTATTGGATGATAGGATTTCGACCCATTCCCACTTTATCTTCGAAATAAGACCCTTTGGAACAATTATAAACCGATTTTGACTTTAATATAAAATAATATTTTGAGATATTCCTAAGGTGCCCCTCTCCTCCCTTATAAAAGGGTACCTCCTCCCCCTCCTCCTCACACCAATTTGAGCACTCAATCTCGGCCAACCCCTTCCAAAATCCCTTCTCCACTTCCCTAGAATAATCCTAGAGGTCCTGGTCTTCTTCAAAGACCAATCTTAGTTCCCTAAGTGGAGGATTCAAAGAAGCGTTTCAAAGAAGAGGTAATATCCATTACCGATCTTTTCAATTTCTTTCTTCTTCAACTTATTCTTCTTTAGTTGTTTCATGATAAAGTAATAACATCAGTATTTCTTATATACTGATATGTTATTATAAATATGAAACAACTCTAATTCACCTTCTATCCATCCTACAGAAAAATGAAATCACCGCGCGTGCGTACGTACGAAATACCGTCTCCACGCCGTGGTGTAATATATTTTCCGTCACCACCTTAATTGGATTGGTATAATGGTGTAATGAGTAACTATATATGATTATTATAATGTTATATTGATACTGAAATAGTATACATACACTTCAACACAATTCCATGACCATGGGAACGATATCATCGCTCGTGCGTACGTACGGACTACCGTCTCCACGACGCGATGAGATTCATTCTCCATGTTAACCATTTAAGAATGATTAAAAAGTATATATAAGAAATAATAATGAAATATATGAAATTATAAATCTACTGGATTTATTTATATATGTATGTCATCTACTTACTTCCATTCAAGACAATAAGGAAAGGAAAACAGCGTTCATGCGTACGTACGGACTACCATCTCCATGAACGGTGTTTTTCATTTCATTTATATATCTATTATATATATATATATACTGAATATATATGATATATAAATCATATTTTATATTCTGGAAGTAAGTAAATCGTGATATAAGTAATAATAATGTCAAGAACAACAAGTCAAAACACCTACGATAAATGAAACGATTTTACCCAAAACGCTTCTTTAACATGGAATTTACAAAAGAACGGGTAATATAAAGTCATAAGTGAACCATATATGATATCATAACAATGAATATGATTCTGTAATAAGTCAATGACATTATTTAAATCATTATACAGGAGGTTCGGACACATACAAAGCAAATCGGACCTAAGGTAAGGGAAATATCACAATCTCATTTTTATCCGAGATTGTTTATACTTTGGTATTTACTGGGGTGTATTTTATCATCCACATCCATGTTCCCTCAATATGTAATATTATTTACATCCTTCTACAATAGTTTATAACCAATTTTACCCTTCGATGAGTTTTTTGTAAAAGATATGAAAGGAATCTTTTGTCGTTTTTTTCGTATGAGGTACTTTTTGACTTTTCTGAAAAAAGTACGAAGAATGTTTTTTTTAACTTATACGGCATGAATGGATTTTTAAAACAATATTTCCAAGAATCTTCCTTTACAAGTTTTCATGTTTATTTTTAATCAACTTCTTTTAGTTTAAAATGGTATGACATGTTAAGAAAGGAAAAGTATTTTTGAAGTAGAACGGATATTTTCCTCAAAGCTCAAGTGTTTTATCAAAATTATTTTCTATCTTAGATAATAAAGGGGTTCTGTTTTTATCCCTATTATTACATTGATTTGATTATGTTGAGATGGAATTATTTTTATGAATTCCTTTATCTTATATGAATTGTTTTATGATGTCATGTTGTTTAAGAATCCCATTTTTATTACATGGGTTACGCTATGATTTATGATTTATGATTATGTGGCACACATAAGAAAGGATTCATTATAAGATGGGTGGGACCTATATCTCCCTCCAATGCATTGGGTAAAGATTTTATATCTCATGAGATAGACATGGCTGGAATGGTAGGTTATACCGGTTCAGTGAAACAGGACTGAAACGAGGGTTACTCGATTTAGAAAGGGACTTTGTCCACTAAGATAGTCTTGACAATGAGTCTTAACTAACAAGAAATGATTATCTATGATTATGTGTGAATTCCACAAAGTTTCATGTTTTAAGTTATGATTATTGTGATTACATTTCACTACCATGATTTATCCCATGTTATGAAATTATGCTCTCTTTTGCAGGTTATGATTTCCAAAATGTTATGTTCTTATGAATACGATGTGATTGATATTTCTTTTGTTTACCCTTACTGAGCATTTGAGCTCACCCTTTTATGTTTTCTTTTCTCCAGGATATAAAGAAAGGTTTTAGGTAAAAAAAAGGAAGATCTTTATGGGAGATGTTGAAGATCTTTCACCACGATTAGAAGATTTTATTCTGAGTTTCCAAAGACACTAAACTATTACGATCCTTGTGTGTGTGTTTTTGTTATGTACTATGTATTCCGAAAAATTAATGTAAAGTCCATGTAAGTCAGGCTTCGGGTCTCTACATAATCTCTACCTGAGACTCCAGGAAGAAATTTTGTTGCTCAGGAAGAAGCTGTTGCTAAGACTACTGAGGAAGTAGAGCAAGTTGAGCAAGTGGAACAAGAAGAAGATGTTGCTGAAGGAAGTGGTGAAACCGGAGATGTGTTGAAACAAGTAGATGATTACAAGGGGACACCTTCAGAACACTTATCACTCCGAACTTTAGAAGCTGAATCTTCGAAGCTAGTTACTCCAGCAATGGAAGAAGAGAAAGGAGAAGAAGAAGTTACTTATCATGGAGAAGAAGAACAACCCTTACATGATGTTTCTCAGAAAGAAAACGTAGGGGTTCGTGTTCAGGAAGTTGTTGTTGAGGAAGATAATGTTGTTCAAGTTTCTGATAGTGAGAAGAGAACTCCGGAACATGATTCAATTCCGGAAAAAGTCAAGGGAAAGAAAATTCTTGCTGATACTCCGAGCTCAGAAGTGAGAAAAACGAAGGAAGTTGGTAGTTCTTAGAAAAGAAAGCTTGACCTTATTGAAGAAGAAAATTCTCCAAACAAAGTTTCAGATTCAGAGTCATCCTCTGTGGGGCATGACTTTGTTGTTCAGTCTTTAAAGAAGTTGGTGGGATCCATTCCGACCTTCTCAAGTATTGATTCAAGATGCCAGATGCTCCAACATGCATTGAATCAGAAAACTGACTCCGTATCTATGGTTATGGACAAGTGCGTTGAAATTGAGGCTCAGTTCAAAACCTTCTTTGTTGGCTATGAAGCTCGTAGAAAATCTTGCAATAAGATGACAAACTGGTCGAAGAAGACTGTTGAAGAGATGAGGTTATTCAATGAGTTTCAAGACAATGTCAAGGATGCCTTTGAGACTGAGGACAAGAAGATAAATGAGCTGACTTCATCCTTTGAAGAGAAGGTGACAGATGAAAAGAACTTCCGGATTCAACAAGTCAGAGATCTGAATGGGAAGTTAAATTCTGTTTCTCAGAACTGGAAATTTGAAAGAGATCATCGGATTGAGTTTGAAGAGAGGTTGAAGGCTCAGGAAGAGAAGATCAAAGCTCAGGAAGAAAAGCTTCAAGCCCAGGAAGAAAAAATTGAATCTCAATCCGCAAGAATAGTGGTCCTGGAGAAGCAAGCTGAAGAAGATCATAAATACCTGAAGAAGATCAAGACCATCCTTAAGGGACTCATGTCGAAGGAAAAAGATCCGAAATAACTAAATCCGATCTTTTTGTTGTATGTAATTTTCTTTGTTGCTGAGTTTTTAAACCTAATGAAAATTGTACTTCTCGGATCCTTTGTTGTTATTATCTTTTTTTTCAGGTACTTTGTTTTTTTTCCATTCCCTCGATTTCTTTTTGAAAATCACAAAGGGGGATAAGGAAAAGATCCTTAATAAAAATAAGAACTCCAATGAGAGTTTATCTAAAGGAGAGAAGGAAAAGATCCATAAAGGAAAAAGAACTCTAATAAGAGTCTATCTAAGGGGGAGTTTTTCTTTTAAGAAGTCTTTCTTATTCATAACAAAATGTCACTCCGGAAATATGAATAAGATCCTTAGAGTTTCAAAGCCTAAGGGGGAGTTAGTCGTATTCATCAATATCCTTAAAGCAAAGGGAGATAAGCCTTAATGTTTTTCTTTCTTCTTAGAATTTCTTTTTCGTAAGGATGTTTGTGCTTTCCAAAAAGGGGGAGATTGTTGAGTCATTAAGGTTTTCCTTATGACTTTTCCATTCCTTCTTGTTTTGAAAATCACAAACACCTTATCTTAAGGAAAATTGCTTTTATAAGGAAAATTTCTTTTATAATAAAAATTGATTTTATAAGGAAAATCGCTTTTGTAAGAAAAATGATTCTTATCATATTTTCATCCAGATTTTTCTTAAGTATGAGATTCGGATTCACTTTTATTTTCTCGGAATTACTTGAAACTTTGATATGAAGTATTCTGTTTTAGGATCCGAACTCTAGAAAAGAACTGTAATAAAGTTTCACTCCGAAATCCAGAATGAGAACTGTGATAAAGTTTCATTCCGAATTCCGGATACGAACTCTGATTAAGTTCTACTCCAGATTCAGGATAACGAATTCTTATGAAGTTCGATGACGAATTCTCATTACGAATTCTAATGACGAATTCTCATTACGAATTCTAATAATGAATTCTCATTACGAATTCTAATAATGAATTATCATTACGAATTCTAATAATGAATTCTCATTACGAATTCTGATGACGAATTCTCATTACGAATTCTAATAATGAATTCTCATTACGAATTATAATAATGAATTCTCATTACGAATTATGATGAAGAATTCTCATTATGAATTTTAATAATGAATTCTCATTACGAATTCTAATGACGAATTCTCATTACGAATTCTGATGATGAATTCTCATTCCAAATTCTAATAATGAATTCCCATTACGAATTATAATGATGAATTCTCATTCCGAATTCTCCTATCAAACAGAATCTGATCATCTCTATTTTATACACACTGAATTAATTCAGACTCCGAAAAATATTTTGGTTAGACTCCAAACTTTTATTCTACTTACATTTCTATAAATCTGTCTACTCTTTATTATTTCCATTACACTCCGAACCATCACTCTGAAGCTTTCATTCCGAACTTTTTTGTTAGATTTTAAAACGATGTCGTACATTCTGTTACACTTGTTTTGTTATAAAACGATGTCGTCTATTTTGTTATAAACTAACCGTTGTCTAAGTGACACGTGTACAGGTCCCTCCAATCTTTAAGGAAAATATAACCGTTGGAGAATGAGCCGACCTTACCTATAAATAGGAGCTCATTTGAAAGAGCTCGGGGCTGAAAGGCTGACAGATCTTAGACTCATGTGATTACATGCTTGAAGTGATTTCTAGAGAGAGAGGATCTTATTAACTCTCAAAGCTTCGTGCGACTCCGAATGTTGGTGATTACATTCGATGACTTCCAGGGATAGGAAGACAGAGGTGCCGATGATCTTGAAGTTCGAGGGATTCCTTGCTGAGGAAGACAGAGGTTGCCAACTACCTTGAAGTTGAGGGCTTGCGGGGATAGCAAGACAGAGACTCTGATCTTCGTATCGAGGGCTTACCCTGGTATGGGTAAGACAGACTTGCTTGAAAGTATAAATCAAGGGACCTTTATCCAAGGTTGTTGGATACCCTTCTCTTTGGGTTAAAAGACTATTATCTTGTTACTTGTAGTTTAACTACTTGATTTATTTCCGCTGCAATTTGTATCTTAAGGAAAGTATAACTTTCTTATACTTCCTTACTTACTCTGATTCATTTAGATTCTATACGCTTTAAGGTAGAATCTCATATTGTAACTTTTGTTAAGTTTCAATTTCCGGAACCATATTTCCGGAACCCACTTTCAGAATCTTATTTCAATTTTGTATTCGGTGTTAGAGGTGTTGTGAATTTACTTAGTTTAGCTTTGTTAAACTTATCCCTTTCCTTTGCTTAAGGAAAAAATAGTTAATCGTAACTAACTTTAAAGGTTCCAAATGAATTTTTAAAGTATACAATTCACCCCCCCTCTTGTATATTGAGCATCTACATCATTATTTCGATCCTACATTAGTGATACTTGACTACAAATCTCAAAGTATTGTTTTAATGAAACTATTCTAAACACTAATAGGCATCATTTAGAAGTTGAAAACAACTGTTGTATTAATAACCATTCTAAACAACATGCATGAAAATCCTACATCTATGAATAAAGTGCTTATATTATGGTGAAAATTCAAGATGAATATGTCAAAAAGAATGTTATTGGGAGATCATGTTAACAACTTCAACATGGTTTAATGTCTACTAGAATAACTGTTAGTGATTTTTTTTATGTATTTTTGAAATTTTTACTTATTTAAAAATTTATTGAATCCTTATATGAGATGGTTACTACTATGTGTAAATTTTCTGGAAAAAGTGTCATTGTTTTTTTGGGCAAATTGATATATGGTTCCAAATAAGGATATTTTGAAGAAAAAACCCCATGGTTATACCATAAAATCATTCAATGTGGAAGGTAGGGTATGTTTTGTTAAAATAGAAAAGAAAAGTAAAAATAAGTATAAGGGGAAAATAGTGAATTAATCAGGGAAACTGATTGTGTGATACCTCTATAATTTTGAGACTTAAAAAATATTTAATGTTACTTTTCATGTCAATGAGGTGAATCATTCTTTTTTAGATCCAACCTGATTATACAACAATAGTTAAGTGATTTTTACATGATGTTTTCTAGGATTTGTGATCTTCTTGGATATTTCCCATCATATGTGTGATTGAGGACCAAGAACTTTGAAGGAAAATGTGCTGTCCTATGTGAATGTCATTAGTCAAATTCGTGTCCATAGTGGGTAATATCATATGGTGTACTATAAAGGGAAAAATGTATTGTAGGAGGCCAATGGGGTAAGATAACTGTTTTCACAACCCTTGAAGGCCTGGTCATGAATAATTCTATCTATAACAACGTGATATTTTATGATATATATCTATTTAAATAAAGTTTCTTTAACAGATTCTAATACACACAACCCTGAGTCTAAATGAACTCTAATATTTTATAATGTTATAAAAATGATAATAATTTGGAAGGAGTGAATAATACTAAATAAATTAAGGAATATTTATTGATTATAATAAATTCATTGTTTACCAAATGACTGTAAATGAAACTAAAATTATTTGAATGTAAAATATTTGTTTTGATAAAAAAAATTTCTATGTGATAAATGTGTTTTTTTCTTAAAAATTTATAATAAACACTAATGGTGAATTATATTAATGAGGTTTATATATAATATATTTTAAATAAAAAAATTTATGATTCATATAATATTTTCCATGCATGGTAATAATAATAGATGTCCAATTTTATGCATAAAATTTTATTTTTCGAAAAAATAGTTTTCATAGTGTTTCACATACTTATACTAATATGAATCTATAAAACTTATAGAAATTTATTCTTGAAAACTATATTCCATTTTTAGAATTAATATGATAATTTTTTTAAATAGGTTTCTTTTATGTTGGTCAATAGAAATAGTAACCATTGTAAACATTTTTCACCCTAATAAGGCTAAACTGGTTAAAATAGGGTTAAAACATTGGGACGTGGCTTTAAAATTTCACTACAACATCAATTTACACTATTATATGATTGTAGACCCACAATATCCATATATGTCTCAAATATATGGTTACATGGACCCATATTTCATTAATTATGAACTTCAAATTAATTTGTCAAATGAATAACTATAAATTTTCACACTCTTTAATTTAATATATGTAAAATTTTAACTTACGGATAAAAAGAGGATATTTTTAGTTATAAATTATTATTATAAATACAAATTATATTTTTTATAACACTATTTTATTTATAATTTTTAGTATTTAAATAATTGCCTTAAATTTTTACACAAAGCTAATACCACATTTATTCAATTAATAGAAAAATAAAACAAATTTATTTAAGGATACTAAATGTAATATAATTTTTGGGAATTATTTTGTTTCAAAAATTTGATATTATAATGTGTAATATTATAGTTTTGTGAAATGTTCTTATTAATATTCCATTATTTTATTATCATATTTACTGTAAACTTAATTGAATTTTGTCATAAATGATATTAATTATATTTTATGAAAATAATAATTTATTAAATAATTTAAAAATCATATAAATATGGAAAGAGATAAGGTGGATACTATAGGGTCCAAAATATCCTCCCTTGTACATTTATGGGCCGATTTACACCATTCAAGTAAAATTATAACCCTTTAATATTGAAAAAATCATTACATTGATTGATGTTAAAATTTGTTACCCAAGGAGTTAATAAAAAATATAATATTTAAAATTATTCAAAAACCTATTTAAATTTAATTATTTTGTTATATATAATGTATATACTCATTTTCAAAAATTCCATGTCCATTTAGAATCATTTTTCATGATAAAGATTCAATAATATTTTAAATTGTTTTTTTGAATTCCAAGAGTGCCACTCCTCTCACATATAAATGTGAACCTTTTATCCTCCCATATTTACACCTTATGACCCATAATAATCATCCAATAGACGACATAATATCTTAATATATTCCTTCAAAAAATTATTGTTATTTTTATTCATAAAAAATTACATCCATTCAAGGCTACTTTTGTAAGCCAAATGATGGTTCTCAACAAATAGGAAAAACTCTTTATAGAGTATTTTTGATATTATTTTTTATCCTATAAAATATAAATTCATTGTATCCATTATAAAATATTTAATATTCTATAATAAATATAATTTTTTTTTCTGATGATGTAATAACCATTATCCACCTTCTTATATCCCACATAAATTGATAACATCGCTCGCACATACGTATGACTTACTGTCTCCACATAGTGGTGTAATTCGTCTTCCATCACTACATTACATAAATTATTTTAATTAGGTATATAATAAATATATATGTTATTTTTCAAATTATTTTTATTATATATTTGTGATATAATATTTACCTACATTTCATTCCATATGATGAATAATTGAATCATTGTTTAAGTGTACATACAGCCTACTGTTTTTCATGAAGGGGGTAAATCATTTTTCCATATCTACCATTTATTGATAAATATATATATAGATATATATAATGAATATATATGATATTAATATCTACGTTAAGATTAATGATATAATAGATCCATGATGAAAGTTTAATATTCATGATTGCCGAGGTAATAAATGCAGGAAAAATGAAGCAGTAATAAAACACAACTGTGATTTTAATGAATAATTATTTAAAAAATTGGTGATAAGAAGTTATAATAAATTAATATATTGTATGATATGTATTTTAATAGTTCTTCAATATATTTATAAAATATATATATATATTATACATTATTTATGAATATTTACAAATAAATATGTGACTTGAGGTAAGGGTTTTCCCATCTCACTTATTCTTTTATGAGATATATTCCATATTCAACACTTTTTTCCTTATTATGGGGTATATAATACCAATATGATATATAATATCTTTAATTAAATTATATTAAAGAAATATAGTTTATTTTATTTTAATTTATTTGTTTAAAGTGGGTTATGACTCAAATTTGAGTAAATATATATGGGTTTCATGTTACTATCACAATGTTTACATAGATTGTTTATGATTATATTTCCAATTATTAAATTTCCGAATATACATATTAATAATATCTTGAATTTCTTTCCCCTATGTTTATTTTAAATGAATAAATATTTTATTTCATTTTCACTCTTTATTAACTCAAGATAGTGAAGTCATATTTTTTTAATAAAAATATGGTTTATTGCACTCTTTATTCAAAAAAAAATTTTTCTTCCATATGATTGTTTTATAAATAATGTTTTTAGGAATGATTTTTATTATTATCCAATAATTTCATAAAACATTTTGTACTCCTGATTGTAATATTCAAAATTTGTTTGAAAGGTATCTTCAGGTCATTTTCCAAATAAAGTAGTTTTTTTACTATTTTACAAAAGTATGAAAGAATTGTTTTATTTTAAAATTAAGAGTGTTAATGGGACAATATATCATCTTAACTAGTCAATTATTTTATAATTACATTATAATATCATGTGTTTCCTTTAAAATAAAATATTCTCTTTAATATTTGTGAAATTGTATCATTTTAAATAAGTAATTTAAATGTGAAATTGGTATTTTATCAATAAATGTTCTAAGTGATCTTTTGAAGTCATTTTAATCTAAAATTAAATCCTTTGATGTTACCAAATATTTATAGGGGATATGATCCAATGACAAAATACATATTTTGTCTTTAGATGGTTTATAATTATGATGAAACATTATTTATTAAATCCATTCATTTTCTATAGGTTATGCAATAAATAATTGATGAATTATTTGTGAAACTCGTTTCCTATTGATGATTTATTCTATGATGAAATGTTTACGAAACCAAGATCATTTTCATGGGTTACAATATGATGAATGTTTTATGATCTTATTAAATAGATATGTTTAATTTTCATAATGGGATGGTTGGGCCTAGAAATATATAGTTAACAAATTCATTCCGTAAATATGGATATCTGATGAGATAAACAAGACTAGAATTGAGAGGGAATGTAGTTCATTATGGGACTCTATCCACTTTGATAGTCTTGGGAGTGAACCTCGACTAGTATAATAAAATATGGTGTGAATTAAAACCTTTATGATAGTCTTGGAAGTAATCCTGAACAACTAAGGAAATTATTTTATATTCTTATCAGTATGAAAGAAACATATGTCTTATGAAGCTTTTATGCTCTCGTGGCTCATGATATTTTATTACATTATGATAATATCTTTTGAACTACTAAGATTTATTCCATGAATCAAGATTGTGATTTATGATTTTAGGGTATAGTTTTCAAATGTTATTCTCATGTTATTATACCATTATGCTAATATCATGTTTAAGTGATCATTTATATCTCCCTTATTTAAATTTATTAAGAATCAAGTCTAATAATTTCTTATGTTTCTTTTCTCCATGTTACGAGGAATGGTTTTAAGTATGGTACATTTTAGAAGGGTTCTTGTTAAAAAGAAATTTGTGGTAGATAATTTAGTTCACTTATGAACTAGTTGTTTATGTGTCTGAGCTTCCAACAATACTGGAATTATATGATTTTGGATTGGATTATTATGTTATTTAATGAATATTATTATAATAATATGCAATATTTATATATGAATAGTATGCCTATCTACAGTTGGTATTAGTGAAAGGATTAGTTACATTTAGAAACTAAGATGAGAAAAATTTAGTTACAAGAAATTGCATAGTCATATATATAGGATAACATCATTTTTTATAGTAAATAAAGAAGTGAAGTTTTACTAGAAACACTTTCCTATCTAAATACTATATGTTGATGTGGTTTTGAAACATATGGTTATAGGGTAATAACCCCCAAAATAGTTGGTCTAGTATATATTGACCATAAATATAGTTCATGTTGAGTGTTCCCTTACTACACACCACGTTTGAACCTCCCATGGGACATTCATAGGTTAATTAACATTTTAATTACAAAATATTATAATGGATTTGAAAATATAATGACCCTAAATGACCTAGGTTAAAAAAAAGTTTTCATGTATTTAAAAAAAGTTGTCATTATTTATAAATCCTATAAATGATTTTTCATGATTAATCACTCTGATTAAGGATTCCAAAATGTCTATGATAACAATTTTGGTTTTAGAAATGAATTGAATATAGAATGATAATGATGATTTTATAAAAGGAATACTCAAATATTGATGTATTTTGTTTTAGATTCATTATATGTATCCCTTTATATAATAAAAAGAACATAGTTATGTTAATTATTATCCTCAAGGATTTTATTTTTCATTAGTAGTAAAAACTAATAATGGTATGATAATTTCATCTCAATTTTATGATTCATATCCAATTTAATTTTGGGGGAATGTGATTCTTGAAAAATCTCATTATTCTCCTTTTAGCGGAATTTGATGTTATTTTGTGAATGGATGTTATTGTTTTACATAAATCCCCTGTCAACTTATAAGAAAGGGAGTCCATGTCTGGTATTTCAAATCAACCTATAATTGTTAGTCAGTTTCATGAAAAATATGAAATTACAACAAGAAATGAATCCATTTTACTAGAAATGATTTCTATTAAAAAATAGGGCTTATTATTGATGGATGGGTAGAAACTCAACATCATAGATATGGCCATCGTTTTGGATTTTTTTTTGATTTTTTCAAATAATAATTTCATAGTCTTCCACCAATACATAAAGTTAAGTTTTCATTAGAACCTAAACACAGTGCTATACCTTTCTGAAATACTCCATATATAATGGACCTGATTGAGATATAGTAATTGAAAAGAAATTTTAGAAGAATCTTGAACACGGATTCATTCGGTAAAGTGCATCACCTTGGTGTGTATGTATTATTTTTAAAAAAAATTAATATGGTTTAATGTTACTCTGTATTTATTATTTGGAATTAGGAAAGTTAAAAATCAATTATAAGTATCATTTTCCCTATATTTATGATTTATTAGACCTATTATTAGGATACCAATATTATTACAAGATTGATCGTTGATTTGGATACTATTATTTTAGGCTCAATAGAGAAGAAATACCCATGAAAAACTTCCATCCTATGTATGTGCACTATAAATATATTATGATTCCATTTTTAGTACTAATTATCAGGATATATTCCTTGATTTTATTAATAGAGTCTTTAGATATTACCTTGATTAATTTTTGTTAAACATCATATATTATACTCATATATATTGAAAGAGCAGGGAAATACATGTTGGTCATCTAAGGATTTTTCTAAATATCCATAGGAAGTATATGGTATATGAATAATTTTCTAAGTGTGAATAATGTCTAAATTTTTTTCATTTATCGGTCTTATAATATCAAGCGAGGTTATATCGGTAGATCCATCAAAGATAAATTCCATTTAATATGGGATTATTCTGTCCATTATGACTGGAATCTATTATATTATTGGATTGGATATATATTATTGATGATTAATAGATAATATCTCATGTATGTTAAATACACTTACCATGTAAACATGAAATGGATTCAATTTCCTTTGGTATGTTGAATGTGATAGTAATTTTAATGAACTAAAATAAAGGTTAGTCAACACACCTATACTTACACAAAACTATAGTAGAGATGGATTCTTAATATATAGTGTTGCATTGAAGAAGGGTCTTGGATGATTCATTATGAAAAATTAAATATTTATATCCTATGTTTGACATGAATTTATGATTTATAAGAAAAATAAACCAAATCATGATTTAGAGTTAACTATAGTAATATTTTCCTTAAAGATATATAGGAATTATATTTATAGATAAAAGTGTGATAAAAATATATATAAAGATCATAAATATTTGATGTCTATATTTAAATAGAATATTTTTAAAATTTTCCATAGAATATGGTTGGACTTGAATAGAAATTTTGACTATTCAACACATTACCACTCCAAGAAAGCAGGCATGGTTGGCGATGCATTGAGTCAAAAGGATCACACTAGCTTAACTGTGATGAGGATCACTAAAGAACATTTTTATTATTTTAAAATTATTGAACAAGAAATATTAATGGATGATGCAAAATATTATCCTTCTCAAGTGATTATTAAACCATCTATCCATGTGTGGATTATAGAGGCACAACTGAAAGATGTGGAACTAAAGAAGATGGTGAGAAATGTTGCTCAGTTTGAACATGATTATAATGGAATAATAAGGTCCATGAACCATGTATGTTTATCATAAGTACAATAGTTTTAGATAAAGATATTTTATGACTCTCATAGTTTGAAATTATCTATTCATCCTGGATATAGAAAGGTGTATATAGATATGAATGTGTATTTTTTGTGGGACAACATGATGTTGAAAATTATAGTATATATATCAAATTTCATGGTATATCAGATATATAATGTTAAGAGATATAATTATTAGGGGCTGTTTCAACCATTACACATACTATAATGGAAATGGGAAAACATCACAATTTATTTTGTAGTCGGTCACCTAAAAAATTCATCACACTTCATTACTATTGATGAATTGTTCTCTCCTGATTATCTTACCAGAATATACATTAAGAAAGTGTTAAGGTTTCATGGAGTACCCATAATGACCGAAGCATATCATACATAAATATTATATCTTAATAGATAAATATTCATTAAAAAACATAATGATTTGTGATAGAATCATTTAGGTCTAGTTCATTGGGAAACCTACACACATAAAAAACTAGTCCATAAGTGAGAAATATCATTTCAAACTATGTTCTACATAATATTCTACCTTATTATAAATATAATATAAAATAAATTTCTTCATATCATTGCTAATGGACAGATAATAAAGGGTGAGCTCAGATGCCTAGTAAGGGTAAATAAGGGAGATATCAATATAACATGAGTAAATGTCTTTGAGAAACCAATAATAATATATAAAAGAATACCCTTCAATTAATTGATCACAAATGTGAGTCATGGAATAAATATTGTCATTTAATAATATATAAAGCATAATGGAATAAAATAACTTGATCCACTAGAGAATTGAATGGGAATAATGCATATATTTTTTTCATATATATAATCATAGAAAATATTATATCAAGGATATCTATAGTGAAATTCATAATTTGTTAGGATTGGTCTAACCACCCGTGTACCTAATTTGGGAATGGGATAACATCCCACGTACCATCGTTTGGGCATGTGATAACCACTAGTTTACCCTATTTCGGGCTAGGAATAACCTATTACATACCTTTTGATCTCATATAACCTCAATTATTAACTAATTCTTGGAAAAATGGGTTTTATTATAATTTTATCATTTCCACATAGTATTACCCATGGAAAAAGAGGCAGAGTTCTTTGGATTTCTTTCATGGTGTAACAAGTGGAAGAGAAACAGGTATCATAAACATATTTTCATCATAATTATATACCATCCAGAGAAAGAATAAAGATGGTATCACTATATCATATCCCCATTAATGATTAAGTAATTTCAAATGATATCATTTTTTATGGAAAATTATTTTGAAAGAAAATAAATTGGAACATTTGTTAAGGAAAATAACCTTTGCACTGAATTTTCTTTTCCACATAATTTTTTTTCAAAATGGATTTATTTTTAAAATAAAATTTAATTAATATATATTAATTATGCATGAAAATAATTTCCACAGTGGTAGTAAAATCTAGTAAAAATGTTCAAGTAAAAACACAGATTCATTTGAAATTCGTAATAAAATATAAATGGGTGTTATTTGGATAAAAGAATGAATATTTGTTTTAAATATTTTTTAGAAACTAAATCATGGGAAAAATATTACTTAATAAGTATTTTATAACATGTAATTTTTTTGGAAACATATTTAAAAAATGGATTTTGAAATAAAATAGGTTTTCAACGAAAGAGAGAAATAAATAAGATTTTTTTAAGAACATTCCTTAGAACACTTAAGTAATTAATGATAGGAAAATAGAAGGAAACATGTATTTTCATTAATAAAAATGAGGATAATAAATGTAAATAGATTATTGTGAGATTTATCAAAAGGTCTCATAATCAAAAGGATAATCATAGACAATCCTGATTTGTTATCATTTGAATCATATGCCACATTAAAGAGAAAAATAAAGTGACACATTAAATATAATTAATATAAGGATATTCATGATATAAAATATAAAATAGTAATTATATACACCTTATAAAATAATATAGGATCATAACATAATGTATGTATCAAAGAAGTCAAATTGTGATAAAAATCCCATACAGCTTTGGAAACATTTGAATCATAAAAATCATAAAGGTTATATCCTAAAATGGATATGAAAATAAAAAAATATTATGGAGAAAAAAATAAATTACATTCATGTGATTTATATAAACCATATAAAAGAAATAGGCAGTGAATATGGCATGTGTCTCCTAGAAATAAAATGACATACAAAAATCTGTTACAATAGGAATATACATCCTTCATACACTTTCAAAAATCACATATAATAACTAAATATTTATTATAAATCTATTAAATAATCACACACATATATATATCATTCCATAAATGATTTACATATGACCTTTTATTACCCATTTATTATAAATTCCATGTTAAAGTCAGGTTTCAGGTAATAACTGTATTGTTTTTTCTATGTTTTCATTTCATATTTTTAGTAATATAAATTTATTCATGGTACAATTTTCTAAATAATTTTATAAATTATATTAATATAACATATATTTTGTATATATTTATTTATCGTGATCCAAAAATTTTTGATGTGGAAAATGAAAAAAATGTTCACGGAGATGGTATAGCGTACATAGGCATTAACATTGTTTCCCTTTTCCCGATAGATGAAATAAAATAAAGGAAAATAAAAAAATATCATTATATAAAATTTTTAATATAATAAATATCACATAGTTTAATTTAAATATATCCTAACTAAATTCCATGTAAATCATACATGAATAACAAATCACATGTCTTTATGAGGCAGTAGTTCATCATACACACGAATGACGTTATCATATTCTAATGCAATGGAAACTAAATGTTTATATGAATTATCATAATTATATAAGTATAAATATTCTAAAAATATCATATAAATTCATATTATCAATTCTTATTACCATCCATGAAAGACAAAAATGAACAAAAATCACAACGTTTCACGAGGTGGTAGTCTATTGTACATAGGAGCGATGTTATTATTTTTCAAAAAGTTTGGAGGTAAGAAGGTAGTTTTGGTATTAAAAATTTATAGGTTTAATAATATCATAAATATAATGTAAAAAAATATTGTCCATCACTATATCCATATATGAGATTTCATGATCTAAAATAAATAACAGTGATTCCTGAGGTGGTAGATCACCATACACGTGAGTGGTGATTTCTTATCCCATTTTGTTTAAGAAGAGAAGGGTATAAGTCATTTCATTGACATAATAACATATCAGTATATTAAGATAGATATGTTATTATTTTATCATGGTTGATTAATAACAAAATGAGGTGGAGGAAGAAACAAAATAAAATCATAGTTAGGGGCATTACCTATTCTTTAGAAAACATCATTTAGTTTGAAGTAAGGATTATTTTTCCATATTTGAAACCAAAATTAGGCTTCTATAATGTATGTATGGAATTATGAAACTTATTTGGGAGGTAATTTTATAAGCAAAAGGATTTATGATGTGTGAAGAGGAGAGCATGCAGGTATCCCTCTATAAGTAAGGTGAGTGGCAATCGTAATTTCATAAAACAAAATGTTTTAACCATGTTTTTTACATAAAAAGGGAAATATATTATATTCTAGAAACTAGAAGTGACAAGCTTGATTTGTGGAAAGAAAATTAGTTTTGAAAATGTTTAGGGTCATTTTTAACCCTTATATTTTATGTTTAACCCATGTTAAACTCATTTCACCTTAACCATAATAATTATTTTTTTACAAAATTTTATATTAATAATGGTTAGAAATGAATTTGGCCATATAATAAAATATAAATTATTTTTATTCCAAATATTAAGTCAATAATTTCTTAATTACATTAATATAATTGGAAAATTTTAATATAACATTAAAACCAGAAATGTGATGAAAAACGTTTTTCAAAGAGAAAATAATTAAATGTTTTAAAAAAACATTATATAAACATTCAATATGAAATTTATTAAAATGATCTAAATATATTATTAGCTATATAATTGAAACGATTTTACATTTTAAATAATATTAAAAAAATTACTTATTTTTAAATTATTTAAAATAAATGAAATTTCATAATAAAAATCATATTTTCTAACCAGTCATAGAGAAACATATCTTTTGAACAAAATCAAAAAAATTAACACCATGAAAAAAATATATTTATTATTTAAGAATGATTTTTATTTTATCCAATAAATTTCATGATATTGAAAAAATAAATTTTAAAAAAAGTCACCAATTGGCGACAAAATGACTTTTTATAAAAATACAGTTTAAGTATAAAATTGGTGGTTTTCTAATATCATGTATTGAAAACAAATAACATGAATGTTATACATTTTATTGGATATAAAAATATACATTTATTTAAAATAATTTAACAAAATTTATTTTTTTAATTTATTAATGTGAAAATAATTTTTATCATAAAAATATTTTTTAAGAAAATGATTTCATTTATTGTTATGTTGTTTATATTTTCATTTATAAATAATTACTCACCAATTAATTAATTTTATATACTTTTATAATATTTTTTTCCATAATTATATTTAATCCTATTCATAATGGTCATTATAATTTCCTTGCAATAACTATAATATTAAATAATAATATTTTAATAGTATGTCATTTTTTACACTATGTGTTGTGTGTAACACAAGATAAACTCAGTGTTGCATGTAATGTGACATAAATAACTATTATGTTTAACAGTAGTTAAAATTATTTTTTCGTTTAATGAAAAATAAAAAATGATTACATTTTTTGAAAACAAATATTTAAAAAAATCATGGAATGTTACATTCAACCCCCCAAAAGATTCATCACATTGATACAAACAACTTAGCATAATACTTCCTCATTACATCCATTGGTTCCTATATACCATTCTCAATATGGTGGTTTCACCACAAAGTATTGACCATGTTAGTTGTCCTACATCATTAAACTTTCATTGATCCAGAAACTCCACCGACTATTACTCATAAGAATGATCATGCTCGAGTGGTATAAAATATTAGTTCAATAAATGTGATGAATTAGGTATACACTTTTTTAGGAGAGATGCATGGAACAGGTCATGAAACTGATAGAGGTTTGGATTAATTTACAATAGATAAGATACGATTCCAATATAGTCAAGAATATATAGGGACTAATAAATTTAGTCTTTTGTTTTCCCTTATTTATTCCACATTGAAAATTATAGAAGCACCTTATCACTAACATAAAATTCATGACCACATATAAGATTATTAGAATTACATTTCTATTAACTTTTTTCTTCCCTTACATGTTTCAGAGCTGATATAACTTCCCCTTTAATTTCATCACCTGACTCAGGTCCCAACAGATTTCATTCTATAATTTTTTTCCAATACGTTGGAGTTCTACCCTAATTTCCATAAATGGATTCCTAAATAGAAAAATTAATAATTGATTTAATGTAATAATTATAAGGAACCTTATTTATCTGAAGTTGTTTAACCCAACCACCTTTCAACTCCATTGAATAAGACTTAACATAACCTCTAGGTTTTGAATTAATATATCAGATTTAACATATTCTTAGGATGATTCAAAGTGTTGAAACACAAATATATTTCAAGATATTTCAGAAATATTTTCAAAAAACATAGATTTAAACATTATATCATGATCAAATAAAACTAAATGTGGTAATCCATGAAACCATACCACTTACTTTATTTATTTTTTTGGAAAATGGTTCTAGAGAGAGACCTTCTCCAATAGAAATAAATTTTTATGGATTCATAACGTTGAAAACTACAACTCAGAATTACCTGATTATAAAAATTATATAAATATTAAATATTTCCAATAACATTATTCATATTTCCAAAAAGTGAAAAGGAATTTATCACCAATTACCATTTTTTTTAAAACATATACTAAACCAACATGTTTTCTTTCCTAAAATTTCTCTTAAAAAATCCCTAATCTTGAAAATCTATCATCACATAAAACCTCAAAAGGGTTGTAAATTTATTTGAACATAAGAGAAACCTGAAAATTATAAACACATTATGGAATCCAAAAAATCAAACATTAATCTTACATGGATAAATATACATTTCCAAAAATCAATTCACCCATTGTTCCTTATATAAGATCTTATAATATAAAAAACATTTTCATTGGAAGCTTGGGTTCATCATTTTACTAATATAATAAAAAATGTAATTTCATTATTCTTGAATTCATGTTGAGGGATAAAATCACATGAAATTTTCCTAAAAAATTAACCACAATATTTTCATAGGGATCATTCATCAAATATCAAACATCAAAATCCAAGCTGAGGAGGGGAGGATAAGTGTTCCTTAACTATCATGATTCACTTCATCTATTGTGATTTAATAATCTTTTATTGTCCTTTGAATTTAGAGTTTGTTGTGGTATATCATCCACATTATTCAATGTAATGTGTAATTAATTCATATAATTTCCAAACACTTTACACTTCATGAATGGGAGTGTGGTTTGTTAATTATGTGGGGATTTCTATCTATATTCATCAATATCTAACTTCCTCCCATCACTTCAGCATTCATCTTCTCAATCAACTTCCATTAAAAAATAAAAGAATTGTATTGTCCCTTTATTCCAATTTCCTTAATGTCTACTTTTAAACATATAGCATAAATGGATGAATATATTCTTCTCCCCATTATTTTAAGAGTTTCCCTTGATTTACATTATTTTTATCTTATCAAAACTAGGTGATTGATGGGTCACTCAAATCTCAATTTTCACCATGATAGCAGATTGAATGATTTATACATATCTAACAAAGACAATTATGGATAATATCCTTTGGAGAAATGAGTTTAATACACTAATAAATAAATAATCCTTGATATTAGGTTTGTTTAGAATACCCAAAGATTACCTCACAAGTTTTTCATAATTTGCATCATAAGTACCAATGAATTCATTATACTTTTATTTGAGATCAACAAATTCCTTTTATATTTTCATAATAATAATTGGAAGAATCAAATTATATAAAAATAATTTATTAATATAATTAAATTACATGGATTCAATTTCATCCTCCTGATTCTTATTATTAATAAGGTTCCACTATTTATCTACTTCAAATTCAAAATGATAAACAACTATAGATATATTTTTATGTTTCATGCACTGGATATTAGAAAAAATATTATCAATGGTGATGATCTATTTAAAAAATACTATCTATTTAGAAGAGACACTAAAATAAGGTGGATTCCATATCATAAAGGATTCAATAGAAATTTTTCCCTCCTTTGATCATTTGTAAGTTGAGTATGGTTCATCGATTGAGAATGTTTTTTGAGAATAGAAATGATTTTTTGTATTCCAGAACCCACATCATTTGGTGGCTTAGGTGGACTATCATTGAATTTTCTATCACACCCAGCATTAAGATGGTTACTTTGGGTTCCATCCATTGACTAAATCCAAAATTCATAATGTGTTAAATAATAATCATAGTGATAATACACATAATAATGAAAAATAATTTATAATATATTTAATCATCACACCATAATTTCTATCAATGACACAATTATTTTAACCTAGTATATTCATGATCATCATCAATTTAAATACTTTAGGATGGTTCATAAAGAGTGTGTCTATTTCAAAAGATTATCACATCAGAGTATCAGACTATGTGTGTAGCAAGGCTAATTATCATGAATCAGGTAATGATCGAGTCTACCTCAATGTGTCTTTTTTAGAGTTATTACCCCTAGTTACCTCTCAAATAGATCCACATAAACTTATTGTATATATACTAGGATGTAATTTATTTTAAACCACTCACTTTATCATATAACAAAATTCATGGAAACTTTCATATTCTTTGACACGTCCTTAGACTTTTCATTACAAATATCTCAAGAGGTATCCCTGTAGTTTCTCATCATAGTTTCCAATATTTAACTAAACATTTATATGATACCAATGGTAGTAGAAAAAACTTCTCATAAAAAAATATTACATATTAATAGAATAATATTCATTATATTACATAACCTTCCATGCTCGAATAATTTAGGTATATTTCTTTTTGAGAAATTGACTCAAAAAAAAAACTGGTCCATAAGTGATCTACGTCATATCCAATTACATTCTTCATAATTATCATCCTTCTTAGACATATAATACGTATTACATTTCATAATATCTTGGGGAATATAGACATAATAAAGGGTGAGATCATATGATAGGTAATATTAAGAAATATATTTATCAATATAACATGAGAATATTAGTGTTAGAATATTAGAATAATGTACAAAAACTAGAACCTGCATATCATAGATCATAAACATGAGTCATGGAATAAATCACAATTTTTTATAATACATGAATCATAATGGAATCAAATATCATGATCCATCATATCATAACATTGTCACAAGACATAGATTTGTGGCATGTAAATGATCATATAAAATCATTAGTCATGTTTACCCATGTAGACATTTATAGAATGATAAGATTAAGATAACCACCCATGTACCTACTTTAGGAATGGGATAACCTCCCAATTACCATAATTTGGTCTTATGATAACTTCCCTTATACCCTCATTTGGTCATGATATAACCTATCATTTATCCCTGGAACTCATATAACATTAATTATTACACAATGCATTGGAGGGAGAAATAGGTCCCACCCATAATATGATGAAAATAATAAATTTGTGTTCCAAAATATCATAAAACATTCATCAAATCAGAACTAATGAAAATAAATGGGTTTTATAATCATTTCATATTTTCATTATATCGTAACCAATTGAAAATTAAGCGGGATTCATAGGAATACTATAATAGTGAAACCCATGGAAGAAAACATGTTTTATAATCATATTTTCATAATAAACATAAACCATCTAGTGAAATAATAATGATTGTATTATATATTATTTTCTATATTATAGATTAGGTAACATAAAAGGATTTCACCTTATATGGAAAATGATTTTAAAAGAAAATCACATGGAACATTTCTTGAGAAAAATAATGTTTCCACTAAAAAAACATTTAAAAAATATAATATTTAGAAATTACTTATCATTTACAATAAAATTGAAAAAATATAATGAAAAATTAAAAGAAAATAATTGTGATGATAATGGTAAATTCCATTCAATACATGTGTAAAAAAATATTCCATTCATATTTTTGTTAAAATCTAAACGGGACATGTTTGGAAAATGGCATGTAGAATACGTTAAATTATTTTTTGTAAAAAGTTAAAATTGATTAAAGTGTATTTATTATGTAATTTGGATCATGTTAAAAAAAGTTTTGAAAACATTTATTGAATAAATTATTTTGGAAAAAATACTAGATTTCAACATAAGAGAGAAATAAAGATGATTTATCTGTAAAAAATATTTTGAACTCTTGAGTACATAAAGTGAGAAAAACTATGGGAAAAAAATTATTGTAATTTCATATCCAGATGAAATGTAAATTCAATATTTTATTGAGTAATTTATCCTAATATTTCTTCATCGAAATCATAATCATAATCAATATCGATAAAAAAATGATATTGTAACATCAAACCTTTACTAGTTTGGTATGATTTGAATTGTTGGCCCCATTGAATAAGAAAATAAAATGAAACATTTAAAATAAATAATATAAGTATAGTAATGATATAATATGTAAAATGGTAAGTGTATAAACCTCATTAAATATTATTGGTTTATAACGTAACATATGTCTCAATGAACGTAATTTGAGATAAAAATACCTTATTACACTACTAGAAAAAGGCCTTAAACATCACTTATAACAACCTTGAACACAGTAGAATGAAGAAAATGAATGAATTAATTACATTAGAATAGATACATGAAATAAATCTCAAAGGACCAATTAGTTTAGCAGTTTTGGAAAACAGACTACATAATTGAAACATTAATTTCAATTGAGACTATAAAATTAAACAGAGTCAATCCTATGAGAGCACCAATATACTCATAGAATAACCCTATATATCAGTTATAATATACATCATGGAATCCTATAAAAAATTGAACATAATTAAGGGGTGATATCAGATGATCAGTAAGGTAAAACATACAACACAATCAATTTATAGTAAATAAGAAGAAACATTATTACAAGGTATATAACTAAAACAAAATACATTTCAACATAATCTTGAGAATTGTATGGAAAGAATAAATTAAAATAAATAAATTACATATAAATAAACAAATCGATATTCTTCTAATAAAATAATAACATTTAATATGATTAAATAACCTCATAATGGGGGAATGCATTATTCCAGACATCAAAAACATACTCTTAGGGTTTCAACCAAGACAACATACATAAATGGGTAATAAATTAGACAATACCAAAAATAGTTTTTTAATGAGTCCTACTAATTCATAAATGGTCTATAGTGGGACCCTCCTATCACATAAAAATTCCAATGAATTCTTCATATGAAAAAAGTGACAAATAAACAACATAAACATTTTTAATTAAAAACTAGCATTGAAAATGTGAATGTGTAAACCATAATCAATGAATTGTATCAAAATAGAACATCAATAGTAAAACTAACCTTAAAACCTTCATTTAAATATGTTATATGGTTTCATAATAGATCAATATAATTTAATCATAAAATATATCAAAGAATATTGATATAGATGAAAACAGTCTAATTAAAACATTAAAAATTATTTGTAGAAATACCACATTTTTACTTTGAAAAAATTTATTTTAAAGATACATGAATTAATATAAAAAAATTCATTAAATAGAACCTTTAAAACATTTAAATTAATCTCCAATGCATTCATGTATCTAGATGGAGGAAAAATACAATCATTCAACATTATTAAAAAAATACTGATTCCGTATTTTTATCGAAAAAGTCCTAAAGTATATCATTTGGAAAATGAAAAAAAATTATTTTCAAAACAATTTATAAAAATTCATCATGGGTAAAAATTTCATAAAATATTATAGGATAATATTAAAAATATTTTTTAAAATATTATTGAGAAACATGGACATGGATGATTAATATTCCCCAGTAAATACTTATATATAAACAATCTCGAATAACAATGAGATTGTGAAATTAACACTTAACTAACACTTTTACTTAGTTTAACATTTTTTAGCATCCTGTATAATTGTTAAAGGAATTAAATTAATTTATAACCAAACCATATCCATATTTATGATATCATATATAATCATTTTATCTCATTTTTTATCATATTTTGTTATTGCAATTGTTCCGGTTATTAACTGCTTCATTTTCCAAAGTATGTTTTTTTATGTAAGTCTTTTTTCATTTGAATATGATATGTTTATTTCAACTCTATATTTATATAACATTTATTTATATTATATTTACCCATTATATACATTTTAATAATCATTCTTGAATGTTTAACTAAGAAAATGAATCACCTCACATCATGCAGATAGTATGTAGTACGTACACACGAGCAATGATATCATTCCATTAATGGAAAAAGGCTATATAATTTAGTGTTTTATTAATTATAAGGAATAAATATCAAGTAATATTTATTATTTATATCCATTATATCCATAATAATACTAATCCAAATAATGTGGTGATGAAAACAAATTAAACCATGACGTGGAGACGGTAAGTCATACGTAGGCATGTGTCATGATTTCATTTTTTATAGGATGGATAAAAGGTTGAATATGGTTTTACCATAGTAAAAATAAAATACAATAATATATATTACAATATATTTATTAATTTATTTTATAAAAAACACATAAATAGGTAGTAGAAGATGAAATGAACTTGAAATAGTTGGTAAAAACAATTAACATATTCTTTAATGGAATTCCAGAGATATATTATTAATGTATCTAGGAATGGTCTTTTTTTTAATCCCAAGACCGTAATAACTTTTATAAGTTTGTTTGTAGGATAACTAGGAAGGGTGTGGTTAATAAAAAATCCTTAATGTGGTGTGAACAATTTGGGGAGGAGGTGAACTTTTATAATTGAGATTAGGGGTTGTTTAGGAAACTATAAAAATATTAAATTAATACATTTTAATTTTCTATTAAAAACGATAAAAAATTAATTAATTTATAATATAATATGAGAAAGGGTCTCAATACTCTCAAAAAGTATTTTTTATACATGTTCATGTGTCTTTAGTACCCTTATCTTTTGTTTTTAACACTTATTTAAACCCTTTAACTATTACTGTTACAACATGTATTTTTAATATTTGAAGGTTAATATAGTCAATATAAAATCCCAAAAGAACCATAAATGAGTCATGAATGAAATATAAAACTTTATCCAAACTGGTGGGCCTAATTTTAGTTTTTTATTAATTTTATATCATTTCATAAATTATTATATATTTTAATATAACATTAATAAAAATTGTAATACTATTACTTACATTGTCTTTTAAAAAATTCAATAGAACAAGATATATTCAAACCGATACTTCTAAAATATCAATAACATGTAAATTTTTTTCTATAAAATTCAAGAATAAAATTATTTACCTTAAATTACATTTATTTTATTTTTTATATCAATTATTTGATATTTCCATTAATTGAATAATTAATGCATCATCATTGTATAAACCATTAAGGTAATTATATTTTTCTTCAAAATTAAAAATAAATTATCAGGATAAATATAAATATTTTATCCTTAAAATTACTATTTATGGAAGAAGTTATCTTATGTATGAAAAAATATTAAAAATGAGATAGTTATTAATGATATGAGTATGAAAACATTAAATTTTCATTAAATAAAATATATTTAATGGAATACACTAATAAAATTTGATTACTGAGGTAATAATTTGGCACAATGATGATATTATTTTATAGACGCTCATAAAATAAATTTTTTATAAGTTTTTGGTTATGTTTTGGATATTTAGAATATTAATTTTACCATTAATTACTTAATTTACCTTTAACCATGTTAATAAAAATTTACTAATGTTAATGTTAAAAATGTCCATAAATAAAACAAACCAATTTAAATAATTTGGACCCATTGATTATAAATATGGAATCCATTTTTAAATATAGAAAAAACATTAATTTTAGTAATTAATTTAAAATTAATCCTACTTTCGGAATGAGAAAACATGTTTTTAAAGAAAAAAGGTTCAAAATATTGAAATGTTTTTATTTCCAAAAAAATGTGAAATTGAATAATATAACAAAAATAAGATTAATTTTTTAAAAATTGATCAATGTTTATATTAAAACCAATTAAAAATATAACATTATACAGTAAAATATTTGAACAATAAATCTATTTTCCATAAAAAATTAGTATTTTTTTACACTTTATTAAAACATGAAACTAATTAGAAAAATTCAAAAATTTAAAACCAAAGTAAATTTTAATATTACTCTATAAAAGAATAAGTATATTTTTTTCAAATATATTTTATAATTTTTTGAAAACCTATATTTAAAACATGTGCACCATCTAAAAGGTATGAAAAATACCTTTTTAAAAATATGTGTTTTTTATGCATAAAAATTTGATTCACATTTTTATCATGTATAGAAAAAAATACGATTAATGTTTAACAATGGACACATATAAATTTAATTATGATCATTCAATAATATTAATTAATTTAATTTATTAGCATATAATTCTTTGGCGCATACTAATAATTCTTATAAAAATATTTCCTTCATATAAAGTTTGTTTTTATGTTTATTTTTAATTATTTGGTCACCAATGAATTAAATATTATATATTCATAAGAAAGATGATTCTATTCATAACCTCAAATTTAATGGTTAGGAGGTAATTTCATATTAAATAATAATATTAATAGTAAATATTGATTTCGTTTAAGCTATGTGTTGCGTGAAATGTAAACTATGAAAATATTAGCTATAAAAAAAGAAATACCATAATATATTAAGGTGATACATTCTCCCACCCTTTAAAAAATCGAGACATCAAAATTTTAAATCTCACTTAAAAAATCAAAATTTTTTACTTAAAAATTCTTTTGTGGGAAACCCACATCATAAATAGGGTTAAGGAAACTTTCATTTTAAAATAAAGAAAGAGAATTATGAAGTTTAGCTGCGCTAACACTTACTAGGGTTCCATGCAGTAAAGCATGGACATGGATACGAAAACTTTCTATCAAGTTTTGATAGAGAGTGATAGAGAACATGGTCCTGATAAAGGTAAAAATCACTAAACCATAAATTTTTGATCTGTTAAAATACCATTTATTTCTCAAAATTAAACGTAAACAGATAAGATTTTTATTCCAAAACCTTTCTACTAGAGCTAAAGGATTATTTTAATATTTATATAATCACCTTGTTGATTTAATTCCATGTCATAAGAATAATCTAAACTTTTGGTTTTTCTTTGATCTGTTTTCACTTCATTCCAAACACATGGAAATCAAAGTTGAATTTTAATTTTTTACTCCTGAAGTACTTTTATGAAATATAAGATCCATAAGTCATCCCTTTGACTTTTAAATGTTTACAGAAACCAAAATGGTTAGAAAATTTTGCCTAAAATTATAAATCTTACATTATCCTCAAAAAATAATATCTAATCATCAACATAATCCATTACTATAATAATAGTCATCCAAAAAACATACATCTATATTCACCTTCAAAAAATTATATGGAAGTTTACTAAATTTAAAAAATCAAATTAACATGATAATTTTTTCCAAATAACATAATATAGATCTTTCTATCACGTAAAAAATATATTAATTCGTTTATCACCTTAAAACCTCAATCAAAACGTGAATGATTACTAATAATTAAAGAATAAGTACTGAATTAAAATCCTTTTATATATTCTATTTTTATAACCAGATTATCATAACTTAATTCATGAATTCAAAAACACAAATGCATTAATTATTCCAATTTAGTTGTAGTAACTACATAGGCTTGATCTTGATTGATTTTATTTTTATGAGCTATATTTCCAAGACTCTGGGGAAACTCATTTATATAGTGTCCCATATCCAAATAGAAGAAAACATTTTGCACTTACAGATTCTTTCTTTCCCATAAATTCATTATCCTGGGGACCTTTCACTCAACAAATGTAACAATCTACCATTCCCTTCAGGTATGTACATGGTTGTTTCTTCACACAACTATCACATGGGGTAAAATATATTTTTTCCCTTTACCACTTTATCCATCTCTTGTTGAACCATTATCTTCTGTTCTATCATTCCATTAATGTCATAAGAATTAGAGAATTATTTCTCTGTCATGATATCATATGAAACTATATCATTGTATGATGAGACTATTTTGGAGACTAATTTATTTCATAGGAATGGATTTAACCCAACAAAGGAACAATAAATATTACTCATTAGGTCATGTATATTGTTTAGAAAATTACTTTCTATCCATGTAATGTTGGATTCATAGTTAGAAACATTCTCATCATCATTTTGTCTCAAATTCAAGAACTTTTTCACTTTATTGGCTCTCTATTCACCAGGGAAATAATTTCTAAGAAAATTTCCTTAAAACTCTTTAATTGCATATTTTCTATTTTCTATTTCCCTTTATTGTTTTGAATAAATGAAAACCATTAATCTGTGTATCCCATGATATGATTTACTACCATGAAAACCATTTCCCTTTCGTCACATCCTAAAGAGAGAAGTATATTATCTAAAGAAATTATCCATTACTTACAGGTAAATATATATGTAGTCCTATTAAATGATAGAGGATTTAGTCTCTTGAAGAAGCGTAACATTTTTTTCCATGTTGTGGGTTAGGCTTATCCATATAGGTTAGGATATTGTTCATAATCTGAGTTAGTTTTCATAGTATAGTTATATGTTTTTCAGCACCAGTTTCAAATCCATGTCTAACATAATTATCTATTATTAGAGGGAAATCCCTACATGGATTACGTGTTTTGACAAATCTTCCAACAGTTCCACTAGAAGACACATAAAAAAATCATACACCATATTAGATAATAAAATTTTGAAAAATAATCTATAATCTCATAACTAGTGAATAAAACAAAATAAATTGAATATATAGGTATAACTAATCACTAAAAAATTAGATAAGTATATTTACATCTATTTTCAAATTCATTTAGGGGGATTCACTCTATAATATTTTTTTTCATATATCTAGCTCCCATGGTTTTTACTAAATTGGCTCAGATACCAACTGTAATGACCCTAACCCTAGTAGTCTAGAACCAATGCATTTTTTTATTACATTAGCATAGATACAAGACTTGAATCCTAAAGGGAAGATCTATTTAGTAGAATTAAAAACCAAATTACATACATAAAACATAACTTACAACTGAAAATATAAAATATAAAATAGTAAATCCATTGAGAAAACAAATATTCTCCTAGATTAATCATGCGTATAAATCATAATATATATCTTTGAATATTGGAAAAAATAATACATACGAAATGTGTGAGGTTATATTCACAATAAAGGTATGTTTATAATAGTATCTATTTTGAATAAATATTCATAGAAATTATGGCTAGTTATATAACTAATACAAAATCCATTTAAACTTAATTTTGAGTATAATATGGGTAGAATAAATGAAAATAAAATAATTTCATATAAATAATCCCTATGATATTCTACTAATTGAATAATCACATGGAAAATATATAACTAATCTCATAATGGTGTAATGAAAAATGTTGGACATTAAAAACATACCATCATGGTTTTGGTGAAGAAACCATGAATAGATGAGTAAAAAATCCACCAATACCAAAACTAGTCATTCAAACGAGATTTCCAATGCATTGGGGTACTATAGATGGCCTATCTCTTCACTTATTTTGTCTATTGTATCCCACATATGAAAAGGGGGAAACATAAAAAACATAAACATTCGTATTGAAAAACTTTCTTATGAAATGTCAATACATTAACCAAAAACCATGAATGATATCCAAATATCACAACCATAGTTAAACTGATCATAAAACCATAATTAACATATAGTAGATGATATTAGAATAGAATATTCTCAGTTAGGGAAAAAAATAACAAATGAAGTTTTTATAAACGAGAATAATATAATAAAATCAATAAAATTTAGTGAGAGAAATACCCCATTTTTATTTAGAAATCATATATTGAAAAATCACAAATTTATAAAAGAAAGAATTTTATTTAAAAAGAAACTTGTACACTTTTAAAGGAATCTTAAAAATATTAAGGCTTCCTGACAATTAAAAAATATTTTAATTCCACAAAAGGTAAATAATTCATTCTTTCTGTATTTGTTATTGAAAAACTCATAAAGTTCCTAATTTTTAAAATGACAAAATATTATATTAAAACCATTAATAAAAAATTATAATGTTGGTAAAAAGACATTAAATATTTTTAGGATAATAGTAAAAATATTTTTGGAAAATATTTTTAAGAAATATTGTCATGGATGATGGATATTCCCTAGTAGATACTTACATATGCACAATCCCGTATAAAAATTATATGGTTAAAATAACTGTTACCTTGCACCTTCCTTTAGTAGAAAATTATTTAAACTCCTATATAATGTGTTAAATCATGTAATTAATGTGTACAATAACCATATCCAAATAATATTATATCATTTTATTAATAATATTTTATTATTACCCTTCTTTCATGTGTCAACTGCTTTATTTTCCTATAAATATTTTTTCATGTAAGTACTGTTTAATATAAATAGGATGTATTTCATTCATATCCTAAATTATATTATGTTCATTGATATTATATTTACTCATTATATACATTTTTATAATCATTCATTAATGGTTAATATAGTAAATGAATCACAATGCGTCGAGGAGATGGTAGGTCGTACATACGCATGTGGGATGATATCATTACCTCAATGGTAAATGGGTAAGTAATTCAATGTTATATTAATTATTCAGAATCAATATCATGTAATATTTTTATTTATATCCATTATTATAACTATCCAAATAATTTGGTGATGAAAATAAAATTACACCATGACATGGAGACGGTAAGCCTTACGTACCCACGCACGATGCTTTTGTTTTTTATAGGATAGAAAAAGGTGGAATATGGTTGTACCCAAATCATAATAAAATCTCAAAATATAGGTGATAATTTAGTTATTAATATATTTTTGTAACAAAACATGAAATTTTAGTAGAATAAAAAATGAACTTGAATGAGTTGGTATGAACGATTACCATCTTCTTCGGTGAACTTCTGTTATATATCCTCTTAATGGATCTAAGAATGGTCTTTTTGGAAGGCCAGAACCTCAGTAACAGGAATAAATATACTATAAGGAGAAATTGGTAGGGTTTTTTAAGAGTATAAAGCTCAAATTGGGGTAAAAAAGTGAGGGAAAGGGTTCCATTTTATAATTTAGGTGAGGGGAACTTTATGAAAATCACAAAATATTAAATTAATATAATTTAATTTTTATTTCCAAATGAATCTATAGTGAGTTATATATAATATGAGATGAGTATGGGTCGAAATAATCACATCCAATAATTTTTAGTCATGTTTGGGGCTCATTATTACACTAATCTTTTTTTAACAATTATTTTAACCCTTTAACTCTTTCCATAATAACATGTGTTTTTAATCTTTGACAGTTAATATAGTTACAATAAAATTCCAAAAAGTATAATAAATGAGTCATGGATGAAATTTTCAACATTATGCCAATCATTTGGATGAATTTTATATTTTTATGAATTTTATATATTTTTAAAATTATTATTTATATTAATATAACATTAATGAAAATGTTGATATTATTCATTACTTTGACTTTTACAAAAAATAATAAAACAATATATCTTGAAACCAACAATTATAACATATCAATAAATATAAAATTTATCTAGAAAATTCATGTATCACATTTATTTTCCTAAATGATATTTATTTTAATATTTTTAATATCTTTAATTTGATATTTTAATTAATGAAATAATTACTACATTTTCATTGAAAATTATTTAACGTAATTATATATTTAATAAAAATTGAAAATAAATTATCATGATGAAGGTAAAAATATTAGATTTTAAATGACTATTTATTGTTGAAGTGATATTCTGTAAAACTGTATATGAATATTGTTTTAGTTATTAAAGATATGAGTATGACATCTTTAACTTTTCATTACATAAAATGTAATAAAGGTAACACTCTTATACAAGTGGCATAAAAGGGCTATAATCATGGAATGAGGATGATTTTGTTTAAGACACACTAATATAATGAGATTAGGAAACATTTTAGGGTATATTTATAGTATTTATAAAATATATTTACCATTAATTACTCGATTTACCTTTAACCTTGTTAATAAAAAAATTACTAAATTAACTATTCATATTGTCCAAAAATAAAAGAAACACATATATATAATTTTGACAAAAAATTAAAAATAAGGAATCTATTTTTCAAAATTTAAAACACAGTAGTTTTAGTAATTAATTATTAATTAAATTCACCCACAAAAATGATAAAATGAGTTTCCAAAGTTAAAACATTAAAATAGATTTAAATATTTTTATATCCAAATTCATTGTGAAATTGATAATAAGGACATACATTGGATAAAAAAAATAAAAAACTGATCTAAATTTGATTTAAAACCATTCAAAAATATAATTTAACATTATAAATTATTTAGATGAAAAATATGTTTTCAACTAAAATTCAGTATTTTTTTACTATTAATAAAAACATGAGACTTATCCAAAAATACCAAAAATTCAACAATAGTTAATTTTTTATTTAATATAAATGATGTAGTTTATTTTTTCCAATATAATTTATTAAAGGTCAACAAATTTATTGAAAAAATGTTATCCCTCAAAAAGAGGAAAAATTTCCTTTAGAAAAATGTGGCATTAATGCATTTAAATTGTGTGTATTTTTTCTATCATGTCTAGAAAACACATAGGAGGGATTTAAAACATTAGATTCCTAAAAATTTAATTAACATTATTCAATGGTAGTAATTAATTTAATTTATTATGATAAAACATCTTTTGTCATAACAATAGATTATTTAAAAACATATCCTTTACATTAAATTGGATTTATTATTTATTTTTAATTATTTGGTAAATAATTAATTAAATAATATATTTCAATAAGATTTTTAATCGTATTTATAAGCACAAATTTCATAGCTAGGAGATAATTTCATTTTAAGTAGTAAAATGTATAGTATATAAGGATTTCATTTCAGCATGATTTTGTGTGCAATGAAAATATTGAAATGATTAACTATAAAAATATGAAATACCAGAAAATCATGTGGTGTTATAGTGATGGACTTTACCAGTGCTATATTTTTAGCACTAAATAAGTGTATCCATTATCTATGCTATCTTAAAGCTGAAAAAGGTCCCATATAAAATGAAATAATTAAAAAAAATAAAAAAGCTAAAAGATTAAATTTTAAAAAATATTAAAAATTTTATTAGTTAAATTATTATTTATAAAAATGAATAAATTTAATATATATAAATTTATAAATTATAAATATTAATAAATAATAAATAATAAATATATAGATATGTAAAATGAAAAAATTAAATAATTAAACAAATTAATATTAAAAATTATTTAATTATGAAAAATATTATTTATTTTATCAATTAAATATTTATTAATTAAAATTGCAAAATTTAATATACATATACATAGATTATATATATTATTAAATATTATATATTAAATATAGATATATAAAATGAATATGTGGTAATAATTATACTAAAAAAATTAAATATGAATAAATTACAAAATTATTAAAAAAATGATTTGTGAAATAATTATAAATTAAACTGAATAAATTTAATATATTTATATATTAATTATAAATAGTAATAAATAATATATATAAACAAAAAATATATATAATGAATAAAATATAATAATTAAAAAAATATTAATATCTTATTCATTTTTGATGGTTTTTATACATAATTTTTCAGTAATAGATTTAATATAGAAATATATATATATATATATATATGAATGTATATAATATTTATAATATATGATTTATATAATAAAAAATTATTCTTACATTAAATAAGTCATATATTTAATGAAGAAATGTTTATAAATAATAATTAATGTTAATAAAAAATACTCACTAATTGCATCGAGTAATGGACATAATTGAATGTAGTTTGATTTTTCAATTTTATATATATAAAATATGTGATACATTGTTTTCACATATATGTACATCATTAATGCATTTTTATATATGAAACAAACTCAAAAATATGTACTTAATTAATGAAATCTTAAATAGAAACACATACACCTAATATTTATGTAATTTATTAGATTTTTTGAATCAATTTTCAAAATTTAATTAAAATATGAAACACTTAATAAATTATTTTTAGATTCAATAAATTTTATTAATTTTTTTAATATTATTACATTTAGTTATTTATTCTTTTTTAATATTTTTAAATATTATATTTAATTTTTTGGTAATTTAATGAGTTTTTATTATTTATTTAGATATATATTTACTATGTTTTAATATTTCAATATCTATCAATCATTATTTCAATTTATATCCGTATTTTTTTTAATATTTTATATTTAACTAATAATGAATATCAATTTTTTAATATTTTTAAAGTGTACCCATTTATAATTATTCAATTTCAATCATTTTTAACATACATAAATTTAATATTATATATTCATTAATAATCATAAAAATTTATTTTTAAATAAATATTTTTAAATAAATATATTTAACAATTTATATTTATAATATTTATAAATTTATATGTTTATACTTATAAATAAATAAAAAATACTTTTTAAAAGTATTTATAGAAATATAAATAAATACTTATATACAATTAAATAATTATAATTTTATAAATAATTATTTAAAGAATGAAGATATTTACTATATTTGTATTTATATTTATAATTATATTTATATTAATATTGGTTTATTATATATATATCATTATAAAAATATATGTAATGATTTAAATATATAAATATGAATATTTTAAAAAGTATTTATATAATTATAAATACATAATTATATATTTAAATAATTATAAGTGTATAATAAATATATTTAAATCGGGAATATATTTAACATATTTATATTTATATTTATATTTATATTTAATTATAATATATATATATAAGGATATAAATATGTTTATAATTATAAAATTATGATAAATACATTTAAATAATTAAAATATTGATTATAATTATAATTATATATATTTAATATATATATATATATATATAATGATATAAATATATATAATGATATATATATATTTTCTAGTTATAAAAAATAATTATAAAAATAATTATAAATTTATATTAAATCTATATATAAAATTATATATTTATTATTATTAAAAATGATATAATAAAAATATTTTCTTATAATTATAAATAAATAATTATATATTTTAATAATTATAAAATTATAATGAATAAATATATAATTATTTAAATATATTTTTATATTTTTATTTATAATTGTAATTATAAATCCTTTATCAGTACTAATGTTTTAGCACTGATAATGATTCTTTTTACTAGTGGTTCTTTAGCATTGAAAAATATAGAAATTATTCACTCATATTAATTTAGAATTGATAAAATGTACCTTTATTAGCACTTTTTTGGATGTGCGAAAAAATGACTCACTAGTCTATTTAAAGAACCATAACAACAAGTTCTTCAGTCATGTTATCTAAATATTTTCACAAAAGACACCCATTATCGGTGATCTTCCTCCACAAATGCAGGCTCCAATCAAGGTTCAAATCAAGTCTCAAATACCTTAAAGGCTCGAATCTAAGGCTCGAACAAATCATGTATTGAGAAAATCAAAGGCTGAAAAGAATCCAAGCCTTTATACATGATATCTCTACTTTGTCTTAGACAAACTAAATCCCGAATCCAAGGAATGTTATTTTATCCTCCTCCTCACTCATTGATTGACTGTTTTGGTTCCTCATCAGGTGAATTTAGATATATATATTCTAGTAGCTGAGTGATTTTGGAGTTTAACTATTTTCTTTTCTTTTTGTATTTTTTTTTTTCAATCTTTCTTGCTATTTGATAGATTTTTTCAACTATGGTTCAATCACTTCTTTACCACTCAATGATGCTGAATATTTAGAATCATCTTTGATATTCCATGTAGATATATTTATGATTTATCTTTTCCTAAATTTTTTTCTTGTTCTTGGGTGTTTAATATATTTTTACTAAAATTATAATTGTTATTTGGGTTTAATTGGATTTAAATATGCTTATTTCTCAAGGTTTTTAAGGTATTATACTTTATTTCCCATTGAGTTATCGTGTATTTGTCTTTGTTTTTGATCTTCCTTAAATGTATAAATTATATTTTTGTCCATGAAAATATTAATGATGGTATTCATAAGGTAAGTTGGTGTTTGAAAATTATTTAAGGTATTTTATGATATCTATTTTGGTAATTCATGACTTTATGATATTGATTAATTGGGGTTTCTTTGTTTGATAAGTATTCTTATGTTTTATTTTTTTCTTGTGTTATTTATTTATGTCCATTTTTATGGATTCCTCTTTTCATGTTTTATGCTTATACACTTATGTATCAGTATATCTATCAATATATATATATATATATATAAATATATATAAACACATGCACATATTCATATAAAAACATGTGAATATTTGTATTGGGAGTTTTTTAGATGTGTATATGTGTAATTATATATGTGTGTAACATTTAATAAGATGTTTTCAAATATAAAAACAATGATTGATTTTTTTCTTATATAAGTTTTTAAATGGGGGTTTTAAAATTTTTTTCATTCAATTTTTTTATCTAATTAATTTTATTAATAATACATCAAGAAAAAATTATTACTTTTATAGTGATCCTTCATATTGGTTTTCTAAAAGAGGAATGATTTTAATTATGTTCATAATTGTGGGTTGTTATTTTTAATGGAATAGATTATTTATATGTGGATTTTTTTGAGGTTTTCACATGGGAGATCATAGATAGGATAGTAAAACAATGGGTGTTACTCTATCTAGATTGAGGTATTGGCTAGGGTTGATTTTCAGTTTCCATGATAGGCATGAGGTTCATTTATTTTTTTGGTCACATCATCCACTAATATTCTATGAGTGAGTCAATTAACTCTTAAACCTATAGGTCAAAGCTCCTCCCCAGGTATTTTGGATTATAATTCTACCATTATATATATTTTTTGGTACCCACTTCAACATTTAGGGAAATTTTTCATCATCATCCATATTAAATTTTTTTACTTACATATTCTAAACATTAGTTTCTTATTTGGAATAAATTTTTTATTTATTTATTTTATGATAAACTTAGTTAGACTGAGTTTTAATTAATGGTTCCATTTGAGTAAAAACAAATCCAAAAGTAATTTCTAAATGGATTTTTTAATAAATAAAGACTGGGCTAAGGAAAATTAATTTGAAGTGAATCGTTTCATTTAAAATGAATTATTAAATAATTTAGTAAAGGTATCTAAGTGAATGTATAAAATATTATTCTCTTTCATAGATCTATGTCAATAATATCCCATGGTTGGATTTCATTAAATAATTAAAATATAATCTATATATGTAATTTAAACTATCTTTCTTGGTAATTGATAAATGGTAACCTTAGTTTACAACAAAGATGGTTTCGTAATAATATTTTGAACGTATTTGAGGTTGTGAACTCCTAGTGTAAAAGGGAATTCTAAAAAAAGTTTATTCATACCATTTAAACTCATTATAGAAAAATAGATTCAGGTTTACTAATAGTGTATAATATATAAAAACATAAATATGTAAAAAATAGTAATTTCCATTATTGAACAAAGGTATCTGGAATGTGAATATTCATGTTAATTTATAAAAATAATGTAAGTTAGCATAACCAAAACATATGATTTCCACATTAATTTAAGGATCATTAAAATATTTAGATATTATATAGTTTCTATGCATGAAATTTTATGAATGAAAAATGTAAATAATTAAAAAACTCTGGTCCAAACAATAATTTCACTGAATACATAATTTTTTAAAAAGTACCCATGTTTAACAGTCTTTTCAAAATAATAAAATCATAAATAGGTAATGCAAAAAATATGTAACATTAGGTTTCAATCATACCACACCCAATATCATGAGAAAACATTATTTAGTGATCCTATGAAAAAATATCCAATTAAAATTATCAGTTTTACCCATCGATTCACTATGTTATATCTCTTTAACAAGTCATAAATAACCAAAATCCTCCTATGAACTTCTAAATACCCACAAAAATGTATAAACATGAAAAATGGGGTGACATCAAGGTTATTTCCATGCCAAAAAAACTAAACCAGTTATCATAATCTAATCCTCAGAACTAGAGCTCCCTAAATTCGACTCATAATCTAACATAATCCCATCATCAGACACGAAATCTACCTAACACCTCCTGATCCTCTGTAAAATATTTCTCAATGTCAAGAATATTTGTAAAACCCTCTTGATGTTTATTCTTGAATAAATTTTATGGATTTTGGATTCTCATATTGGTGTGTTATTGTTTGATATTTTGTGAAACTAGTTTTTGATAAATAACTATTACCTTGATTAAATTTTTAAAGAACCCAATGAGAAACCTTTTATTATATTTGGTAGTCTAGGAAAATGTTTTTAGGATTAAATTATTAATTTATGAATTTCTTCTGAAAAAAATTTCATTCACTCTATCTTTATAAAATCTTTTAGAAATATGCATTAATCATGGTTTTCTTTTGACTCAGTGGTCTCCTAAATTTTATTTCAGTGTTCATTGATATATTAAATATTAGTTTTAAAAATTAAAACATGGTTTTATATGAAAAGGTGTGGTTTTAAAAGAAAAATATAATGTTTTCCCTTAAGAAAAACTAAAATGGATTTAGTAGAATAAAACTAATAAATTGAATTCGATGTGAACATTTAAAGTACTAAACATTTTAATGGGTGTATATTTCAATAGAAATAGTTTGAAACATTAAATATATTGTTAATGGTATTTGGGCATGATTTTAATTTTTTTATTTGGATTATAATAGTTTTTAGGGAAATGGGCTTCTTGTACTATTAATTCTTTTGGATAAAATTGTTTGATTTTCAAGTGGAATTAAAAAAAGATATCCTGTGGGTTTTTAAAAATAAAAAAGAATCCATTTGTATTTTAATAGTGGTTTTGAGATAGGACTTGAAATAATAAATTTATATGTGGTAATTTAAAACTTTTTGTTGACATGATTTTCATCCTCATCTACATCATATTCTAATAGTTGTTAGGGAATTTTGTTTCCTGAGACTTATCCCCCATATCTTCAGGACATGAACCTATGTTTCATGAACATCTCAAAGTAGTAGCTATCCAATTCCAAGAGCTACTGATCATTTTATATGAATTCAAAGGACAACACCAACCATTTTGAAGTATGTCTTTTATTAATTGAATTACACATTTTCTTCATTGAATATTGAAATTATTTGATAAAATCAAATTTTGGTTTCCCCTTATTTTAATTATCTATATCTATGATCTTTGATAATGAATATCTTCTTTGTATTTTTTGGTACAAAATGTAAATTTTATGAACCTAATTAGATTGATATGAATTGGAAATGGATTCACACTTATCGTATAACAATATAGTATAAATATGGATTTAAATATTTCTTCATGTTTTTAATAAAGATTGCATACAAAACATCTCAAATAATTTTTCTATGTCTACATTGATGTTATTCAAGAAAATTTAATCGAGAAGATATAGAAGATCATTTGATTTATCATGGAATAGATCAGAGATATAAATTTTTTACTATACATGTAATGAAATACGGTTATGTGTATCCTAAATTCAAAAACAAGCCAAGAAAATTTCTTATTGTGTTATCCATATATTGATGAAATCCATTTGGTGTGAAATGTATTAATCATAGTTCAAGGACCTTAATGATGAAAAATTATAACATTCCACCATGGTTATGTGTGAAGTGAAAATGAATTTTATTGTCTCTACTTATATCTCGACCAAAGAAATCCAGTAAATATATTAATGTCAATCTGGATCTATTAATCGGGGATATGAAATTAATGTGGGATAAAGGTTTTATAATGTATGATTCTCATAATTGTAATTAATTCACATTGAGGGCCATGTTGTGTGAGACAATAAATGACATTCTTACTTAGGATATTTTTTCAGGAAATTGCGTAATGTAATGTTGGGCTACCCAATTTGTCAAGAATAAACTTACTTAGTTTCATTGAAATATACCAGGAAGATTTCATTTTTAGGACATAAATTTTTTAACCATTATGACATGAATAATAATCCAAGATGAAAAAAATTATTTGGGAATACAGAACATGGAATAACTCCATCCCCACTAATGTGTAAATTATTTTCTAATAATGTAAAAAAAATTTTGACAATATTTTTGGTAAATAATTTTTGAAAAATCATAGGAAATCTAGTTGGAAAAAGAGGAAAATTTTTATTGAATTACCAAATTATATTTTTTTGAAATTTAGAGATTTTATTGATATCTTTCATGTAAGAAAAATATTATTGGATAGTGTTATTGAAACATTACTAAATCTTCATAGAAAAAAAGATATAATCATGGATAGGTTGGGTATGATTAACATATGGACAAGGGAAGATTTGTAAATGATGAAGGTTAAATGAAATATTTTTCTTCCTCCATCAACATACACTCTATTCAAAAAGGAAAAGTTTCATTTTTACATTTTACTTAATTATTTAAATGTTCTAGAGGCTTATTCATCTAATATCAAGAGTTTTTTGTTAATGAATAATTTTATGTTACAACGAATAGGATCACAAAACTATCATGTTTTTATGCATGATTTATTAATAATTTATTTACATTTAATTCATCCAAATAAAGTATAAAAAACATTAACTTGAATCAAATTTTTTCAATGTCATATGACATAATGTTATAGACCTTGTGGAGTTTCCAATCATGAATAAAGAGGTTGAAATCATATTATATAAATTATAGATGTTTTTTCCACTATTTTTATTTGATATAATGGTCCACATGATTTTTCAATTGGTTACAGAGGTCTAAATATGTAGTCCTATCTATTATTTAAGGATATTCCCCTTTGAATGGTATATGAATATTTTGAAAGGGTATGTCAAGAATATTCGTAGGCTTGAAGGATGTATTACAGAAACATATATTATTGAATAATATGTTGTATTCTATCCTAATTTCATATCTTATGTGGAAAACATTGGTCTCCCAATGTCTCATCAAAAAAGTTTCCTTAGGGATTAAAGTATTTCTAGAAGTGATGTTGTTACGATTACTATCAAAGAGATGGATAAATAAGACATTTAAATTTTACATAATAGTAAAGATTTTGGTCGATATGTTGAAGAACACCATGTAATTTTAGATATTTGAAATCATAAAGGGATAAAGGATAGATATCAAATACACATAATCAATAATTTATAGGATGTATTGGAGATCAAATATATAAAGAGTTATCTAAAACTCCAAATTCATTTTATGAATGACTTCTATGCCTAACCAAGGGACCAAATGAAAATATTATATCATACATAAATTTTGTAACCAATGGTTATAAATTCAAAAAAAGAAAACAAAGACTGTAGTATGATGCAAAATAACAGAGTTATGCTTGTAGTGGAAGAGATGCACATATCTGGTTACAAGTATATGAATCTAATTTATGAAAATAAATCATATTTTGGATTTATCAAATAGATATATGATATGAATTATATGACATTTCAAGTGATAATTTCCCATTGAAAATTGGATGACAATAGGAGTGTAGAAAAAGTTGATGAAATTATATTTATTAAAGATAATTTTAGTGTAGAAGGGGAAAAGGTTGAGCCATTCATAATGTAATCACATGTTGTTCATGTTTTTAATTTCTTATATCTAGAAATCAAGAAAAACACAATTGTCATACTAACAAATAAAACAAAAATAAGGTCAAATGAAAATTCAATAGAGTATGGACCTTTCATTGAGATATCAAAATAAGTGAATACTAATCCAAATATAAATAATTTATTTTATATTAGATGGGACCATAGAGAGGTTATTATAATTATCAATAGAGAATCCAAATCCATTTAGTCAACAAAAAAATAAAGATAGTTCAATGACAAGTTTGAATTCTTTTCTAATATACAATTCTTTTCTAAAAAATATTATATATTCTCTACTGAACTAACATAATGTAAATTAAATGTTTTAATAACATAAATATAGACAATTTCTTCTGCACATGATGATGTTACTAATCATTGAGAAGAATTTAGTGATTATATTGAAAAAAATAATTGTGATGTCTATGCTCAAATTCCACACGTCAGTTCCTCAAGACAGAGAGATACATGACCTCTAGTGCACCTCCTCATAGGCTAGAGTGTGTCACTAGTAAAAAGGCTCTAATGTCAATCATTGGGAGACTATTACCACTTTATCAGATTAATATTGCACTGGAAATAGATAATGAAATTACAACACAAATGAAAAATATTCATAACTAGGAAAATACTTGTATCACAAGATGACCAAAACTAGAAATACAATATCAAAAATGAAAATAGATATTACATGCTAGAATACGTTCCATGTTTCAAAATTTAGAACCAAAATTAAAGACACAAAAAACTCCCAAGAGGGTCCCAAATCCTATCTTGTTCCCTCATCAATGGTCTATCCCAAATAATCCATCTAACATATGTACTTTTTTACTTATCCTATCATTCAAACATGATGTTTATTCATGTACTAATCAGGCAACCTGAGTTGGGAGTTAGTAAAACTCAATAGGCCACCACTAACATCATCTAAACAATATCAAGTCAATAAAGTATTTATGAAATTTTATAAAGAATACATAAAAGAGATAGAGTAAAAAATTTACACTTATTAGATTACTCTTTATTAAAATACATAACACCTGGGTTCTTAAGGACAACCTAACTCTCAATACAAACTTAGGCCCCTACCGGAGTATGAACTATCCCTAATATATCTGAATGAAAATTTTACCAATCATTATAAAAATTCAAATATGAAATTAATTATTACAATTCATGATCTCAAATCACATATGAATTCTATTGTTACCATTCATTATTTGAATTCACACTATTGGATTTTGACACTACAGAACTTGTCACATAGATGATTATCACATATGAATTCCATTGTTACCATTCGTCATTTAAATTCACATGTGAATGAAATTTTTATCATTCATTATCTCAAATCACATATTAATTCCATTCATACCAGTCATTATTTCAATTCATGATATGGTATTTTGATACATTAGACCCTTTTCCACACATGATAATCACATATGATTTCCATTTTTTACAATTCTTTATTTCAAATCATACTATGGGATTTTGGTGCACCATACCATTCCCCACACACAATGACCACACATGAATTCCATTGTTACCATTCATAATTATTTATCACACTATGGGATTTTGATGCAACAGACCAAGTCCCACACACAATTAAAACATCAATTAATTCACCAACTATTTAATCAAATTCAACAATTTCTCATATCAATTATTACTATAATGAATTCAACAACTAATTATTCACATAAATTATATTAATTAATTAAAAAATTATTTAATTTCATTTATTTCAATAATTATGTCAACAATTAATTAATAAATTTACAATCTCAACATACAATACTTATTTCAAAAATTAATTATTCATATGAACAATCGAAATATACCGTAATTAATTCTACTATTAATTATTAAAATTCATAATTTTAATATCCCACAATTAATTAAATAATTAATTTTTAAAATTCACTAACTCAATGTCCAAAAATTACTTCAACAATTAGTTATTCAAATTTATAATCTCAATATCAGAATTTACCAATTTCATCAATTTATTAATTAACCTAATTAATTAATTCAATTAAGAACTCAATAACTCAATATATAATATCAATTAAAAAATTACATACACATAATTGAAATTGAGTGTTTGGTATTTGAATAATAGGCCACCTACCTCAATTCGTTGATAACTCATTCCAACACAAGTATCCCCAATTTGAATGGACATATGAAGTGGAATGATATCTATATCTGAAACACTAATTCAAGATTGAACAAAAAATATCCCACCATTCTAGATATAGATACAATAATAATAGGTCGAAACCAAACTAGAAATATGATATATTCCCTCTAAAAGATGAGGTAGAAATGTGTGAGAAAGAGAAAATCTCATGGGATATAATCCTTTTACTGAGAGGGGTTCACATCTTCAATTCAGACTCTAAATTATGAATAATGGAGGTCAGGAAGGCTCTAAATGAGTCTAGGAACCTCAAAAAAGGATAAAATGAGTTGGTTTTAGTGGGGATTAATGTTTGGTTAATATGGGGGTTTGGGTAATTTTAAAACTAAAATCTAGCTTAATGAAAATTGTGTGCATGGTTTGTTTTGAATAAGCCCATGATTTTCAAAACCATGCGCCATAGCTCTGCACCTTTTCTAGGGGGTGCATGGTTTGAAAAACCATGCACCTATCATGAAAATACCCTATACACGGGTTCAAATTTTTTTGGGTGGGGGAAACTATTTTGGAAAAACTTGCTCCAGCTATGCACTTCCCTCTTTCATCAATTTTTCTAAAATTTTCACCCAAACAAATCCCAAGGTAAAACCTAACTAAATGTACTCAACCCAAAGAAAAAATAGTATCTTTAAATGAGCCTGAGTCATATATAGAAAAATTCAGGATTTTTTTAGAATTATTAGGCTATGAAAAATGTGTTGTTGGGAAAATAAACAAGAACAAAATATCATCAAAGTGCTTAAAATAATTATCAAGTACAAAAGTAAATGTATAAATTTTTTGGGTTTCTTGAATCAACACGGACAACCTGTTGACCAAAAATTTTCAAAGTTCACTAGTTATGTTTGGATCATAATAAGGATGACTATGTTGACTGATATATTTTTAGGGTTCAATATCCATCCTGTAATGAAGGAAATGCTTTGGGAAGATATAAATTTAATGGTTCAATATACCTTCTCTATTTTACTAAAATTTTATATAATGAAACATTGACATAATTTTCAAGATTTGGTGAAGAGTCCATTTATTTTAGAATTTTATTTAAAAAATTATTAATGGTCATGGGAAAATTCCATAGAGTCTTCAACACTCTTTTAACCAAGTTACATCACAGGGGTGATGAGAGGAAAGTAATGCCCAACCCATCAGTTAGTTATGAACACAATATAATGATGGAAAAATGGAATGATTTAAATATTCTCTATGATAAGAAATAATTTCAGGTTAATTTTAGTCAATAATACATTATTTGAACTAATTTATTTTTTCTAATTTTATAAAAAAATTAATTTAGGATGTAGAAAACTAATTTAGAAATTATAGAACATTCATAAAAAACAATATAAACCTATCACAAAGCAATTATGGGGTATGCTTCACCAGATAAGAAATCGGTATATATTTTAAATCAATAATAATGTTTTATGTGGCATGAAACAACATATGTTTCTTTGTTTCTATGAATATTAATGTATGAAAATCCAAAGTCACTTTCATAGCACATGATGTGTTATGGATAGAGGATTGTGTAAATAAATAGGGAAAACTAGTTAAAAAAATGAAAATGATGTACTAGAAACATGTGTACGTCAGACATAATAATAAATATCTATTATTAATACTAGTATAACATAAAAATATCTGTTTATGTTCATTAGTTTTTATATGGTTTAGAAAGAAGGATCGATAGTGAACGTTCTAGAAGAAAAACTACTTTTAGTATATTTGAAGTGGAAAAAAATGGTCACATCAGAGGAGTAAGTTTTAGAGTGTCTTCATGAAAAAATATTGAGATAAAAAAATAACAAGAAGATACATATCATATTAAGAAAGTATTTCTTTCATTGGTATATTCTTTTCAAGATATTATTGTTTGATTTGGTTTGGCAGACAAATATTTGAGAAAAGATCAAAGAGAACCGGTGATGGATCAAAGGTCCGCACATGGGGATCAAAATGACCACATAATCATTGAGGTAAGTCATTCCCCTCAACAACATAACATACCTGAGGTAATCAATTTTTTCAATACACCTTCTCTTAAAACCGAATAATTTAATTTTTGATATCTTTATATTACTAAAATCTTATAGTGTAATGCTGTATGTGATTTCTATCTATCAACAACCATTCACATTCTTATTGTTAGGGGTATGGTGTATAATATCTCTAGAGACAAGATACCCAATAAATAAATACCAAAAGATCACATGTTAGTGGGGATTTAGTTATATAAGGAACCAACCATTGAGTTTCAGGTTCCACATGATGATCAAGATATTATAACTATCAATGATGCCGTTGGATCATTCACAACATCGTTATCTAATCATATAAGGATATATGAGGTATGTCTTTAAAGAAAATTTCATTAAAATAACCTATAACAATTAATGAAAAATGGTTTTAGGGACATATGGTATAAAAAATAGATAATGTGATGGGGAAAATGAATGTAAAATCAAGACAATCTAGTGAATCAACCAAGAAATAAAAAATACCTTTAAAGAGTACATTCTTCCCACTAGTTCTAAATCAGAATTAATTATAATTAAAAAATATTATAGAAAACACATTTTCAGATGATAAAATGTATTATATTCTATATTAAGGAGAAATATTTGTAACTTTCATTACAAACATTGATGGTCTTAAGAGTATAAATGAGATTCTCCTATTTGATTGGTTGGAAGCCTCCATTGGGAATATATATGTATGGTACAATTTCATAAAACATCTACCAAAATAGTTACCAAATATGTTAATTAATATTAACAAATATTCCTAATATATAAATACATTTATAATACTACTATTTAAAGGTAAAACTATGTGAATCACAATTTTAATTCATTAATACCCATACAATTTATATGCCAATTTACTTGGGTGAATGAAGAAAATGATATTACGAAATATGAGATATTTTATGTATTTGAGAAAAAATAAAAAACTATTGAATATTTTTGATGCCTCAATTATAGGGGTAAAAATATACTGTCTAATCACATAAAATATTTTTTTATTTTTTTCATTTATTATTTGTTTTTATTTTTTAGGTATAACTAGATGATGATTGCAGTCAATTTGGATTACAAAAATATTTATTTTTTTGGATCCAATGAATTTATATCCCACAAACCGATCAAAAATTATGTGTGTTATGAATTTTTATTAAATTAAAATAAAAATTTTATAGGTGAAAATAAAATTATATGTTAGCGTCTATGTTTTAAAAAGAATTATATTTATTTGGTGGTAACTAAATAGAGTCTAATTCCTGGGATGAATTTTGTTAATAAACATAAAAATCCAGCGGATTTTGCAAATGGAAATTGATTAAGGTATATATAAAAAATTTAACTATCAAAAAATATTTCCAAAAAATTTACTTATTTGGGTCAATTTTAATGTAGTTTCCAAAGAAAGACAATGGAATAAATTTAGGTAATTATGATTGAAAATTTATTAGAGATATCTAAAACCATGAAAAGGATAACATTCACAAAGTGGTAATTTACAAAGGTAATAATAATTTCATTAAAAATATTATTTGTTAATTTTTTTGCCTATATTTTATTAGTACTACAATGATTTTTTAACTCCCTCATACTGAAATGATGAAGAATTTTTTTGAGATGAGTGGGGAGAATACATTGTGTCCATTTGTTTTCCGATGAAAAATAAAGATGATTACCTACTATGATATTGATATACAATTGTATCTAAAATGGAAATATCGTTGGGGTGTAAAAATTTACTATAAAAAATCTTATATATTGTTTTTGATCTGCTTTCCAAGGACATTTAAATGGAGGAAATCAATTTTTTATGAAACCAATGAAAAAAAATACATGATTCCATAATGTATACCAACATCATGAAGTTGTTAATTCTGAATACTTATTATTTTTAAAATAATCATCATTTTATCTACTTTTTTTCATTAATTTACATATCATTTTTACAATAAAATCTGACTAATTATCATTATAGGATTTCAACTTGAGTAGTGGAAAATTATTAAATAAAAGAATAATAAAGTGGTTTCCCTTTTGTGAGTGCTGGAATTATTTGGACTATTCAATCATTAATTAGATGCATGATATAATATATAAAATGATTGTAAAATCCGTACATGTATCACTTAATGTTTAAATATGTGAAATGAATTGACTAAATCTGATTATTTTGAATGCACATTATTTGAAATTAAATCATCCAACCAATATATCACATAGAATCTCAAAATAATTATGTGAGTATAGGTGTTTATCCTCTCATTATGATCCATATAGATAAATTTTCAGTAACTCACCATGATAAACTATTTCCACTAGTTCATCACTAATTTGCGTGTGCATATTATTTATGAAATGGGATCCATGTTCAGAAGATCATTAATAGAAAACACATCATAATTATGAATAAAAAATACATGAGAATGAAGATTTTCTAATCTCGATGAACAAATTATGATATTTTTATGTTAGATTTTAACATCACCAATAATACTGAAAAAGACATACTAGTAAATATTAAAATCCACGAAGACATAATGGATATTTAAGATTTTAGTGTCATTTAGATTATATAGGGGTCTATACAAATGTTTAATACTGCAAAAGGGTAAATAATTTAGGAGGTTCACGTTGTTAGCATATATGGTACATTCCATTATGAAATTCACTATATAAATCAATCCATTTAACAAAGAAAATCTTAACCTTAGAAGGGTCCAACCAAGTCACACCCGAACGGCGGCTCAAACTTGTTAAATTTTGAAAATCAAATTATGGAATAACATCCTACATGGAATGGATGGTGTTCTGGGAATAACCACTAACAAATAATCACATATTTGGAATCAAAATAACCATATGTTTCTAATGAGTAAAATCAGGGAATATAAATTCAATAAACAAACCCAATGAAATCGACAGGCCCCACCCAACAATTCCAAAATCAATGAACTTGAAGTATGAATTATAGAACACCCACCTTAGGATTTTACTACACTTCTCCACTAATATCAGCCTCTGATTCAGCTTTAAATGGATTAGATCAGAGAAAAAGTAAAAAAACCTCACACCTCGATAACTAGGTCGAGATAAGAGAGAAGAAGAACAACATAAATGGATTCGAGTAATTACCACTGTGCATCCAATGTGACGAATAGAAAGTCGATTGGTTCCTAGATGAAGGAGAACATTAAATCCATAGATTATCCCTTCAAAAAGCACCAAATGGATAGAAAGGGAGGATAATTCAATATGAATTTGGATCGGGGGAAGGATGATTCATAATTAGATCATTAAGGGAAAATGGTCATTTAACTAGAAATTATCCTATGCAGGATTTTTCCACAGAGTTCGACAAACCGTGTGCAAAAAATTCATGGGTACCTAGAGAAGAGGGGATCTGGCATGGTTTGTTTACATAGTTAGGAAAATAATGTTCTTACCATTCAAGATGGATCTACCAAAAAATAATACTATATTCATAGTTAGATCTATCCATGTAGCCTATGGGTATGGTTTAATCGAATAATGTGACATTCCCAGTTTCCTCAAAAGGTGGGTTCTAGGCTCTAAACAAGCCCATAAAACCCTCCAAACATTCATTAACTCATTAGGAAACCATAGAAGGTCCAAAATTAATAAGTAGAATTTTTTTAAGGATCCATATGTGAGTAATGAATCAGGTTCATGTAGATAACAATTTAATTACTATAGGATATGATGAGTTATTTTTCTATGGATTTCATTTGTGTTCAAGATCAACACATCCTCTTGTTGAGTTTTTATACAATGATAACAATAAATCTATAATTCTTAGGGCTCTTTTGGAATCCCCCTATGAAAAGATGAAAAGAACTCCAACATACTAATATGATGTAATAGAAATAAATCTATTAGTATATGAGCTACCTTAGGAAATTGGAGTGAAAATCATATCCATTTAACAACATAGTAGGGAAGCTCAAATTCCATAGAAACATTTTGCTGATAATCGTCTATAAAATACATAATTAAAATTTCATGAGAATTATATTTATGAATTTCTCTATGGATGGGGTTAATGATATTTTGACTGTAGATAAAGTTAACTACTAGTTTTCTTGGCCTCTTTTAAATTATTTTTCTTATAAGGATGATAAATTTTCACTTGGTGCTTCCACCAAAATTCTGTCATGTTCATGATGTGTTCCATGTGCCTCCAATAAGGAATTACATACCTGACCATTCACATGTACTAAAATATAAAATGATTATAAGGGATAATGATCTTTAATATAATGAAAAACTATTATAAATCATCGATCATAAAGATAATGTTCCACTTAAATTGATTTAAAATTAAAATAAAAACATTTTAAACTGAAGGATATGTTTATCAAAAAAATATGTGCAATTGGTTTTTATTATAATAATATAAATAATCTCTATATGTGAATTATTTAATAAAATTTATATGTATTAAGTATTCAATAAAATTTATTTACATTCATATAATGTTTTTTATGACATGATATTTAGATTATATATCCATTTTTATTCTAAAAAAATATAATTTTCCAAAAAACATTTTTTGTCTTGTTTTTCATAATAATTTTAAAATTTATTTCTTCCAGTTATATAAATTAAATTTTGAAAAATAGATTTAATATTTGGAATTTGTATGATCAAATTTGGTAGATTGTATGATTTTAATTTTGTCAATATGAATAGTAACTGTAATAATTTTTTCCCACCTCAGAAATGGTAAAATGAGTAAAATAAAGTTACAGGTATGAGATATGGCATTAACGTTTCTATAAAACATTGCTCTAAATATTTTATTTGTTGAGTAAAATCATTTCTATACAATTATAGAATACATAATCACTTGGTTCTGTATTTATTTCATTGTGACCATAATGTAAATTTAGGAAGTGAATAAATACAAAATGCCACCGTCTTGATATTAAACTCACTAAAATTTTATCATAAGGCTAAAAATATTTAAAGTAAGGTTATAAATTTTTATTTGAAAAAAAAATATTTTTTTATCATAGTAATTTATTTATTACTATTATTATTTCAATAATTTTTTAAATTCCTACACAACGCAGACACAATATTGTTTCAATTAATAGAAAAATAAAATAAAATATTTAAAAATATTAAAAGAACCATAATTTTGTTAATGTATTTTTTATTGGAAATATATATATTAATATAAAAATTTAGAGTTCTGTTAAAAATTTATATCAAAAATATACTATTCACTTTTTGTCTTTAAATTCAAATTTAATGAATAATTTCAAAAATGACATTAATGATATTTTATGAAAACAACATTTCATTAAATTATTTAAAAATAATAAAAATCATGAAAAATAAAAGGTAGATAAGATATGGTCTAATATTTCATCCCTAAACTATTAGTAATCCAATTTCGACCATATAAGTAAACTTATAACCCTTTAATATTTCAATATTTTTTAATCCGTTTAAGGATAAAATTTGTTAAACAAGGGTTTAATAAAAAAGATATGGTTTAAAATGACAAGAAAACCAATTTAAATTTCACAAGTTTATTATATTTAAAACATATAATCTATTTATTCAAACATCTATCCTTATATTTGTATTTTTAGTGATAATTACTCAATTATATTTTAATCTTTTTTGTAATTCCTTCAGTGCACCCCCTTATAAATAGAAACCTCTTTCGTTCTTTTCGTTAGAACATTTGGTCCTTTAATATTAAATATTACCTACCAAAATACCTTTTATAATATCTAAACCACATTCTATAGCTTTTATTCCTTCCAAAATACCATCCCATCAAGGCTTAACATTTAATACAAAATAAGTCTCCTAATGAAGTGGTATAACTCTTACCTGAGATTTTTCAATTTTATTTCATATTCAACCAATCATAAATCCATGAAATGTACTCTAAATTGATGAATTCAGTATGCTCAATATAATTAATTTTTTTTATTCTTATGGAATAACCATTAACCAAGTTTTTCATCTTATGTAAAGCACAAACATCATTCATTCATACATACGACATGCCATCTACAAATAACAGTGTCATTTTTTTCATCACCCAATTATGTGGATTGTAATAGTGATAGATTTAATAAATATATATATTATTTATAATATTAAAATTATTATATATGGCTTAATTATTATTTACCTTTATTTTATCCCATCCATCAATCTATAGAAACAATGTTCATACGTATGTTTGACCTACCATCTCCATGAATGGTTTAATTCATTTATCTATATCTACCATTTATGAATGAAACTAAATGTATATATAATGAATATATATCATATTAATATCTTGTTTAAAATTGTGGATATTATTTAACCATGATAAAATTATAAATACTAATACTTCCAAACTAATACATGTATTAAAAAAGTAGCGTTCAACACCTTAAAGAATTATTTTGAAAAAATGTTAATAAATGGGATATGAGAGGTTATAAAAAATAATATACGTTATTATATATATATTTATGGGTTTCAATAAATTTATAAAAAATATATATTTATTATACATGATTTTTTATTCATGTAATGAAATTTTATACTTGAGGTAATGGTTTTATTATCTGAATTTTTCTTTCGTGTGACATATTCTATATTCACCACTTATTTAATAAATGTTTTGAACATAATTACCATTTAATTTTTATATGATGAATCCTTTTATAATCAGGTATCTATTTTTTTAATTTATTTCATTTATTGGTGTTATGATCTAAAATATACCAAATCCGTATGGGATTTATATTACAATCTCATTTTTTTCTGGGATTTTTTATCACTATATTTACGATGATAAAATATAAAAATATGACTCAAAAGGATCTAAATTTTTTTATTATCATTTTTTATTTTATGAATAAATGTGTTTTACTTACATTTTCTTCTCATTATTAACTCAAGTGAATGAAATATTGTTTTAGTAAAGACATGTATTGTTTATTTATTCAATAAAAAAAATAATTTTTCATCAATATCCATGTTTTCTAAAAAACATTTATTATTCTAATAAGATTATTCAAGTCATTTTTATCCCTGGATGGGTTTTTAAAAAATATTTTAGAAGGAATATTCGTGTCAACATCTGAATGAGGATCTTTTCACCTTTTTTTTTTACCAAAGTATGAATTAACATTTTTCTTTTAACTTATACAACATGAACAAAATTTAATTCCATTATAAACTACTCAATTATCATAAAATTCCCTTACATTTTTCTATGTTTTTTTCAAATAAAATTTTTACTTTAATATTTTTTAATTTTTTAGATTTTAAATATGCTATTTCAATATGAAAAGGGTATTTTACTATGAAATGTTCAAAGTGATCTTTTAAAGGAGTTTTTTTTGTCTAAGATAACATCCTTTAATGTTACATAATATTTAATGAGGATATGAATCAATGATACTATCCATATTAATTCTTTGGATCGATTATTATTATGTTTATATGATGTTTATGAATACCTTTACATTTCTACATGGTATGATACATTTAATTGATGAAATTTTTATAAAATAATTTTCATTTACATAGGTTATGCAATGATGATATTTTTATTAAACTATTTATTTTTCAGAATTTATGATATAAAAAATGTTTTATGATCTTCTAGAAAAAAAATTAGGATTTTTACTAATTTATGAGTGGGAAAAAAATTATATAACCCTCCAATTCATTGAAAAAATATGGATATCTCCTGAGATTAGGAGGATTGGAACGAGGATTGAAACCAGTTCATTAAGGAACTCTAACCACTATGATAATCTTGGGAGAAAACCTTGACTAATATGATTTAATAGAGAGTGATCCCAATACACAAGGATAGTCTTATAAGTGAGCCTTGAGTGAAAATGAAATTATTTTCTATGTTTATTGGTATACCACAACCTTATGTCTTATGAAAATGTCATGCTCTCATGGATCATGTTTTATAATTCATTTATAGTACATGAACTTTGAACTAGAATGATTTATGTTAAAACTCATGATGATGATATATGATATAAATATGATGGTTTTAAAATGTTCTACTCATGTTCACATACCCTTATGCTCATGTAATGTTTAAGTGATCATTAATACCCACCAATTCACTATAATGAACATCAAATCTCACACTTTTATATATTTTATTTCCAAAGGTTATAAAGATAGGTTTTATTTATAAAATGTTTAATAATGGTTATAGTTATGAATAACTTTGTGGGAGATGATTTAGTACACTTATGACCCAGTTATTTAGGTATGTATGTTTTCAAATATACTACACCAATATGATTATGGAATGGATTTTTAGGTAATTTAATGAATATTCTTATTGTAAGATGAAAAATTATGTATCAAATGTATGGGTCATGAAGTATCATAGATGATACCCAAACTAAAAATTAGATGTATTTTATAGTATTGATTTTTTGGATCAAGAAGGAGTATTTTATTCTTTAAAGAGGTGGAGTATGCGACACCAAATGAATAAAAGGACTTAAAATAATAAAATTTACAACCCTTTTTAATAAGGTTATACATTATTTTGGGGAGTCTCCATGATTAGAAATCCATAGCTATGTGAGGTTCCCCTAGAGTAGTGTTAGGATGGGTGAACTTCTAGGGTGTTTCCCAATGTGTTTTGGAGTCATGATAAGTCACACTAAAATAACACAGGTTGATTTTTTGGATAGTAATTTGTCTTATAAGTGAACATGATGGGTAGTAGAGTGTGGAGTCCTTAGAAGGAAACTAATGAATTACAGCTGGCCCATGGTGTTAAAATACCAATTTTATGGATTAGGGTGGTTATTTCATGATAGCTAGGGAAATGAAACATATATTGGAACTCCGGTAAAATATATATTTTATGAAATATTGAAAATAAAAGGGGGTAAATTTTTGGGAATTTTAGTTTGTTATGTTCTAAAAATGTAATAGATAAGAATATAAACACATTGCTACAATGTTTCACTAGTCTATTATATTCATGGATTATTTATTTTAAGGATTAATTTCACTAATCATCCATGAAGGGGATCACACAAAATTATGAAATTTTATTATTTGTAATTATTTGTTTTATAGATCATTTAAATATCTATATATTTTAAAAAAATGATTTATAATTATTAACTATGAGTGGAAACTTACCAAAGTTATAAGGGGTATGTTTTATACCTGGATTAATGAGGAATGTGAACTCAATTGGTTTAATATATGATTTTGTATTATATGAAAAATTTATAGAAGGAACATGGAATATAATATTTGGTTCTATGGTTGTATCCAATATAGTTGAAGATGGAACACTTTAATATATAGTGAGTTTGGAGATTGAAACACTTTCCAAAACAACAACTTCATGATCCATGAAGTTGTGGTGTGACCAAATTAAAAAAAAATAGTGAGAAGGGGATGAATCTCACATATATAAAGGGAATAATGAAAATTGATGATGTGGAATTTAAAATATGTTAACAGGGTATTATAAAGATGTAGTTGAAGGAATCCTTAAATATGGAAGGAATGGAACCTATTAATTGTATGTCAGATCTTGTATACATGGATTTATGGGTGGAATCCCTAGTTTAGTCTCATTGTGGGGAATTTGTTTACCTTAATTGATGACACAATATGAATGTATTGAGTAATATTTCTCAAGAATCACATTGAATTATTCAAAAAAATAGTTGGAGACACTTCGTGGAAAGGAAATGTGGGTCTAAATATTATATTCTTACAATTTTCTAAATATGGGGAATATAGAAGAAGGGAAGTATAATAATTGTATTGTAAAAATAGAATATGTTTTGACACTATGGTGCCAAAACACTTGAACCTAATAGTACAAAATAACAGATGAATCATATGGTATATAATATATCTAAAAACATAAGTTTCCAGTCTAGGTTTCCAATGTACTTTTGGGCATAAATAATGAATTATGGGAATAAATTGTTAATATATTTCCTTTAACACAACTGTAGTAAGATTTAATAGAAGGTATATAAACCAAAACATAGGTAAATTTCACCTTCCTCAAATTCTTCAGATGTGTTGCCTTTTTAAATGTTGTTTCTTGGAATAGGGGAAAGGTAGAGTAAATTCCAAAACATTTTTCATCACGGGATAATATTTAATTGAATTTGGATTTTACTTATGGAATAGTGATCATTTTAATTTCAATAGAAATAATAACAAACACTCGAATTAAGGGATACACTGTAAGGATAAAAATCTATTGAAATATGTAACTAATAAAATATAATTAGTAGATAAAGTTTAGATTGATCTAAATGAATGTCTATAATTTCCATTTAGTTCAAGAAGATGTAATGTTCTATAATAACCTAATAGTTTGAAGGGTGTAGTTTAATATGTAATTTAGTATCCAATAGTTTATATAAGGCCTAATTTATTAAAGAGAGCAGGGACTTCAAAGTCTCACGTAATAGATTCATAAGATGTAGTTCAACCAAGATATCATCTCAAGAGTTGAGGTGGTCAAAATGAATTATAATTCTAGAATTTTTCTCTAGATATTAATTACATTGAAAACATCATATCGATTGTGGAAAAAGAGATAACTAAAAATATATGGAGAGTATTAGTGAATCAAAAATATTTGGAGTCTATAATAAAAAGATGTTTGAAAAACATAACTATATCCAAAATATGGTAGCATTTAGAACGCCATATTTGGTAAAAATACACATCATAAAAATGGGTATTTGGGATTCGGAAAATATAGATTATTGGAATAAATAAATGTAAAGATTAATTATTAATTAAATTTAATAAAATGAATTTTTTTATTTGTTGGAAATATTTTCAACTATTTTTATGTACTCAAAAATTTAGAAGGTTATTACAATAGTTGTAGAAGAAGGACATCATAATTTACAATTTTATCTAAATACATATTTCTATTATAGAGATTAATAGGAGGAAATATAAAAGAAAAAAATGAATATTTTTATGAAAATAAAATTAGATGTTTTGGTTTTTAATATTTAATGGTGTTTTTATTTTTTAAAGTACGAAAAAAGTGGAACAATATGTTATATGTTATTATGGAATAAAAAAGTGTTTCAGGTATAATGAAGGTCATTAATAATACCAAAATTTGTTTATTGATATATTACTCGTTACAAATACTCAATATATGGATTATATTCTCTTGTAATATACAAAAAATAATTGGATTGAAAATTTTAATGGTCATTTATTTGAAAGGGATGAGATGATAGATAATGGGGAAACAAAATAGATTTTGGGGAAGAGAATTCATAGGTATTTGAATCAAAAAACATCAATGTTTTCCCAATCAGAGTACATCTAAAAGATAATGGATCTTTTATATATATAGAAGTAATCAATTATCCACCCCTTTGGTTGGAAATTTCAAACTCTCCAATGAGAAAATACCCTAATTAGAAGATGAGGCTAATTACATAGAAATAGTTCCTTATTAATAATTTGTTTTATGTTTGATATATTCTATGTGTTTTATAGAGATATAAATTTATTATGTTATGGTAGTAGTTAGAATTTTTATGAGAAATTTAGGGAAAAATAAATAGGAAGTGATAAAGTAGATTATTTTACTTATTAATATTCATGATGATTTTTTGTAATGTTTCATAAATGGTTAATTATTTCATGGGTATGTTGACACATATGCTAAACAAGATGAAGACATGTCGAGAAGTACAACATGATATTTGTTTGTATATAGACAAACCTCAACAAGTTGAATGTAGAAACTATAGAAGGAATTTTCACCATATTCCATGTATGTATAGAATGTTGTGTAAATGGTAGCTATGAAGAGAATGATATAGTGGGAGGGAATGATGGAAGAACTCAGATGGATATAGAAGTAAAAAATATTTTTATGTGACTATTTATGTGAGTGATATATATAAAAGTATTTATAATTTCCCCCATTTATGAAATATAATCATAAAAATTATAACTTCATCCAGAATCTTTTAGAAAATGGGGGGTTGAAGCTATGGAGGATAGATAGAAGTCAGAATCTAGTTGATATTCTAACAATGGTTCTAGTGTAAAAATTCTTAGTTGTATATTTTTTTAAGTGGGATCTAGGTTACTAGGAAGAAAAATGGGGACTCACTAACTTTTTTGAGATGAATGATGGTTTTATTTCCCTTAGTGATAAAAAAGAATTTGACAAAACCCATAATATATTCTGAAGTGGTATATTTTTAGGGTAGGATTTCATAAATAATCTGAATTTTCACAATATTGAAATGAGTTATTCAAGGAGTTATATAATTGATTGATATGGAGTCATGGTAAGAAGAAATAAGTATGTCAAGAATCAGAATTATATTAAAGTTTAATATGAAAAATAGATCCACATGATGGAAGTGTCGATTAAGAAATAATATTTTACAGGAGACACTCTATTGAATTCATGATAATTACATGATATTTTCAAAAGTATGTATAAGATTTATCATAGGGAAACAAATTAATAAAATATATTTCTTACATTTTTCATTAGGGATGGGATGTGGAGTTAGTGTATGTTCTTAGAAATATCATATGACTATGAAAAAATTAAGGGATATCAATAAATAATAGTAATAGGTTGGATTATCCATGAATATCATAATGCAGTTTCAATTCCATCAACTAGATATAATTTTCGATAAATATGATGATTTTATCAAAATTTTAAGCATCCAAATCTAATAATCATTCTTTTTCATTATTAGTAATCTAATTTTTTTTATCCAATGTTGTTGTTTTAATTGTAAAACCACATAAATCCATTTATTATTCCATGTTATTTTGAGGTTTTTAAAATTTTATCCTTGTGTTTGTGTTTGTTCCATATGATCTAATAATGTAAATGTGTGTTGTTTTGATATAATTGTTCATTATTTTTTTTTGACAAATTAGCATAAGGTGTTTCTCTTTTTAGAATGTTGGAACATATTTTTCAAGTGAAATTATAGAAGGGTGTTTTAATGCTTCAGGTTTCTAGCATCGCACACATTATTCTAGGTCTATGTTGATAATCATGTTCGACATAGAAATATATTTATTCAATGGGTCCATAATATTGTATATAGTTTCTATGGTTGATGTAAATTATAGATATATTAGTTTTGATTCCAATATAATTGATTGTTTGTTTTACTATTTTTTAGTTTATTTGTGCTAATGGTACTTAACCATATTATTAAGAGTTTTTAAATGCTTAATTTTTTTTTCTAAATTACTATAAATTTACATGAATAAATTAATTTCAGAATTTTTTCAAGAATTTTGGGAAATTTAGTTAAGGTTAATGTAAATATGACGCGAAGAAATATTTTAATGAGAAAAAAATACATAGAGAGAGGTTTACCTTAAATAACTTGTTCATGTTAGATATTATTTTTACCTGACATATTTTGAGAGAGTTAAAAATATTATGAAAAGAGTTAAATTTAGGGTTTATTTTTTCTGGAAATATGATTTACTCTTATGTGAATTAAAAGTTTTTTTTAATTATTCTCTATTATAAGTATTATGATGTTAATTTTAAATTATCTTTATAAAATATTAATAATGTTAGATGATGCATTGAGAAATGTTTAATATTATTTTGTTTAAATTGTGATGATATTTCTAGGGAAATTTATTTATTTATTTACAAGTTTTTTTTCAAATTGGAAATCATTCATTTTGTTAGGTTTTATTTTTATGCAATATTTTATTGACTCATTGCTGAGTTCTTTTCATGGAAGAACAAATATTTTAATGAAAATAATTATTACAAGATTTATAGAATGTGAATATGAAATATTTTGACTTGAATTAAATGTATAAAAATGAATTATTCCTTGAAAATTATTTTATTTTAGAGTGGATCAACTATAAATAGATAATATTCAATTTTGTTATACTACTATTTTAAATTCATAATTAGTGATAATATTTGAAAAATTAAAATAGATCTTTAATATTTATATTTATCTAATCATCTGAGAAATTAAAAAATGATTTTTGATTCTTGAAGAATAACTTTTTCATATAGATCTAATATAGTACTGTTACAAACATTCTATGGATTAGTTTATAATTCGATCATCGTCTTTACATTTTTTTTCTTTATAATTATGTGTTTTCCATAGATTCCAAATAATATTTATTTTTATTATTTTTGATGTTCAATATTATTGTTTAATGTTTTAGATTTTGAGGTCAACGATAGGTCTTTTTGTCATCAACATGTTTGATATATATTCATTTTTAAGGATACATTCTTTAATTTACTTTTAGTCAATGGTGTAGATCCCAAGTAAAAGGATGCTAGTAAATCACCAAATCTACATTAGGATGGTGGATAGTGTAGTTAGAGATTTTAAAATTGACCAATAACTACTATTAAAATTTAAATAAACCATTCCATTTATACATTTTATTTTTTATCATTAAATATAATTAAATAGAATAGGTGTAAGTATTTATTTTGAAGGGAGAATTTCAAATTTTGGAAAAGAGTAAATTAACGAATACAATTCAATACCTACCAAGTCATTTGAATTAATTAAATTGGGGTAATATTTTATATTAGAGAAAATAAATTTTTCCCTAGATTGATCAATTAAATTATAATGATCTACCAAATATTTTTATAATATATAACCCTAAAAATTAAATTTCTTTATTTATAACACCATATTTTAATGAAAAAAATAATGATTTTTCAAAAACATGAATAATTATATACATCATAAATTCATGTTTAATACTTTATAGGAAAGCTATGAATCCTTTAAAATTTGTACTTATGAAACTATGTTACTGATTATATACTAGTAATTTGGTATTAATTTTAATTATATATTAATGAGTTTTATTAATTTTTATTTAGATGTTAATGAAGAAAATATATTTTCATAATGTGATAGTTATAATGAAATGTGTGGAACTATATATATTACATATAAAGGTAAAAATAATTTTATACAATTGATATATGATAGTGAATGATTAATTTTGAAACCATAATGTTGTTTTATAGATAAATAATTACACAAATTAATGGAAGACACACTAAAATTGACGATAATATTTCTTCCTTGGGAAACAAAATAATAGTGCATTATCTTACTTTAATACATTATGAATTTTAAATATAATATAGATTAGTGTATTAGCTTCAATTAAAATATCCATTCAGAATTATGAATATATAATAAAGAATATATTTTGTAATTTAACGGTGTTTGAGGCTAGAATGAAAACTAAAGCAAATGATCAAAAATTATTTAAGAAGGAAAATACTGCTCTCAAAGTTACTAATTCAAAAAATGAAATAAAACAAAAGGAATATAATCTAAATCTTTTTATGGAAGAAATTGTATCATTTTAAATTAGAGTGATGATTATTCCTAGTTAAAAAGCATGTTAAAAAAATATACAAGATAAAGAATGGGTTTTGAAGATAATTTGGTAAGATTAAAATGAATGATGAAAATTATAATGAAATTAGATGGTTTGAATGAATGATACTTAGTCATATTAATCATCATTTTAATATAATTAAACCTAAAAATAAATCTGAAGGAATATAATGTAGACTTTAATATTATAAAAATAATGTAATGGAAGGAATAAAATTTAATTATAATATATCTAAAGAACTGGGTGTTTCATGTAATTTGGATTCATATGATGAGTAATATAATCAACATGTTGATATGTATTTTATAAATAAAAATAAGAGTTATACTAAATTTTTGACCTGTAAAAATGGTTATGATGATTTTGATCAATAAGAAAATTATTTCACAATACTTTAAGATAAATATAATTTCCTAGAGAAAGAAGAAAAATGACATTGAAAATCAATTGTTTTTTTATAATGATATCATTAATTATCAGATTATGAATTCAAATATAGTTTTTTAATGTTAAATACTCTTTTTCTCATCATTATTTTGGTGACCCAATCCTTTTAAACATATCATTTCATGTTTTTAAATAGAATTATCTTATATACCCAACCCATAGATCACGTGTCCTAGTTTATTTGTAATACTACATTCATAATATATTAAAAATAAAGTATAACACAAATTACTTTTTTTATTACCTATAATGATATCCTAAGTCCCTTTTATATCTTTACATATAATTATATAACATGGGGAAATCATAAATGAAAAGGGTTATCTAAAAATCACAATATGGGAATAAACATGATAACAAGGTATTCCATTTGAGTCAAATGAAATATCACTACATCATCAAAGATAATGACAAAGAAATAAAATATTGGAGAATAAAAAAATTACAATATAATTAAAAAATATTTTTCTATGGATGAAAAATAAAATTTTACTTAAGAGTTAGTCGAGGTTAACTAGAAAAAAACACCTCATGGTAGAAGAATACCATCATCAAATATGATTTTTCCTTAATAAAATACATAACATATCATGAGATAAAACAATATCAAACAGATTGGATGTGTGTCTAGTCACACCCTTTATTACATGTACTTGATTATGTTTTACATGAATATAAATTAATCATATATCATAAAATAATTAACTTACCATAAAAATAAGTGGGTTTCATAATCATTTCTCATACCATAATCATAATATATTTTATTAGAATTTCAAATTGGATAAGGAAATAAATATTTTTTATGTATGTATCTGAGTAAATATGATTAGGTATCATAATATAGTGTCTATTTGAAAAAAATATTTAGAAAGGTAAGAGAATTAAATATTGAAATGAAATTGAAATAAATGTTTTAAGGAATCTAAAATGATTTTGGGGGAAAGAGTAAGTATGAAATTCTCATTAAAAATGGATGGTAGACTAAAATGGTTATACAAAAATTTTCATTTATTTATGTAATTAATTAATAGAAAAAAATAATTTAAATTAGTGTTACCAAATTGTACTAAGTTATAAAAAGTATCATCATAATCATGTTTGATTTTAAAGATGGAATTTAAGAAATAAACCAAAGGCATGTATTTCCCAATAAAATAAAGGATAAATAAGCTAGGTATATATATAAGAGACATATATACATAACATTGAATCATTCCATACTATCAAATTGAGAGATAAAGTGAGTCAGAGAGAGAAATTTCACAACCCAAAGAAAAAGTATAGTTCAGTAAGATCCCTTACCTTATGTTCCAGTGTTATTCTCAAATGAAATTTATTATTTTGAATAATAAAATTAAATTAATTAATTACTTACATTATTACATTTTAAATAAATTATTGATTTATTAATATTTTATTATGTTAATTTATAACCATTTTAATGAGATAAAATGACTAATTTCATTGTTCTGAAGGCATTTGTATCATGATTCCATGGTCATATTTGTTGTGGATAATTATTAAAATTCTTCTTAGGTGGGACAATAATCTCAGTGTCATCATTCTAGTTTCCTCAATTAAATTGGGGAGTGGTTCTATTGGATTGCATAAAAATGATGATAGTGTGACTTCCTATAAGTGGCGTACAAGTGTGTGTGAAAATCTGGCAGTGATGGTTAGTAGTGACACATGTTATTATATTTTTAGTGCATAAAGGAAAATTTGACACCTCGGGGGGTGGGGGGGGGTGGGGGGGGGGGGTTATAGTCGGCCAGTTAAATCCCAACGTGAAGGTGCAATGTAGGAGGTAATGTTTTTAGCGTGATGAGGTAGTGTTTCAGTTAACATACAAGGATGATGTGTGACTATGAATAGTGAATAACGAGCCAATGATTTATGACTATGGGAGGAAGTGTGTTGGTGTGTGGTTCCAACAATGGTAGGTGGAAAATAGCTAGATAATGATGTATGACAGTCTAACTCCACATAGTGGATAATAGATTGATGAAGCACAACTAAGATTATGCAAACTGATCTGTCTATCTCTGGTGAAGGGTGGTAGTGTACTTCCCACCATTGTGGTTAATGGTGAATGAGGGAACCAGAGATTCATGCCATTCAGCTCACTAGTATGATGACTAGTGAAGGAGAGGTAGCTGGGAGTAGTGACTAGGTATAATAAATTCAATGGCATGAAAGGATGTCCTATAAATCACGAGTGATGAAAGAAGTGTGACTTTCTAGTGAATGATACTGGTTGACCCTAACTTAATAGTAGTGGTGGTGGTTTGGCACTCAGCTATGGTAGTGACATGGCATCAAACAAGATTATGTAGTTTTCAATCCTTATATTTCTAGGGAGGATCATTCAATTGGAATTTGATGAATTTAGGATGAATCAATGGTTTCTGTAGGCCTTTCGGGGAAAACTTTGTAATGTTTATCGAGCTATTAATGGGTGGGTTATCCCTATGGGGGGGGGGGGGGGGCTATCACCTGCCCATTTGGGTTTGGGTGCGTGTATGTATTTTAATGCAATTATACTCTTAAATAGATTACACACACACATAGAATTTTTCAAATGGGGATACAAATCCATAAGTGAAATGAATTGGTATTCATGTCCTTATAGAAATATAAATGGTGCGAGATATCCATATATGTTCCAATATATGGATTAATATTTTTTTAAATGTCAATGTTTTATAAGAAGTTTATTATATTAGCTTTACTGACCATCATAAATTATTTTCAAATTATTTAATATTATATAAATATGATCATTCCATAATGTAATATATTGAGATCATTTTAAACCATTATAGGTTAATTTAAACTTGACATTAAGGTTGTAACAAAAAAAATGAAAACTCATCATCCATAGATACAAAAAACTAATATAATATTTATAATGGTTTCATTTTAGGATTTTTAGGATAATAGAATAATATGGGTGGAAAATACTCAATTATAAATATAAAATTAATGAATATATGTGACACTAGAATTATTACTCCATATTGGATGAGTGAGGCGAGGATAAGGTATAAGAAGAAAACAATTGAAAATGGGTATTTTGAGAATATTATATCTTGAATGTTGTTTCCTTTGAAAACATCATAAGGCACCAAAAAAAGTTATTTTAGTGAGACTAGAAGCACTAGAATGTATGTTGGGTATTTCTAAGATAATTATGGATAATATTTGTATGCAAAAAGGCAATATAGTGTGAGGAGAAAATGTTTTTAGGGGTGGTATTTATATATGATAAAGAGGGGTGTTTTTGAATATTATAATCATAAGTTTTATAATGTGGATTCAAAAAAACAAATAACATTTAATTTTTTAGCTATACACTATTAATGGTTCCTTTGAGTTTGATATATTAGGTGGTTTCATAAGGTATAACTCTAAAATTCATGCATTTTTCTTATAATGTTTAATGGTGTTTTTCCATATTTCACTATTCAGAAAATATTCATCTATTTTAGAAAAATACTAAAAATTGACACTCACCATTTTTTGGAATGTATATTAAAAAAATATTTTATGAAAATTAGTCTATAATTATAAGGAATTAAATTTGAAAAATATAATCATTATTTATTTGAAAATTTCTAATTTTAATACTAAAATCAATTTTATGACCCTTTGAAAAATTATATAAGGTTTAATAAAATTATATCATAATTACAATAAAACATAATATTTATTTATAAAAACATTTTATGAAAGTAAAATTTATTTTAAATTAGTATATTAGTTATAAACATTAAAATAGAAAATATATATTTTATAAAATACTAACACTTATTTTATCATTTTTTAAAGCTTTCTTTACCTACAATAACATGTAAACCTATAAAATTAAAATTTTATAACATAACTAAATATTATTTTATACATATATAGATGAGGATACTATTTTAATGGTCATGTTACTATTTCTAATGGTCATATTATTATTCCAACTTTCATGTTACTATTCAAAAAGATAAATTACTATTCCAACCATTAGATTTGTAAAGGTCATAAGGGGTCCTTACATTCAAAAAATATATTATATTTAATTAATTATTAATTCAATAACATTTTATATAAAAATTATATATTTTCATTTTCATATTGCATATTAAATTGTGGATATTGTTCTATATTTCTATAGTGGTGTTATTGACTGGGATTATTTAAAGGGTTCAAGAAAAACCAAATATTCCCATTATTTTTACATATATTCTATTTTTCCATTATAATATATAAAATTATTATGTCTATATATATCATATAAATTTAATGTTTAGTATAATAAAAAATTATTTTTTTCTCATATGGTGATTGGGCATCATATAATATGATATTGCTAAATTTTACATAACATTATGTTTATATGGGAAATTCCATTGATAAAACTCAGGGTTATTACATTATTCAACCATAATAAATAGACCATATTAAATTTACATTTAAATATTATATTTATTATAGTAGAGGATACTCATAGTTCATGGATTCTTTTAATTCCTATGTCACCAATTCAAACTTGTGGTTTCAACCCAACAATTTTACTGTGTGACTGGTATTGTTGAATTGAACATTTTCTCTATGGTCCTTGATTTTCACCGACTACTCCTAATAAGGGAGATAAATTTATCAAATACATAGACTATGAATTTATTACTTGTATGGGATCTATCATGTACATTATCAAGAGGGATACATCGAATATTCCATGTATAGTGGCAGTATTAATCAATAAAAAAAAATCTAATGTGATAAATAATCTAAAAGGGGGTAATATAACTGGGAATTCTCTTTACCTACATCAAAATACTCATGAATATCTTTCATGGAGATATATAGAGGTATAATTTAACACTAAAAACTAAAATCCATTTCTCATTGATTATTGATAGAATTGCTTTTCTAAAATATTAGAGAAACCTTGATGTTATGTTGAATGGTCTTCAACTTTTCTATCATTTCCTTTAAAATTTTAGGTCTCAGTAACATGATTTCACCAACTTCATCCCAACATGAACCTGTTCTGCAACTCCTCCTATTAAGGGATTCATATGGTGCCATTTTTATTATATATTGAAATACATTTTTATGAGAAATCATCCAAGGGAAGATATTTATTACATCATATTTGAAAGTTTCTCAAGCATGATCTTAACATGTATTTATATTCCCTGATAGTCTACTATTATTTTACATTAGTTTGGAGTGATAATCCTTAATAAATATCAAATAAATATTTTTTTTATCATGGTTGATATTTATTCAAAAGAATAATATTCATTAAATCTATATCAGATACAATCGATAATGGTGTTCTATGCAACCTCCCCACTTCTCTAATGTATATCATTACAACTTCACTAATTAAGAAGTATTTTTAAATTCCAATGAAGTGAATATTATTTATAATATGATCAACCACAAAATAAATATCATATAACTTTGTATGTATTCAGAATTGTTTTTACAATTTCCATATCTATGATTTTCCATTTTCTTATAGGTATTGTAAACACACCTTCAATAGTAGTCCATAATCAGTGGTTACATTACTACATTGGTATAAGATACATGGAATTGCATCCCAAAGGATATAATTTTTTTTTAGTATTATAAAATTAAATACTTAATTTTAATTCAAATTATAACTGAAAAAACAAAATACAAAAGGATTTTCATTGAGAATACTGTATTCTCTCTTATAATATCCCACAAATCTATCATAATACACTCCCTAGTATCCTAGGGATATACAATATTTTAAAGTGGTGAACATAGATAAATATTATGTGTTTGAGTAAAATAATATATATAATTAATAAATAATCATAATCAATATTTCAAGTTAAATAATTGAAACACATTACCTTTAAATAATATCTTGAGTATAACATGGAAGGAACACATGATGATCAAATAATTCCATGTACATATTCACAAGATAGTTAAACCAATACATGAATATTAAAACTAATAAAATAATAACATGAAAATCAATAATTGAAGTCATTATTATGTAATGAATAATTCTGGGCATCAAAAACATATTTCCAGGACACATTAGAAGACTATTTAAATCTATGAGTAAACACCAATTTAATTTCACCAACTTAATATCTCATGTGACCGACCAATGGATCAAGGGGATATATATAAATAGGCCCCAACCATCACATTTTATGTCCTATTTATTCCTCAAATTAAATGTTCTAATCATAATCTACCTAGATATCCATATTGAAAAACTTATATATGAAAATTTAATTCACACCCATATAAAATAAATGTAATCATAAACTATCCAATATATTGTGGTCAATTTTAGTAAAATTATATAATAAATTTAAAATTGATAATTATTTATTTAGATAAATAATAAGTATGGAAACGATATAAAATATCCCTAGTGTATCATAATAAAATTATGGGTTGATGTTGTGGATGAAAATAAATTCCATAAAAATATCCATTAAAAATTTCTTGAGGGAATTTTTTTTTCCAGATTTATAATCACCTTTTAAAATTAAATGATAAAATAAAATGAAAAATAAGTTTCTTTGAAAATAACCATTAGAAATTATAAAGGAATATTTAAAACATAGAGTGGTTATGGAAATATAAAATTCTATACATGTCGTACATGTTTAAATAAAGATTCATTTAACATTTTCAGTAAAAGCCAAACATTTCTTGTTTGGAAAATGAAATGAAGATTCAATAAATATTTTATACAATTTCTATCATAAAAAATTTAATAAAAAATTTATATAATTTTATAAACATTTTTTAATACTTTATTGAAAAACATGGTTTTGGAGGAAAAATGAATTTTGACCGAAGAGAGAAATAATGTAAGATTTTATTAAAGAAATTTTGTAATTAATTTTAAGTTCCAAAGAGAGTAATACTTTAATATAACATTAAAAATAAATAAATAAATAGGTGAATAAAATGAAATGGATTTATCATAAATTATCAATTAATTTCATTGATTCAGAATTCAAGTATAAAAATCCTGATAAAAACGAGATTAACAATATCATACCACTGGTAAATTTCGAATTGTAATCCCCATTAAATTAATTAAATAAAATTAATAATTAAATACCATTATGATAAATATATTTTCATTTTATAACATATAAAAAGGGGAAATATATAAACCAAACAATGAAATAAGTTGTGAATATCGCGTATGTCTCTTTGAAGAAAAGGTAAGATGAGAAACCCTTACACAGGTCTAATTTCATTTTACAATAAATAAAGTTTTATTATTAATGTATTAAAAACAAAAAATAATATGTTTCACAACATTTATTATTTAATTTTAGACTTATACAACCAATTCATTAACATTTCTCTCTTATAATCACTTTTTGGGTGATAATTGCTTCATTTTTCATGTCTGTTTTTGTTTTGTAATATTGCTCCTTTTATACTGATAATTCTTCCATAATCACCATATTGTGAATTATGACATAAATAACAGAAATATTCATTATTTATGTAAATATAGTAAACTATTATAGATATAGATAAAAAATGGATTACACCATTCATGGTGACGGTAAGTCATACATACAAATGATCCATGTATCCATTTTTTCTGATGGATGTAATGAAATGGAAATAATAGTTAATAAACCATTAATGAATAATTATTATGGAATATTTATAATGTGTATTAAGGAAACCCATCCATATTAACATTCATTTAAAAATAATATTAACAACACTACAAATCACTACGTGGAGGCGGTAGTCCACACGTACACACAAGAGACATTATTATTTACCAAAGGATGGTATGGTATAATGTTATATATGATATGATATTTTAAAAAGTTTTTATAGGCCATTAAGATCATATATATTCATTAATTTTATCATTATTACCTTCTATATGAGGAGTAAGTGAAAAATGAATCACATTGCTTCATGAGGCAGTGTCCTTCTGTAAACATAAGAGACGTTATCATATTCCCCCAATGATTGGTATGCGAGAAGGTATATCTGATATCATAATTAAATAAGTATAATAATTTCATAAGTATCATATAAATAAGTTAAATCCATATTTACTTCCATCCTTGAAATGTGGTGATAGAAAATGAATTACATCGGGTTACGAGGTAGTAGTCCACTGTACATATGATTGACTGTTTCATTTCCTATATGATGTAATTGGAGATGAATTAGGGTTATTCTATTTAAAAAATATAATATTATTATATAGGGTATACTGGTGATATTATATTATCATAGTATAAGATGATTTAAATGATGTGGTAGAATAAATAAAATAATATACACATTTATGAATTTTACCTATTCTCCAGAGAACCTCTTTTAGATTATACCTAAAGCCTTCATATAGGGAATTTATAATAAAAAATATGTCTCTAGGATGTTGGTATGTATGTAAATAAGATATTTGTGTTCGTAGTTTTATAAAATGGGGTGGGAAGTATGAAGTCGAGAGGATAGTTCATTGCCTTTTATAAGTGTGGGGAGGGAAAAAAGACTTTTTAATAATAAATTCGTACCCATGTTTATTTCTTTCCAAATGCCTCCAAAATGAGTAAGTACAGAACATTAGAGGTTATAGGGTCTTGATTTGTCTATAAAAATGTATTTTACATGTTTTACGTCATATTAACCTTTATGTTATTAATTTAACCTAGATAAACACATTTTTACCGAAACCATGGTAATTAGTTTTCACATTTTACACTTTTCATTGTGGTAAAAAATTAAGTTGAAATTTTTATATAATATAAATGTTTTATTATTTAAAATATAGAATCCATATTTCAAAATTTGATTCATAGAAGTGGTTGAATTCAATTTCTAATAAAACTTGTAGATGTATTGAAAAAAAAGTGTATTCCAAAGAAAAATATCATAAATATTATAACCTTTTATATTACTATTCAATATAAAATATATTTTAATTAACTAATGTAGATAATTTTAATATTATTGAACTAATTTTAAGTTAAAACCAATTTAATATTTAATTTAATAGTGTAAATACTTTTAAAAATGGCAGTTTGTCTATAAGAATGGGTATTTTAAATATTCATAAAAAACCATTCTATAAAAATACTAAAACTTCACCCAATGAAAATTCGGACATTTAGATTAAAAAAATGAGTAATATTATTTTAAATATATTTTCTATAGGTGGAAAAAATGATTTTAAACTATGGATATAAAGCTCAACAGAACTGGCATTTATGAAAAATCAGTTTTTCAGAAAATATGTCATTTTCATTAAAATGATTATTATTTCATTAATAATGAATAGATATTAAATGAATTTGTCTTTTATATTTTATACCATATTATTTCATAATTATTTTTTACTATTCACACCTTCCATCTTAGAAACATGGCTATAATGTCCATGTTTAAGAGAGTATCACATTTCATTCAAACCTAGTGTTTCATGCATTGCAAGATGTTGAAGATAATGAATTTATTTATTAATAAATATATCATATTGTCTCAAAGTGATAAATTCTATCTAATTCATTATGTTACATTCCATGAACAATATATAATATTATGTTCCTCTATTAAACTCTTGGGGTGTTACATTAAACACCCTTAAATAAATTGAATCCTCACAATTTAATCTTGATATCTTTAATCAAGGGTTTTACATTTGAAAATACATTTCTTGAAACAAATAATTATAAAATTGGTAAACAAAAATTTATCTTTAAAGTAGATAATGTGATGTATGAATGTTATCTCAAATAAAACATTTTTAGGATTCCCTATTGGACAACATTGATTGGAAATGAATACATAGACATGATGTATAATACATACACCCAATGATTAATAGAGAATAATATAGATCATTGATAAAAATAAATTGATTGCTTAATATAATGTAAATCACCACACAAAATTAAATATTTGATGATTTTGGAACCCATTTTATTCACATAAAATTAAGGTACTAGGATAATATGTCTATTTCAAGATCCTTTTCTTGGATTTGATGAATTTTTTCATCTTTTTTATAGCTAACACCAGATAATAAATATATAAATTCCTCATTTTGTGGTTCTTTGAAAAATTCTTAATTCATCTATTACTATAAAAAGTTAATATTCAATAGTAATATTTATGAATTATGAACTAATATTAACGTTTAATGGATCATCAGCTTAATAATTTAATGGATGTTCAGTACCCCTGTATATAGATATTTTAGAAGGCCAATTTTTTTAGAAAAATCTATTCAATAACAATAAATGTTTAACATAACATATTGTATCAATATTTAGCCTCAAAATTCATATAATATATAACGAACCAAATTACAAATGAAACATTTTAGAAGGAAAGTCAGTAAATAATAAATATGTTCCCTAAAAAATATAAAGTGTCTCTTAATGTTGCATTCCAAATATTTTAATATATTTTTTGCCATAAATCCTTAATGAAAAAATTTATGATTCCATTAATATAATATCATATTTTAAAATATATTCTATAAATTTATATGTTCTGTAAACTTTAGAATAAACCATAAAATAAATTAACACATTCAATTCAAAAAATATGATCGCATAAAAATATCTTTATAATTATTATCTCATAATATAACACAGATCAATTTGTATCTTCCGTTAATAAAATTATTTCCCAAAAAGATCAACATTATAGTGAATCACTTTTCATAGTAGTCAGTACAAGTCCAAATATTATCTCAAATACTTGAATAAAATGTTATTCAATATAATTATTATAAATTTAATAATTCTTATAAATAAAATAACATTGATTATATTCTTATTTAACATAATTCTTGAATCCAAATGAAGGCTCATAAATTATTCCACTTCTTATATAGAAATAATAGCATCTTGAACATGATCACATGACTTATTTTGAGGTATATTTCTTTCTTTCATCAGGATTTGGTGTTCATAGTTCCTCATATATTTACAGTATAAATTATGAACATATAATTTTTCTTTATAAAACATTAATTCATGTGTCTGAGGGTTTTTCTCTCCACACTTGAAGAAAAATTGCATCCCTTTATATAGGTACTATGGTGTTTCATTCCACAATTACCACATATGGGAAAACACTTTAATCACTTCATCCCCTTAACAATTTTTTTCTCTCCCATTATTTTCTTATATAACATCCATTAAAATAAATAATACATTGATGATTCTTTATATATCTTGATAGTGCATGATACTTTTTCCTTACATGATGAGAATGTTTGTGAGACCTGTTAACTTCAAAAGACTTAATGAATACATCATAGAAATGATCATTATTACTCCTTAGATTAAGTGTATAGATGAGTTCCCATTAATTCATCTAGGTACCATTTCTAAACAGTGACATTCACTATATGAGATCATAAAATTATAAATCCTAATGTACAATCCAAAATTTAGTAAAACACTTATCATAAATTTAAAAATTTATGCATGGATAGTCTCATAATCATTATCATGGTTTCGTTAGGAAATATTCAAATTCATAAAAAAAGATTTATTCATAATGGGTTATAAATATAATAGTAATTATACCTAGAATATCCCCATGAGGGTCAAACATGGTGCACAGTAAAGCCCACTGTCGTGTAACTTGATTGAGTAAAGACTGAAATTCCTTTTTAAGAGTTGTTACCTATATAGAAATCTATTTTAGAACCAAATCTACACATAGTATCTCGAAATTGAGTTTTTACTAGGGAATACCATATAATCTCCAACTTTCCAATTTTTTTTGGATATTCTTCTATACCTATCCTCAATTTCTATCATAGGGTTATATTTTTTTTGAAGAAGGTGGTTCCTTGCCAAAAAACTAAGGAATAATTATTGTATGAAAAAAGAGGTTACAAGAGTATAAAATATGGAAACATATTACAATGTTTTTTATGAAAGGGAAGTAGATCATTAGGAAGATCAATAATCCAGGTAATATCTTGATTGACCCCCTTGTTCACAAGGCCATCAACAACCATGTTAGCTTAACAATATATATGATTGATGATGTAGTTAATGTCAAGAAGAGTGTGGATACAACCCATCCAGTGGGTGTTGATCAGCCACACAAGATATATCACACCATTCTAAGTTTCTTTCACAATGGTGGTTGAGTCACTCTCAATCCAAAGGATGATCCAACCATGTAGTTTGGAAACAGAAATGGCCTAAATCATACTCATCATTTTAGCTTCCAGTGAATAGGCAATTCCACAACTACCATAAATATTAAAATATTTTTTCAATGAGAACCCTATACTTACCATAAAAATATCCCATTATATCAATAAAAAATAATTCCTAATATCATGGTTAAATAAAACATAAGAAAGGTGTGATATTAGATCCATTGTAATGTTAAGTTTACATCAACAGATATCATGAATAAATATACATAATAAATATGGGAAGAAAAATAACTAAAACACATGTCATATAGACAATTATTTTACCATAATATGACAAGAATAATTGACGATAAAATAAATCCATATATATAATTAATTTCTATAGAAATATATCCAGAATTATTATAAAAAATTAATTAATCATGTGGAAATAAATCAATGATATTATAATGAGGAAATTAATTATATTAGATATCAAAAACATACATTCAAGTCCTTTCATAAGATAGTTTAAATATGTTGGTAAAAACACATTTAATTTGACCAACTGACATTTTTCCTGAGACATTCTAATGCATCAAGGGGATATATTTAAATAGACAACACCAATAACACACTTAGTCTAATACATTCATCATATTAAATGGATGAAACATAATCAATATAAACATTCAAATTGAAAAACTAATATATGAAATTTTAATACTTAACCCATTAAAATAAAAATAATCACAAACAATCTAGTGTAAAATTATGAACGGTAAACAATTATACATCCCCATTTAGATTAAAATTAAATCAGCCATATAGATAATATGGACGGTGTCAATACAAAATATCCCTAATGGATCTTTATTTAAATAAAGTTTTTATGTTTTTGATGAATAGAACTTCCATAATAATATCCTTTAAAACATTTCTGAGGAAAATAAGCATTGCAGATTTAAAATTACATTTCAAAAGTAAAAGAACAAAAAAACTTTTGAAAAAAAATTTCGTTAAAAATGGATTTTGTAACATACAATGTAAGCATTAAAATATATTTTGTATTGACATTGAGAAATTTTATACATGTTGTACATGTTAAAACAAATATTCCTTTCACATTTGTAGTAAAAAAAGGAATTGTTTTGAAAAAAAAACATGAAGATTAATTTTTTTTTTTAAAATGTCAAAATGGTAAAAAATACCGTTATTATATAATTTGTAAAATTTTAAATAATTTTTTGATTTTTTTAGAAAACATGGTTTTGGAAGAAAAATGACCTTCGACTGAAGAGAGAAATTACATTGGATTTTATTAAAAAAATGTCTCAATAATAAAAGTACTAAATATAATAATGTGATACTATTACTTTAAAGAACCATTGATAACTCCATAAAAATAAAATTAAATTGGTTTATTAGATAATAATTAAATAATTTCTTTTAAGGGATATTCACGTATAAACAATCCCGACTAAAATGAGATTGAAACATTATTTTATTACCACATTGTTAATTTTTAATTATAATACCCACGAAAGGAATTACATAAAATGAAAAATTAGACAACATTAAGTTAAATATATTCATTATATTAAATATAAAAATATATTATATAAACACCATACATGTGAATAAGTGATGAATGTGGCTTATGTTGCAAAGAAGTAAAAGTGAGATGAGAAAACCTTACCACTGGTCTGATTTAATTCTTCCATGTTAAAACATCATATATGAAAAATAATGTTCACTAATAATATATTATATAACCATAATTATATATTAAATATAACATATTATTTACTTATAGTCTTTTATCATTGTTTTGTTAACATTTCTTTGTTAAAATCACTATTTAGGGTAATAATTCATTTGTTCTTCATGTATTTTTCGATTTAGAAATATCAGTCCTATTATATTGATCACGAGTAAATAATTTAATGAATAAATAAAATAATTTCATTACCATTTATTATAATTATATATTTAATTATGATAATATATTAATGTTATATATAACAAATGGATTACACTATTCACGAAGATAGTAAGTTGTTCGTATGCATAATCAATTTTTCAATTTTTCTTGATGGGTAGTATGAAAATAAAATAAATTACAATTTACCTTTAAAACATCATTATTTATATATATATATATATATAGAATTTATATCAATCAAATAAATCCTTGTTTCCATTCATGAAAAAATTAAATGAAAAACATTTCATATCACTACATTAATATTGTAGTCCACATTTAATCATGTGTGAAATTATTTTTTTCCAAAGGATTGGAAGGTAATAAGTGGGGTATGATATTATATTTAATAAATAATTTTTATTTAATAAATATCATATATATTCATTAGTTTTAACCTTAATAAATTCTATGTAAAGAGTAAGTGAAAAATGAATTACATCACTTCATGAGGCGGTAGTCAACTGTACAAATGCGTGACATTATCATATCTCCCCACAGAATGGTATGTAAGGAGGTATATGTGATATAATAATAAAAATAATATAATATTTTCATATATATCATATTAATTAGATAAATAAATCATTATATAAAACCATTAGTGTTAGTTAATGAAAACAATTACACCATTTCTTGAGGACGTAGTCCTCTGTAAACACGATCGATGTTTTTGTTTCCAATTTAACAAAAGTATAGATGAATCTATGTAACTAAATTAACATTATAACAAAAAATAATTTATATGATTCTGGTTTTATTATATTATCATAGTTTAATTAGGTTTTAATAAGTTCGTAGAATAAATAAATCAAATACACATATTTATTAATTTTTTCTATTCTTTGATGCACCTCTTTATGCTTATATGTCAAGACATATTAATATGAATTATTAACATAATTAAGGACACTAGTAATTGGAGGGGGAATTAAGTAATATATTTGGGATGTTATTGTATGAATCAAAGTGTTTTGTAAGTATTAAGAGGAGTGGAGAGGGGGTGGATTTTATAAGCTGGGGGGGGATCACAGGGAATATTTGAAAAGGTAAAGCGACACCCAAATTTTTATCATTAATGAAGCATAAAAAATGGATCATTATAAACCCTTATAGGTGATAAGTTATAAATAGGTCTATAAAATGTGTTTTAATATGTTTTAAGTAATTTTTAACCCGTATCATCTTCCTTTAACCCCATGGTAATCCATTTTTTACATTAATGATGATAATTAAATTTTACTATTTTTATTATTCATTATAGAAAAAAGTAATATTACGTTATTAAATAATATAAATTATTATGATTCCAAATATGGAATCTATTTTTTAATATTCATTAAATATATTTTTTAGAATTTATTTTTAAATAAACCCCATATATATGTCAAAAATGTTTTTTCTGAAGAAAAACATTCAAAAGGTTCAATAGTTTTAATATAAAAAATCATTATAAAATTAATGGAAATGAACTAAACTACTCTAATTTTAACATAATTGAACCAATATTAATTTAAAGCCAATTTAAAATATATTTTAAATTTTCCAATAAAATTAAAAATAATTTATTTGTTAATAAAAAATCCATATATTTCATTATACATAGAAAAATAAATATTTTTAGAAAAATGAAAATAACTCACCAAAAGTTAATTCTGAATTTTAAATTTAAGAAAAATCACGTTAATTTTTTTAAAAATATAATATAATTTAAAATCATGTTAGAAAAGCACAACTAATATTCATTTAGAAAAATACATTTAAAAAATTATTTTCCTTGAAATTATGGTAAATTTTTTCTAATTAATATATATACAATAAATTTATTGTATACATGTTTAAAAAATTTAATTTTGAGAATTTTTATTTTAAAATTCATTCTTCTAACTTAAATACTTGGTTATAATGGCCATATTTAATAGATTATCACATTTTATTAGATATAGTATTTCATTAATTTTATGTTATCGAAGATATTTAATTTAATGAAAATTAAATATATAATAATTTATTAGGGTATTTAATTATCTTTTATGAATTTTTTGTTTCATCCACTATATTGAATAAAATTTTCCCCTTGTAAAATATTATGGTGAAACAGTTATGTATAATTGTTTAATCACCCACTTAGAATTTTTTATTTTATCCATCACTCGTTGAAATACTAGGAATTTTGTTGTTTGTTCGCTAACATCCTTTTTCTTATTGTCACAAAACTAGTGATATTTGAGATCTCCATACATATTCATGATCTCTAGGTTGATTGAAAAGGTCTATTTATGTGCATCATTCAATAACTACTTCTTTATCTCAGTATTTGATGATAAATAGAGTCAAGAACCAAATTATGCAAATCCCTTTTCATTAATTTTAATCTCTAATGATTTTAATTTTCATATAGCAATCACCATTTTCATTATTTCCATATCATATCTTTGGTAATCCTTTAACTTCTATTGGAGGGATGGTTGATCAGTAATTTGAGAATGGAATGATGATGTTTTTTTCTTTATGATTCCCATTTATATCCTTTGAAAGTCTACAATGATTATATCTATCTAAATTCCCAACATTGAAATCGTCTTATGATATTTTTTACTTATATAATATTCAACTTTAGATGCATTCTCAGGATCATAATGGATTAAGTGGTATATTTCCTTTACCATCTCTAAGTATCATCATTGGCATATATTAATATCATTCAATGTGAATACATATTTAAGGCTATTATGATTAATATATATCTCACACTTATCCCTATAGAGATAATGCCATAGATATTCAACATGACGATTAGTGTAGACAACTGCAGGTCATGTGTTTTATAGTTCTTATCATGAACATTATATTTCCTTGAGGCTTAGGCTATCACTTTATCAGTTTACATCAATACAAAACCTAATCCATTAATTAATGTTTTAATTTATAGAAGGATGAGTTCCCCACATGTGTGAAGTGTGGGTATTAGGTTAGTGATAGACCTTTATTTTAATTTGTTCAAGCTATCCTAATATTCAGTGGTCTAGATAAACATTCCTCTCTTCCAAGTCATATTCAGTAATGAGTTTGAAAATAATGATATGTTTCTCATAAATTGAAATAATACCATGAGTGTCCAATGAAATTTTGAAAAAACCTTATGGGTTTTGGTCTAGTCCATTCTTCAATTGTTTTTATCATATATGGATCAACAAATATCTTTTTTCTGATGATAAAATGCTTCATGAATGATACTTCTCCCTTATAGTACTCACATTTACTGTAAAATATATATAATATCACCATTCACAATGTCTTTTGAATAGTATTAACATTCTCCCTATTCTTATTATTATTCATGGAGTATATCAAAATATCATTTAAAAAGACTAACTCTTGCTTGTCAAGGTAATCTGTAAAGACTCCATTAATTATTTCTAAGAAAATTAGTTAGTCAAAATGTCATAAATATGAAATAATAGTGTCAATAACCCATTCAAAAGTAAATCATGGTAATATTTTCATTCTTCACCTTTAATTAGTGATATCCAAACCAAAAGAGAATATTAGAAAAATAATGGGCCCCACATAGTTTGTTAAACAAGTCATATATCTATATCATGGGAAACATGTTATTTTTCATTATTTTATAGTTCCATTTAATTAATTCATAGGGGAATTGACCCATACTTCTACTCAATAAAGAGGATAGTCATAATCTATGGTGAAGCACTCAGTGGTATACAACCCCTATCAAGCGTCTCTTGTATCTTCTCTTCAATTATTCAAACTCAACGGTGGCCATTCTATATAGTGTAATTGATATTGGTAGAGATATGCGTATAAGATCAATTTAGAACTCAACCACTTGTAAGGATATAGATGAGATAATTATTCAGGGAATACATCTGAATTATCTTTCATAATGGGTATGTCATGTAGTTGGATTCTCCCCTTGGCCTCAATCATTTGATATAGATATTCTTGATCACATGGAAATAATATAGAAACATGATAATTTGATTCCAAATAATATTTTATATCTTCCTTAAACATTTAAAAAATTCGATGATTACTCAAAATGTTAAGGTCGATATCCCACTCCTAAATGTTGATGTTTTATTTATATAGGTATATCTAATACATGCCTAATGTAACATCACATTAATCTAAATAATGTAGGATACGATTTTATGGATGGTCTATTCCACAAAAATTATCAAGGGTAGATTTATGTACTTGGGATGCAATAATTTTTCCATTTAATATTCTCACAAATATTACAACCCCAATATTTTAATGTTTATTTTGAGTACTTCTATGAACCATGAATGATATGAATGAATGTGTTAACCAAAATAATAAAATTATGTTTTTTATTTATGAATTAATAACCAATGTGCATATCACTACATAATTTTCCGTATCCACCTCTCTAGTATTGATAACATATTCCTTTATTTTATCTCTACGAACTATAGAATTTTTTATATTGATTTTCTATGAAACCCCATGGCTTAGGTTACTTGTTTTCATAATTTTTACATTCCTTTTAAAAGAAATTTTTTTCTATAAAATGGGAATCAATCTAAAAAACATTTTCCTCTGTTGAATTAGTAGTATTCTTAATATCCCTTCATCTTTGATTATCTTGATGAAAATATTTTCTACCTTTACATATCTTCATATTCCCTTAATAAATTTTCTAGGATAATTATTCCCATATTTTTTAACATGTGTGATTTTTGTATTTCTTTCCTCCATGATATTAATCCATTTATCTTCCTGATGAAATCTCTATTTTATGTTTTCCATATCTAGGACTAGAATACCACTATGAATTGAAAATAAAAATCTTAGACTTAGGTGAAGAAAAATAAATAGTATCATTGTTATATAAGTATCAAATAAATAAATATTTTCATAGTTTAGAATTTAACCCAATAGAGAAATGGCCCACCTTAATTTTAGGGATGATGATGAATCTAAAGGCATACCACACAAGACGTGTTACATTTTCCTCATATTCCATGATAGTTTGATCTTTATTTTGATTCATTATAAAGAAATCCATCTACACTTTTAGATAAAGAGTGTTTGGAAAATATTCATTTAATTTTATATTCTTGATTCCTTCAAATTACATGTAATCAATTTCCCTTATGGACTTTGTGCTCTTGATTAATTTTCCCCACTGATCGGCTACCCCATTATGATGATAAATAGAGATAAACATTTTTAAATTATATAGGAATTGGTGGAGAGATAATATCTTATCAATGGAGTTAATCCATTATTATATCATGAGGGGATCATAATATCCACTAAATATATGTTGAATAAAACACAAAAAGGACTTGAACACATCCATGTCTTTCATATGAGAAGAAGGGGGTTCTACATGATTCCAATTATTGTTCATAACATGAGTTTACTAACCAAATATATCCACACATTTCCTTGTTTCCACTATCATTTGTTTATGTATCTCAATAGTCCAATCATCAATTTTTTTTAATCACATCATTTGTTATTGTGGTTCCTCCTATTTCCAACGATGAAGTTGAATAAAAAATTAGAATATTTAAGGGGAAGATTATGTAAAAAAGTGAAACTTTGTGAATATATAGAACAAAATATAAGGGAAAATATGTCCTAAATTATTATTTTATAGGTTTTAATATTGTTTATCCATTTTATTGTTTCCTATTAGCTTTCCTAACATAAAAATATATTCAAGTCCATTGTAATTGTTCATCATGATTTTTTTGAATTTTCCAAATCATATTCCCCAAGAGTATCAAACCAAGGGTGCTTTATGTAATATTTTTCAATCTCATAGTGAAGATAAATTTATTATCTAATGAACCTTTTTTGGAGTTATTACCCCTATGTATAACTATTCCATTTCATCATCCACATATAGTGCCCAGATAGGGATGTGTTATCTTAGAAACCTCTCAGTTGAAACATCACCAAAATTTCAAGATATTATCAGATACATAGAATGATCCCTAGGATTGAAAAAAAATTATAACACTACAAACCCATAAAATCATGAACTTGATATGATACCAACTATATCTACCAAGTCATTTTAGACATATAATTACATGATTATTAATAAAAAACTTGATAGACACAACTAATAAAACGCGAGGCCAAGAGTATTTAGAAGACTAAGTTAATATAATGTCAAAAATAAACAAATACAAAAAATCATTATATTTTTCTCCTTAATAAGATAATAAATCTTTTTTAACTCCAAAAACTATTTAGGATAACATGGAGAATACCCAAATGAAAGGTGTGATCTATAATGCCTGATAAGGGAATAAACATGATAAAAAGGAATAACATGTGAGAAAAATTAAATATCCTAATATTATAAATGAGAAGGATCATGAATAATCACATGGGACAATATTATAAAGAAAATAGTTTTATAATATTATGGAAACAAAGGAATGTGAATGAAATATAAAACATAATCTATGAATAATTCATAGTTAACTTCCATGGAAATATCACATGGTGAAAAAAGTACCATCATTGATTTGGTTTACTCACTATTCCCATATATAATGTCTCATGAGACATAATATTACCCAATGAATTGAATTTCTATTTGGTTTTACCCACTATAAAATGTACATGATTATTTGTTCCATACTAGGAAAGTAGTAGAAATACAAAATCATAATAATTACACATAGAAATAAATCAGTTGCATAATCTTTCCTCATGTCATAATAGAAAAATATTTCATAAATATTAAAAATACAATATTGAATAAATTATTTTTTATGTTATTTTATGAATACATAAGAATAGTAATCAAAATATGGTTCTCATTTGAAAATTAATCATGAAATATAGTTTAGAATTGAGTATAGAGATGAGCATTAAATATAGTGTTTTAATGAATTAGTTAATGTCTTTTAGAAAATAATAATAATTATTTAGTATTAGTAAATAAAAATAGTTGAACCATAATGTTAATACCTAAAATGATCATTTAATTAATTTAATCATTAATTATAATTAAGAAATAAAATGAGAAATACATAAATGGATCAAGGGATAGAAAAGGTCCCCTTATCCAATTTGAATTCAAAGAAGGAATTTATGAAATTAACTTAAGGAATGTATTTCCCCATTAAAGGAAGCGAGAATAACCTATGTGTCATGATCCGTCCCACGGGGATCGTGCCGTTACTACCCCAAGCCCACCTTCCATAGGCCAGGGGTTGGCAACGAGCATCGGAAAGGCATATCCCTAAAAATGGGAAGGCATTTCCTTTAACCTATAAAAACACAAAGTCCATGAACACAACAGGATGAAACCATGAAGTAAAACTGCTGTATTAGAAGTGAGTACTGAAAGTAAAGGGGCCAGAATATAAGCCAAACTAAAAGATACAATACAATAGAAAATTGAAAACATATCCTGAGATCGTCCTCTATGGATCCTGCATGAAGGGTAGGTATAACTCGTCTCCACAGCTCTCCACGTCAATGAGTCACCTCCATGTACCGCCTGATCCTAGCTCCTAAAATCTCAGCTGAGCTGATCATTCTCTGCAAAAGACACAACAATGTGTGGGCGAATCCCATGCATGGTTGAGTATAACAATACCCAGTAGGAACCCTGAGACCCATGATGGTATCTTAGAATTTCATAAAGAAAAACCACAAAGAATGATCTGAATCCCAAAGCACAAAGAAAAAGATTCATCTCAAACAGGTTATACAACTCAGAGTTCAAGAAAAAAGATGATTATTCTAAATCTATATCATTTTATTCCATAAGAGAGTTTCCACAACTGAACCATGAAGAAGTTGTTCTATTATCGATCCATAGAGGGTCGTATGTCACTAATCCATGATGGGCCGCTCTAAGGCTGGTCCTCATCGGGTCATGCACTTCTGACCCACAAAGGGTTTCATGAATGCTGATCCACACAGGGTGTCTATAATGCTGATCCACATAGGGATTCTATATTGTTGATCCACATAGGTCCGCTATAATGCTGATCCACACAGGGTCGCTATAATGATGATCCATGTAGGGTCTCTATAATGCTGATCTAGATAGAGTTTCTATAATTTTGATCCACACAGGGTCTCCATAATGATGATCCACATAGGGTCTCTATAATACTGATCCACGCATGGTCTCTATAATGATGACATCTAACCATTAGATTCTACGCACCCGGTTCAATCGAGTTTCAGAGTATCTGTTCTTCAATATATCAGTTGTGCCTCAACTACCACGACGTTCCACAAATGAGTAACGAAAAGTAACTCTATGTCGTAAGGGTCCCAACAAGATAAAAAACGCGTCAATAGGATGCCCGACCTGTGAGTTATAGGCATTTTATTGTCGAGGGCCCGGTTGGATTCCGGTTCGATCCAACCTGGCCATACTTAAACTTTTTCTAAAACTTAGGTGGATTATCTCAAAAGAACCATCTGGTTCCAAAGATACCAGTGTCGTAGATAGTTTGTCAAACAAACATCTAGATTGTGAGATACTACTTTTTAAGTGTAATTGGGTTGAAAAGGGTCTGGGTCTGGTCCGACCCGGGTCCGACCTGGTCCGGCCTGAACCAGTTGGGCCAGCCCAAGTGCGCTGGGATGCGGTGGGCTCAGCTCGCTGGGCTGTGGACCGGCACAACCCACCATAGATGGGCATGGCCCGCCAGGCGGTCCGACCTGTAACACCCCATGATTTCATAGTATGTTATTTCTTCAATGTAATTCAATAACTTTCACTACATGCGACACCGAGTTCAAGTGCACCATGACTTACCAATCTAGTCATTCAAAAGAGTTTATGAATAGTATTAACCGAATTTTGAATTTTATATACTCCAGATAATTTTAACATCCAAATTATGTGTTTCTTAGACATAATATAAGAACAAATTCAATTTTTTAGATAAAGGAAGTATTTATCAGAAAATGCAATTTTACCGCCTTTTGAGGGAGAACCATTTTTAAATCCAATATTTGACACTTTTATGTATTAAATTTGACAAAATAAACTTCTTCTTTAGAATCGATAGATAAAAATTTAATTTTGATAAATTTTTGGTATTTTTCTCATAACTTTCATATTTTGGTAAATAGTGAAAAATACTAAATTTTAATTAAAAACAACTTTTTTAATCAAAATAATTTATAGTTTTAAATTATGAATTTGATTGGTTTTTGAAGTATAATTAGATTATATTTTTATCATTTAATAAAATTTAGGACATTATAATTAATTTCACATTGAATTTTGACATAAACAAGTGTCAATCTTTTGATAGATATAATTGCTTAAAAACACGCTATTTATTTTGACAATGGGAATTAATTTTAAATTAATTAATTCAACATATATGTTTTTCATTTGGTTAAATAGTCATAATTTGTGAATTTGTAATATCAAATATAGCTTATGCTGAATTTTTGGTATTTTTCTGAGGAACATCAATTTTTGAGGAATAGAGAAAAACACTAAGTTATTGGTTAAAACCGGCTGTTAAATTAAATAATTATTTATTTTATTTAAGTATATTTGAGGTCAAAATAGATACATAATACCTATATATGTTCAAAATAATTCATTGGAGTCATTTTATAATAAGTTTTGATATATAAAAATTTATTGAACTTTTTACCGTCTTTTACCCACCTCCAAGGAGTATTTGAAAATTTGGATAAAACATAATTTTATTCCTTCTGTGAGTTGAATTTCAAAAATCCTAGAGACAAGGTTAACCTCAATAAGTAAAATGTGATTAAATAAGATGAAAATATGTTTTCTTGAATAGTAAATTTTGACTTTTATTTACCACGGTTAATGGTAATACTGTAATTCAAGGTAAAAATAATACTGTAATAGTTAAAAAATTACATTAACACATGTCCTAACCTTATTTGATGAATAATGTCCGACCATGGGCATTCTTGGGTCGATTTTGGGACCCCATGAATCCACTTATGAATGATAATGACACTTTAGATTAATTAATTTAATGTAATGGAAAAATTGACATAAACAAATATCTTTTGGTAAATAATTTTTATATGGAGTTATATAAGTAATAGTTTTGACTATAAATGTTCATTCGAAATCTAAAAATATTTTCTAAATCATGGTATTTTTTTTATAATTTTTATACATCGAGTAAATTAAATTATTTATGACACAATAATGAGGCAGTATTTACCACATTAATAAATGATTTAAATAAATTAAATTATAAATAATAAAAAAATTTCCAAAACTTGTCTAATTCTTATTAGTTGATTTTATTTCGACCATGAGTCATCTAATATTCGACCCTAATGATTTTTGGACCTTTAGAAACTGAATATCATTATATAATAAAATAATATTTTCACACATTCCTAAAGAGCCCCTCCTCCCCCTTATAAAAGGATTTAACTTCTAACCAATTCCTCACTCCTATAAAGCCTTTAGGCTCGTCCGAAATCTACCAAATTAAGTTCCCTACATCTCTATCCTCCTCTTAAAAACCTTACCTTAGGCATAAAGAGCTTCAATAAGTCCTTTTGGTTCAAACCAAAGGATGTTACCCAAATTAAAGGTAACAGTTTCTCTTAACTTATTTTCTTTTATTTTACATCTCCAACCCCTAAACTCTTTTTATTCCTTTATTTTATAAAAACACCAGTATCCTCAATATACTTGGATGTTGTTATGATAATTATTCAAACTACACTTACACACACCTCCATCTAATGGGTGAAGAACATAATGTTTATGTGGATGGAGAACTAACGCCTCATGAAACGATGATTATTCAATTACCTACTAATGCCTCTATTAGAGGCCATTATGATGGAAATGTATTTATATATGATATATATAATTTTTATGTTTTCTTCATGATTCTTTATTTTTCTTTTATAGTACACCTTAATGGTTTCCATTACGGGTAAACACGATAATTTCATTTGAGGAAGTGCGGACTACCGCCCCCTCAAAAATATATGACTCGTTAATACCATATATGGGATGTATAAGGAATAGAGTTAATGATATTATATATTATATTATACTAGAATTATAATTATATTAAAATATGAAATAGAAATGAAAGTAGAATTCATGTGTACGTATGACTTACCATCTCCATGAACGATGCATTTCATTTCTTACCTCAAAAAGATATGAACTATTATAAATAAATGTATATACTGGATATATATGATATATAAGATATCTGAATCATGAATACCATTCTGGATATAGTGAAATTTCTACCATGTGAACAACTTTTAACTATAAGGTGTTCATTTTTGACTCAAGTGCCAAATATCGACAAAATGAATGTTATTAACTTAAATGATTAAATTTTTTTTATAAAATGGAAAAAAGTGATATAAAAGGAATAAGAAACATGAAAAGGGTTCTTAAGAAAGTATAAATTAACTTTAGTTTATTATTCAGGATATTAAAGAACAAACGGGTAAAGTCAGACACGAGGTAAGGGGTTCTTATCTCACTTATAATTCCATGATATTTCCATTGTTAACCACTTATTTATTGCATGTGGTGTATTTTGTACTGCCATTTGATATATATTATATTTATTATCTTTATATTCAAGATATTTTGTGATTAATTTGGTGGTTATTGAATATTTTTCATACCAATTTATTGATTACAATGAGGTAAGGGTTAATTTCACAATCTCTTTATTATCCGAGGTTGTTTTTTCATAAGTATCTACTAGGACCTCCTTATCAACCACATCCGTGTTTTCTTAAAAATGTATTTCAAAACAATTTTACTATTTATTGGACTATGGGATAAAGTCATTTATACCATTTTTTTACTTTTTATAATAAGTTTTTTAAAGGAATCTTCCCGTCGTTTTCCAAACAATGTACTTTTATCCTTTTCAACAAACACTAGCACAAAACTAGGCAAGGCCAGTGCCACCCCTTTATCATTGCTAACGAAAAAGTGCTGATAATGGGTGGGGCCTTTATCAGCGCTAAAAAAAGAGTTGATAAAAGTACCCCTTTATCAGCGCATTTTTAGCACTGATAAAGGCCCCCCTTTATCAGCGCTTTTTTTAGCACTGATAAAGGGACCACCTTTATCATTGCTTGTTTAGTAGCATTGATAAAGGGGGGCTGTTATCAGCACTTTTTTAAAAGCATTGATAAAGGGTCGACTTCAAAAAAATTTAAAATATATATATTAATATATAAATATAGTTATATAGTTATATTGATATAAATATAATATATAATTTTTAAATATATTTTAGATAAGTATAAATGTACATTTACACTTAATATACTTAATATATAAGATATTTAGTGAAAATGGATTCTTAAAAAATTAAAAAAATATTTTTAATTAATAATTTGATAATTATTATGGAGTAATAGTCATTTAATAACAATTTTAAGAATAATGAAATTAAAAAAATTAAGAAAAGATCCAAAATATGTTGAAAACGGAACTCAAACTTCAAACGGCCATAACTTTTGATCCTGGTGTCTGTTTGAGCTCTAGCACATATCAAATCAAAGCCTGCGATGAGATCTTCGTCGTTGTGACTCAGGGGGATCCCGGTAAAGCATTTTTCGAGGCCAAAATAGGCCCAGAATGCCTCCAAAAATGAGTTTTTAGTCAGGGTATACAGATTTTTTTACATTTTGTGGATTTTAAGCCACGTTTAAGGGGGTATTATTGGATTTTTTTGGTGGGGACTGAATTTATTCCAAGGTATTACATTCATATTGATATTATGTGTTTGAAATTTTATCATTTTTTATAATTCACTACTATTTATAATCAAATATATAACTATATATACATATTTTTTATATTTTCACACCTAAAAATTAAATTATTTAAATAAATAATTAAAAATATTTACATATAAAATATACTAGATTTATCTAAATAATAACTAATATCCATTTTATTTCAAATACCAATATATGAATATTTATATAACTACTATATATTAATATAAGTATATATATATTAATATAACTATATATATATATTAATATAACTATATATATATATTAATATAACTATATATATATATTAATATAAATATAAATATATATATATATATTAATATAACTATATATATTAATATAAATATATATTACTATACAAATAAAAATAACGAAATATATATATAAATAAATAGATATATCATGAATAAGAGAACTAATAAATATAGGGTAGCGGAAAAGGCTTTAGGTGCGCATGGGGGAGGTCTCGAGATGAAATCCGGGTGGAGGAAAGGGCGTGCACGCAAGGGTGATTTAAAGGGATAGAGCTGATAAATGGTGTAGGCGGTGTGGGTGGGTGCTGGATGTGTGGGAAAGCGCTGATAAAGGGGGAGATCAAGCGCTGTAAAAAGTTCCCCCACAAGATTGGTAGTATTTTTTTATTTTTTATTTTTTTATTTTTATCAGCGCTAAAAAAAGCGCTGATAAAAGGGGTCTTTATCAGTGCTTTTTGGAGAGCTGATAAATGGGACCCCCTTTATCTTCGCCGGCGTTATCATCCATTTTTTTAGTGCTGTTTATAGCCATTTTTAGCACTGATAAAAGCCATATTTGTAGTAGTGAAAATTAAGGTAAGAATGTCTTTTTTTAACTTATATAGCAGGTATGGTTATTTTATACCATTATAACATCATCGAAGCTTCCCTTACAAGCTTATATGAATATTTTCAAAATATACATTTTCTTTATAATTATGTGACTCTTAAATGATTTCAAAATAGAATGAGATATTTCTATAAAAAAGGTTTTGATTTCATCTATGTCAACATCCTTTGATGGATTTTAAGTTTATTTGAAGTTTATTTATCATGATACAAAAATTCCATATTGTATTGAAGGTTTTGTAATATTTTTGACTATGGATTTTCTATTCGTATACCATTCATGATTTATGGTTAAAGTATTGACATTTTGTATGATAGTTTTAATACGAATAGTTATGTTTTATTTCATCCTTTTCTTATGATGAATGTATTGGACTAGTATGTTCCGGGTTGGGGACCAGTAAAAGTATACCCTCTGGGTTAGGGTCTGGTTAAAGCAGACCCTCGGGGTTGGAGTCCGGTTACAGAGGATCTCTGGGATAGTGTCCAGTTACAAAGGCTCTCCGGATTTGGGTCTAGTTACAGTAATCCCAAAGGTCCTGGCACGAGGCCTCAACATTGAAATTAAAGTCTGGTATTATACATTCCCTCATTAGGAAAATAATATTGATGATTCATGTGGTCATTCGACTAGTAGAATACCCATGATTATGTTTTATTATGGAATTATTTACTCATCTCATATTCCTTCCATAAAAGTATTCATGTTTATTATTGGTAAAGGCATGTAGTTTCAATTATTCACCATGATTAAAATTTATGTTATATTCTGTTGTATCGCTTACCCTTACTGAGCGTTTGAGGTCACCCGTTTCTATGTTTTATTTTTCCCAGGATTCCAAGAAGTGTATTGTGATTGATATACAGGGTTGAGCTAAGGGAATAATGGCGCTCATAAAGGATTATTTATGTTGTGTTGTATGTTATAGAGTGTAATGTAACATTCATGTATGTAATCTATTTTACAAGAATGCTAAACCAATCAGTCCTTGGGGAAATGATTCCTTGTAATCATGCCAATGTATTAAAATAATGCACCGACTCTGGTTAACTGGGGTCAGGGTGTTATAGTTGGTATCAGAGAAAGTTTAGCAATAACCTTAGAAACTATATTTAGATAAACTATGATTAGAACACATAGCCCTAAGATAGACTTTGAGGATTAGTACAGAAGAACTTCCTAGAATTTTTGTAATGTAGAGACTTTTTGAGTTTTCAAAGAAAATACATCTTTTTCTGGATACGAACAGGTAGAGGTGGCTCTGGCACATATGTACCTAGTGGTAAAACTCGAAAAAACCACTTTGAGTTAGACTTGAATAGGAACTGGTGCACGACAACGAACCTTTCTACACTCTCGGTTATGAAACTCTCAAGGAATATGCTTAGGATAATTCTGATTTTCTTTACAAATCATTATGAAGGGTTTATGAGTATATACTTCCTCAAAGAAAACATTTTTATGATTATGGATTATATACATAAACTGTTCAATTAATGTTAAGTGTTTCACAGGTTTTTAATTATGTATTTTGATTCATAAACTAATCTAGTTTATTCCATTGTATAGAAATGGGGCATAGTAGAAAGAATGTGAACTCCAATAATACGTATGATCAAAAGAGTAAGAAGGATCATATATTTCACGATATTAAGCCAACATTTAGAAGGTAAATAGTATCCCATGTATTCTCAACATATGAAGATATAATATCATGTGTTAATAAGATAAGTAATGAATTCTCTGTGTCCTATGGCTTTGAAGGGAAGAAAAAGATGAAAAGGATGGAAGAGAGAAATATGGATAAAGGGAAGAGGGAATATAATGATTTTACCATATGTGATAACTGTGGAAAGAATCACCTTGGTAAATGCTTTAAGGGAATGGGAGTTTTTTATAAGTGTGGATAAAATGGACACCTAGTACATGATTTCAAGGGTAAGAAAAAAGTTTCCAATGTACAATGCTTCATCTGCAAGGAGTTGGGACACTATGAGAATCAATGTCTAAATCATTAGAGTATACACCAAATGCTGCTATTGGATAATAATAAAGTTATGATACTACCGAAGATGAAGAGTAATGGTTAGATTTATTACATTTTTATTAATGTATTGTGTCATTTGAGTATTGTATTAACGATGGACATGTTCTATGAATTATATAGTATATAAGGATTGTACTAAAGTACTATTTTATTAAGGACTTGAGATTGTGTGGAACCAAGAAAAGTGACTCAATTATAGGTTAAATTCTTGGAAAATATATGGTTGAGAGAAAGATAAATCATAATTTGGTTCTGATACTGAGGTAGTGATTTTGGAATAAGAGATGACTGATTTGGATAAATTATATTGGATATTTTTGAATACCTTGGAACTGATTACTAGTTTGTTTATTTCATCAGTGTTGGAATATTCAATATTTTTGGATATAAGGAATATATCTATTATTATATAAAGGATACAGGAGCATGAATGTAATCAATAATATTTTATGGTAATTCAGGGTGTTACTAAGTTTTAAAATAATACATGATGAAGGTGTTCAAATGTTATTACATGGAAAAAGGATCTTCATTGTGTTTAACTTCCTTATAAATTTTGGACTCTGAGTTTGGATAGATTTATTTTGGATAAGTCTAAAGGTTGGAATGGATTAAGATACTATGGTTAAGGTTATTTTTGGATTTTTATAAAAAGGAAAACACACAAATCGTGTGACAACCCCATCGCGTTGGACAAAGCTATAGGAATCAAACCCACATCCATAGTGCGATTGGGATTTATCACCTACCACTAGACTATGTGAAGTCCCTGGATTGTATACTGTAGTTTATTTTTTTAAAGGGTCTGATAGGTGAATTATAAATTCATATTTTTTTAACCCTATACGAATAGGATAAATAGAATATTTTTTTATGTTCTATTATCTTTTATAGTGAAAGAAAAGTTTGTGGTAGAAATTAGTTATAGGATGGAACTCTACTTGTCAAGTATATATTTTTTTCTTCTCTTATTCTATGAAGAAATTTATTCTTATACTTTAGTTAAGGGATCTTAAAACTAAAAATGTTTTATCCTAATACCTTATGTTTTGTTTAACCGATGACATTTTAAATCATCATAGATTGATGGCTTTGAGGTCCTCAATTCAAAAATTATTTGTGACTGATGGCCTGAATAACTCCCTATAAATATTATAATTTTTCCTCCAATTATGTGTCTCTAATTTCAACCAATGTTCTCCTAATCGAGATCATAATTTGGTGGTGAGTTTTTCATTCCCCTTTTCCTCTTATTAAGACTAAATTTTATTAACCCAATTTCTGATGTGGGTTTTCCCAAAAAGGTATTTTATATTTTCAACCTTCTATTTTTGAAATAACAATTTCAAATTGCGAGGATGCAATTTATTTAAGTAGGGAAGAATTTAACACCCCAATATTTCATAGTAAGTTATTTATTCAACGTAATTCAATAACATGCACTACACGCAACACCGAGTTCAAGTGCACCACAACTTACCAATCTAGCCGTTCAAAAGAGGTTATGAATAATATTAACTGAATTTTGAATTTTATATAATCCATATAATTTTAACATCCATATTTTGTGTTTCTTAGACATAATATAAGAACAAAATCTATTTTTTAGATAATGGAAGTATTTTTTAGAAAATGCAATTTTACCACCTATTGAGGGTGAACCATTTTTAAATCCAATATTTGACACTTTTATGTATTCAATTTGAAAAAATAAACTTCTTCTTTAAATTCATGAGATTAAAATTTAATTTTGATAAATTTTAAATATTTTTCTGATAACTTTCATATTTTGGTAAATAGTGAAAAATTCTAAATTTTAATTAAAAACAACCTTTTTAATCAAAATAATTTATAGTTTTAAATTATGTATTTGATTGGTTTTGAAGTATAATTAGATTATATTTTTATCATTTAATACAATTTAGGTCATTATAATTAATTTCACTTTGAAATTGGACAAAAACAAGTGTTAATCTTTTGATATATATTATTGCTTAAAAACACGCTATTTATTTTGAAAATGGGAATTAATTTTAAATTAATTAATGAAAATTATATGTTTTGAATTTGGTAAAATATACATCATTTTTGAATTTTTAATATCAAATATATCTTATTATGAATTTTTGGTATTTTTTGAGAAACATCAATTTTTGACGAATAGTGAAAAACACTGAGTTATTGGTTAAAACCAACCTTTTATTTGAATAATTATTTATTTTATTTAAATTTATTTTAGGTAAAAATAGATACATAATACCTATATATGTTCAAAATAATTCATTGGATTCGTTTTATAATAACTTTAGATATATAAAAATTTTATTGAACTTTTTACCGTCTTTTACCGACCTCCTAGGAGTATTTGCAAATTTGCATAAACATTAATTTTACAGCTTTTGTGAGTTGAATTTAAAAAATACTAGAGACAAGGTTAACCTCAATAAGTAAAATGTGATTCAATAAGACGAAAATAATTTGTTCTTAATAGTAACGTTTGACTTTTATTTACTGCGGTTAAAGGTAAATAAGGTAAATCAAGGTAAAAAGAATATTGTAATAATTAAAAATTATCTTAAAACATGTCTTAACATTATTTGACGAGTAATGGCCGACCATGGCCATTATTGTGTTTATTTTGGGACCCCATGGAGCCACTTATGAATGATAATGACACTTTAGAATAGTTAATTTAATGTAAAGGAAAAATTGACATAAACAAAAATCTTTTATTAAATAATTTTTATATGGTGTTATTTAAGTAATATCTTTGACTATAAATATTACTTGGAAAGATAAAAAGAGTTCTTACATCATGGTATTTGTTTTATAATTTTTATACATCAAGTAAATTAAATTATTTAGGACACAAGAATGATGTAGTATTTACCTCATTAGTAAATGATTTAAAATAATTAGATTATAAATATTAAAATAATATCCAAAACATGTCCAATTATTATTTAATGATTTTATTTCAACCATGAGTCATCTTATCTTCGACCCTAATTATTTTTAGACCTTTAGAAACTGAATATCATTATATAATAAAATAATATTTTCACACTTTCCTAAAGAGCCCCTCCTCCCCCTTATAAAAGGAGCCCACTTATAACCAATTTCTCACACCTATCAAGACTTTATGCTCTTCCAAAATCTGCCAAATTAATCTCCCTACTTCCCTATCCTCCTCTTAGAAGCCTTACCTTAGGCAGAAGGCACTTCAAGAAGTCATTTTGGTTCAAACCAAAGGAAGTTACCCAAATTAAAGGTAATTATTTCTCTTAACTTATTTTATTTTATTTTACTTATCCAACCCCTAAAATAATTTTATTCCTTTCTTTTATAACAAAAAAAATATCCTCTATATTCTAGGATGTTGTTATGAGAAGTATTAGAAATATACTTACACACACCTCAATCTAATGGGTGAAGAACATAATGTTTATATGGATGGAAAACTAACGCCTCACGAAACGATGATCGTTCAATTACCTCCTACCACCTCTATTTGTGGCATATATGATGGAAATTTATTTATATATGATATATATTATGTTTATGTTTTATTAATGCTTCTGTATTTTTCTTTTATATCATAACTTAATGGTTTCCATTATGGGTAAACGTGATACTTTAATTTGAGGATGTGCGAACTACCGCCCCCTCAAAGTGATATGACTCGTTAATACCAATGCGGGACGTATAAAGGATATAGTTAATGATATTATATATAATATTATACTGGAATTATAATTCCATTAAAATAAGAAATAGAAATTAAAGAGGCGCTGTTGCTTACGTATGACATACCGTCTCCATGAACGGTGCATTTCATTTCTTACCCCAAAATGATATGTTCTGTTATAAATACATGTATATACTAGATATATATGATATATATGATATCTAAATCATGAATACCATTCTGTATATAATGAAATTTTGACCATGTGAACAACTTGTAACTATAAGGTGTTCATTTTTGACTCAAGTGCCAAATATCGCCAAAAAGAACATTATTAACTTAAATGATTATATAATGTTTATAACATGGTAATAAGTGATATAAAATGAATAATAAACTTGAAAATGTTTCTTAAGCCAGTATAAATTAACTTTAGTTTATTATTCAGGATATTAAGGAATGAACGGGTCAAGTCATACACGAGGTAAGGGGTTTCTTATCTCACTTTTAATTCCGTGATATTTCCATTTTCCCCACTTATTTATTGCATGTGGAGTATTTTGTACTGCCATTTGATATATATTATCATTATTCTAATTATATTCATGATATTATGTGATTAATTTGGTGGTTATTTAATATTTTTCATACAAATTGATTGATTACAACAAGGTAAGGGTTAATTTCACCATCTCTTTATTATCTGAGGTTGTTTTTATGTAAGTATCTACTGGGACCTCTTTATCATCCACATCCGTGTTTTCTTAAAAATGCATTTCAAAACATTTTTACTATTTACTAGACTATAGGATAAAGTCATTTATACCATTGTTTTAATTTTTATAAGACGTTTTTGAAAGGAATCTTTTAGTCGTTTTTCAAACAAGGTACTTTTAGCCTTTTCGACAAAATTAAGGCAAGAATGTCTTTTTTTAACTTATACAGCGGGTATGGCTATTTTCTGCCATTATAACATCGTCGAAGCTTCCCTTAAATTCTTATAAGAATATTTTCAAAAATAAATGTTTTCTTTATAATTTTGTGACTCTTAAATGATTTCAAAATAGAAATAGATATTTCTCTAAAAAATGTTTTGATTTCATCTTTGTCAACATCCTTTGAAGGATTTGAAGTATACTTGAAGTTGATTTATTATGATACAAAACATCCATATTGTATTGAAGTTTTTGTAATATGTATACTATTCATGGTTGATGGCTAAAGTATTGACATTTCACATGCTAGTTTTAATATGAATGCTTATGTAATATTTCAAACTTTTCTTATGATGAATGTATTAGACTAGTATGTTCCGGGTTGGGGACCAGTAAAAGTAAGCCCTTTGGGTTGGGGTTTGGTTACAGAAGACCCTCTGGGTTGGAGTCCAGTTATAGAGGATCTCCGGGATGGAGTCTTGTTACCAAGGCTCTCCGGGTTGGAGTCCGGTTACAGAGGCACTCCGGGATGGAGTCCGGTTACAGAGGCTCTCCGGGTTTGGGTCTGGTTACAGTTAGCCCATAGGTCCTAGCACGAGGCCTTGACATAGAAATTAAATTTTGGTATTATACATTACCTCATTATGAAAATAATATTGATGGTTCATGTGGTCATTCGTCTAGTAGAATACTCATGATTATGTTTTATTAGGGCATTATTTACTCATCTCATATTCTCGCCATAAAAGTATTCATGTTTATTATTGGTAAAGGTATGTGGTTTAAATTATTCACCATGCTTAATATTTATGTTAACTTCTTCTGTATTTCTTACCCTTACTGAGCGTTTGAGATCACCCCTTTCTATGTTTTATTTTTCCCAGGATTCCAAGAAGTGTATTGTGATTGATATACATGGTTAAGCTCAGGGAATAATAGCGTTCATAAAGGATTATTTATGTTGTGTTTTATGTTATAAAGTGTAAAGTAACATTCATGTAGGTAATCTATTTTCCAAGACTGCTAAACCGATCGGTCCTTTGGGACTTGATTCCGTGTAATCATGCCAATGTATTAAAATAATGCATCGACTCTGAGTAACTGGGGTCGGGGCGTCACACAGCCCTCTAGCTAATGCGGTACCTAGTTGGGTAGCCTGCGTAGAGGGGGTCGCTCCTTCTTCCCAAATGGATTTTAATCCATTCGGTTTTTCAAATGGAAGCACCATGTGGTGCCGCCTCTCTATTAGTAGGACCCACAGTGCGTGGGGACCTTCGCCTCTGCCATGACTTCGATGTCGCAGAATCCTCACCACGATGCGTGACGATGCACCACCTTCCTCTAATGTGGATGGACAAGAGCTGACTGCCCCCACTGCTGCCATCACTCGATGCCATGACATCCCTCTACAATTCATGATGGCACACCGCTCACTACAACTGTAGCCGACTGATGTCGGCCGCCGTAGTCGCCCGCCAGTGCCGGTCACTAGCGCCAGTGCTGCACCGATAGATCTTCCACAGGCCACCAGGTGAGCTCTGGTGGTCCTTTTTCCCTTCCAAACATGCCTATGGGCCTCCTGGGTTACTACCATCATTGCGTGTATCTAGAATTCAAGTTTCTGCCGATATGGAAATTCGTCCCCGAAGAAAGAGACAAATACCAAAGTGGCTGAGGGTCCATGCCTTGTTCATTTGGCCCGTGCCCTCCATGTTTTCATTATTACAATTTGGAGTAATTAAAACATCCCATTAAAAAATTTCAAACCCCATTCAACACTACCGTGAATCTTGATTCTTCAAGAATGTAGAAAAAAACAATTCTCATGAATTTAAATAAATAAAAAACCTACCTCAGAATCGAAGGTGACATCGTGGTTGTGGAGGAAGAATCCACACTTGATGAAGCCACCAACGTTCGTCGATCCCAGATCTATTCCTCCAACGTTGTCATCCAAGCTTCTGTTCTTCATCAATGGAAGATGTCATGGCACTTCGTCAGAGGTTCCTCACTTCCATGTCTAAAACCCAAGCCTGAGCCACATTTAAATACAGGGGAAATTGTGATAAACCCAATGATAGATTAATGAGGTTCATTAATAAATGCACCTCTAAATTTCTAATGATGCTGTTAAAAATTAAAATAGTCAATACATTATATGGCTTTACAAATCAGGTGTCCCACCACTGCCTCTCAACCATTTGTAGAATAATAAAATAAATGTTTTATGTCATTTTATTATTCTTTAAAATGTCTGAAAACAATATTTTTCTCCCGACCTATTGTGGTTAAAGTTAAGACTCCCATAAGTGGATCTTGGTGCTATGGATTCAATGGTGCCCTCAAATTTTTAATCCAAGCACTGGTTCAAAAGATATAAAGCATCGCCCACATGTTTACTAAACGTACCTTAAAAAGTTTAAAATTTTGTTCTAGGCACACCGGGCCTCGAAATATAGCACCATTAATTTTCACAGACTTGTAATAATCCCAAATAATTTTAAAAAAATATTTATAATTTCATGGTCTTTAAATTATCCTCACCCTATGGATTTTCATCCCCAAAATCTACAACAAAACTAGGGGAATAAATGGAGGTACTGAGCATGTATCTGAGCCTCCCACTCCCATGTGCTCTTTTAGAGGTCTTCATCATGCCAATGAACTCATACAAGAGGAATCTAATACCCATGTAGGACCTAATCATGTCGATCCCTTATCTTTATAGAAAACTCCGCAAATGTCACCCCATCATTGATGTCCATATCACCTTAGTGGATAACATGTGATGGATCATGCACATACCTCCTCAACTACAACACATGGAATAAATTATGCACCTGGTGAATTTGTGGGGGTAGATCTAGATGGTACTTTACATCGCCTACTCTGTTGGGGACCTAGAAAGGCCCGATGAACCTCAGATATAACTTGCTGCCCCGAGAAAACCTCTGTAATCCTCATCGAGGTCAGACCCGTAGGAAGAAATGGTCTCCCTCCCCAGACTCCAAGGTTTTTCATATCCTATTGTCATAAGACTTCTTCCGGCTCTGTGCAGTCTTCATCCTCTCTTGGATGATATGCACCTTCTCCATGGTAGCCTGTACCAACTCTAGACCCATAAGTGCTGACTCCCCTAAGTCTTTCAAGCATAGTGGTGATATGCAAGGTCGCTCATATAGGGCCTCAAAAAAATCCATACTGATGGTGGAGTGATAACTGTTGTTGTAAGGAAACTCCACTAGTGGTAGGTGGTCCTCCAAAATACGACCAAACTCAAGGATAGAAGCACGAAGAAAATTCTCGAGTGTCTAAATGGTCCTATCCATCTAACCATCTGTCTGGGGATGAAAGGTGGTTCCCAAGAATATTTGAGTCCTTAATGTCTTCTATAATCACTTCCACAAATAGGATGTAAAACAAGTGTCACAATCTGAGATGATCGTCGATGGAATCTCGTGAAGCTGTATAATCGTAGGTATGTAGAGACGTCCCATGATCTCTACTGATCCCTGCTCTTAGGTGGGTAGGAAGTGGGACGACTTGGTGAGTCGGTCAATGATCACTGAGATGGAATTGTGGCCCCTGGATGTATGTGGTATCCCTATCACAAATTCCATGGATATACCATCCCACTTCCGCTCTGGTACATCAAGTGGCTGAGCTAAGCCTGCTGGTACCTGATGCTCATCCTTCACTTGCTCATAAGTGAGGCATCATGATATGAGATCCTCCACTACTTTCTTCATACCTAGCCACCATTACTGATGCCAGAGGTCCTGGTACATCTCCACCACTTTAGGATGTACTGCCAAATGGGATTTATTGAACTCCATAATCACCTCCTCCCATAGCATCACCAGTACCATAATGTATACTCTAAAGAGGATGACATGCATCCCACCAAAAAAATCATTAGGATCCTGTTCTAAGGGTATCTAAGCCCGTCGAGTCTCACAGTCTACGTCCCGAAGCTATTCCTCCCTAACTCACTGACGGAGTGGGGGAGTAACTGTCATAAACTGGAGGTAAGATTATGCACCACTACCAATGAAGGATAACTACAATGCGACTAGATGCTCTGTTGCCTCACTCAGAAACTGTAGAAAAGACCACCCGCTAAGTGGTTATGCTACTACGTTCCCCATACAAGGAGAGTAGACTATCTAAAATTTGTAGTCACGGAAGAAATCTAGCTACTGTCATTGCCTCAGGTTCAAGTCCTTCTGTGAGAAGATATACATGAGACTCATTTGATTAGAGTAGACTGTAAATGTTCACCCATCAAGTTGTTCCACCACATAATCAGTGAAAAGTCCATTGTTGCTATCTTCATGCCATGGGTAGAGTAGTTCTGCTCATTTTTTTATCAATTTTCATGAATCATAGGTGATCAATGCTCTCTCCTGCATCAGGACACAACCCAGTCCTATCTCTGAGGCTTCGCAATAGACTACATACCCAACACCCTCTTCGAGTAGCCTCAAGATGAGGTCACTTTTCAGTCTCTACCTCAGCTCTTGAAAACTTTAATGGAATATCTACATCCACACAGAGGGATTCCCCTTGTTTATCAAAGATGAAAAGGGTTTTACAACTCTGGAAAAGTTGGGTACGAATCTCTGGTAGTACCTATCCAATCCTAGGAAACTCTATACCTCGATCACAATCTTGGGTGACTTCTAAGAAAAAACTTCCTCTATCTGTGATGGATCCACTACAAATCCAGCCTCTGAGATAACGTTCCCCAGGAATTTGACTTCCCATATCTAGAACTGGAACTTTGAGAGCTTACCATAAAGTTAGGTCTTTCATAGGTTATCTAGAACTATCTGTTGGTGTGTGACTTGCTCCTCTTCCAAAACTGAGTATATCAATATGTCATCATGAAAACCACTATGAAGAAATCATGTTAAGGCTAGAAGATCATGTCAAGGATCCCCATGAACATTGTCTAAGCATTGGTCACGCCTAAGGGGATTACCAAGAACTCATAGTGTCCATACAGACATCTGAATGCTATCTTTGGTACATCCTCGTCCTGTACCCTGAGCTAATGATAGCCTCATCAGAGGTCTATCATCGAAAACCATCAATATCCTTTCAGTTTTTTGAAGAGATCGTAAATCCTCGGGAGTGGATACTTGTTATTCATGGTCACTAGGTTCAGGATTCGATAGTCGACACAAAGACTCAGACTCCCATCTACCTTCAGGGAGAAAAAATAGAGGATTACCATAGAGAAACATTGGGCCATATGAACCCCTTCCTCTACATGTCCTCCAACTGTACCCGCAACTCAAGAAGCTCCACGGGAGCCTTCTGATATGCTGGTGTAGATATTGGTGTCGTCCCAGGGTACATGTCGATGTATAAGTCTACCTATCTGGAAGGAGGAATCCCAAAAACATCATCAAGAAATGCATCAGCATAGAGGTCCACCACTATAGGACAACATGGAATCTTCACGTCAACTGCTCCGAGGGTAAGGATATCCAACTAATGTGTGATCGAGTGCACCCTCCTCTGATAAAGTCCATCCTGAGTTGCACAGGTTCCCTATTAACTGATGAAGGATACCATTGTCCCATCCCCGCAGACACACCACACTTTATGCCTAAAACAATTAATCTGATAACAGATCATGGATAACCAGTCCATATGCAAGATGAAATTGTAAGGTCTTGAAACCATTAATAGGAGATCCCAGCCAAAGCTATCACCCCCTAGAGTAAGATAACACTGTAGACACAACTGTGTAATCATGAAATAACCTACCATAAGAGTCTCCAATCGTATGGATCGATCCAAAGTCTCTACCGGAATCTCCGAGCTCTGAATGAGTGCCGTTGAAATGAAAGAGTAACTGGAACCTGTGTCTATAAGTAATGCAACTAGGGTAGAGTAGACATAGATCATATGTTGAATCATCTCTAGAGAACCATGGTTGTAGGCCTCAGCTCTCTAAAGCTATGCTCATCCCTTTCTACCTGCACACTGATGTCGGGGTGGACCACCTGGAGGTGGTGGTGGTAGAACCTCAAATCGCCGCCCTCCGCCTACTGCACGACCTGCTCCTCTTCCACATCCACCACTATGAAAAAATCTTTTTTGGAATATTTACCTATTACTCAGTAGTCTCTTGACCATCCGCTGATTTTTGGTACGTCAGATTAGGTAGTCGCGAGACATGTGACCCTACCCGCCTCACGTGAAGCAAAAAATTCTTCTCTTCTAGCATATTCTCCCTCACGAACTCCACACCTATGACCCTACATCTTGGGGTCATCCTTCGGAAGGTCTAGCCTACTTGGAACACTATGTCATCTGTATACTACCAGCTGTAGATGAATTGGTTACCTATCATCTAGTGGTGGATCTCACCGTTGGTGCTTGCTCAGCAAAGAATCTCTCCACCAATAATGCATGATCGTGTACTCCAGCCTGCGGAGGAATATTGAGAGATATCATCAACACTCTGATCTCCCAAAAGAGGAACCACTCAATGGTTAAGGCCCTTAATAAAGGGTCTCATACCACGTCGGTGGAGTACTGCGAGAGTTTAGTGAATCTCTCCGAGTACTGGGATACTGTTAGGTTGCCTTGTGGTACGTGTAGGAGCTCTTGAATACACATGGAGAATAGAGTTTCTAGAATGAACTCCATCCTAAAAAAGGGAATCAAATTCCATCTAGGTGTGGATCAACTTTCCATGTAAGTGGAGAGTCAGGCTCCACCATCATTATGATGTTCCCTGGAAGAGGCTAGTGGCTAGGATCACCATCAACTTTGCTGGTGTCTCACCTAAGAGAAAGACACATGCCACAACCTCCATACAGTCCTCAGATACCTGGGGATCTTCCTTGACTTGAATACTTAGAGGCCCATACTATGGAAACTCATGCAACACACTCAGTTGTCATGAACCGCCTTATAGTTGGGATTTTGAAAAAATCTATCCAATGGGTGGTGGTGATGCTGGTGCACCACTCGAATGTGCTATCACTGTAAGAGGGCCCTGCACCGAAGCCTCATCGCTCAGGGGGCTATCATCATGAACTCTCTCTGTAATACTAGATGGATGTCTATGTAGAGGCATCCTAAAATGAAACAAGTGTTCCATGGTAAAAAAGTTATACCTGGTGATCTGACTCAAAAGAATCAAAAGTAAAACATTTCCAAAACACATGCAATCAGTGTTTTCGTACCACAAGATGGAAATCTGAAGTTTGGGTCTTTGTGTGTGGATATGCCAGTTTCCGCACCAATACTAAACTCCTCAAACTGAAAAACAAACTCAAAACACTTAACACTCTTTCTCTATTGGAAAGATCATGGTCCTAGTTTTTTGGTAGAACTGAACCCTCTAATATAACTTTGTCAGGACCTATCCTCTGGGGCCCATGTCATGAATACACCAAGCCTGAGTTCCATAGTCCAGAGGTTGGCGACTAGAACCGGAAAGGTGTATCCCTAAAAACTAAAGGCCTTTCCTTTATCCCGTACAAACACATAGTCCATGAACACCACAAGATGCAATCACAAAGTAAAACTGTAGTAGTAAAAGTGTGTACTAAAATTAAAGGAGCCATAATACAAGCCCAACTGAAAGATACAATACAAAAGAAAGTAAAAAAAATATTCCAAGATTGTGTTCCATGGATCCTGTATGAATGGGTGGTACAAATCGTCTCCCCAGCTCTCTACGTCAACCAGTCACCTCTGTGTACCACCTGGTCCTGGATCCTAAATTCTCATCTGAGCTAATCGTCATCTTCTCAAGACACAACAAGGTGCGGGTGAATCCCATGCATGGGTGAGTATAACAATAACCAGTAGAGACCATGAGACCCCTAATGGTCTCTCATAATTCCACAAAGAAAAACCACAAAACATGATATCAATCACCAAGCACAAAGAAAGAGACTCAACTCAAAGAAGGTATACATCTTAGTGTTCAAGAATTAAGATGATTAGTTTTGAGATATATGATTTTATTCCTTTATAGAGTTTCCACAACTAAATATCAAATAAGTTGTTAAATATTTGGTCCAAATAGGATCTTATGTCACTGGTCCATGATGGGCCACTCTAAGGATAGTCCTTGTCAGGTCGCGCACTGATGATCCACACAGGGTGACTAGAATGCTGATCCACACAAGGTGGCTATAATGCCGATCCACACAGGGTCGATATAATGATAATCCACACAGGGTCTCTATAATAATTATCCACATAGGGTATCTATAATGTTTATCCACACATGGTCGCTATAATACTAATCTACACAGGGTCTCTATAATGATGATCCACATAGGGTCACTATAATGCTGACATCCATCCATAGGATAATATGAACCCGGTGAACTTGAGTATCGTAGTATCTTCTCCTCAAGATATAGGTCATTAATCAAATTCAATGATTCTCCCAAAAGGAGTAACCCAAAGGACCTCCATGTCGTAAGGGTGCCTACGTGACAGATGGTGCGTTAATCAAATGTCCAGTCTGTGAGTTATAGTCATTTTAGTGACGAGGGACCGGTTGGATTCGGGATCAATCTAACACAGACATACTCCAACGTTCTTTAAAACATAGGTAGAGTATCACAAAATGATCATATCATTCTAAGGATTGTAGCACCACATACGGTTCATCAAATAGACGTCTCTTTTGTGAGATACAACCTTTTAAGCGTAACTGGGCCAAAAAGGGTTAAGGTCCGGTCCGACCCAGTTGGACTGACCCGACATGGGTTGCCCGACCATGTGTGGGTCCGACTTTGTTTGGCCTAAACCAGATGAGCTAGCTTGAGTGGGCTGGGCCGCGGTGGTCTTGACCCACAAGGCTGCGTACCGACCCGGCCAGCCTCAGGTAGGACAGACACCCAAATGGGTGGCTTGCGTGGAGGGGGATGCTCCCCCATCCCAAATGGCTTTTCAGCCATTCAGTTTTGCAAACGTTGGCCCCACATGGCACCACCTTCCTGTCAGCAGGACCCGCGAGGCGTGGGTCCTTTCGCCTCAGCTGTGCCATTGATGCCACAACCTCCTCACTGCAGCACATGATGGTGTGCCTCTTTCTGCCAATGCAGCTGGCCGAGAGTCAGCTGCCCCTGCTACCGTCGTGGCTCAATGTCACCGCTCGCCTCCATTGTGCATGACGACGCACTGCCTGATGCCACCGTGGCATGCGACGGTGCATCAGTGGATCTTCTGCGGGCTATTGGGTGAGCTCCGGTGGTCTGTTTCCCTTATGAACGTGCCTATGGGCTTACCGTGTTGTATTCATCTATGTGTGGCTCCCAGATTCATGTTTCTGCCAAGTTGTAAATTTATCCCTGAAGAACGAGAAAAACTCCAAAGCGATAGAGGGTCCATGCCTTGTTCGTTTGGCCCACTCCCTCCGCGATAGAATTATAACTAGGGAGAGTAATTAATACATCGCGTAAAATAATGTTAAACCATATTCAACACTTATGTGATTCCTCATTCTTCAAGAAGGTGGAAAGAAACAATTCTAATGAATTTATATATAAACAATTCCTACCTCGGGATTGAATGTGACCTCATAGTTGTGGAGGAAGAATCCACGCTTGATGAATCCATCAGTGTTTGTCAATACCACATCATTTCCTCCAGCATTACCGTCCATGCATCCGTTCTTCATCGGTGTAAGAAGACGTGAGACTTCGTCAGAGGTTCCTCAAATCCATGTCCAAAACCCAAGCCAGAGCCTCATTTAAATAGGGGAAAATGTGATTGATGGAATGAGAGATTAATGATGTTCATTAATGAATGAACCTTTTAATTCTAAATAGTGTGCATAAAAAAACAAAGAGTCAATACATTAAATAGATTGACAACACAGTGGTCCCTCCACCTCCACTCAACCATTTTTAGGATAATAAAATAACAATTTTATGTCATTTTATTATTTTTTAAAAAGTCTAAAAAATAACTTTTTCTCTCGACCAACTGCAGTCGAAGTTAAGTATCCTTAAGTGAATCCTAGCACTATAGATTCAACGGTGCCCTTAGATTTTTAGTCTGATCACCGGTTAAAAATATTGAAAATTCCTCTCCCACCTTTACTAAATGTAACTTAAAAAAGTACAAAATTTCGTTCCAGGTACACCGGTCTTCAGAGTCAAGCGCCATCATTTTTTGCAGACTCGTAATAATCTCAAATAATTTAAATATATTATATGGAATTTTTGGGGCTTTACACAAGGAGTATATGTAACACACACATATATATAATTTATAATAATTCTATAATATCAAAGATAACAAGAATGTGAGTTTGGGAGAGAGAGTTCATAACCCAAAAAAGGTGGTTTGAAGAGAATATTTACCTTATGTTCCATAGTCCTTCTGCACATGTACATTATTTCCTAAATAATTAAATTAAATTTATTAATTTATTAATTAAAAAATTTTTCATTTATATTTAAATTATTATAATTTTATTATATTTATTTATAACCATTTATATAAGATATAATTCTTAATTTTTTTGGGGGGTGTTCATTTCATGATTCAAAGGTTGGATATTTGTGGATAATTATTGAAGTTCATATAAAATGAAACTACAACTCTATGAGTGAAATAAAATTTTATTCATGACCTTAAAAAACATAAATTCTATCAAACACCCATATATATTTCGATATATGGATGATTTATTTAGTAAACTGTTAATGTCATATGATTAATTTATTATAGCTATTTTACCGACCATCACAAAAAACTTTAATATTATATGTTCACTACATAATTTGAAATAGTATAATATATATATAGTTCATTTTAGACAATAATAATGGATGTTAAAATTTACATGAAGGTGGTGATGGAAAACAATACCTTATCATCCATGAAGGTGGTGAACTGGCATAATATAGACAATGGATACATTTTTAGAAATAGATTATAGGAGAAGAAGATGGATGGTTGATATTAAATTATCAATATAGCATTCCAATATATTTATAATAATGTATTTTTAGGTGTTGTTGGATGTGGGAGGTGACGATCAGTTAGAACAAAAATGAATTTAAAAGTAAGAGTTTGACAATATCACCTCTTGAATGTCCTCCCATTTTAAAACTATATAAGGCACATGGATATGGTATTTTGGTGATAATAGTATCACTATGACATGGTGTAAAAAAGTGAGATTTTTTTTGCAAGCTACAGGGCTTATAAGGTTTGAGGATAAAGGGGTTGTATTTTTAATGGTAGGAGAGGGGAGTTTTTGAATATTATTTTAAATATTTTGTTATCTTTTATCATTACAACCAATAATATTTATTCTTGTGACTATATATAATAAATTATTGATGTATATTTGAACTGATTTTTTCTTACATCATCCATGATACAAAAAATCATGTATTTATCATATAATGATAAATATAATGTTTTGTTTGAATTTTACTAGTCATAAAAAAATTAATTATTTTAGAAAAATAAAAAAAATACCCATACCATTTTTAAAAATAAAAAATAAAAAAATCCATCTTATGAAATAGTTTTCTATATTTGATAAAATTATGTTTTTATGTAATTTCTCATTTTTTAGGAGTAATCAATTTTCATATTATGATGATATTTTTTGAAAAATTTAAAAATTACATAAGTTTTTATAAAATTATATTATGTTTATAATAAACCAAATATATTAATTTGTAAAATGTTTTTATGGATTCATTTTTCAATTATTATATTATTTATTAAAGGGGGAAAACATATATTTTCTATTGCAATATGATGAATGATTTTATAATTTTTATAATATTTAAATACTTGTATCGTATATAAATATGCCGTTTTATAATTTTTTATAATATCAAAATATTATTTTTCCAATTAAATAGTTGAGGAAACATTTCTAATAATTGGGTTAAAATTCCTTATGGATAGATTTCTATTACAACAATCAGTTTATTATTTTTATGGAAATATTATTATTTCAACAGATAGTTTTGTAATGGTATTATGGGATACCTACTTTTTATATATACCTCATATTTCATTCATTATTCATTAAATTATATTTTATCTCATGGTCAATTTTTTTAATTTTCAAAATTTATATTTCATTATTGTTATTCTAATTTGTTTTCCATTGTGTTTTTCATGAGTATGATTATTTCAAGGGATCAATTACATCCAAATTTTATAATTCTTTTTATCTTATTTTCTATTTCTTGTACCAGTGTAATACTTTCAATTATTATAAATAAATAAATAAATATATATATATATATATATTCTCTAAAATAAAATTTCACTATAATAAAATGTAAATTGTTTATCATTTGGGGTTTTCAAATTATATAAAATAATATCAATATATTTGACATAATTTTATATTCATAAGGGAAATTCCATTGATAAAATTCTAGTTCATTACACTTAGTGTGAAATTAATTTGATTTATTTTCAATTTATATTTTTTAATTTTCTAATAATAAGTATACTTAGGGGAAAATATCACAATAAAATAAATGGTAGTCAAAATAATTATTAGAATAAAAAGGGATTGCATGAAGTTGTTTAAATCATATGATATATTGAAAAAGTTTTATTCTTGAGTCTAGTAGAATAATAATTTCTAATATTTCTTATTTTAATTGGTGTATTTCCTATTATAGAATCCCTGAATCTAGTAACCCAGATCCTGTGCTAATTTATAACATTAGTAATATAGTCAAGGGATCACACAAAGAAAGATTGATCATTTTAATTATCTTGGAATATAACACTCAAACAAGTATTCCAAATTACATTTAAAATTAAAAACATAACATCAAAAGCTTTCTTACATCATTGAAAATCATTCAAACATCCATTATTTATATCATGGGTGAACAATAACAAATAAAGAGTGTTCTCAAATGTTTTATAAGGGTTATATATAGTGGATTCATTCATGAGAAGTAAATTCATAATTAATATGATAGTTTGGATAAGAAAAATACATTCCTTTCAATCAATATCATCAGTTCAAAGTACTTCTATAGATAATATCAACATAATAATCAAATTTATAGTGATCTTAATAAATGAAATTTATAAATATATAATCTCTTGATCTTTCAATCAAGGCCTAATTCATGATATCGTGAATCATACCATCAATGAATTGGCCAATAAACGTTCATTTAATGGTTTTATATAAAATAATTACACTACATTATGACACGATTTTATAACCTCAGCTAATACATCATGAAAACATGCATAGTCTCTTGAGACCTGTTGATACATCATGGGGCTATCTATAAATATAACCTACCCATCAATTTCACAAAAAATTTATTTTTAATATATTGAATGATCAATATAATTCCTTCCAAAAAATATTTATAATTCAATAATAATTCATATTAAATCTGGAATATTTAATATTTCTATTGTTAATGAAAAATGTTATCAATAAAATACATTAAAATGATACCATATGTAAAAATTGTGTGATGTTAAGACAAAATTACATTGGTGAAAAAGATACCATAAAAACTAACGAAAATTAAAATTTGGACATTGAAAAGAAAGTAATTTTAAATGAAATGATACAATGTTATGGTGAATGTGATCAGGAGATAGTTACTAAACAAAAATCCTAAATTAGTAAAGGATGAAAGAAGAATATTAATTCATCAAAAATTAAAATTTTGTATTAAAAACAATAATTTCAAAAATATAAATGAAAATGGAATTAACACATTAAAAATAAATTCATTTTAATTTTTTGTATGAATGATGTTATAAATCACGTACAAAATTCATTTCATTCCATTAAGAAAAAAAAATTCTTTTTATAAATGTTTTAATAAAAATTACACTAATATAAAGAGAAATATTTTATCTAAAAATAACCAGGGACAATTATTAGGGAATCATTCAAAAGAATAATTATTATGATGTTGAAAAATTATATTTTTGTTTTAAATGTTAAATCAATAATGGATTCATTCATAATTATTATAAAAATTATAAAATTAATTCATTCATAAAAAGAATTGAAAATTCCATTTATCATATTTTTATGAAACTAAAATATATCTCATAATGGATTCAAAATACCATTGTTTTATAAATAATAATATTCATTAATTATTTAAATGGACCATGAAATGGGATAAAAATAGTTTGAATGAAAAAAAATAAAACATGTGTTTTTAAAAGAAAGTGTCCTACACATAACATACTGGTGAATTCTTTATAAAAAATGATAAAATTTATAAAATATAATTAAAACACTAATATAAATATAGTAGAATATATTTTTTTTTATTATATTAACATAAAATAATATTCTAAAATTAAATTTTAAACTAAAGAATCCGGAAATAAAATGACATTTTAATAGAAATCCATTACCTCAAGTTCAACATGATTCATATAAACTATAATATTTATATAGAATATATTAATATCTGTTATAAATATATAAAAACCTTATTCATAATTATAATACAATATATGGTTCATTTATAATATCTCATTACTTGTTAATTATCATTTTTCCATTAAAATTATATTTCATTTGAAAACTATTTTATATCACATCTGTGATCTTGTATAATGGTTCACGTATGTTCAATTTAGTCATGGTTTAATAAAATATAGATTTTAAATCATTCAATAGTTTTTATATGAATTAATTATATAAACTTTTTATAACCATACATATAAAGTGGTGATGAAAATGAATTATATCACACCATGGAGACGATAGTTCATACTTATATACGAATAATATTTCCATATTTTAAATGATTTAATGAAAAAAATTTATATAATAATTAACCTTTAAATAAAAATTATTATATTATATATATCATATATATTCATTTAATATATATTTATTACAGTCCTTGTAGGGTGGAAATGGAAATCGAATCACAATACTTCATAGAGGTGGTAGTCCACACGTAGACATGAGAGACATTATCATCTTCCAATGGATAGTTGGGTATGAAGGTAAGTTAAATATAAACTATGAAGAATAATTAAATTATCATAGCAATATTATATTGTAATTTTATCAATCATTTTATCTATCTAGGATAAAAAATGATTGAAACTGAACCACATCACTATGTGGAGATAATAGTATATACGTATTCCCCAGTGAAACTATCATTTTCCATTGGATGGAAAATAATATTTTTAAGGGATATTAAATCCACATAAAATAATATAAATATATTGAAGATAAATATGACATTATATTATCATGGTTTGGGATGATATTAATGAGGCATAAGAAGAATTAAAATGAAAGATCTCGGTTAATAATTTTAAATATTCTTTGGAATCCTCCTTTAGATTACACTGTACAGATTTATAGGATGGTCCTAGAGAGATAAAATAATATATAATATTTGAGGAATTAATATTGAGAGGTATTTATTTAGGTTGGGGTTGATAAAATTGGATCATTTTTTTTGAATAATAGTTCAAAGAAGGTTTTCTTTTATCATAGAGGTTGGTGGAAAAAATTTAAATACCTAGAATATTAACATATAATATACATCTAAATCATTTAAAATGGCTCCAAAAAGAGTTATATTATAGAAAAATTTGTATAATTTTTAAATATAATGAGAAAACTATATTTAGATAATTTTATATTTCATTTTAAACCTTATCATTTGGTCTAATTGCATCATTAAGTCAATTTAACCAAAATTATTGTTAGAAACTTACCACTCTTTAAGAGTCATGAGTGTAATTTTAAAAATAAAAATTACAATATACATAGAGAATTAATGATAGGATAGTATATTTACCATCTAATTGATTAATTATAAGTTTTTTTAATTTTATATTTATTTAAAAATAATTTATAAACATTAAATACCATTTCATGTAGTTTTCTGGAATATTCAAATATATTGATTTTAAAGCGATCATGATTAGAATATAATTACAATATTATATATTTAACCCTATATGATTAATTATAATTATACATAAAACTCATGGGTTACCTTAATTCATCCAATATTAATTGTTTTTAATGATTCCAAAATCATTTATTTATTTTTTCTACTTGTTGCACAACTGTTAGATCAACATTGCATTATCATTATAGGTGATAATAAAATCTATGAAAATTAAAAATAATTTCAAAATATAAAAATGTTTTTTTAATTTTCAAAATAAATATTTATAAAAATTATTATCTTTTTCGACCCCTTTTAAATAATAAAATATATATTAAAATAAAATGTGACATTTTTCATTCCGTAATTAGCTTATAATTATATAAAGGTCATATGAAAAGGAATGGGGTCCCAAAAATATATATTACAGATTTTTTGGATGGTTATGGATGATTAAATATCATATCATTAAACATAGAAAAGTGTTGGGTTGATTTTTAGACCCTTCCATATAGTATCAAACTTATTTAACTAGTTTTACCAATTACCATGGTGATAAACATTTACCATGGTAAGCATAATTTATAACTAAAAAAATTACATATTTAAAATTTTTTATGAAATTAATTCTAAATATAAAATAAATTCTTCACGATCATATTCTGTGAAATTTAAGAAATTTATATTAATAATTGTTTGTAATTCACATAAAATACAATGTCTAGAAGATGTAATTTGAAAAATATAAATGAACATATACAAAAATCAAATATAATTCCAATTAATATTTAATTAATAAGATTTTTTTAATAAAAGGTATATTATTTAACTTTTAAAAAATAACAAAACATTAAACTTTTAAATTAGATGAATTAATGTAATGAAATGGAAATTTTGAAAAAATCACTATTTTAACTATTCACTCAAAAATAAATCTTTTTAGAAATATAGAAAAAGTAAACCTATCCCAATTATGAAATTATAATTCCAAAAATGAAATCAAAATTTTCATATAAATTTAAAAAATTAGAAAATATTATTTATAATGTCCACATGCAAAATGCAATTAAAACCATGTTTGAAGATGATATATGCTTGAAGCATAAAATGATTGTTTTCTCATTACATGCCAAATAAACCTAATTAAATGAATGTTAATTTATTTAATTGAATATATAATAAACTTATTTCATTAGAATCATTTTAAAATAAATATTAATTTAATCTATTATATCAATATACATTACCCACATAAAAAAGTTTTATGATAATTATCTCTTTTACCTTAAAAAGATTTCATCTTCATTTCCAAGAAATTAATAATCAATGAATGATTGGTTTTTCATTTTATTATCGAATTTTTTAGATATATTTCATAGCATGGTTATTATTATTTATAACCTCAAAACTAATGACTATATAATAATATAAATCTTTAAATAAAAGTATATCTCATTTAATTTTAGTTCATTATTACATGTGGTGTATTTTAGTGAAAATAGGGTTCGTTTAAAAAAAATATATAAACTAAAATATTATTAAATTAAATTCTCCACTCTTTATAGAAATTAAATCGACATGAACGGTACCATTCTTCCTTAAATAGAATATATCAAAACAAAAAAAATAAAATTATATATAGATTTTATCATGGACAATAATTTATAGGTTATTTTTACAATCCCCTCCCCCCAAGAGGTACCCCTGCTAGGGTGCTAATGAAGGGAGATAGATAATAACCGTTGATTCATGCCACCTGTAGGCCTAAGGTTGGATATAACCACTGTATGTATAAAAATATCACAAATGGAAAGTAATAGAATGTAATAATATAGAAATGCAAGATAGGATAAGAAACCACCATCTAACTTCATAATATATTATTAAAATAAACCCAAACCATCCAAAAACTCATGAATAATGTCATTAGATACCAATACATGTCACCAAATTAACGTACCAAAATACAATCCCTAAAATAGTTATTCAACATAAGATCCAAAACCCAAGATATAAAAATAAATATTGATCCATAAATTCCTCCTAGAAACACGAAATATAGTTAATATATAATGGGTGAGGATACTTGTGTACTCATTAAGATCCTACCCATATTCTCAAGTGAAGAAGTGAAAAAAGAGTATTGTGCTAGAAAAAAACAAAAGAACCAATATTCACTAACACCCATAAACTAACCAAAACCATAATCACCATAGATATCTCACCAAATAACACATCCCATGTTGTAAAATAGTATCATGAATACAACAAGGATCCCAACTTCCAGTTCTCCAATGATTTTCCACACTCACATCATAGTAGAGAACAACATATTTTCCCCGACCTTCCATACATTTCACATTAAATCAAATATATTATGGGGGTAAGGATGTATCCCAACCTACAACACCTCACAAGTTCTTGCATCTAATTCTTGTGGTAAGATTCATCACATCACATTGAACCTCTCTCAAAGGCACCTGGGTTGTCACACCACATATCATCACATAACCAGGATAATATGATATCTTGAAAATGATGTACTTTCATGTCACTCTCTCCTCCTACCACACATGACCACCACTATATAACACATCACACCACATCACAACCTCATCACATTATTCCTATTTTGAAGCAAAAAGTGGAACCACACCACATCCAACCCGAATACACCAGATCCATCACATTATGCCTCACCAGAAGACACCTAGGCCATCATTACTGAAGAAATAGTGGGAAATAATAGATAACCAACCATTAAAATCACCACCATCTAGATTTTTGGGGATAATACCCACAACATAATACCATTAGGTTATGGAAATGTTATCCATCAAAGTTGGGTTACATATTTAAATAACATAATATACATGATATATATAACCCAATAACAAAAATATGGTTTCTAAATAAATTCTCTAGAAAACACGACCATACTTCCACTATACCACATGTCAATATCCTCAATCAATGTCACGAATATAATCAACACCATGCAACCACCTCACATGTCAAAATAATCCACTTTTAATTTACACTCTCATTATTATATAGATTTATCGACTTTCCACAAATCCAATTTTCAAGTAAATTCATTTCACATTTCCACCACCAATTTACTTATCAATAATTTAATTCCTCCAATAACCACACAACAAAAATATGCAATGAATATTTATTTAATGAATCACTCATTTATTTTTTATAATTATAATTTATTCAATGTCTACTGAGAACAGTAACACAACTATAACACAAAAAAACTCACCCAACATGCATCAACTGTCATCACAACACCACATTAGCCAGACCATCTCAACATAATAACAACCCACCTCATGTCCATTAACACATGACCACCACACATAATCATATACATGACAAACACCTCACAAAAAAATTCCACATAAAAGACTACAAGATTATATAATATATTCAATTCATATGTTATCACACAACAACCCATCTCAATAACCTCACTCCACAACCCCCACATAAGTCCATAACACAATTTCCAAATTTATCCCCCATAACAACTACCTAAAAGCACTACCCCACACATCTCACAACCCATCCAGTCACCACTAATACCATAAATAACCCACAAAACCTAATAAATACCACCATATAAAGCATCAGATCATGGATTTCCCAAATTTAATTTAGGATAATATTTTATATCACATCATTATTTGGAAGGGTAATTATCCCAAAAACTCTATTTCCATGTGAAACCATTTATAATACATATTTACAATATTTTCCCCTTTATTTAGTTGTAAAATAAAACAACAATACAATAAGGGACACACATACATATTTTGTATAACCCAAACAAGGATCCCAATAGATGTGATTTTTCTTATAGGAAACAAACACATATAAATTCATCAATAATATTATAAAATGATTACAAAAATCACTACTCCAAATACCCATGAATTTCAATGATTCCAATTAATTATATTCATTTTGTTTACACTTACTGTCCACTCAATATATGGAAGAAGCATTCTATCCCCACACATACAAAAAGAATGGAAGAGAGATGGGATCCTCTACCTCATATAAGAATTGTGATTCACTTCACACCACATGGTGAAGAAAAAAATGACCAAAAACCACAACTGCTCTAGGAAATAGTGGATCAACATGAACTGTATGAAGGGTTTACAAAAAACATCCACCAAACTCACCTAGAACTAAAGTTACACCACCATAGTGAAATATTAAAATAAAAATAGAATGAAATGTGGGGATAGGGAGAAATAATCAACATATATTGATAAATAAAAACATTAAAAACCTATGGAATAAAACTAGAGTTATAGGTATAATAGATCTTCTAAAGGAATTAGGGTTTTCCCAAAAACCTAGAAGAAATGAGTACTGAATGATGGAATTAATCTGTACATAAAAATTATAAATATATTGTAACATTCTTGATACATGGTTTAAATTACATATTCTTATCATAAATTCCATGGGGGTATATGAAATATAATCTCTAAACCACATAGAGGGTGCCGATTCTAAATATTTCAGGTTTATAAAAATGTTAAGGATCCTAGACTTGATTTAAATTCTTGATGTGAATTAAAAATTCATGATATGTATTTGTTTTATAAGGCACACCTCCACCGTATAATTTTTTTAAATTATATCTTTAAAAGCTGAAAAACTCCAACTCATATCATTAATTCCCCTATTATGACCTGAGTTCCCTTATACCATCATGTTGTTGCACCAACCTCTATAAAACCTCATCGAGAATCCCATAAAATACCTCTAATTCCAAAAAATGTAACTATTCAGGAAGGCACATTTTATTACATTAGATACTTCATAAATGATTCTCAACCTCGAAAATCAAAACAAAGTCCAGAATAAAAATTAAATGGTTGGAAAAATCATCCTGCAAGATACCTCCAAGGGTATTTGTTACACCTAAAATTCTATCACCATCCAAACAAAACAAACCAAAAAATATGAAAAACACCCTATAAAAACACATCACCACATCCCCTCAGGTACAAACCAAAGCATTTGGTACCAACCAAAAACAACTTATTTCCACATAACCATCGACAATAATATCTCAACCACAACATATCCCAAGACAAACACTATAAAAACCAACACACAACCATTTCTTGAGTACAAAAATCAAGGAATCTTATATCATATATAAAGATATTATCCACATTGGGATTAATTTAATCACATGCAATGTAACATCATATTACCATGATCAGGTATGTATTCCGTTTTTCTAAGTTCCATTTTGTTTTAAAAAATCCTTAGATGTGATTTTTTTTGGTTTACTAAAGATTGAAGAATAATTACACGTCATGTACTGGTTGATGGATTCATGTTGTGAATGGGGGACCACACAGTGAGAGGGAACACATCATTTAGGGGTTAAATATAGGATTTTAAAACTAATGAGAAGGGGTTTTTAGTTTAACATATCCAAAATGTACTATACGTAGTGACCAAAGGGTACATGTCATGACCCGGCCCACTCCTAGGTCTAAGTCGCACATTTTTATACTTTTCTTGTGATTTTTCCTCCCAAATATTTTATCTATAGACCCTAAACTACTTCTAGGAATATTTTAGAGACATATCACCTTTAGAATCGATATAGCCAACCCTAGTTCGTTGTTTCTTCTATGATGTGTCTCTCTGGGTAAGTGTTCTATCTTATTCTTCCTTGAGATTTATCATGATAGTGAACTCACATTGAGTTATCATATACACTAAACCAAATTGGATGTTTCTTGTTTTTCTTATCCAGATCCATTGTGTGGTCTTGTCTTGAAGGTCGTTCCTTGTATAGTTTTGGTGCAACAGACGTTTTCTCTTGACATAAGTTGGCATTATTCTATCTTCCAACCCCTTGTCTTATACATTTGAATCAATCCTTTGAGGAGTGAGTTTAATTCTAGGGAATTCATTGTTGGAATTTTTGGGTTTTGTTGATTTTTGATTCTGTTTTGGGAATGTATGACCGAAACATTGAGGTGGGTGGTTGCCTCCCTATCCTATGACAACGAACATGCATGTCCTGTATTGAAAATTTCATTATAAATTGATTTATGAAATTGGAAAAATTCTTTCATTTGTTAAAAAAGAGTTTTGAAATAAAAATGGGTTTCTTTGGCTTTTGTTAAATAGATTGTAATTGGGTTTTAATGGGTTTGAAGGAATTGAAATGGTTTTGTGAAAAAGAGCACATGGGTTACCTTTGGTATTTAGGTGGATGGTCTATCTTGGGGCCATTGTCCATTTCCTTTTTACTATCAATGAGGTTTGTCTTGGTAATTTCCTCTATTTCCTAATATTATTGTTCTAGGGGACCGACAATAACATTTGGGGGGGGGGGGTTACTCATGGGGTATTCCTCTACATCCTAGGCATGTGTTCTAGTACAAGTTTTGTGCACTTGATTCTTATAGAAATGAGTAGTCTTCTACCTAGACCTATAACATTACATTATGTTGTGATAAATGTACTTATGTTATGTACTGTATGGATTTCAATGTTTTCCTTGATATGCATGTTTATATTCATAGAAGATTGATGTGGAAAATATTCTTTGAAACTGATATACATGATTTTTTTTTGAACTGTGGAAAAGGGAATGCTTAATAGGTTTTCTATAAAACCGCTTTACTTATTATGATTCCATGTTTAAAATTCTAAACAAGCAGATAGGAATTGTTATATAGAGACTTGCAATGGAACACCTGGCTGAGATCATACTAACCATGTTAGCTCACACACTGTACACTATTTTGGGGGTGTGAAGACCTTTTTTTTCTTCTAGTGCAGGGAAAGGCAAGGCATGGTAGTGAGGTAGTGATGTTCGTGTCATCTGGGATGTGTATCTGGTGGTGAGATGGTTGGAGTTCATTGATTCCATTTTTGGAGTAGTTGTTTGGTTTTGAGTAGTTTGCATTCATAATTCTCTTTTTGAGTTTTTAGATACTTTTTCAGTTGTCATATTTCCTCTATTTTCCCTTATGGTTTTGGAATATATATTTCTCATTCTTCTATTATTTCTTATTTTTTCTACATATATGTTTTGTGGATGTTCAATTTGGGAAAATGTGTTCCCTCGATTTTGTCATTCGATGCTCAGGTGCTTGTCGCCTGCCCATGGGGACCGGGAATGCCCTTCGGGTTTGTGACCAATCAGGTCAGGTGCTAGTTTTCTTGGAAACCCAGGTCGGTTCATTACATTTTGGTATTAGAGGAGTTCTATCCCCAAGAATATTTTATTGGGATGTGTTCTAGACTGGAGATAGGATTTTTGGCACTTCATAGGTATGTTGAGATGACTTTCTAGCCATCTCTTGTTGTAACGGGACTCAAGTTACCATGTGATATTGGGATATGTGTCTCTAGTGTTGGTTTTTACTTTTAAAATCTCAGTTTTTGATTATGGGTTTTCTAGTTTGAACTGATATTTGTTCAATTTCTAATAGCTCTTATGTTTTGGTGTGTAGTAGTATGCCTTAGATATTTCTTCCACAGGTTCCCTAGGAAGGTGCAGCTATTGATCCTCAAGGGAATCCAAATATGTATCGGAATATAATTGAGATGATTGTTTGAGAATTCCATGTTGTTGATTGATATGTTCCATGAGTTCGGAATTCATTGGTTGAGGTACAACCATGAGTTGGAGAGGAATGAGATTTATTGTGATAGTTATCTCACTAAAAGCCACCATTTTTTATAGGGATGACTAAACCTCAAGCGGTGGGGGATTGGTGGATATGATTGGCCAAATATTCAAATTCCTAGATACACCTGAGAATATTAGGGTGAAGTGTGTAGTGTTAAGACTTCAGGTTTCTGGAAATCATGGTTGGGACTCTATGGTCTATGAAGACATACATGTGGGCTTGGATTTGAAGTGTTTCAAAACCATACTCTTTGAGAAGTTTTTTCCAAAATCTCTGATGTTGTAAAATATCTAGAGTTCTTATCATTATAACAGAGAGAGAATTCAGTGTTTTCCTACATCGTTTGGTTTGCTGAGGTTTTCTGTTTTTTTCCAGAAGTGGTAAGGATTGAACAGATGAAGGTGCAGAAGTACCTGCAAGGTTTTCACCTAGACATTATATCACAGGTGTTCATGTTTATGATTTCTACCTATGTAGAGAAAATGGATAGAGAAATTATGGTAGATATTGACATGGAGGGTAACATTTTCTTTACTGACTCTTATCTTCCATCTAGTGATATCTTCAGTGGAATGCATGAGAAGAAGAGAAAGTGAAAGGACCATCATAGAATTGGTGGAAGTGGGTCTCAATAATGAGCCTCCTCTCCACCATCCTTTCTAGATAGAAGTTTTCCTTTGACTTCCAATCAGTGTAGAAATGGTGGTCACACTAGTCGTTCTTGTCATATGCCCATGATGACGTGAAATAGTTATGGGTGTGTTGGTCACTTGCAGTGTTTCTGTTAGGCTATGAATAGGCCTTATTATGGTCGGGGTTCGTCGGCTCCAAAGGCTATTGAATTGTAGTCAGAATCATAAAAGTCTACAAGGCTATAACCATAGACCTAAGGTGTGAAAAATTTACATGCAGTAGATGATTTTCCAATCGAAGTTGATGAAAGTCTAGTAATATTGACATGCATGATCCTTATTACAGTTTAGTAGCAATTTCTTTGTTTGATATTGGTGACTACAACTCATTTATATAAATAAATTTTAGTAATATGATTAAACATCCAATGGAACTTATTACCTTTATAATTGAGTTAGTGGAACCTCTTGGTAAGAGGAAGGTGCATGGGATTCAATGTCCTTCTTATTCATTGATGATAGCTAACATGGTGTTGGTATGTGATTTTCGCATTCTTGATCTTTATCTATTTGAAGTCATCATTATCATGGATTGTATTTTCACTCATCAAGCTAAGTTTGATTTTTATCATTGACGTGTTTCATTTATTGCTATTTGTTGGAGCTCTCATGTGTTTCAGGGAGAGTGGGACCCGAGGTCAGGTCATATAGGACCGTCCCACCCAGAGCTCATGAGTTTGTTGGTTGTTGTTGCAATTGATACTGATGATCTTTATTTTATTGAGGTTCTTCATGTTGTTTTCTGATACTTTTCAGACGTTTTCCAAGAAGAATTCTCCAGGATTACTCCCGAGGGAGAGAGGTATAGTTCACGATTGAGCTGGTGTCAGGTATGTATCGGATATTAATTCCTTGTTACTGTATGGAACCAGTAGAGTTGAAAGAGATCAATATTCTATTTGATGACCTTTTAGATTTTTTTTATTTTCTTGAGTGTTTCTCCTTGGGAAGCCCCAATTCTTTTGACCAGAAAGCAAATGGTTCACATTGATTTTTTGTGGACTATCATAATTTTAAATGAGTAATGGTTAAGAAAATATATCATTTTCTTCATGGGGATGATTTTCTTGATTAGTTAAAGGGGGAAAAGTGGTTCTTGATGATTGATATTCAGTTGGTTTATCATCAACTCAGAGTCCTAGAGTATGATATACAGTAGATGACCTTCAATAGAAGGTATATCCATTATGAATATCTTGTAATGAATTTTGGTCTGAGTAACACTCCTAATGTTTTTACGGAGTTGATGAATCAATTATTCTATCAATATCATGAAACTTTTGTGGTAGTTTTTGTTGATGATATTCTGGTTTATTCAAAATATGAGTGTGACCATGTGCACCACCTGAGTTTGGATTCGAAAGTTTTGAAAAGTTACCATCTATATGGGATGCTTTCAAAATATAGTTTCTCGATTAACGAAGTGTAGTTCATGGGGAAAAAATTATTGATCTTGGATTATCAGTTGATCTAGAGAATGTAAAAGCTATTTTATCCGGGAAGGAACCATGGAATTTCTTTAACATTCGAACCATCCATGGTATTTCTTGATAATAACAATGGTTTGTTAAGGATATATCTAAGCTAGAATCACCCTTGAATGATCTTAACTAGAAAGAGGTGAAATTATCATGGGATGTGAAGTGTCAGTCCTCTTTTAATGAACTGAAATGAATTTTGACATCATCACCATTTATGATCGTACCTAAGCCTAGTAACGGGTACGGGAGGTTCTGTTATGCATATGGTTCTTCTTTATGATGTATGTTTTTGCAACATGATCATGTTGTAGCTTATGGATCTCGCTAGCTCTGAATAAATGAGAATATCTACCCCACTCATGATATAGAGCTTTCTGTGGTGATTCATGCACTTAAATTTTGAAAAAACTATCTCTTTAGAGGAAAATTTCATAGTCTTATTTGATCACAAGAGTCTAAGCTATATATTTTCTCATAAAGACATGAATATAAGATAGAGGTTATGGTTATAATACATTTAGATATTTGACTTCAACATCACATACACCACGGGGAAAGGTAATGTAATTGAAGACGCTCTATGTAGGAAGGTACCATCACAGGCTATTCTGGAATTGAAGGAAGAGTAGAATCATATGGGGATTCTCACTCAGTTTCACTTGGATGATCAGGAGGATGTTTTAGGTTTGGTTTAGATAAGTGTTTAGTTATCATCATATCTTATGGAGTCTATCTTGAAATTTGAGCAACGAGATGATGAGTTTCAAAGTATTTGTGGGAAACTTTATGGTGGGGATACTGTTCTCAGTTAGTCTCTTTCATCAGATGGAATATTCAACTTCAGAAACAGATTTGTCTTCCCAGCATCTGTGAGATGTTAATTTTTTTTATTGGAATATCTCTTCATGGGTCAATCATATATGCATTGTGAATATGTACTATGACATGAGAAGATGATTTTGGTGGTTGGGTATAAAGCATGACAATGTATATTATGTGTCTTATTATCACAACTGCCAAAAGATAAAGGTAGAGTACTTGAAACCATCAGGTAGGCTTCGTCCTCTTCAAGTTCTTATTTGGAAGTGGGACAAGGTGTGTCTGGATTTTTTATGTTGGGTTACCATGGACACCCCAAGGGAAAATTCTATCTGGGTGGTTGTAGATTAGCTACGATGTCTACTCATTTCATTTTGATCAAATACAACACTAAAGTAGAAGATCTAGGTAAGTTGTATGTGTAGGAGATCAGGAGGTTACATGGGAGTCCTTATGTGGTTTTTTAGATAGGGATCCTAGGTTTACGTCAAGTTTCTAGAGGAGTCTTCAAGAGGAAATAGGGAATCAGGTCAAGTTTTACACAACATACCATCCATATATTGATGGAAAAATGGAGTGTGTAATTTTGATCCAATAGAATATGCTTCAATCCAACGCCTTGGATTTCGGTGGATAGTGGGATAGCCATCAGGGAATAGTTGAGTTTGTTTAAAATAGCATTTAGGAGTTTTTGATCAGAATTTCCCCCTTCGATGAATTGTTTGGTCTCCCATGCAGATCACCAATTTTTTGGGATGAGGTGGGTGAAGTATCTTTGTTTGGACCAAGTCTGGTGTAGGAGATGTCAGCAAAGATTAAAAAAGAGTGACAATGTCCGGTTACAAACCAGAGTGTATAGAAATCATATGTAGATCATAGGATTCACCCTTTGGATTTTTCTATAGATTACTAGGTTTTCTTGAATGTTTTTCCTCATCTGGGTCACTATCAACATGGAAAATAGGGAAATTTGGCTCTGATATATGTTCAAACCTTTGAGATCATTGAACAGATTGGGAATGTTCCATATCGATTAGCACTACAAGTTATGTTGAAAAACATTCACGATATTTTCCACATATCTCAGCTCAAGAAATATCACCATGAACCCACACATGTTTTAGGTTGGGATGAAATCGAGTTGGAACTGGATTCTTTTGTGTTAGAGATACCATCTGAGATCATTGACTCTTAGGAAAAATTCTTGCATGGGATGATGAATCTATTGGACAGTGTTCTATGGAAACATGGATCATATTTTCAGGAAAAATGGGAATGAAAGTTTTTAATGATGGAGCAGTGGCCTCATCTATTTCCAGAGGTTATATATTCCACATGTCTTACCAGGGATGGAAAGCCTTTATGGTGGGGAGTTTGTAATATCCCATTACCTTGATCAGGAATTTTCCCCCTTTTTTAAGTTCCCTTCTAGTTTTAAAAAATCCATAGATGTGATTTTATAGGATTAATACAGGTTACAGAACATGTACAAGTTGTTTACATAAGGTACACATCTTGTACTGGTTTATAGATTCATGTCACGAATGAGGGATCACGTTGTGAGGAGGTACAGAGGAGGTAACCGTCTTGTAGGGTTCAAATAGAGAATTTTTTAACCATAGGAGACAAGTTTTTCAATGTAACTTATTCATCGTGGACTACACTTTGTGACCAAGGGGTACACGTTCTGACCTAGCCCACACCTAGGTATAAGCCGTATATTTTTCTGTTTTGATAGGCCTTTTTCCTCACGAACCAGTTGGTTCTCAACCCTAAACAGCTCCTAAGAATTTTTCAAAGGCATCCCACCTTTTCAGATCAATCCAATTGGATTTGGTTTATTCTTTCTTCTATAGTTCCTATCTCCTGGTAAGTGTTCACTCTAATTCTTCATTCCGGTTTATCACGATATCACCCTCACCTTACGTTACCATATCCACTGATCCATGTTTGATTCTTCTTATTGACCTCAACTAGATCCATTGTGAGATATTTCCTTGAAGGTTGTTCCTTGGCTAGATGTGGTGCAGTAGATAATCATTATTGATGTACATGGGATTTATTCTATCTTCCAACCCATTTTCATCTATTTTGAATCAATCCATTGTGGTTTGGGTTTGATTCTAGCACCTTCATTGATGATATTGTTGGGTTTAGTTTCTTTTCTATTCTATTGTGGGTGTGTGCGACCTAAACATTGAGGTAGGTGGTTTCGTCTTTTGCCTATGCCAATGAACCTTTTTTTCTTTGAAAATGGCCTTATAAATTGAATTATGAATTTTAAATGATTGTGATGTGTGTTGAAAAAGGGGGTTTGAAAGAAAAATGGGTTTCATTGGCATTTTTTAAATGGATTATAAATGGTTTTGAATGGTTTTCATGGTATTGAAATGGGTTTGGGAAAAAGAGAACATGGGTTACCTTGGGCACTTAGTTGGAAGGTTTATCTGGAGGCCATAATCCATTAATTTGTGATTATGAAAGAGTTTTGTCTTGTGGGTTTTATCTATTACCTACTCATGTTGTTCTATGGGACATATAGTGATGTTTTGGGGGGTTTACTCATGGGGTATTCCACTACATCCTAGGACTGCGTTCTAGGATCAGTTTTTGTGCACTTGATTCTTATAGTACGAGTAGTCTGCTGCCTAGACCTGTAGTATTCCTTAGTGTTGTGATACATGTGGTTCTATTTTGTATTTCTTGGCTTTCAGAGTTTTCCATACTATGCATGATTATTCTTGTGGGAAAAGGTAATGAAAAAGAGGCTTTGAAACTGATATACCTACTTTTTTAGAACTATTGAAAAGTTAATTTATACCTTGTATTCTATAAAACTGTTTTACTACTTATCTTTCCATGTTTTAAATTATAAATAAGATTCCTTGATTTTTTTATAGATAATGCTATGGAACAACTGGGTGGGATCCTACAGATCCTATTAGATCACACCCTACGCATTGTTTCAGTGGTGAGTAGACCTTTGTTTGTCTTCCCATGTAGGGAAAGGAAAGGTGCCACAATGAAGTGGTGAGGTTTGTGTTAGTTGGGTTGGATAAGTAGTTGGGATATGGTCGGAGTTTTTCCATTCCATTTTTGTATTAGCAGTATGGTTTTGAGTCCTTTTCAGTTTGAATTTCCTTTTAGAGTTACCTATTGTTTTAGTTTTTAGCTTTCATTGTTTTCCCTTACAATTATGGAATATATATTGGTTAGACTTCTATTGTTTCTTATTTTCTCTGCATATATGATGTGTGGATGTTCAATATGGGAGAAATCATTCCTTTAGTTTTTTTGTTCGATGTCTGGGTTCTTGTCGGTAGCCTATGGGTATCAGGAACACCCTTCGAGTATGTGGTATATTAGGTCACGTGTCGGGTTTCAGGGCATCCAAGGGTTGTTTGTTTCACACAATGTGTTAAATAAGTAACATTACAATTATTCTTGATTAAGAATTAATTTTTAATCTCTTCATTTGTTGGATGTTTTATCACACATTACATTTTATTGAAAATAAAATATCATAAAAAAATACAAGCATCACATCATCAATAAAAACATAATAAAGCAATGATAAAAAAAACTTTGGGTACTCAGAATGTATATGCATCTTGAAATCCCAAGTACTCTCCACCAGACCAACATGCCTCCATAATTTGTGAACCCATGGGATAGTTTATCCGTGTAGAAACTTCTATCAAAGATCCTAGATATGTACAATACACTTAGTTAATATCATTTCATCCAAGATATCCAAATCACTAAATTCGATATTGTGGGAGTTATAATGATGATACAAATGAATACTTGAAATGTGAAAGATGTCATTGATCATGCCGCACCATAGTGTAATCACCAATTGATATTCCACTATTCTAGAATTCCCCCAAACCAAAAATGTATCAATGAATTAGGGATAAATCATACACCCTTTTTCAAACCACTACATCCCCCTATTGAGGGGAAACCCAGAAAAATACAGTCTCTAAACTGAAACTCTAGGGGCCTCCTCAATGATTAATAACATCCATATAAGGGTCAAACACCACCCTCATCCTCTATATAAAAAATTATATCATCTCAGTCGTTCTCTAAACTATATAAAGACACCTCATTGCTTACTCCCCAACCACTATCCTGTATAACAGAGAATGTAATGACCACCCATAAGATGCCTCAAATGCTTCCACAAAATGGATGGGTGATAAATTTCAATGTATAAAAGTGAAACTATAGGAAGATTCATTATCCGTTATCCTCCAATGTCAAAGAAACAATCACATAACATATCCATGAGTATTGGTATGGTCTTAACCCTCTTTAAATATTTATGAGGATATAATGTAGTGCTAATCGGAAATTGGGACAAAACAAATGCTACATTACCCACAATACCTATGAAGTGAAATTAGGATCTCAATCAATGATTATAGTCCTTGGTCGCCCATGAATATTAACCACATCATCCAAATACCATCTCCATAAAAAACTAGTGACACTAAACTCAAGGATTTCCAAAAATTGAGCTAACATCTTCATAAAATCCATTTTAACATAAACTAAACCACACCACCCTAGAGACTGGGTTAACCTAGTGAATAAATCCTTGGAGATTTCAACCCATTTTCACTAAAAAAATATGTATTGTATAAACCTCCATGAACATGGTGATCCATTTTCACCTACTATAAAACAAGAAAACCTATTGAAAAAATCATCTACTGCCTATTTCATCTAAGGCCCCAAAAAATATCTCCTCATACCATAATACATCTTAATCACACCATAATCTTACTATATGTTTGATTAAATCTAGATATTATCAATGAACAAGCTAAAAACCAATATTAAGAAATCACAAATGATTGATTTCATGATCCCCAAGAATATGACTGGTGCATTTGTGATGCAAAATGACTTGAAAATGAAATTGAAGTGGCCATACCAATATCTAAAGTCCTTACTCGAAGTATCATTATAATTCAACCTCATATGGTGATATCTATATAGAAAGTCAATCTTTGAAAACCATATGGATCATTTTATAAGGTTTAATAGATCATCTATCTTTAAGAGAGGGTATTGGTTCATGATAATTAACAGATTCAACCTATGGTAGTCTACACACTAGCTTATATTACCATCCTAAGTATGATATAACCAAACTCGTGAACCCCAAGGAGGAACATTGGTGTAGAATAAACCACTTTTCATTAGATCATCCACCTAAAACGTTATCTCATGCAGTTCCTTAGGCATTATTTGATGGGGACCCATCAAAATTAGAGACATTCATAGTTGAAACTCTATTAGAAACTCGATATCACATTGGGGGTGGGGGTAGAAATATAGTTTGATATGGGAAAACATCAAGATACTAATCCAAAACCTTGGTTGTATAATCCACCTGAGATTCCATAGAAAGGTCCTCCAACTATGAAAAAAGTGGCTCCACATTTTTGTCATCCATTTGACAACCACTCTCACCAACAAACACCCCCTTTTGTCCCTCCACTTTGGAAAACGAAACTTTTATCTAGAAATTGTTGATGACTACACACACAAAATATAACCAAACCTTGAAAAGTATAATAATGAACAACTGTATCAGTAATAATAAATAATATCCCAATTTTTTTTATCCCATCACTATCCTACACCTACAAAACACACGGAACAAAGAAGCCTAATATGCAACTTCTTTAGATAACACTACAGGTAATGGGAGTCACTCTATATCCATTCCCAATACATGGACCATAGTAGGATCAAAAATAGATTGTGAGGCTCATAAAACTAATAAGGGACAAATAAGGGTATATGATAAATGAACCGTATATTTGATAACCACTGGCCTTGATGAAGCTGAAGCCTCAAACGCATGCATTCTACCAAACTAATTTCCATTTCCTCTATGATATCAACCTCCATAAAAATACTCTAGTTTAGGTATCTATGGATGGAAACTATCATGATACATCCCTCCATGAACACCATCTACCACATTCATCTAAATAAGAGTCAATGGTCCTTTCCACATAAACATCCATGGAGGAATCAAATAGTTCTTCCAAAAAAGTGTATAAACACCAACATAAAACTAGACTTCATGAATAGTTGAAAAATGCATCAAGAAATGACCATTTCCCTTATAAATAAAATAGAAAATGAAAACCCTACAAACATGTGGACAAAAACAACTTACTCCTAATGGAAAAGAAATGACCTTCCATGATCGATTCCCCATTGGTTGAATCCATAAATATTTGAACACCCATCACCCACTTCTTGAAGCTATACTTCTCAAGAATCATTTATGGTAACACTATCAAGTTCAACAGAAAATGAATCGTCTTCTTGAAAAATTCTACATTATTCTCCACAACCACATATATAGAATGGGTAAACATGGTGTCTACACACCTAATCATAGGTCATAATGCCTCATATTGGACTCACCTGTTGTGATAATCTCAATTATGTTTAGATATGCTTTCATAATCCTAAATAAGGTCTATCTATATTTTAATTATAATTTCAAATTATGACATCAGGATAATAAGTTAATATGAATATCCAAATGATCATATCATATCATTGAAATATGTTAATCAATGTTTATTTATGATTATAAATGTTTAACGATGATTAATCTTGATACTAATTCAATTTTGAAATGAAATGCATTGAACATATACTTTATAACTATTCATGTTTTAGGGTCACTAGTACAGACAGAGCTGCCAATACCTAGTCTACCACTACACAAGTTACCGCTAGAGGAAATAATGAAGCCACTGATAGATAAAGCTATTGATACAGAGAGTAACAACTAATGATACAAGGAACCACCACTACACATGGAGCTACTGATACATGAGCTACTTCTAGAAGAGTTACCATTACAAAGATCCACCAATAGATGGAGCTTTTGATAGAAGGAGCTACCGCTGCATAAGTAGCTACCGATGTAAGACCTGCCGTTACAAGTCCACCGCTACATGTTCACTGATACAAATAGATAACGATGGAAATCAATCACTATTTCTAAAAAATCTATATCTATTTATATATTATCAATGGTCATATATGGTGCTTTTAATGAAACTGAAATTAATTAATTTTGTTTGTTTTATGTCAGGAAACCATACCTCGTACCTGCAGAAGTAATCACGCCTTATGTCAAAAATTAATTAATTGTGTTTGTTGGATGTCAGGGAACCATACCTCATACCTATAGAAGTAATCATTACTTATGTAGAACCACCAAATGATCTATAAAATTAATATCAAATCCATTCATAAGATAGAGACATAGAGGATGTAGACAGAGGATGCATTAGAGAAAAAGGAATAGGTACATGAGAGCTTTATAGAAGAACTTCACTGAAAGTTGAAGGAAATTTCTATGCTACAAAGACTACTTAAATCTCAAGAAAAACAATCATACATGGAAGTCACGAAATAGAACCACGATACTCTGTTTTCTAGACAAATTCCATAAAAGGACTCAAAACAACATCTGATCAATCTAAAAGGGGTCCCAAGCTGCATTGCCATCACATAGATCTTTCCAAACTCATCTCAATATTATTACCTCTGCTGTGATTTTTTTATTTACATTTTGAGTAGTGTGTGTTCTTATGTTTATCTTATACATACACTATCTCCAAAGCATAACTGGAGGATATCTAAAATGCCAAAAAAAACTTTCTAATCCTTCTATGTATCCCACTGTGAATTGTGGTAGAGGTCAAGTGTGACCTGGATAAACTGTGTGCTATTGTTATAGTTTTCCCAGGTAGAACTGTGGTAGGGGTATTAGTACCTGGATAGTCTCAGTATTGTTGTTTACCCTAATTCAGGGTGTAGATCAAGGTTTTATATAAACTGTTTGAGATGACTAAGTCTCATCTTGAGACTGAACCTCTAGGGTAAAACTACTGTGTATCTTATTTCAGTTTAAACTATTTTCAATATTCTGCTTCTAATTACTTGAAATTCAGATCTATTTTTAAAGTAACTATGATAGTTTAACTAGAAAGTGTTTGTAATTATTTCTAGCCAGTAAGTTAGTTTCAAAAGCTAACTTAATCTTCATATTATGTTAACTGAGAAATAATCAATCTTTGAGAAACTAATTGAACACTTATAATATTTATAAATTCAATACAGTTTAACTTGTTTATTAAATTGGGGTTTTAATAGAAATATTTTAATCATAAATTTTTAATACGAACTCAATTCACCCCCCTCTTGAGTATCCTCTTCGAACAACATTTTGTATTAGAGGGTAGTAGATAATTTTTTTTTCAAAACACTCTGTTTGTGAATAGTTTTCAACTGTGATTTTAGTTGGGTCTTAAGGATCTCAAAATTTCGGTTAATTCTAAATTTTTATATCTTTTTAAAACTTAGTTATCATGGATAAATGATTAGAAGGTGAAGCTACCAACATTCCACCATTATTTAATGGTGTTAATTATGCCTAATGGAAAATCGAAATGAAAATCCATTTATAAAGTATGGGATTTGACATTTGGACTGCTGTAGAGTCTGAGTATGAGATTCTAAAGATTTCTAGAACTACATGGGATGATTCTAAAAAATCTGATTACAGTAATAATTGTAAAGAAATGAATTCTCTTTACTTCTCTCTAGGAGATGAAGAGATTAACAAAATTTCTGGTTGGAAAGCAACACATGAAATCTGGGATACTTTGGCTATTTCTCATGAAGAAACAACCAATGTGAAAGAGATGAGATTATACACTTACACTATTAAATATGATAATTTTAAAATGATGTCTGATGAACCTATTTAGAACAAGTATCTCTGGTTGAATGAAATTGTTAACACCATGAGCTCGGTGGGAAAATCTGTTCCTACAAAATAGAAAATCATGAGAATAATCAGATGTCTTCCAGAAAGATGGAGAGGCACATCGGTTTCAAGAATAGAATCATGTGATATAAGTTCAATACCTATTAAAGAGCTTACTGGTAATTTGATGATTTATGAAGAATAGTTGAAGGTAAAAATAGAGGAAGATGACGAACCTAAGAAGAATTCAATGGCATTTAAGTATACTGCCTCAAATACCAAGGACAAGGAGAAAGTTCACATACCTATCGAAAGCTCAACAAGTGAAGGTTCAGATTCAGATACTGATGAAGGTATGGCTCATATATCCAGTAGATTCAAAAAATTCTATAGAAAGAAGAAATTCTTTAGAAAATCATATTATAAGGGTATGTATGACCAACGAGGTAATTGGAAGAGAGATTGGAATAAAGCTAATAAAGATGATGAGATAGTCTGTTATGAACGTAAAAGGAAAGGACAAGTTAAGGATGACTGTCCAAAATTGATGTTTAAAAATATATATGATTACCAGGACCAAAAATAGAATAAAGCTTTGAAAGCTACATGGAGTGCTTCTGAAGATAGCTCAAGTGGATCTGAAGCTTCTGATTCTGAAGAAAAGAGCCATGCCAACATGTGTTTCATGACTAAAACATCTAAGGTAACACTAAATTCCCCAATTCACAATGATTATTATTTTGTGAATGGAAGTGATTTGAATAATGATAATAATATATATAAATCTGAATTATTTGAATACAATAATATGTTATAAGATACTTGTAATGAGCTAAAATATAAGTAAAAATCAATAAAGAAATATTATGCCTTGACTAGGAATGTTAAATATGATCTCAATATAGAAAAGGAAAATAATGCTCAACTGTTAAAGGAGAATACTAAACATAAATTTTCCAATGAGAAACTTAGAAGAGACTTAGAGAAATTCGGAAATGGAAATAATACTGTAACTCAAATTCTTGGAAAATAGGTTGCACAAAAGTATACTACTGGTTTAGGATACCAACCTGGACAGAGGAAGATTGTTAAGAATAAATTCATTCCAAAACCTGGATAGTATGATACTAGTTCATGTTCTGGAAATTCTTATGCTTCATCGAGCTATTCAAATTCTTATTGACCAAAAAAAGTTTATTTATCAAAATCCTTTGAATCTATTAAATATAGGAAACATTTTTGACAAATATAGGTGTCTAAAGTTTTACTTTCTAACCTGTCTGGACCCAAGAAAATCTTGGTACCAAAATTATCTTCTGTCTAAATCTGTTTTGTAGGAAACTTTCATGAGAAGTTCCTGTATAAAGACATGGTACTTGGACAATGGATGTTCAATGCATATGACATGAGACTACTCATGCATTAAGATCTCAATCAGGGATGATAGAGGGCATTCCACATTTGTGGATAACTCAAAAGGAAAAATCATTGGCTTAGGACAGATTGGTAATAATTATGCAATTTTAATTTCTAAAATATTATTAGTTGATGGATTAAAATACAATCTGTAAAGTATTTCTCAGTTGTGTGATGATGGATTCAATGTGATATTTGATAATGATGCTTACAATATATTTGATTCTAAAAATATTTTGGTATTTACTACTTTAAGAAATGAAAATGTATATGATGTAGATCTGAACTCTTTAGCTAAACAAAATGTTACTTGTTTAAATTCTTTTCATAAAGAATCATGGAAATGGCACAAAATATTAGGACACTGCAATGTTCATTCACTTAAGAAGCTGACTAGGAAAGGTTTAGTTAGAGACCTAACCAAACTTAAATTCCCAACTGACAAAGTTTGTAATCCATGTTAAAATGGAAAGCAATATAAAGTTTCATTCAAATTAAAGAAAGAAGTTTGAACTTGTCAACCTCTCTAGTTGGTTCACATGGAGTTGTTTGGACAATCTAGAATTTCTAGTTTAAATGGGAAGAACTATGTCTATGTTCTAGTAGATGACTTTTCTAAATATACATGGGTATACTTTATTGCTCACAAAATTGAGGCTTGTTCTTATTTCATTAAATACTCTATGTTTGTAGAGATCCTTAGTGGACTTAATATTAAGACCCAGAGAAGTGACCATGATCATGAGATTGCAAATCATGACATTGAAACCTATTGCTCACAAAATGGCTACAATCACAATTTCTCTACTCCTAGGACACATCAACAGAATGGTGTAACAGAAAGAAGGAATAGAACCCTTCAAGAAATTACAATAACTATGCTTAGTGAGTATGGCTTACCTATTTACTTCTGGGAAGAAGCTATAAATACAACTTTTTATATTATAAATAGAGTCTTGATTAGACCAACTCTCAAAAGAACCCCTTATGAGCTGTGGAATAAAGGGAATCCTAAAGATAGTTACTTTAGAATTTTTGGTTGCAAAGTATTTATTCTCAATACTAAAGATCATATTGATAAGTTTGCATCCAAAAGAGATGAACGAATATTCTTAGGTTACTCTATAACCAGTAAATCTTATAGAGTCTTTAAAAAAATAACCAAATGTGTGGAAGAATCCGTACATGTCAAATTTTATGAAACTGATCTTCATGAACATATGTCTTCACCAGAAAATCTTGAAGAAGACCTGTCCATTCTAGACCTTAATGACAGAAACTGTGAACCAGCTGTAAAAATTAGTAATTCTGGAAATTTTCCAGAACCTGTTTCTATTATAACTGATTCAACAGAAGAACCTAAACTCTCTAGTCCTATCTTGACCATACCAACTGGGATTATAAAGAACCATTCTTTAGATGCTGTTGTAGGAGATTTATATAGAGGAACTCAGACTAGGGCTTCTTTAAGAAATTAGGTTGAACATCAATCCATTCTTTCACAGTCAGAACCTAAAAATATCAATGATGCTATAAATGATGAATTTTGGGTAATGGCTATGCAAGAAGAATTAAATAAATTTGAAAGAAACAATGTCTGTGAATTAGTTGAAAGACCGAAGGACACCTTGACCATTGGCAGTAAATGGGTTTTTAGAAATAAAGTTGATGAGTTTGGAAATATAGTTAGAAACAAAGCTAGGTTGGTTGCACAAGGATATAGTAAATAAGAAGGAATAGACTATGAGGAAACCTTTTCACCCGTTTCTAGGTTAGAAGCTATTAGAATTCTACTTTCTTATGCTGCTCATCTGAATTTCCAGTTATATCAAATGGATTTTAAAAGTCATTTTAAATATGGTTTTATAATTGAAGATGTTTTTGTTTATCAACCACCTGGATTTACTAACCCTCATTTTCCAAATCAGGTTTTTAAGCATTCTGAAGTTTTATATGGTTTAAATCAAGCTTCACAAGATTGGTATGATAGACTTAGAAATTTTCTTATTTCAAAAGTCTTTATTAAAGATATTGCTGATATAACTCTTTTTATCAAAAGGATTTCCAAATATGTTTTGATAGTAAAAATCTTTGTTGATGATATTATTTTTGGATCTTCTAAAAATGATTTGTGTATTGATTTTTCAAAGAGTATTCCAAGTGAATTTGAAATGAGTTTAATGTGAGAACACAAATATTTTCTTGGATTTCACGTTTTTAGAAATGAAAATGGTATTATTTTAAATCGAAGAAAATATAAAAAGGATCTTTTAAAACATTTTGGTTTGGATAATAATAAGGAAAGTCATACACCTATTAGTACTACTTATATCATGGATTCAGATGAAACTGGGAAACCAGTGGATCAATCCATTTATAGAGGTATGATTGGGAGTTTAATTTATGTTACTGCTAGTAGACTATATATTATCTTTAGTGTGGGTATGTGTGAGAGATTCCAAGATAATCCAAAATATTCACACTTTCTTGCTGTTAAAATGATTTTCAAATATCTTAAACATACTACTAATTTTGGATTGTTTTATCCAAAAGGACAATATTTTTATTTAATAAGTTATTCAGATGCTGAATTTTCTGGTTTCAAGTTAGATAGGACGAGTAAATCGGGAACACGTCATATTCTAGGCAAGTCCTTAGTATCTTATTGTAGTAAGAAATATAATTATGTTGCATTTTCTTCTACTGAAGCAGAGTACATAGCTGCTAGTAATTGTTGTGCAAAAAATTCTATGGAAGAAACATACATTATTGGACTATGGATATAAATTTAGGCATGTATCTATAAGCTGTGACAACACTACTATGATCAATATCTCTAAGAATCCTATATCTCACTCTATAACTAAACACATTGATGTAAGTCATCACTTTTTGAGGGATCATAATCAAAAGGGTGATATTACTCTTGAATTTATAGGCACTGAACATCAATTAGCTGACTTATTCACCAATCCTTTATGTTAAGAAAGGTTAAGTTACATTAGACATGAGTTAGGGATGATAAATTGTATAGAAACCTCATCGATAGATAAACCTCACCGTTAGTGAAACCTCACCGATAAAGAAACCTCACTGATAGATAAACCTCACCGATAGTGAAACCTCTCCAATAGATAAACCTCACTATTTGTGAAACCTCACCATTAGAGAGACCTCACCATTAGGATTATCACTGGTATTTGTCACCGACATGTTCTGTGCTGTCTGGATTTTGTGTTTTTAATGGAAACCTTTATTATTTTTATGTGTTTCTTTTTATTATATCTCAATTCCTAAATGATACAATTTTTGTCTAAGTCACGTTTCAATCCACCGAAAACTCTCTACACTTCAAACCTTACTTCTCGAACTCCCAAATTTCTTGCGAACCCTAAGTTATTCGATTCAGAAATGGAAAGAGTAAAAAGGCCAGTATTGAGAGATGAAGGTGATGCACTGAGTGAAAAGAGGCATAAAGAAGGATCTACAGGCATTGGAAGTGGAACAAGTCATAAGAATAGTGCAGTGAACCCACACTTACTGAATAGAAATATCGTAATCGAGAAAGAACTCTGTGCAGAATGGCCCCTACATAGAAAATCATTGATTATAAGGATATTAGAGGAACAAGGATGGCTCTAATGTTTTGCGAATAACAATGGTCCTTATTATCCGAAACTGGTAAAGGGATTATATGAGTTTGTTCATTTTTAGAAATCTGAAGGTGAGAACAGAATGGTATATGTAGTGAATGACAAGATAATATCTTATTCTTCCATTTAATGGGCAGAGTGCTTGAAAGTTCTACACGAGGGTGAGTTTGGATATTTCTCAAAGTCGGTACCCCCCACTAGTGACATTTTTGAGTATGAAACTGCTTTGGAAGAGCTCACTAGAGATAGAACATCATGAAAAGTAGTTGCTACAAAAATGGATGGAGAAAACCAGTTACTGTTCAAATTTATCCAGCATGTGTTAAGTCCAAGAAGAAGGGATTTTTAAAACCTCAGATTACAAGATATATTATTGTTATATATTCTAAGGAATAGTGTCAAAGTAAATTTGTGAAGTCTTCTGATGATTCAAATCAAATATATAACCAGGCCAAAAAAAACAAATTCTCTATTATTTGCAATGCTGATTTCTTTGATGATCAAGGTAAAATGAGTGGCTGAGTCTTAGGATGAGATAGCGGTTGTAAGAGACAGCTTTTGTGTTACAAAAACAGTTTGTCTGTACATGAAGATTGGCTGGAACCCATTGCAAAGTTTATGATAAATTTAACCCTTTTGAGAATCCTAATCGGCCATGAGATATGAGAGATCCAGGTCTAAGACCTGATGAAGAATAACCTCAATAAAGTGATGCTGATGCTGACGAGGATACCTTTATAGAATATGGAGGAGATCCTAATCTGACTCCAAACCCAACTGCTGAAAAGGTATCATATGGGAAGGAAAGTACACCTGTGAAGGAAGAAACTCATGAAGAAACTGTTGAATAAATCTCTATAAATGAGGAAGACCTGCCTAGATCAGTTCATATGAAGACTGCTCCAGATTCAAGTAGTAGTGATAATGAAGAGGAAGAAGTATCTAAAAATGGAAGTACCTGTTTGAGTCTCAGTCCTCTAATTGAGAGCTCTATTCTTCCTGTTGAGGAGGTTGTTGAAGTGGATAGAACAGTACCTATTACTAATATACCCCATCCTATGCCACCTGGCTTGGATATAAATATGGTTGTAGATGACTCCTATTAGGAGGATATGGCTGTAGCTGGTGCTAAAGAGGAAGAAGCTCAGGATGAGGGGGAGCAACTTTTAATGATAGGATCTGTTTCTGTGACCTATGAAGTGGAAGATTGGTCTGTGGATCCAGGATTTGTTTTATTGGGACTAGACTATCTAGATTTTTATGATGAGACACCCATTAGAAGGAATCCTGTGTCTTATGATATTTTCTCAGAGGAAGTTACTGCTCAACCAGTAGCTCCTCTAGCTATGCCTGAAGACATTGTGAGAAAAAGAGATCTTGAGGCTCTGAAATCTGATTTGAAAACATTTTTTGTTTAAGAGATAAATAAGATGAAGAGTTCTTTGGTATCTTCTCTAAGAATTGTTTTGTCAAGTGTTGTGAAAAAAGTGATGGACGGAGTGAAAGTGTGTCAAAATCAGAATAGAAGTTTGACAGAAGCTGTTGATTCTTTGAAGCAATAGGTTGCTTCATTTGATACCCTCATGAGTTCTAAATCTCAAGTTGATATTGATATCAACTAAATTTAAGTTGTGGTGAAACAGTTTTTGGATGTGTTCGAATATTTTAAGAAGACCATAAAAACTCTTGTTAGTACTAATGATTTTTTATGAAAAATTTGATAAGTAATTTGACTCAGTCATTCAAAGAAACAATATCTTTTACTGTAGCACCTCTTGGTGCATCCAAATCATCGGTTGATGTTGAATAGTTTTGATCTGTGCTGAAAGAAGAAATTTGTCAAGCTCGTGCTAGTAGCTCATCTGATTCTCAGGTGATTACAACCACCAGGGATATCAGATAAATCATCCCAGACTATATGATAGATGATACTGTAACCCAAATGCAAATAAAAGAAAAAATTGATTATTATTTTCAGAGAGTGTACAAAAAGAATCAGCTAACCAATCATTTCAAGCTGCTGTTAGAGAATCTAAAACTGCCCCACTCACTCAAGCCTTCAAAGAACATGTCAGTAAGCTTATGGACTTGAATCCTGTCTTGGACAAGTTTATGGAGAACAAAGATGAATTTATCTATTCTATGGATAGAGGAGGTGGAATCATTCTAGATTTTAGGAACCTGTTACTTCCCTTTCTACATGTGGACAATACACATATTATTGTACCTACAGCCCTACCTCCCTCAGGTTAGTCTGCTACCACACCTCAGTTGACTCCAACTCAAGTTATCCGATGTCTTACTCCTATGATCACACAAAGGAGTACCCATTACAGGCCCAGCAATTTTTTAGTAGCTCAACCACCTTTGATCATCACTGGTGTTCCCAAGCCTTCACCTACATCCACCAAGCCAGAATCCTTTCTGATCCCAATAGAAAATCCAAATTACCTTTTGAGGAGGTGGATTGATTAGTGTCTAGGACATTTGATAGGGATCACTTGTATTCTTTTTGTATCATTTCCATATTTCTATATATCTTTGCATGAAATAATACTTACACAATCTCATTCTCCTTTACATTATGTTGTCTCTATGCTCAATTCATCTTTACTTATTCTTTTTTATAATCAAAATGGGGGGGGGGAAATAATGATATGGAGAAGTGTGGGGGAGAATAATATAGCTAAGGATAGGGAAAATGAGTCTTAGATATATAATGAGTCTCAGATATATAATGTGTCTATTTTATTTATATAATTCTACCTATGATACATTTACCTTTTATTCCATAATCACTATTTCATTTAAAATATTTCATTTATTATTACAAGGAATGCTATTTTGAAATCATTTGAAAGTATCATTGAACACACTAATAAGTGAGCACAAATGTATTTTATACTCATATATTAATAATTATTCTAGATTATAATGCCATAATTTGTGATTATTAAAGAGGGGGAGAATTTTGGACTCACATATTTTGATAATCTCAATTATGTTTAGGTATGCTTTGATAATCCCAAATAATGTCTATATATATATTAATTATACTTTAAAATTATGACATCATGCTAATGAGTTAATATGAATATCAAAATGATCATATCATATCATGGAAATATGTTAATCAATGTTTATTTATGATTATAAATGTTTAAAGATGATTAATCTTGATACTAACTCAATCTGGAAATGAAATTCATAGAACATATAGTTTATAAGAATTCGAGTTTTAGGGTCACTGGTATATGCATAGCTACCGATACATAGTCTACCGCTATACAAGCTACCGATAGAGGAAAGAATGAAGCTACCGATAGATGAAGCTACTGATACAGAGAGTAACAACTATCGATACAAGGAACTACCACTACACATGGAGCTACTGATACATGAGCTACTACTACAAGAGTTACCGTAACAAAGAGCTACCGACATATGGAGCTACTGATAGAAGGAGATATCACTACACAAGCAGCTACATATGCAAGACCTACCATTACAAGTCCACCGCTACAAGTTCACTAAGAAAAATATCTACTGAGGGAAACCATTCACTGTTTCTTTAAACCCTATCTATATTTATCTATTAGAAATAGTCATATTTTTTTGCTTTTTATGGAAATGAAATTAATTAATTATGTTTTTTGGATGTCAGGAAACCATACCTCATACCTGAAGAAGTAATCATGCCTTATGTCGAAAATTAATTAATTAAGTTTTTTGGTTGTCAGGGAACCGTACCTCATATATACAGAAGTAATCATGCCATATGTAGAACCACCACATGAGCTATAAAAGGAAGATCAAAGCTGTGCATAAGATAGAGACATAGAAGATGTACATAGAGGATTCATTGGATAAAAAAGAATAGATACACAAGCACTTCAAAGAATAACTTCTCTGAAATTTGAAGGAAATTGCTCTACTACAAAGACTACTATAATCTCAAGAAAAACACTCATGCCTGGAAGTCAAGAAATAGAACCATGATACTCCATTTTCCAGAAAAATTTCAAAGAAGGACTCAAAATAACATCTTTTCAATCTAAAAGGAGTCCAGAGCTACATTGCCACCACATAGAGCTTTCCAAACCCATCTCAATCTTATTAGATCTAATGTGATTTGTTTATTTACATTTCGAGTAGTGTGTGTGCTTATGTTTATCTTAAACACAAAATTCCTCCTAAGCATAACTAGAGGATATCTAAAATCCTCACTCAAACTTTCTAAACCTTATAAGTATCCCACTGTGAATTGTGGTAGAGGTCAAGTGTGACCTGGATAAACAGTGTGATATTGTGATAGTGTTTCCCATGTTGAACTGTGGTAGAGGTCTTTGTACCTCGATAGTCTCAGTACTGTTGTTTACCCAGATCCAGGGTGTGGATCAAAGTTTATTATAAACTGTTTGAGAAGAATAAGTCTTAGCTTGAGACTAAACCTCTTTGTTAAAACTGTTGTGCATCTTATTTCAGTTTAAACTAGTTTCAATATTCTACTACTAATTACTTCGAAATTCAAATCTGTTTTAAATTAACTCTTATAGTTTAACTAGCAAGTGTTTGTAATTATTTCTATCCATTAAGTTAGTTTCAAAATCTAACTTCATCTTCTTATTAAGTTAACTGATAAATAATCAATCTTTGAGAAAAAATTGAACACTTACAGTCTTTATAAATTCACTACACTTTAACTTGTTTATTAAATTGGGGGTTTTAATAGAAATATTTTAATCAGATATTTTTAATACGAACTCAATTCACTCCTTCTTGAGTATCCTCTTTGAAAAACACCTCCTCTAGATAGTTCTCTTTAGACTCCTCATCTTGGAAACATATATGGAATACTGAATGTTGTAATAAAACCTAAACCCATGATCCCATACAGCCAGGATCTTCTTAGGAATAAAGAAAAATCCACCCAAAATTCTCCATTTTTCATTGATGATAAGAATTCCGAACAAAACTCCATTGATAAGTATTCATATAACATGTATGCCTCATTATGGTCATGAAGATACAACATCCCCCAGTAAAGTGAAAATCCATACAAATTTATTAATTCCATTGTAACCTAGAAATATTCCTTGGATCAAATCAGAACATAAGTGATCTCAAGATCCTCTAATTTTTGATCTATGACACTCCCTGCATATATTTCAAAATTGTCCCACCAAAAGAAAAGAAATCCCTCTTCTCAGCCTCATCATTATCAGTTGAGTTAATTCGATGACAATCGACTATATTTACCTACAAAACCCCAACTTTATGAGATACTCATTGATGAAGAACCTGATCCATTCCAAAAAAATTAGGATGAATCAAAATCTTGGTAGCTTAGGATTTTATCAAATGTAAAATTAATTAATATATTTTAAAAATTAATCTTCTAATATTACCCAATTCAGATATGAATACAAAAAATAATGATAGTTGTACCTCTTCTATGTCTTTACCCAACAATTAGGTCCACCTCACCTAGTTGGTCACTAACCCTAGAGTCCATGTACCAGATCATAGGGGTCCTGAAAATATTATTTCCTAACGAGTCGCCCTATCATTTTTCATACATCAAGATCAACTGGTAATCTTTCCCTATCAAACAATTAAATCATCATAGTTACTAGCACAAAACTCTACCCTATTTCTCAAACAAAACCCTTGATAAAACATTGTAAAAATACCTTTCTGTATTTTTAATCATCCTGATCCAAAAATAAAGGGAAAGAGATAATGACCCTTGAGACCCACCTCTAGCAGGCCTGAGGTTAGAGACAAGACTCCAAGCTATATAAATATAAACAATTGATGGTATTAACTTGTTATAATAAAGTTTTTTGAGATATGATAATAAAATAACATGAAACTATAGAAAAAAAGAAAATAATAAACCCAAAAATATCCCATAATGAATGAACAAAGTCATCAAATACATATAAATATATCTATGTTAATGTACCAAAAGACAATTCCTAATGTGAAGATTGAAGAACATACCAAAAATCAATGCTAGTAATCTCTGCAGTATAACCCATATTCCACCTTGAAACATAAAAAATAGTTTTTATATGTAGGGTGAGGATACAAGTACACTCCATAGGATCACAACCAAGGTATCAAGTGAACATGTGATAATGACATACTAATGTGCCAGTGAAAAAAACTTTGAACCAAAAAGAACATACAAAGTTGAACATACCAAACCTAGCCTCACCAGGGCTCGCTTACCAAATCATGAATCCACTATAGTAATATAGTATCAATAATATAACATGTATCCCTACTGCCACTTCCCCACTAATTTTCCACTATAATGACCGATCAATGAATGTCTTGTTCTCCCATACCTCTATACATATATCTTCAAAACACATATCTGATGGGGGTCAGGACACATACCTACCCACGAAATACTCGCAAGTTCTATCATCTCGTACAAGCATCAGGCATCATCACATCACATCAAACCTCACTCAATGACACCGGAGCCATCACACCACATCTCATCACATTACCAGGTTTGTAGGGTATGATGAACATGAAGTACATAAACATCATTTTATCCTCCTAGAATGAATGACCACTTCTACACACCACATCACATCACATAACAACCTCACTATAACACTCCTTACCTAATGAAACATATTCCGCCATACGACATCTCACCTAAAGAAACCTAGGTCATCCTATAACATCTCACCCAGAGCTCCTTTACCATTACCCCACTTATCGCCAACATACACCTATTCTATCATTACTAAAAGAAGATTCCAAAAGTGGGGGGGGGGAAACCATTAGTGTCACAACAATCCTAAATTTTAAGGAAAATACATGAAACCAAAAACCATTGTGCATTGGAATGGTTATCCAATATTGGTTGAACACATATAGAAATAATATAAAATACATGATATTTAGATATCACATAATACCCATCCTATGGTTTCAAAACAAATTCAACAGAACACACCACCAAACAACCACTACACCACAAGTTAACCACCATAATAATTTCCCCCACTATATAAAAGACCTCAAAACCACCACACGGTCCACACAAATTCCACACTCATTTACGTTTTTCACCATTTTCTAGAATTACCATGTTTCCAAAACTCATATTTATAGGAAAACTCATTTCACATTAACACCACCCATTCATTTATCATCATTTTTATTTATCCAATTATGAAACAACTAAACTAGACCATTTATATATTTTGTAACAAATATGCATAATTTTCTTCATTAAAAATTATTCCATGGATAACCAATCTACTAACACAACCATACAACACATAAATGAATCAAAAACTAAAAAACTATCGTTAAAACACTGCATCAGCCATGAAATCTTACCACAAAAACCACCCCCATCATCCACTACACTGATGTACCTTGATGAAAGATTATCTGATATCCTAATCCTCATGTGTCCCAACCTCAGTGTGACACACTGGAAAACTTGATCTCTAACCTCAAACTCCATAGGTCGTCTCCGTCGATCAGCATAAGACTTCTGTCATGACTGTTCAATATCCATCATCTTCTAAATAAACAATATATGCTTCGTGGTCTCATGGACTAGATGAGTTCTCATCATAGCTGCCTATCCTACCTACAACCAACATAAGGGTGATCGGCATGATCTACAATAACAAGGATCATATGCTCCCATCAGAATAGTTTGTTGAAAAATATTATTGTAGGAAAACCCCATAAGAGGTATGTTATTCTCCCAAGAACCTCCAAAATTCAGGATAGATGCTCAAAGCATGTCCTCAAGCACCTGAATTGTACGACCGTGTTGGACATCTATTTGGGGATGGTAAACTGTACATAGAGGTTCCCATGTACCCAAAGCCCTCTGAAGTCCCTACCTAACCCGAGAAGTAAAATGTTCATCCCTATCTGAAAAATGGAGTGTGAAACCCAATTTGTATGTACAATATCTCAAATGTAAAACTATCCAAGCTCATAAAAAATGGCGGTCTCCTTGACTGGAAATAAGTGAGAAGCCTTTGTGAGTCTGTCAATGACAACCCATATCGCATCATTCCCTCGAGGTGACCTTAGCCAACCTATCACAAAATCCATCATGACATCATTCCATTTACATTCGGGATTAAGTAATAAACGAAAAAGCCCTTCTGGACGCTGATGTTCCACCTTCACCTGATGACAGGTGGAACACCTCATGAAAAAACCAGCAACATCTCTCTTCATACCTAGACAACAATACTAACGGGGTATATCTCGATGCATCTTGGTGATACCATGATTAACTGAAAAAACTGAGGAATTAAAGTCTCGCATCATCTCCTCGTGTATGTCTGCTGATACCCACATGTTCCCAGGAAAATGCAAGATCTCATCCTCACCTACTGTCCATCCAAGAATAGGGTCCTCTCCTGACACACTCTCCCGTAGGAGTAGGCCTTCTGAATCTGATAGCTGTTTCATTCAAACTCGATCAGGAAGATTAGAGTTAATAGATATAGAAGATAGAAATGTCTGTCCCTATCTGACATGCACCTCTAAATGAATTTAAGATAACAAAGCCATAAGTTACCACACACTACTGTCCTCCTGAGCTACATGTATCTGAGTCCTTCTGCTCAATGCATCAGCCAATGTGTTGACTTTCCTAGGAATGTAGTCAAGCTCAAAGTCAAAGGACTAAAGGTACTCAAGCCTCCCTCGCTGTATCAAATTCAGGTCATGCTGAGTGAATATATACTTGATACTTTTGTGGTTGGTGAAAACCAAAAAATTATCTCACATAATATAATGTCTCCAACACTATAAAGCATGAACAACTGCAGCCAACTCGAGATCATGCATCGGGTTATTTATCTAATGTGTCCTCAACTTCCGAGTCCCGTATGCAACAACTCCTTCTCCTTACATAAGTACAGATCCGAGCCCAATACCTAAAGCATCACAGTAAAGAAAATAGCTCTGGCCTGACTCTGGAAATACTAGTATCAATGTTGAATTCATCCTCCCTTTCAGCTTTTGAAAGGCTGTCTTACAAGAATCTGACCATAAGTACTTCACACCCTTCTTAGTTAGACCCATCAGTGGGGTTGAAAATCATGAAAGGTCCTTTATGAAGCATTTGTAGTAACCCACCAGCCCTATAAAACTCTGCAACTCAAAGATTTTCTTCGGCTGCTTCTAAAAAACTACTGCTCCCACATTTTCTGGGTCAATTAATACTCCTGTATTTGAGATAACATGACCAAAGAATTGAATTTGGTCCATCCAAAAGTGGAATTTGGAGATCTTAGCATATAAACTTTGCTCTATCAATGTACTCAAAATGATCTCAAGATGGGTGGAATGGTTGTGTTGAGTGTGAGAGTACACCAAGATATCATCCATGAATCCCACCACGTAATAATCAATGTATGGATGGAACACTGAGTTCATCAGTTCCATGAAAACTGTAGGTGTGTTCGTGACACATAATGACATAACCACATACTCGTATAGGCCATACCTACTCCAAGAAGGCTGTAAGAGGTATATTAGATGGTCTAACGTGGAAGTGATGGTAATCAAACCTCAAGTTAATCTTCAAGGACACCCATGATCCCTTAAAGTGATCAAATAGATCCTCAATCATTAGTAAGGTATATATATTCTTGACCGTCAACTAGTTCAATGTATGATAATCTATAAAAAGTCTAAGGGTACCGTATGAATTCTTCACAAATCGGACAGGAAAACCCCAAGGATAATTACTGGGTTAGATGTAAAAATTTTCCTACAACTCCTCCAACTACTTCTTGAGCTCATAAAACTCTAGTGTAGCCATCCTATAAGGAGGAATAGACACTCGTGCCACTCGTGGCACAAACTCAATAGAAATTTCCACCTCTCGCTCTAGAGGCAAACCTGAAAAGTCCTCTCGAAATATGTTCCTAAAAAGATACACCACTAGAGGAAATCCTGTCTATGAAATCCCTTGGTAATCCAGAAATAGACTAGAAATTTGGGTTGTAACTCCTCCAAACCCATGATGATCGCGTCCTACTCTGATCTCCTGAACATCCCACTCACCCTTATGGAGAAAGGATCAGCCCTCTGGTGATGTGAAACTCACCCTAAGTTGATAGCAATTGACAAATGCGTGGAAGGAAACTAACTAGTCCATTTTGAGAATGACTTCATAGATTGTCATCTCTAAGACATAATGGTCCCATAAGAAGTGTCACCCACTAATCTCAAGAGGGAACTCCTTGAACTGGCGTACACTATCCATTCTTGTTCCCAATGGAGTTTCTAGCACCGAGACATCAGTAGAAGAAATGATACACATACTGAGGATCTCCACAACATCAACAACTAGAAAGCTATGGGAAGAACCTGTATCGAAATGAGAAGAAGATAAAACTGAGGCAAATAGGATCATATCTTGAACTATAGAGGGTCCAGGATCCTGCTCTTGATGGGTCTGCTCTATTGAAAATGTCTGACCTACACCACATCTCTGTGACCCTGCCTAACCACTCTGAGTAGATCCACCATATTTTCATTGAAATCCTAGTGACTGGCTACCACAACCATAACCTCCACCTCAGCCTGAATGACTAGAAGAACTCCAGTTCCTTGATTAATGTGAAGCTAGTGGTGCTGCTTCTAGATGAGAAGTCATAGAAGAACCCCTATCACTAGCTAATGGTGATAAGTACTGACAGAAAAGCTGAAGATGACCCTTCTTTCCACAACATTGGCAGCCCACTGGGTCTCTTAGGAATTGTGGCCTCATATGCCCACTATTTCGGCACTGGTAGAACCCCACCTGGCTACCATAAGATGTTTCCTGCCTCCTCGGATCCCCGCATGTAGATTCTTTTCGGTGCTTACTGCTTTCAGTAGGAGGGATACCAACTACAGATGTCGAGATGCCCTGGCTCACAACTCCATATTCTGTCATATTGTGCTCTGTGATTAGTGCCCGATTGAAAATAGAAGTGATGGATGTAAACCTGAAGATATTCACCTGAGATCAGATGTCATTCCTAAGACCATCCTCAAAATTCCTTGCCAGGAATAACTCGTCAACTCCTCGAATAGGTGTGAAGTGCTGCATCTCTATGAAATGATAAGAGAACTCCATGACTGAGAGGGTACCCTGCACCAGACTCATGAACTATCGAGCTCGATCATCCCTCAAAGTCTTTGGGTAAAATTAGTCATAAAAGGCATGCTGAAACTCATCCTAATCCATAACGTGCTAGCATCCCACTTGTGAGATCACATCCCACCATCTCGTCACGGAGTCCTGAAGCATGTACCTAGCGAGCTTCACCCTCCTCTCTAGAGGTGTGTCTAGATGCTTGAAGATAGAAAGTATGGCTTCTAGCAATGAATCTCCAGCTTGTGGTCCCCCTTACCTTGTGACAGTGGGAGGATGCTACTACTAGAAAACCCACGTAAACTCTACCATAGATGGGGCAAGATGCGGTACTCCATGGAATATCTGTGTAAACCACATAAATTCCTCTCGTAACTGTGCGTCAGCACCTGTGTCCAGAATACCGGTTGGGGCCGAGAATGGCACAACTGGATGATCTATTGGTAGTCCCTAATTAACCATATTCGGTGTCTGATCACTGCCCTGTAACATGCAGAAAACAGGAGAATGTCTTCATGGCATGACTCTACAAGGTCATCCTCACACCTTAGATCATGATTAAGAGGTATTGAAACTTATAAGTGTAAAAAGGGAACAAGAGAAAGAAAGCATTCATGTTTTTTAAAACATGGATACAAGGTGTGTATAACCACTAAATGGAGTATTACCTTATGCATTCACATGGGCATGAAATTCTGCTAACCCAGGTCGTGTAACACCCCATACACATGGCGAGTTGTCCTAACACATGACATGTACTTAAATCACCTTCCCCTGCCCGAGTTATTCTACATGGCTAAGATAAAAGGTTCTCCTAGAACAAGACTAAACAACATCTTAGTACCAGACAAGGCATATACCAGATGATCTTCTCCGACCCATGTTGTTAGTTGCACGACCAGTTACACATCACGATATGTTTGTTCCAGACACGGCGTGTACGTGAATGATTTCACCGACCCATGTTGTTTGTTACCTGGCCAGATACATGGGTTACACTACATGGAATGTTAAATCTTTACATGACATGCATAACTTATATTTTATATATCTGTGTCATTAGTAACGCGGGTGGAAACATGATCTACACAACACAGCGTGTACAACTAGTACACGGCGTGTTCCACGAAAGATTTCCTGACCCCATGTCTCTTCCCACACAACCAGTGACATAGTTAGAGACAAAACGACATGTACATATAATACACGGTGTGTACATAAGAAAAATAGTTCTTCCTCAAACAGAAGGATACATGGTGTGTATTCATCATTACACGCCATGTATTCTAGGTTCTTCTAGATAGTAAGCCTCAAAAACTACCCCAAGAACCCAAAAAACACCAAAATGAATATTAAGGTGCCCATTTCTGATTCGTGAGGGCCCATACTCCCCGCGAATCAAATATTGGAATCTCATACATGTCATTTTCAATCATAATAGTGTAATGATCCACCAAATTCTGATCCATGAGGGCCCATAGCACCTCAAGATCCAAAGTTTGGCATTCATTCAAACGAAACCTTACACAAATAAATACCCTTTCAAAATTATGTATTATAGCAAAGTATCTATCACAAAAACTTGCATATCTAGCACAACGTATATTACAAAAACATGAAATCACTAATGCACCCTAAATGGAATGGTAGGAATGCATGACATGTGATTTCTAAAAAGTGCCTATATGATGCATGAGAAGGCATACCCTCTTATCATCAAGTTGAAAAAGAAATATAACCTTAATAATATCAATGATAACTACACAAAACATGTGAATCACCCAATGGAGAAATCAAATCAAATGTAAATTGAAAAACTAGAAAAATTGAAATAACGATGTTTATTGGATTTTCCTCATACACGGGTTAGCTACTATTGGGAATATCTTATTACTAAGTATATATTCCTTTATATACCTGGATATAGGATCCAAATAGTTATTCAAGAAGAAAATAATTCCTCTAATACCACTTTGTAACATCCTTGTTTCATAAGCCGTCCAGAGGCGCCCCGTACTCGGTTGGTCACATGGCCTCAAGCGTATTTTCCCAAATGCCATAGGTTGACGAATAGTAGCGAGGACATTGAGTGTGATTGTGGGGAAACTATTCCCTCATTGGCTGAGTAACATAGCGAAAGTAAAAAGATATCGATAGTGGAAGAAGTAATAATACCATACCAAAATAAACAAAGGATGTATTAAATAGTTAGAACACACATATAAATAAATGATGCATGATACATACGTATAGGAATGTAGCGAAAAAAATCACAATTCTAGAATAGATTACAAAATAAAATCACAAAGAAAAGTAGAAAATAACTCCATATCATCGAAATCCTTAGCTTGGTCCCATGCTCCCCATCTTTATAGCAAACAAGTACCTGAAGTAGAAGGGCACTTGCGCTTATCTATACCTGCAACAATCTAATCTGTTTGTGCCCAAAAGCATGACCCAAATAGGGTGAGAGACTAATCATAGTAGGAAAACACCCAATGATCAATGCCTAACTATCATTGAATATATATAGCAGGTAATAAACAAAATGAAGCAGTAAACAAGGAAGTACAAATAGTAACAATCCTACAAATTCAATTGAAATCATTTTCATATATCAAGTAAGCAACTAAACAAAAGAAGATAACCCTCTTGGAAGTACTCACAACCTAACCCATCTAGTTCAAACAAACAAACAGAAGAAACCCTCTGGAAAGTACACACAGTGTAACCCCTCTGGTTCATCTTTAACAAAGACACTCTCAGAAAGCACTCACCGTCAATTCCCCCTATGGTCTCATATCTGTAACTAATATGCACTCTAAGGAATAACTCAACATCCAATTCCCCATGTGGACCATATCGAGGAAACTAAAAACACTCTGAGGGATCACTTAAGTCCATTCCTCCTATGGTATCATAATGTAAAAGTAAACAGACACTCTGGAGTAGCCATCAACATCAATTCTCCCTATTTTCTATAACACCAGGTTACTATAGCCCTATGTAAGTCAATCGTGCCAAAACGAAACATGGAATCCATAGTAAACCTCAAGACTAATTGGATAAAAAATCTACAACATATCATAGAATTCCATATAAAAATTACAATATCTTAACAATACTAGGCAAGGAAAACAAGAATCCTAATACATAAGGTAGAAAAAATGGTCAAAACAATAAAACATGGGAAAAACCTCCATAGCATGGAAAAATTAACCCTATTCATAAACAAATAACCTCTATCCAAACAGACATGAAATATTAGGCAAAACAGGGCTAAAAATCATAAACACGCAATACCCCGTTCTTGGGTATTGGGAAATTTTTCCCATAAAATTAAAAGACTATCTACGGAAAGGCACAAACCACCTACCTCAGCATCATTAGATCGATATATGTGAACTATAGGCCTTGAATCGCCCTATAATTCCATATATTTACCAAAAAGATAAACAAATTCAACCGAGAACCACTTGTGAAAGAGGAAAAATCAAGAGATGAAGTTCTAGAAGAAGGATGAACTCACTGTGGTGATTCCACGCAATCGACGATGATCGATTTGGAGAACAAACAGAGAGTCGGGGGCTCAGAGAAGATATGAGACCATACGAATGCTCATAGATGAGACAGATGAAGAAGAAGTGTGTTCTGTCAATTAGACGTGACCCCAAAATATTTAATGAAAAAAATGAAAGTATACGTCTTGTTCCTTAAAAGTAAATTGTGTGTACTTGGATTTTTTGGCCGCCGATTTAGGCAGTCTCCAGGTCACCAGACATGGCCAAATACTCAGCCATTACACGAAAAGTACATGGTCTCCTGCAGTAACTAGGTACATGGCATGTTATTATAAGTACACAATTTGTACTCTGAAAATTTCTAGAAACTCCTCTTTTTTCTCAAAAACAACTAGAAAAGAAAACGTAAATAAAAATAAGATCCGGGTTCTTACACTTCTATATTTCCACTTATATAGGTCCCTTTTTTGAGTCTTCTTTTGTGAGTCCCTTCCACGAGTATGCTTACGCAATTCCCTTCCACGAAATATAATTTTGAAAGTCTTCCCTGTGAAGTCTTATTTCATGAGTCCCTTCTACAAGTCCCTTCCATGAGTCTTATTTCTCCCTATGCATAATACCATTTTCAGATCATAAACAATACCCTTGAGTGAGTCCACTTCTTCATGACATTTTTAATATATTGAGAAATACCTTGGTGTTATTTTTTTTGTGATCCCTTATTCACATCGTGTGAAACATGTATTATTTGTCAGTCGTGTATAATCCATCTTTACAAACCTTTATCATGAGATCTATCCACGAGATTCTACTCTGGATAATATTTATATCAACAATTTAATAATAACATCGAAACATCTAAATTTGGGTTATGGTGTATTTATAGGCACAAACCCACTACCTTTACTCTACAAATCACAACCCAAATCATGAAAAAACAGACACCTCTTCGTCCTTATAAGCTGCACATGATCTGTGATCGAGTTATGGGCAAGATTCCCTAGTGTGAGTCCCATGTCCATTTTTGTGCATTGTGAGAGTCCTTGGTTAGCATCCTCACTTTACCCAAGTCCCCGATCCATATTCATTCTTGCAATTTTCAGGATTCCCTTATCTGTATTTGTGATTTATTTAAGTAAATTTTACACATTCTCTCCTTTCGTGCAACCCTAGTAAGAATTCGTGCTTGCAATTTGCATGAGACCTTAGTCTACATTCATACCACATGCAAGATACCAGTCGATGAATCAAGGGGATATCTTTAACTCAGACCCAACCATCACTTTAATTAAAAATTAATTTATAATATATTTAATAAATTATAAAATTCATTCTCAAAATTTATTTTAAAAAAATTACCCATAATGAATCAACAATGCACAATATTTCTACACTCAATGAAATAAAATTATTAATAAACATATTTTAACTGATACCTTATATATAAAGTGTATATTGTTAAGAAAAAATAAAATTACCGAAAATGATTACATTTAATCATTAATAAATCAAATATATAATGGAGGAGAATGTAATGGTCCATGAAATAATGGTATGTGATAGGGAATGACATCATTAGTATGTTAATGACCAAAAAACTGTAAATCATTAAAGGAAGAATGAAGAAAACAGATTCATCAGAAATGAAATTTTTTCCAATAAAATTATTTCTTTAATAAATATAAATGAAAGTGGAATAATTACCCAAATAACCAAATTTCATCTTTTTGTAATAATGAATTTATAAATCACATTATTATTTTTCTTCCTTTGATAATATAATACCATATTATATTGAAAAGATTTTAAAGTATAATTTGTAGAATATTTAAAAAAATCTTTGAAAACAATCATGGAAACATGTAAATTAATAATCCATATAAATCATGGTTATGAAAATGTGAAATTCATTTAATGGATTAAAAGTTGAAAAAAATATTCATTTCTCCCTTTGAGTATAATGTATCAAATTACATTATTGGGAAAAAATAGTGGATGGTCATTAAAAAATTATAACAAATTAAAAAATTGGCTAAAGTGTCTCCATATATTTTTTTTATAAATAATAATATTCATGAAATGTTTAAAATTATATTTATATGGAATGAAAAGAGATCAAAGGAAAAAAATAAATCATGAGTCTTTAAAATAAAACCCTTTAATACATTCTCATTCAATATATAATGAGATATGAAATTTAAAATAAGTATTTAAAACCAAAAAAATTACACGATAAGAATAATAGATATTGGGTTTAATATATTAGGATAATATAATATTTAAAAAGAAAATTTGAATATAGAAAATCCCAAAATAAAAGGTTATTTTAACAGAATTCTATTACCTCAAGTCCAAGTTGTTTTTTATACACTATTATCCTCTGATGTAATAATTTTATATTTAATATTATTCAATACTTATACCATATTAATAATTATAATACATTATATTATTTACTTATAACATCTCATCACATTTTAATTAAAAAATCCTTATCAAAATTATATTCCTAGTAAAAACTTGTTGTTTGGCATGCATGTCTTGATTTGACAGTTCAGATCCTCTAACCTTGTTCTTGATCTCAAGATTTTTACTAAATTATAATATTAATATTTATTCATTAATTTAGATTTTATAACAATCCCTATAATCTGGTGTTTAATAATGAATTATATCACATCGAGGAGACGACAATTCTTGTGTACAGAAAAATTATTTTTCCACATTTCAGTGGATTGACTGAAAAAAGTTTAAAAATAATTTAACTTTCCAAAATAATTATTATATATTTTATATCTTATAAATTCATTAAATGTATCCTTATTAACATCATTTGAATATAGAAATGAAAAACTAAGCGCAACACATAGTTGATGTGGTAGTCCACACGTATGTACGAATGACATTATCTTCTAACAATAGATGGAATGGTATGGAGGTCAGAAATATAATATATTTATAGAATCATAATAATTACATATATATCATATATATTAATTTTATTCAACATTATATAATACTATGATAGTTAGTTATTTAAAATGGACCACATCACTACATGGACTGGGTTGTCCGTATATACTCACAAGCGACCCTTTCTTTTGTCATCGGATAAAAACGTTAATAAATAAGGTTTGATTCAAAATCATAATACGATATATCTATTTTAAATATAATGTTTTTATGACATTATAATTAGGACCTAATTTAAGGAGGTCGGATAAGAATTAAAATGATTGAGCTCGGATAAGTTTTATCCCTCTTCGTTGGAAACTACTATTGGTATACAAAAAAATCCTTCATATGATAGTTGTAAGATATTAATGAAGATATAGGATGGAGGGAATGGATATGTAATCTATCTTCTATATTATTGGTTGATCTATGTGTGTCAATGTTTTTAAATAATATTTGATAGGAGGTTCCCTTTACATGTGAGGTGTGTGAAAAACTTGTAAAAACATGAAATAATGTAATATAATATGTTTTTAACTCTTGAAAAATAGATTTTAAATAACTTATATTATATTATATGTGGTTTATTGTAAAAATATAATAATTTAATAAAATTTAGGTAGGTTTATGTGTCATTATATACTATATAATTTGGTTAAACTACCTCATTATCTATGTTTAACATTAACTATTGGAACCAAATTTTCACTATTTAACATCCATGAAGGAAATATTAAAAATTAAAAGTGACACATATATAATCCACTAACGATTGGATAGAAACTATCCTAGAAACGTGATTCAACAAATATTTTTTATATAATTTTATATTAATTAAAAAAATACAAGTAAACATTAGATGAAATTTAATGCCATCTTCATTACTATTCACAAATAATGAATATAAAGGAATAAAAATAACATTAGAATCCAAATATAATCAATTTTAACAAAAATAATATGTTATAAAAATCCATTAATTTCATCACTAATAATAATTCTTCCAAAATATATTACATTAAATGTTTTAAAATAATTTATATAATTTTTCTATTACTTGCAAAAGTATTTCATTGACGTTAGATAAGAATTCATGGAAATTATAATATATCTAATAATTAAAAATAATTATCTTTCATAAAATAGCTTGTAAATTTTTAGAGTAAAAAATCATAAAAATTAATTTATTTTGTTTTATCACTACTAAATCATTTTAGATATATTAAAAAAAGAATGACATTTCATAAAACATTTTAACATAAAATAATAGACAGGTAAAAATAAACAAAAAGTTTCAAAAATATTCCATTTGTATGAATTTATGTTATTTATGGTAAAATTGATATCAAAAAATAAATTAAATCCTCATTTTGGGTTTATTTTGGACCTTATCTTACAGTTTAAAGCATAATTATCTTGTTTTAACCATTACTATAGTGATAAACTTTAAAAAAAGTTTATTTTAATTTATAATTAAAATGAAATTAAACAAATTAAAAAATATATATCACATGTATATTATTAACAAACCCATTTTATAGTAATATATTCCAATAATTTTAAAAATTTGTTTTTATATGATTATGTAAAACACGTCAAATAATGTTTCTGGAAGAATGAAATTTTATGAAAAAATGATATTATAGAAAAATAAAATATATTTTTGATTCATAAAAAATTAATTAGATTATATTTAATCAATGGGATCATATTGAACTATAAAATTAAATATGAAATTAAATTTTACATATATATTTATTGATTTATTTAAATGAAAAGGCAGGTTTGCAAAAATCTTCATTTTTCACAATTCATTACTAATTCAATATTTTCATAAAAATATAAACAATTAATCTTAATTATATTATAAAATTATTATTTAAAAATGAAAATATCTTTTTAAAATATAACTTATAATTTTTTTTGGAAAATAATCATAATATCCAAGAATAGAAAGTAGTAAAAACCATTTTTTAAGAATAATTATTTTTGAATCATAAAATGAATTAATTTTCATTACATGCATAATAACAATAATTAAATGATTTTTAATTCATTAAATTGGATATATAATATACTTATTTCATTATAATCATTTTAATAAGTATATATTTCAATGTATTAACATCAAATTACATTAAAAAGATATAAATAGTATTATGAATAAAAATATTTCACCGTCAAAATATTTTACCTTCATTTCCAAAAAATTAATATTCAATAGATGATTTATTATTCATTTAATCAAGGAATATATATATATATATATCATAAACATTTTATTTCAATTATTACCTTTAAAAATAATTATTATCATAGAATTTCATTATTAAAATAGTAATATATAATGGATTATTAAAAAATGGTGTTGCATGTGGTAATAAATATAAAATACAATTTTATTTCAAAATAAAATATAAACTAAAATCATAGGCCATCACACTAGTCATTATTCCAATGCCTATAGTTCAATATTTCTCATTTTTTGTGTTAATTTTTATTTTTTGTCCCAATCATTATCTGCATTAATGATATTAAATTATTATTAATGAAATATAATTTTTTATTTCTAAATCATTAATAGATAACACTATTTAGAAAAAATGTATATAGGATACAAAATTTATATATGTATGATATTTTTTAAGGTAATGGTCCATGTAAATACTAATGTAAATGACATATTTATACTTGTTTCTCAAAGAATATAACTATTATTTTTAAATTTTTTATTCTTCATCATAGATAACTATTGGAATAGTTACTTTGGGTTATGTGAAATGAAAAAGAGTTGGACATATAAATCTTGAATCATTCCACAAAAAAAATCATGATATTATGAAGGATTAAGGTAAAATGTATTAAAATTTTTAAACATTGTGATAATGATTATACAATTGATTGTTTTAGTAATGTCACATACATTTATAAAGATAATTTTAACTGATTCAAAGCAATAATAACTAAAAATATTGACCCATTAAATCACAAATATTTATGTATATAAAATATTAAATTTCTACATAATAAAATCTAAGAATATTGTATTCTAAATTAAAGACTTAGACATGGTAATGTATATACATTTAGAATGTTTTTTTAACAATGTTGGATTTATAATTTTCCAATCAAATACATTTTGAAAATGGAATATGTGGTTCATGTTAAATGAGAAATAAATATTTGTTCGTTTATGTAAATCAATGGGTTACTAATTTTAATCTTTTGAAACATGTGCGTAAGTATTTTTTGGTATCTATAGAAATGAAGGTCTTGGTTGAAAGAATTTTATTTTCTTTTTAGTTGTTGTTTTTTATGATTTACAAGGGCTTTCTTTTTGAGGAATACAATTAAATCTCATGATGTCTTTTTGATTATTTGTAAAAATGATCAAAATAAAACATAATTAAAAATATCTTATTAATAATATTTCATAGGGTATAATTTTCAATTATTGAGCTTAACTCTTTATATCTGATTATTGTATTAAACATAAATTTTTTATTTTAGAACATGTTAATAAAATGGGTTTTCAAAATGAGGAATAGGAAATTATATGAAATTGATTAAAAAAATATATTTTTTAATTATATCATACCTACTAATATATAGAATATTTTTATTAATAAAATATGTTATGTTGTTAATAGAGTTAATGCAAGACTTATTTTTACAAAATATATTTATGAGATGTCGATTAAGAGAAAAACAAAAGTTATAAGCATAATTTTTTTTCCAAAATAATGTTCTTATTTTAAATAATAAATATAATATTGGTAAATATTATCAAAAGGATGATATAGGATTATTTATTTTTTATTCCATTACTTATATTTCTTATAGATTTTATATAAAAAATTAAAGAGAAATGAAGAATATATTCTTGTGATGTATGATAAATGTTATCCTTTTAATTCCATGATAACATCCATCAGTGATTTTGATGATACTATTGAGAACATAATACTTTATTCTAATATCATCAATAGAAGGATTGATGATTGAGATCATGTTCATATAGAAAAAAATCTTAAAGAGTTATAAATATAGAACCTGAGAGTGTACTACCCAAAAAAAATAGAAAATTAAATTCCCATTCATTAAGATCATTGATTTTATATTAAAATAATTCTATTAATAAAGGAGAGAGTAATGAGAATATAGATTATTATTTTTCTTTTATTTCAAAACTTGAAAAAATTATATGTGAATCTTTATGTAATGGAAATTTGTTTTTATGTAACTAGGATAAGTTAACACAATTTAAAATAGTTTATGTATGGGACTAAAAACCCCGTGGAATATCTTGTTTTTTGTCCAAATGGTGTTTTAAGAATATGGTTTTTGATAAAGGTGTTATTACAAGTAATAATGAAATATTAGTTACCAAAATATGTTATCAATAAGAAGGAATAGATTACGAGAAAACATTTTCACTTATTGATAGTTTATAATCCATTAATATTATCATTTCTGGTTCATATTATATTAATATGTAACATTTTTAAATATATTTTATATCATTTTTTTAAAAAATTGAATATGTTTATATTAAAAAAATTTATGGTTTTCAAAATCTTTATATTCACAATTCTATTTTTAAACTTAATAATGATTTATATGTGTTTAAACAATAACCTAGATCATTGTACAAAAATATTGGTTATTTTTTTTTGAAAAATGGTTTTTTAATATTGTGGTAAGAACCTATATTATAGGAAAAACATATTTAATATATGTATTTGTTGTTGAAATACCTAGTGATGATGTGATTTTTGTTTCAATTAACAAGATATGTTTCAACTTTTAAACCAATGATACAAGATTTTGAGATGAGAAAGATGATGGAATTAAATTTAATTATTATTTTTCAAATAATTTATATTTAATTTCTAAATTCAATAAATAAATGAAAATTTAAATAAGATATATTATGGAATTTTAAACGCAAAAATAGTAAAGAATGCATTACAATTAATAGTTCTAATTTAAATCTTATGGAGGAAAAAAATGAGAAACCAATTAGAATTAATTTATTTCAAGAAATTATTGATAGTTTTTATGTATTATGGGTATTATAATGTAAATTTTTTTTGTTAAATACTATTTCAAGTTCCACTAAAATGGGGTCTTGATTCAGTTTTTTATGTGTCCTCAGGCATGCCACCCCATATGCTGGAGGTTGACGACTAACATCATGGTTCTATGGATGTATAATGGGGAGACTATACTTATTTATTAGTATAAAAAAATAAAGGATATATTATCAATAATGACCAAAATTACAATTAACTACAATTAAAACAATATAATACAAGTGGAAGAAAAATGCATAGTGAAGTATGGAAGGAAAATGAGATATACACTCTATATGTCTGAGAGTAATATAATTAAAAAACCCTAATGTACCAAATTTATGAGAAAAACATGGAAATTGTCCCATGCATGAACCCAATAAAACCATCCCATGCCCTATCCTACTATCCCTTGTATAAACCATAATCCATTCCCCTTTCCTAAATATACATGTGAAATTAGTAGCATCTTCTTAGGTACCTAATTTCTATGGTGTAATGAGATATGATTGAGTATAACTCTGTAGACCACCACCGTTGATGTATAAAGAAATAACCAATATAATTAATAGAGTATTATTTAAACCAAAAAAATATAGAAGGCAATAAAAGAGGTATTTTCACCCATAAAATTATATTAACTTGATATTTCAACTCCTTGGTTCCATCACGACACAAAAACTTCTATGGATATACATAAATCTGAAACAAAATCATATGGGTCACACACATTGATTCAGAAAGGGGAATTAATTATAAAATAATACATTTAGTAAATAAGGTCGTTGAACCAATTATCAATATCACAATAAAATCTCATAGTTCCCAGTCACAATGCTGACTGACATTCATAAAAACATGGAGTTCCATATCCACCATATCAAATCAATGATTTCAAACTCCATTTATTGATATCCTAAAACAAAGATTTGGATAACTATTTCCAACCAACCTTATCAAGGATGTTGAATTTCATATCTATTTATCCTTACCCATGGCCCATGACCATCATGTGCCACATTTTTTCATTTCTTATATATGGAGGTCTATGTCCATAATCCCCAAACAATACAATCATGACACACTATTCAAGGTTAAAAATACACAACCCATTTATACCTTTATTAATTTATGTAAACAATTAAATTCATATCATTTTATTAATTAAATAATCATTTCCATTTAAACATTTACCATTTCAAACCTTGTCATATCATAAAACATTTTACATCCCAAGTATATACAAACTCTAAATTAGTTCATGTTTACATACCAAAAACTATTAAAAATGTTTTAATCTAATAAACCCTATGTTGCATTATATTCCAAGGTCGCAACTAACCTTTAAAACAAAAATATGGATCAAACAGAATGAACCCATTTTACATGGATTTAAACAAAAAAACATATTCTATTTTCAAAAAATTTGGATCCAAAATTTAAAAACAGGTCTTCCTCATTGAAAAATCATACTGGTCCTAATCCCTTATTTTTGACTGTTACCATTTATAGGTACATTGAGGAATATTCCAAAAATGAGGAACCATACATTTATTTCAAATCACCATTTTAACATAATTTAAAAAACAAATAAAAATCACCTTGATATCAACACATCATTTAAAAATAATCACCCCAATAAAAAACTGTTTTCCCTTATTGAAAACCACAACTTGATCAAAATACAAAGACAACCATTTGAAAAATTTCAAAAAGACTGTTATGTATTTCATATAATCATAGAAAATAAAACATTCCAATCCATATAATTATTATTTCATAACCATGTATCCCCAAATTATGTTAAATAGCCATTTAATAATGAAAACATACCAAAAGAAAATTATAACCCATTTCCTCTAATAAATTCTCTATCTCAACATTAGTAATTTTTTAAAACTATATTCAAGGCATTTAAATATCCCATGGGTAACCCTAGCTATGTTTTAAATTCATTAACAAGCCCAACGTGGAAGATTAAGGGTCTCTCACATCAATTTTGGTTCCAATTTACTTTTCTGGATCAAAGATAAAAAATGAAACAAGGAATCCCATTAGAAACACTACCGTCACAAAAATATACATTAATACTTTGAGAAAAAGCCTATTGACCTCCTACCACATGCTCATATATAACCAATATTATGAACATGGAACTTAATTTGAGGTAAGAATTCATCAATCATTAATATGGTGAACTCTCTAAAAATATAATATTTTGAAGAAGAGTAAAAATCAAGCAAATAATCTTCCAAAAAATATAGATAATCAAATTCAGTGACTTTACCATAGCTTTGATTTGTAGTAAAAAACACTTCAAACCGCATAGAATTGAAGTGGACCCACCCATGGAGAATGAGAGAGTTTCTTTTTCTCACTCTAGGATACTGAGGAAGAAAATGGGCTGAAAATCGAGTCAAAATACTATAAATTGTTTGATGAAAAATGGTTTTCTTCCCACTTTTATTGAGGAACATGTATTGGATGCACTATATTAAAAAACATGAACTAACTTTGTAGACTCTTCTATATAAGAGAAAACCAATCCATATTTTTTGTTTGGGCCACTTTCACGGTTCGGAAAACCATGTAGATATTGTGTGGTTGCCTCTATTCAAGGGGATTTGGACACACTATCTCTTGAGGACACCTCACACAGTTTGAAAATCATACTTTATCCCCTTACTAGGACACATGGTCTTGGTGCTCAATTAATACTTACCACTACCTAACTATACAAAATGTGCATTATGAAAATTCCCCCTTTTTACATTTATAAAATGATTGGGATACTCTCGAGACTATCCTTAATCATGGGATTAGTTTCATCAACCTTTTAAATTTATTTTAAAAAACATAAAATTCAAACATGAATCATCATATGGTCATTATATTACAACTTCTCCAACATAATACTTCATGTCCCTGAGATTTATATATTGGATAGAAACAGTATATGATGTATAGACGATGGTGGTGAATTTTAGCTTAAAAAATTTAACTAACATAAAAAAAAACTTATTAATAATGATATTGTAATCATTAATAATTCATTAACAAGGTTAAACATATTGAAATGAGATGTTGTTTGATAAATTAATTTTACAAAATAGACTTATAGACCAGATTGTTAAATATATATTAGAAATATTTAGTAAAAATATTCATATATAAAATGTGATATAGACTATAAAAAATGGTAAAACCATTAATATGAAAGATATTAATAAGCTAAAAATAAATTCCCAGATTTATAAAATAAATCATACTCTTTAACCTTAAGGGTTAAGAATGTCTGAAATCCTTACTCAATATATCTATAGTTTTCATTATAATAGTAAAGTTTGAATTTCCACCCTAAGATATACCATGACATGATTATTAGTTTCCACTCTATAATTATTAAATAATTAATCCCTTGATACTATGATTGGAAACAAATCTCTATTCCAAAACCCTAGAAGCCCTTGGTCATCCAGATTAGAATCACATAACTTTCTATCCTCATAAGACCTCGATCAAAACATCAAGAAGTCATATAATAGAAAAGAAAAACCATTATAAGTGTTTTACAATACCACACTCATAATAATTTTAACACAAATCACTGGAAGATTACAATGATTATGAAAATTATGTTCATGAAGAGAGATATTCAGACATGATGAGTTTTAAAATTCATCTTGTCCAAGATCCTTAAATATAGTCCAATTCATATACATCTCTCTAATAATCTTGATTTTGTGAATCATGGAGTTAGATAAAATAGTCTCAGATATTATTCACTTTATAGCTCAGTAAAATTTCATCATCTGATGTCATTTGACGGTACCATCAAAATTCTCTAATAAATTTTGTTATATTGAAAGAATTACGACACTCAAATTATAAACCATTTATTTTCCTATGGACTATAATATATTCAATGTTATAAACAAATATATGGTCAGTTTTATATATATAAAATGTTTTAATCTGATGGATATAACGTCAATATTTCTAAATGTAATAAACATTAGTAAAACAAAAGGAAAAAAACAATTTAGACTGATGGACCTATCACATGATTAGTCTGATGTATTGGATTAAATTATTTAATATTTATATTTTTTATATAAGAACAATTTATATATCTGATATAAAAGTATTTTCTCAAAAAAACATTCATCAATACTTCGGAGACATAGATTAATTAAAATATGGTTTTAAAAATTTGATTTTTATTCTCAAAACCGTGGAAAAGAAAATTAAAAAGTATAACCTTTTTACTCAATAATATATTACTTTCTAGAAAAAATTATGCACAATAAACAAAAATTTAAAACTATAAAAATTTTAAAAAAACAACACTATGTTCCTTTATGGACCTTAAATAATTTCTTCATATATAATGATTTCTTTTTTCATAGTTTTTAATACCCTTTATTAATGAATTATTGTGTTCAAAAAACACCACTAGAAGGAAAATATTAATATATTGGATATCTCCAATAAAAAAATGGCTCCATATAGAAATTTTCTCCCCCATAAATAATTTCTCCCCATTTTTTTGATGAAAAGGAATGGGGAAGAAACATTTTCTCACGAAATTTTATAAAATATAGTAAAAACTATGGTATTTTAATAACTATTAAAACAAGATGTAATAAAGAACATTCATTAAAGTAAAATTGTAAAACATTCAAAAAACAATATTTTGTAAATAATTCATTCAAATTATATTTTGTTAAAAAATATTAAAATACAATAAAATTTTAGTCAGAAAATGTTCATTTATTCTTAAAAAACATCATAAAAATCGTCTTCACATTATTGAATTCATCTTGATTGATTTTGGATTTAGCTAATATAGACTAAAAATCGGTTATCCTCTCATACATTACTAAGAGAATTTGATTATATTCCTTAATATTTATAACATCCTCTTGAAGAACACTAACCATCATTTTTTCCTCCATCAACCATAGAATGTCTTATCTAAAAGGATATATTTTGATATTATAATATTTTATATTGAAAAATTTATTTTTAAAAATAGATTTATAATTATTATATGAATATAATATATACTGGGATCATCATAAATATATAAATGTATTAAAACCTTATGAAGATAAATTTTTAAATGAATCAACTATGTAAAAAGCTACTTCCTTGACCCCCAATAACTGGTCATCATGTTATTTCAATTAACCATCTAATTATCTCACTAATTTTATTATCTGATTAAAGATATTTTTATGTGACTTAAATTTATCTTTGAAAATTTTGATCTCATTTCCATTTTTATTAACTAAATCTATCAATAAATTCAATGACTCCAATTTTTCATTCAAACAACATTGAATCAACTTTCAATGGGATTAAATGTTATCAAGATATTTCATTGAATCATTTATCTATTTTATAGTTTTAAAATTATAATCTAATCATTTTTTATCTTCTCTGTATGATGAAAATGTTGAATTTCAGGAATAATTTGAAATATATTAGTTAGATAGTCCAATATAATTATTTTATTCTCATTCAATATTTATATAATTTAATAAAATCATGAAATAAACCTCCCCGTCATACACAACATTGTCCAATAGTATGTAATGTGAATTTTTGGCTTCCTCTTCATAAAGTAATAATGATTTTCCCCATACAATCATCTAAAACTAGATTCTTTTTAGACTCATATTATATTGATGTAGAGGATGAGGACCATTCAGATGAACGTTATTTATATTCTCCTTATTATTCATGTTCTTATTCATCTTTAAGGTATTTTTATAATTACCTCATAGTTCTCAATAGACTAATTTAATATTTATGAATGGATTTTTTATTCACCCCAGGGTTTTCAGAATTTTTCTTACTACATCTAGAGCTATATTTCTATATGATATTCCACTATAACTTCTTCTTCCACTCCATTTTAAAAAATAATGGGAATAAGAGAGGTTTCCAAAAAATATAATAAATCTAATTCCAATTGATGGGAAATTTTTGATAACCTATAAAAAATGTTTCACATCCTTGAATATGTTCAGATACAAATGAATGAGATACTGATAAAGGTTGATAATTAAATTCTCGATTGACTCTTTTAAGAAAATTATCCATAATAATTTCCTCAAATATTCTTTTCTTTTCATTATTATCCATTTAAACTTCATTCACTAAAATAATTTTCTTTATTTTAAAATTTAATACCTCTTCTTTATGAAGACCAAATTTGGGATACTTTAGATTATTTTTATTATTATGAGCGAACTACTTCTTAAATTCATCATCAGGCATCACTGTCTATTTCTTTATAACCATGGGTGGAAAATATTAAACATCTATTTTCACTTATACATATTATGTATTATTTAAGAAAATATTTATTTTAAATACCCTTATCTAATTTAAACACAAATTTCATTGGCTTCAGATTTGAATCTAATTTCATTCTTCCTATAGACTCTTTTCAAATAAGAGAAACCTTTTCTATAAGATCATAAGACCCATTATTAATCTAAATATATATGTATAGTTAACCAAATACATATTTAAGAAACATGGTAATATAAGAATACTTTACATTATAGATTTTGTTTTGATTATCTCTATCGATGGAAAGTCATAGATCAGAAAATTTATATTTCTCATATGGATGAGGAAGTCCAAAATGAACATGTGAACATATTTTAAGGAATCCATTTATCATTTTCTCAGAACCATATAAACTTTAATCAGTAATGTGAATACTCTTAGATTTATAATATAGTGGAAAACCTTTCTAAATATCTCATAAGACATGAATAAAGACAATTTTGCTTTATAATTTTCCAAAAATCCAAGATTTTATAAAAGCCAATGAGATGGAATATATGCCTCATCTTTTAATGGAATATCAACAAAACCAGAAACTTGATGAATCATTTGTTTTAAAATATCACTAAAAAATTTAATTATAATCACATCCATGTCTTCTTAAATTTTTAATGCTACTATATAATAGAATTCTATAACTATTTCATGATAGTAGAAATTTGAATCATAATTTTCATCATTTATTTTTCCCATCCTTAGAAATGTAAAAATATTTTCATAAGAGAATAATTATTTTTATAACCTGTATTCTTAATGAGTATATGTTTCAAAAATTTATGATTTGTAGAATATTCTTCTGAAGTGAACTTACTGAAGCTGATATCAAGAAAAGGACTAAACTATCGAATCAAACGAATGTCAATATTTTGGATTGAGCCACATATGGAAAGATAACGGTAAACTGAAATACTAGAAATTTTATGTGGGACTAGGGAGACCCACTCCATATATATTTTCTCTAGGGTGGAACATTTCATATTCAAATGCGATATCTACTTGGATTAAAAACATCAACGGATTCAACGGCTGTGAATAATCCTAAATTTTGTTATTAAATATTCATAAATATTATGTTTTTTAAAGAAAATCTATCTTTCAGATTAAATTTTTGTCCGATGACATAACCATTATGTTTTTTAATAATTTTAATGTGTGTAAAAAGTAATAAATATGTAAACGAACATAAAATTAATGGATAATTAAAAAATATGAAAGCCTATAATTTTACCTATTAGAGTAAAATTCTCATTCCATATGAATTTTCTTTCGAGTAACTCGTTTATATTGGGTTTTGAAAAGGAAATTGAATTTGATAAAGTTTATAAGAAATATATTTTCCATATTTATTTAAAAAATTTTAGTTTTAAATATTTTTATAAAAATAATTTTGATTTTGGAAGTAAATTTGATTTTAAAATTCTATCAAAATTTAGAAACAAAATTTAAAATAACTATTTTTTTGAATGACAATAGTGTTTTGGAATTATTTTATAAAACCACAACATATATACTCCACCTTTAAAAAGGACTTAATTAATGTAATTAAATTTTTAAATAGGAATAGTATATGAATGAGCATTCGATATTGACCCTTACTATATTAATTTTAAAATATTATAATCTATAGGAACTAAGGGGTTTAGTAAAAAATCACCAAGTTATTCATACTTTCTAAGGAATTGGAAGATGATATGTCCTTTATGTGTGTTTTTAAAAGGTTGGGGTCAAAGCCTCATTTTTTATTTAACGTAAAGACCTCTTTAGACTGGGTAGAGGGAGAACCATTACATATCCAAAAGGCCCAAGGCCAAGTGGCCAGAATAATAGGCTTGAAAGCCCAATTTTTTGGCCCAAAGGCCCCCTTAGTGAATAGTAATTCTACAGTACCCAGGCTGTTATAGTACCTGCTTTAGTACCACCGCTATTACAATTCTTGCAATATTTCCTCCACCACTACAGTGTCGCTGCCACTACAGTTTTGCTGCTAAAGTGCCCTATAACAGTTCTACAACAGTACCTGGAAGTTAGTCCCTACCCGGATTTGTTCCTGGGTCTTTTGGATGCCAAGCCGGAACCTGTACCACTAGGGTACATGCTCATTGGATCCTTTATGTGTGTGATATTTATGGAAATGGTGTCTTATATATATGTGGGCTTCCCATTAGTGATGATATAGGTTTTTAATTATATAAATTATTCTTGTTTTATCATTAAATATTTTATTTTACTAAAACTGAAGACATAGTCCATGAGTGTTTGTTGCATCCAAAACACTTGAGCACAAAAAAAACTTTTCTACCACCTATCCAGTTTTAACGGTATAAATTTATACTGGTAATTGTATCACAAAAAACAAAGACATTATAACTCTTCCAATTAATTGAAAACTTCTCGAAGTAATTTCTCTATCCATTTTAGAACCACCAAATCAATCATTTGATAAAAATTAATTCAAAAACATTTTCAAAAGATTATAATATCTATAAATCCATAGTTCCATTTAGATAACAAAAAGTTAATATACTGGATTTACTATGGGATACTATTAAATTTTATTGATATCTAGAACATAAGAATACGAAAAACATTATATTTGGAAGACCAGATGTTCTGCTGAAAATTATTTTTTAATTTCACGAAATCCTCTTCATGGATAAGAGGTACCCACTTAAACCACAAAGGATCCAAAGTAAAAGATTATTATATCAAATTTGAAAATAGAAACCCACACCAAATCCAAGTATACCTCGATCCATGCATCACCGCATTAGCTAGTGTCGCGTCGCAGCCATTTGCCGCCATCACCAAGGTACACCACTGTCATCGACAATAATACCTCCCAAACCACCAGAGCCAATGACTGGAGAAAACCAAATGAACTAGAAATATCGGCCTTCTTTATTACCAATAATCACTATTGTCTCCCTACCACCACCATATTCAATTGATGGAGAATATTTTTTGAGAAGCAGAACCAAGACAGAACTTCCGCCCACCGTCATCAATAACATCATCACTGTTAACGTCGTCATCCAAAACACACCACAGCTAATGACCAGCTCTCTAGTCAAGGAAGAACCACACCCAATACGAGTATCAATTAGGTGGAATAGAAGGATAAGAATCCACCACAAGATACATCACCTATAACATTGTTTACTGCTCGATCTCACATCCCAAAACACCTTGGAAACCACCACGTAGATCCAACTAGGAGAAGAGTTGTGGATTCTTGGTGTAATAGAAAAGTATTGAGTGAAAAACAAACTTAATAGGGGAATGTCTCCATAGTCACCCAACATCAACTTCCACCGCCACATCCAAAAACAAATGTCACAAAAACCATAATCAAAGAACGACATCACAAGAAAACCGACAAACCATATCGGACTTCGGTAGCACAAAGAAACCCCTTGGCCACCACATCGAAAGCCAAAACCCCTAAGAAGATATTTTTTTATGAAGATATTTTTTATTCCTATATTGAGAAACAAAATATCTTTATGGTATTTATGAAATTGGAAAACCAAGAAAACAAGTATGTTCTTCTATCATGATCATTTCAAACAAAGATTTAATAATATTCTCAAATAAATATGTTGTGAAGTTTTATGTCTAACCAAATATAATTTCATCATCATATATTTGAAAAATTATGTTGTTTTTGTAAACTTTTTTATAAAAATACTAGGATTTTTAGATTAATTACCAAGGTTTTTTTATAACAAAATTCCAATTAATCTATCATTCAAGGCTATAATGGATTATTTATGTCCATAAAGTAATAAAATATGTTTAAAACCATGGTATAGATGTTTTTTATTTTCAAAATTAAGGGTTATTATACATAAAATACCTCTTCAACATATTTATTAGGGAATTTACACATTATATCCATGTGAAATAGTTTAAAATTTAATAATTTTGAATATGATATAAGTATATTAATATCTTAAAATATTACTACCAAAGCATAATTTGTTTCATAATCTATTCCCTCTTATTCATCATATCATTTTGTAGAAAGAGTATCTTCATTTATAACTATTATAAAATTTCCTTCACATTTGTTCTAGATACCCCATTTTAGGCCAATTAATGAATTTTCTTTAAGCCATTCATGGAAATTCCAAATTCCAATTCCTCTTAAATTCATTGAGTTTATCTAGAATTTATTTAATCCAATATTTGTCACCTAAAGCCTCATGATGATTATTATGTTCAAATATTTGAAAAATAATAAATAATTCAAAAAGAACTTCTTAATCTAACTAGTTGATCTACATCACCAATGATGTTATCAGTAGGATGACTTTTAAGGATCAACTGATTCCTTGGATTAAAAAATATATACTGATCAACAACATGTTGAGACTATTCATAAGGCATAACTTCAGAAATATTTAATTTAGTTATTCTCTCATGATAATATGCTTCCAACATTTGTTGAATATCTCTTTTTGAAACTATATTTGATGAAGTGGGTTGAGGTTGTCTGAAAACATTAAGATGATTTTTATCAAAATTATCATCCAGTATATCCTCAATGGTACTGATGTTTTATTAAAAAAACTTATATATTCCTTAGTAGTTATAGTATAAGAAAAAATATATTCCCTCTTTAGATTTTGTTACAAAATTATTTAAATTATTTTTAGTATTATGAATGAATAATTTGCATAAAAAAAGTTGAAGTAAGAATGTTTTTGTTTTTTTCTAGTCCACAACTGATAATATGTTTTATTAATAAAAAGAGTTATTAAAACTAGATTTATATTATAAAATGAAAAACTAAATCCTCTACCTAGAATATTTTTATAAACTATTTATTCAATCAGAATGATTTATGTAATATCTTAAATATTCTATTTACTATTTAAACTAACCATTTTTATATAAAAATCTATTTTCCAAAAATGTAGTTATAAGAAATTTTATGCTACAAATTGTTTCAAAATTATAATTTACAAATTATATAACATCATAACTCTGAATAAGTTTTAAGGTGATATTTCTGTCATTTTTAAATAGGGCAACAAAAGGTTAAAACTGAAAAATGATTACAGATTTCTTTTCATGAAAATCAACATAAGTATATCCAATTTAATATTCTCCTAATACATATACATAATATTTTCCACCAATACTTTCTATTTTTGTAGGAAAAAAATACCATTTACAGTAAATGTGAATAAAAAATATTGGTACATGACTAATAGATTTAAAACACGACTTCTGTTTTCATCTGAGTTGACAATGATAAAAAAACTATCAAGTATCAAATATTTCTTTTGGTAGAACCTTGAATATTTCATTCTTAAATAGTTTAGATAAATTTATAACATTAAGATGTACAAATATTATCTTCCATAATAATGATTTGTCTTTCATTATACTAAGGAAAGGTATATCATCTATCCATATTCATCTAATATTAATGTCTAAACCTTCTTATGTGGATTGGAAAAATGAATAAATTCATATTTAGAATGATAAACAATGCATTTATCATTTCGAAATTTGAATTGATATCCCCCATCACACAATTGAATTTTAATTATAATATTTTTCTTATAACCTACATTAAATAAATTATTTGAAATTAATTATTTCATATGAAGAACAATGTTATCAACTATGATAATTTCTCCTTAATCATTATAATAAAAAATGACTTCTCCACCTTTCATCAATATAATATTATTAAAAAAGTCTTTATTTTAATTCATGTGTTTGGAGAAACCAGTATCCTTGTACCAATTTATTTGGGTACACTTTATGTTCACTTGAAAACAAAAACACAGTCATTTTCGAACCAAAACCTTCTTAGTTCTTGTATTATTATAATGTATTTCTTTTGAATTCACACCTAAATGACTCACAATGTTGAAAAATGTCAATTATTTTTAAAAATAAGATTTATTAAATCCAAGGGATTTAACACCAATAAAATAATACATATTATTTATGTGAAAACCACTTTAACATTTAGTTAAGAATTAAGAACTTTTTGGAACAATGTAATTATTTTGGAAAATATTATTTCTAATAGTAAAACCCAATTCAGATTCGTCACTTTGCGGACTAATTTGTTTATCAATTTTGTAAATATTTCCCTTAATTTTAGAAAACATTAAGAAATGATTTTAGAATACATATATTAGAATTCTGTTTCACAACTAGATTCATATCCTCTGTAGAAATTATATTTGAATAATTTTTTTATAATTAATTTTAAAAAATAGTTCCATTTGGATTTAGTTTTTTATATCTTTTAAAGGATGTTTTTTTATCAAAATTATCTTTATTGAACTATTTTTAAATATATTATATTTTTTAGGAAGTGTAGTTATCCTTGAATTTTCATTTACATGTTATTCGTTAGCATCATCATGTTTACTAATACATTACAATTTTCGTTTTAAGGTATTTTAGAAAATAATGAAATCTATTCAAATCTAGGTAAAGAGTTATTCTCTTATGATGAAGAATATTATTCATCAGATGATGTGGAATTATTATCAAAATTACTCTATGGATATTCCAAATTTAATGCAAGATTCATTAGAGACTGAATAGTAACCATTTCCATGAAAAATTTGTTAACCTATGTAATTTTTACATAGAATCTGATATTCTAATAACCTGAAAATCCATTGTATGTTGAGATGTCAAACGAACTATCTCCTCCATTATCACTCTATGTATCTGATTCTTTTATACAAAACTTATATATATTATTGTAGTACTTTAGGGAATTTATATAAGAATTTTTTTCCTTCTAATCCTTTCTCTTTATCTTAGGACAATCTATTATTATATTTCCCAAATTTTTAAATTCATAACATATTACTTCTTAATAATAATTTTTACCACTTATTTTCTCGTAACTATTCTTATATCTATATCGTAAATCATTATTTAAAACTATAATTTTCATCCTTCTCAAAATATTAGCTAATTACATTCAATATTTTTCTGATGAACTACTATATTATTCCATAATAACATTCTTCTTTTTATAATATTTGACAACATTCTTAGTAGATTAAGATTTATTTGAAGTATTAGATGTTGTTTCATAAGAAACCCCTAAATTTATATTTTTTCATATTTCTTGGAATATCCATTCAATCTTCCATCAGATTTCATAATTACAGTAATAAGACCATCATGATTATGATTTTTAATTCTTATAGTATCATCCAAAGAAATCCTTTTATACTCTTAATCTCAGGGAATGATTATTACTATTTTTCCACTGAAATTCACTCATCAAGATCCTTCTATCCAAGTAATTCTAAACTATTTAAAATAGTCATAAATTTTTTATTCATTTTATAAGATGATTATCTATGTACAAAATTAAAATCTTAGTAATAATTTGAAATAATATATCTTATTGTATAAATGAATCTAGATGTTCAAAATTGTCTTATAAAAAATTCCAGAATTTACTAGCAACATCACATGATTATATCTGACAATAAAAGAATCTAGTCATAAAACCAAATAAGGAAGTCCCCATACTATAAATCAGTTTGTATCCTATATTTTTTGAATTATTAAATATAGTAACTACCTATTTCAGGAATCAGGTAGTTACAAGTTAACATAAAAAAATTCCAACACTAGGGTTTCAACCAAACATATTCATCTTATCTCTCTAGTATTCAAAATCAGGACAATTAAATATTGGTGGTCTTATAGGATTTATATTTTTGATAATTCCAATGCTAAAACCATCCATATGATAGAAACAAAAATCATTAAACCATTGGAATGTTAGAGTAATAACAATTTACAAACAATTAGTTCATAGTAAACTTATGAACATAGAGTAGATATCAAAAGTAAAAAAAAGTATTTAGAGAAATAAAAACTGATCTAATATAAAATTTTGGATCATAATAGTATTGTATAGATACAAGAGGGGGTGTATTGTAGTATAAAAAATTAATTTAAAATAAAATGAAACCAACTTATTAAAGATATCGAACACAATAATCATATGAAAATCAGATTAAACGTATAAAAATTTGAAGTCATCCGATAAATAAGAGTTACAAAATGGATATATTAACCATTAGGATAAATAGATATTAGAAATATTAATTAAAACTACTATTCTAATATAAAAATAAAATAAAAATATTAAATATGTTGAAAAATGTAATTTAAAATATTATAATAAAGCAAGAATGGATTATAAGATTTGTGAAATAAATTATATTTTTTGACCTCAATGCTAAATAAATTCAAAAATCCTAAATCAAGATATACATAGTTTTCAACCAAACATCATGGTATGTCATTCCACACATGGAAGTCCTTGAATATGATGATTAATGTAAACATCGCCTTTCTTAAATAGGAAAACCCTCAATATGATGATCCGTAAAAAGCATGTATTCTAAACCCATGGAAGTCATCGATCAACCATATCAGAATAACATATATTCCCATCCCTATAAAACATTGATCAGAACTTTAATTAGGCACAAAATTGAAAAGAATAACAATTATATGGATTCTAAAATCCATCACACTAAAGCAATAGAATAAAACTATCATAATGATTACAAATAATAAATTTATATGTTCTGGAAGAGCGATCTTTAGACATGTTGAGTTGAAAAAATAAATCTTCTCTCAACTCCATGAATGTAATCATGTTTATAAAAATCCCTCTAATGGTCATATTTCTATGAATCATGGATTTGTATGTTGGGGCTAGTATGTTATTAAATCGATATCTCAGAAATACAACATCTTTAGATATCGTTAGATAGGACCATTACAATGTTGTAATAATTTCTTCCTGATATAAATTATTCCAACACCTTGATTACTATATTTTGATAGTATTATGGACTACAATATATTCAAGATAATGAATGAGAATATGGTCAATCAGATTGATATAAATTATTTTCCATTCAATGGGAATAACTTTGGTCAATCAAAAAGTAATGAACAGAAGACAAAACAAATATAAAAAATACTATGTAATCTGATGAGCCAAACACTATTTAATTTAGTTGTATCAGATTAAGGAATACAATTTTTATTTATTTTCATATAAGAATAATATCAAAATTTTTTAGAAAATGATGTTCTCTAAAATAAAATTCTAAAATAATTTGGATATATATGGTTAATAAAACATGGTTTAATGAAAGTGTTTGTGATTATCAAAAACTAAGAAAAGGTAAATTAGAAATTATAAAATTTTGACTCAACAATGTTGTTAGATATGAATCCAAACATCCATACCTTTTCAGTCATGAAATAGAATCAATGTCCTCATTTGGATTTAAAAATCCTAAAACAGAACCAATGAGAAGCATATAACTTAATGAAGTTAACCTCTCCAAACATGATTCAACACCCACTATAAAAAAAACTAACATCAGGTTTATCCATTTCCATAAAGAAGAAACCTAAAATATGATATGGACTATTCAAAAACCATAACATTGATTTTACTCATTATAATATTTAGTTTACCTTCACCAACTTTTATTTCTTGGGACCTCCAACATGGAAAAATCATAGAAGAACCTTGATCTCGTGATCCCAAAATTTTCTTGTTGTGGTTCCAAACATATTGTGTCCAAACACCCCCCAGAATTCAAATCAGCACTAGAACCCATACACATAATATAATAGTAACTAAAAAAATATGTATAACCATCATTCATTTATTAAATAAGAAAAATATGTCTTTTATAATAATCCACCTTTTATTTTCTGAAGTACACCCCTTAAATCCATGAAAACACAATAGATATAGTTTTCACCATAATACATATTTACACATCAATTATATACAATATCCCATGTTGGACTTTCCCTGGTTAACTGGTTTCGAAAACAAAATTCTAATGCAGCTAGTGGATTTCCATTTTCCCTGGTCATGACTCCTTTATCCTTACAGGTATTTCATGACTACCCCATACAAACATAGGAGTCCATACATAAAACCTAGTAAATTTTACCAATTAAAACATCCACTTTCCCAAAACTGTCATCATGCACTACCATTCTACAAACACACCGATGTTTTATGCTACTAAAAATAAATTTTGAACCACTTATAGGTTAAAGTAATTGCTCAGATCGTTCATCACCACATATGTATTCCGAAAATCATTTCTTGAAGAATTTCATCATGAATCTCATCGGTTCCTCATGGGAATCCAAAGGACACATTGACTATTCTAGGACTAGTTAAATATTCCAATGACCCTTATATAATAAGGGTCATATTTTCCCAACTGACACATCAATACCCATTATATGGGTGTCATTATCACTATTAAAATCAATAAACTCCAACTAATACAACCCATGATCCCATAAAAAACTGATCCTGGAAGTAGATGTGGTAATCTCATTGCCATCAGATTGACATAATGGAGAGTCAACTATTATCAATTCATGGATTCTATGTATGGAAACCATGAAATTTCCTAAAATTTAGTCCATCCCAATGATCTTACTAAAAAATTACTAATTGTGAACTTCCCACCATATAGCCTCAAATAAATCTTTCCATGAGCTCAACTCCATGGAGGCCCTACATCAAATGAGAAATTACATTCTGATAGGTTGGTTCATAGCCGATGCTAACTCAATGTACTCATAATGATGTCAAGATATTGGACATTATCATCTTCAAACATGGATTACACTAAGAGGTCCCCCAACCATATTCAATTCTGATGCCACCTCATAATGTAGGAACATATCAATTATGATCAAATTCACTAGTTTTTTAGGACCAAAAGTGTTCATCAAATCCTAATCACCATGATTCAAGAGAGAAAAATAACCAAAAGTAACCTAGCCTCATGACCCTATGCCAAGTAGACATTCACTAATATTCTTCTTTGTTGCACAGCCACCCCACTACTCAAGTTGTTCCACCATGACCATAACGGTTCTAAATTATAATAAATATGGTCCATTAAACTAATTAAAATCAAAATTTTCTTGATAATAGATAGCTCTCAGTACCATTTTTTCTCCAAAAAAATATTTTCTTTCTCTTGAGATAACTGTCAACATATCCTAAATGGAATCACACAACTCCATCATATTTATTCCAACCTATCCACACTAGAAACCATGGTTTCAAACATTCATGTCACTATTAACTAAACCCAAATCAAAATCTTATGAGTAACACGTCACCAAAACTAGTCTCAAATACCAACTCAAGTCACTAACCACACCTTTCGATCCAATCAGCCTCACCGGGATTGAGGCATCGTTAAAGTTCCCATAAAATGACTGAAAACGTTTTATATAAAGTCCAACCGCATGATCATATACCACCTTGAGCATCTTTACCATTCAGAAGTACCTATATTCACTATATATTCCCTTGTATCATATATCCAAGGTTAACACTGATCATTTGGTTGAATAGTTTAATAACATCACTAAAACTAATGTTTTGGGAATCTGAATGATCTTCCCATTTACAACTACCATATAATAAAAAGTCATTCACTCAAGGTTCATTCCCTAGAAATAATACCAAGTCATAACAATTTCAATTACAAAAAATAGATGGAACCTATAATTCATCAATTCCACCATTGAAGTATCCACCCTTTCTTTTCATAACAAAGCACAGATAACACAAGGATAACCACCCATCTGGTTAACCTTGATTTTACCCAAATATGCTAAAACATAGACACAAACCTAGTCACATTCCCAAAACCAATTTCTCTACCACTTATCCATACAAAAAAACCTCAACAATGTCAATTTTGAGGGGTTACCTTCCTACAATTTTTCCAAAACAAATTATGTCCAGTAAACTAAAAGAAAAAACTTACCATAGGTCCCACTTTGATAGCTAAATAATCACTACAAAAAACTCACAATCTAAGACACCCATTCTATGGCTGAACATATAGTTTACACTATCACATACCTTCAGGGTTAAAATAACCATGTTACCAAGAAACACCACACATCCTCAGGGTATTGGACAAACTAAAGGAACAAAAATTAACATCCCACTATCTAAAACATCCAAATTGATCTTGTTCTCATAACCCCTGACCATGTGTATCAAAACTAGGTCACTCTCAGATCCCAAACCAACCATATATAGGGTAAAATAACACAATAATACTATTTTCAAGTGCCCATAATTTTTACATCATTTATCTTTTCCCATTAATTTAAATTTAAACTTTAAAATCCAAGGATTCATTTTTGAAAAAATTACATTGACCAAGACATTCAAAATTATCATCCTTATTCCATTTTTGGATTCATGGGTTTGGATAGATTGAATGTAATTATAAATATATCATGGTAAATAAGCTAATAATATTCATACTGGTACTTTAATTGACCATAACTACCATATTACATGTCTATTATACCTTCATATTACTAAGAAGTAAAATGATGTGTTAGTCAAGTAGAGTGTCACCATAATTATATGAAAATCATAAAAATTTCTATATAATATTTAAATAAAATCCCCTATATTTTTTTATCCATAAGAAGATATGAATAACCAATACACATAAAGCACATATGGAATATTACACTACCAATGTAATGAATATAGGGGAACTATCAATATCATTTAGAATTCACATGGCATATCAATATTATGTACCTACCAAGATGAAAGAACACACACCGTCTATAAATACTCATCTAAGAGATAAAAAACTCATAAATCAGTAACTTCACATCCATACATGCCAGGCAGTTTGAAAAATTAAAAAATGTAAATGTTAAAAAACAACAATTTACCACCATTAGAAACCTAATTTCTCCCCATGAATGGGGATTCATGGACCTATGAAGGATCTCATTTCAATGCTATGACCAGATCCTAGTATTCTCTAAACCAAACTCAAATACTATGATCAAAGAAAATAACTATGATACCAATTTATAAAATCTCATCCTAGGGGCACAAAATTAATACCCTCATCCCATTTTTTATGAGATCCATATATGCCCCATCCCCATACACTAGAGACTTCTGACCATTAGTGCAGGTCTATGGAGGTAAAATGGGGAGACTATACCTTCTTATTAGAGTAAAAGAACAATATAAATAATATTTATAGGTACCAAAATAAGAATATGTTTTATGTGAAACATCATTTAGAAAGTTCTAATAATAACCAATGTGAAGGATGGAATAAAAATTATATGTGCAATGTATATGTCCAGAATTCGAACAATATAAAAATTACCGAAATACAGAAATGATGAAAATCCCAAAATATGATCCCTTGTACAAACCCAATACTCACATTTAATGCTCCAACCTATCATCCATGGCATAAATAGAAAGAAATATCCCCATCCAAAAAACTATACCTAAAATAAGTAGCATCTACATGGGTACCCTTGTGCTATGGAATCCTGATAATTGTGTGATAATAACATAGTGGGCCACCACCAATGGTTTCTAAAGAAATAATAATTCTAAAAAATATTTTGGATTGATAAAAAATGGAAAAAATAAATAAGACAATAAATGAAGAATTAACCTATGTAAAAAATGTATAAAATAGACTTTTAGACTATTGGGTCTCACTCGGTAACCAAACCAACATTTACCATTATAGAAGATTGAATCATTAATAATAGGGGTCACACAATTTATGTCAAAAAGTCTAAAATCACCCAATCCAATACTCTCTAAATTGTTCAAACTAGGTAGGGTAATATAAGATAATTATGGATCCCTATTTCCCATAAGATGGAGAATAGTAGTGGGGTGTGATGAATATAGTGGTAGATTATACCCACTGGTTTAGTGATACAGTATAGTCGAATTTAAAAATATTAACTAAATATATGAGTAATAGAAACATAGTAGAAAAATTACAACATATGAAATTTAAATAAAAGATAAATCATCAATCCATTAATAAATCTTTTAATCATATGATAAATTGTATATAATGTAAAATTTAAATAAATAAAAATAACAGAATCAGATAAAAGAAATAAAATCAAAATTCTCTATCCTAAACCTTATATCAGATCCCATCTCAAAATTCCAGCCGATCTTATAATCAATAATCAATAGCGACATCCCTTTTCCATTTCCAAACCTGCATCTATGTAATACTATCAGGTACCAAACAATGAACTAAATAATGTGACGTTAGGACTCAGTTAGTTGAAACCACCTATTCTAAAAAATTAGTATCATAATCAATGAATTCAATAAAGAGATTTATTGGTGTTTTAATTAAGAATTTGATATAATACAACTATCAACCTCCTTCAGCACCATGACAGAATAGAATTTTTTTTTGTAGTATAACCATTCCAGCCATAACTATATATCAGAGGATAAATTTCCCAAATATTATCTAGTACCTCTATATAATAATTTTATTATGGGGCTGGGGAGAGACAAATGATTATAATAATTACAGCATGGGACTAAGAGGATCCCACTCAATATAAGAATTTCATCATCGGGATAGGTAGATCCCATGCAATATAAGCATTGCAGAATTGGACAACACAGAGCTCGATAAATATATGCATTATAGAATGAATCAAAACACATGTCATAGAAACAAGTATATTAAAATATTACATTTTGTCCTCAATGGGTAAACCTTTAAATTACCATTTATTATTCAATTACTTATTTCATTTATCAACATGATCATTAACCATGAACATGATAGACATATCAATAAAAACATCCATTGCCACGATGAATCTATATCAAGAAATCACCAGAATTCCATCTAATTATAAATATAATTTAAGAAATTATTCCACCTATTATTATTCAAGGGTCTATTCACCCAAATGGGTATCCACAAAATGGTCACCATCAATCGGATCCATATGGATCTAATCATTAATCTAATCCATGAATATCATCATTCATTAATCAATTAATTTTATTCACTTTTTGTTTTGATGTAATATCAATAATACCAATACATAATAATTAATAAAATCATAAGTTTAGGTCTAGACTCTCTACCACTAATCTAAGATCAATGTAGAGCTTCCAATTGGTATCTCATAAAATATTGAAGGTTCAGAAGATCGTACAATGGAACCAATATCAACCCATATCAAGGCCAACACTAAAACCAATTACAGTCCAAGGTTCCCACCACTACAACAGAGCCCAATAAGGAACATATATGAACTCCAAAGAAAACAGATATACCAAAGATCAAACACCAATCCAAAATGTCTGAAGGTGATGGAATGTCTATAGAATCACTATGAGTCGCATAGGGATTGAGAGGAGGGGCTATAGAAATTATGGAATGAGTAAATATCCATACGGTGCTACATAAAAAAACTATTTAGGTGAAATATATGGTGTGCACTCCACATTCACCTCATGTATTTTGTATTTATAAGATACCGTAAAAAATGTTTCACCTCAATTCATTTTTTACATTCTATAACATTACAAATTTTGTAATATAGATTCATGGAATGTATCCTTTTCGTGTCATGAACTGATTAACAACCTTACACTATTCATATCATGTATTTAGTGTAATTTACATGACATGTAAATTTTCTGGAGATAATGTTCACTAAACTTTTATTATAATGATCCAAGAAACCTACAAATCCTATAAATAATAAAAGACCCATGTAAACTACTTCTTACACATTTATACCTGGATTGCGTTAATTCAAAAATATAATTCCCCAAAAATTATTTATTTTTACCTAAAAAGTTTCTCTATATATAAAGAATACACTACCATCATCATTTAAATAATAAATGAATCCCAACCAAAAGAGGTTTAATCAAAAACCCGATAAGGGATATACCAATAAAAACATGTGATCTTACATCATCCAGACCACATAACAACTCATCCTAGAGAATCTAAAATAATTACAATATAGTCTTAGTGATTATCTCTGGACTCATTGTTCTCAGATCAGATTCCCTCTACCATTTATCCTCTTGACATCCCACATTCTACCATAGTACTCAATCTAGATGAATAGACCATTCCTGAAGATATTTCCTGCTACTGTCCACAGTCTATTATAGAATATCCTCAAAGGAAACATCTACATTAATGTCCACATCTACTATTCCATTCAACTGAGAAGTATTAGTATTATATATCTATAGCTGGGTCACATGAAACACATCATCCATGGATCATTTTCATTATTTAATACATAATCCATATTCCATTAGACCGATTATTTACTATATCTCAAATGACCTATAAAACCAATGTAAAAAATCAACTATTTCCTAGCATAGTGTTTCCATATCCTAGGTTACACACAAAGGAATACATGATGTCCCACCTCAAAGTCTATTTGACATCTCCATTGGTCTGTGTCATATTTTTTATTTATATGTGTGGTCACCTACTACATAATGATCAACTAAACTAGCTCATACATCTCTCACACGAGACTAGGTCCAACAAGAGATGACTCCCCTACCTCTAATAAAAAGGTGAATGAAATGAACTTCCATTAAAATCCTCAAAAGGTTCCATCTGAATTGATTCTTGAAATATTTTATTAGCATTAAAATCCATAAGAGATAAATGTTTATCCCATGAACCATTGAAATCCATCACACATGCTCATAAAATACCCTCTAAGATCTAAATTGTCTGCTCATATTGACCATTAGTCTAAGAATGATAGGTTGTACTCAATAATATTGGAGATCCCATAGCCTTTGAAATACCCATACTGAACATATACATAAAAAAGTATCTCAATCAGAAATGCTACTCTGTGGAACACCATGTGACTGAACTATCTTGTTCATATAGAGACTATCCATATCAGTAACACTGAAGGACTCCCTTATAACAGTGAAGTTGTATACCTTCATCAGTTGATCGAAGATCACCTAAGTTAAATCATTATCATGGAGTGCACTGGGTAATATATTCATAGAATGCATTGTGATGTCATCAATTTAACACATTGGAATGGGTAGAGGCTAGAACATCACAATGTGCCACTGAAGATCATATTTCACCAATTGAAATGTGAAGTATTTCACCACAAAAAATGCTACTTCAATCTTCAACCCTGGAAACCATTACTCTCTATAGATATCAATATACAACAATCTCAAACTACGATGTACCACTGATCAAGAAGAATGAAACTAAATCATAATTTCCTCACACAAGCCCATAAGACCAATTATCATTCATAATAGAGAAGATAATTACCCCTACTAAGAGTCCATCTTGATGGTATCTCCTCTCCATATAAATTATCCTTCATAGATAATCCCTACGGATTATATTACATCTCGTTGTTGATTGGGTCTAAATGAAAAGATATAATATATATCCAAGTAAGATCTAACAGAACCTAACACTCAGAAACATCAAGATGCTTGTATACAATGAGTCCTATCATCTACCAGTCATCAAAGGAATCCTGCACCACATTGGTGACGGTCTACTAACACAATATATCCTAAAAAATGTTTCTCATTCCTGAAGTATAATCCAGATCGATGTCGAAGGACTTCAGATACCCAACCCCCTCCTCTATTGAAGGTTAAGGTCTTGATGAGAAAAGATGTACTTGAGGCTCAGGTGGTTCATGTACACCACAAACCTCTAACCCATCAGATAGTGTCTCCATAACCTCAAGGTATGAACCATCGATTCTAATTCCAGATCATGAGTATAGTAGTTACTCTCAAGAAGTATTATCTATATGGAGCCATAATAAACCACTCATCCATCATGTATCAAAACTACTATGATTCTAACTCCATATGCATCAATGGAAACTGTGTATACCTTAACTAGAAGATATGAAATGAGGACCAGTGTCAATACCAGTCTTCCCTTTAGATCATTGATATCTCTCCCATAAGAATATCAAAAAAACACCACCCATTTCATGGTTAGAACAAAAATTGATGCTACATAATGGGATAATTCCTATATATAAAGCCCATAATAACCTTCTAACCCCAAAAGAAATATAAATATAAAATACATTCTTGTTCATATCACATGATACTATGGAAGAAACATTCTCTGGGCCCAATAAAACTTTTTCCTCTGAGATGACACAAACCAAGAATATACATTTCTTTATCCAGAAACTATATTTTGGTTTCATGTCATAAAGTCGATGCTCTCTCAATGTACATAAAATATTGGCAAGATTTTGGTAATGATAATGTTCTTACTGTGATTACACTAAGAGGGAATTGAAAAAACCCACTATAGACTAATCCAGAATCATTAGAAATATAAAATTCATCAATTCTCTGAATACCACAAATGCATTCATCAAACCAAATTGCATCACTAAAAACTTAAATAGGCCACACATTCTCCTAAAAGAAGTTTGGGGTACATATGATGGTTTCAACCTCAACTGGGGGTGTCCTAATCTCATATTGATCTTGGGGAAGATCTTAGAACCTGTTTACTGATCAAATATATCATTATTGAACAAAAGGGGACACCAGTTCTTAACCATAATTAAGTTCAATATTTGATAATACAATCATAATAGTAAAGAGCTGTCAATATTTTTGAAAAAAGAATTGGAGAACAATAAGGTGATGTATTAGTCCATATGAAACCCTTGGATTCAAGATACTCCACTTCAAATTTTATCTCATGAAGCTATGTTGGTGCCATCCTACATGTTGGGATAGAAACTAGCTTTTCTCCCATCACCAACTCTATCATGAACATGATATCCCACTTTATAAGTAAACCATAGAACTGTTAAAGAAGTACATCTTAAGAATTGTACACCATATGAGGAAATGTATCCTATTTTATTCCACCATCATCATTAACAGGTCCTACTATCTTATCAAAGGTACAATACAATCTTCATTTAATTGGGTATGTATTTCCAACATCTTAGTCACCAAAGTGAATGTAGATACCTCTTTCTAAAGAAAGAAATATTATTCTTCTCTGGTAAAAGATTATATGATGATGATAAAAAACAATACAATCCAGACAAAAAATCAAATCAACCTATCATTTCCAGCAAAAATGGTTCCCAAAAACGGTAATATCCAATTTTTTGAGAACATGACTTGTAATGGTTGATATTATTTTCCTACATTCTAAATGGTGTGTTAATGGGCATGAAACCATCAATGATTTCCAAAACAAATCCCAATACATTTATAAAAGTGTAGATAAAAATGAATATGACGCTATAGTATCAAAAAAAGGAATGAAAGGGTAGATTATATAAGAATCATATCACTAATGGAAAAAGGCCTGACATCCATTCTCACAGGAGGAGGCTGCATAACATATAGATGAATATCCCTTCTACCATGGGCTCTTGTATGAGTCCCCTATTTTTTTCCTCTTCTAGAAACTATGACTTATTAACTAGGGTACCACATACCCTACCTCTACCTAAATATCTGGTGGAACTCCAGATTCCAATTTGATGAGGGTTAGCTAAGTCCTTCCAAGAATCTTGTTCATGTACACATCTTATTACACTACCCTATTTATGAATTCCCTTATAAAACCTCTTAAAGTGGCACATACTACCTTAAAATTATCACCCTAAATAATTTTAAAAACACTAACTCCACTTGTGGCCCAACATGAAACACTGATAGAAATAAAAATGAACATGGTCTTCACATATGTGACCACATCACTAACAACTCTCCCTGACATTTCCTTTTTGAAAACAATCATATCACCAATTCATGACAAAAAAGAAGATCCCATAGTCCATGAAAAAAAAATCATCTTGGCCACTTCACAAGGCCTCTATTAAATTAACTATTGTGATGAGTTCCTGATTCCTCATATCCTAAAATCTTCCCATACATAAGACATTCACATATGACCTGATCTCATTATAAATACCATCCTGATAATGTCTCTCCATATAGATCTCATGGACTACTAAAGATGGAAAAAAGGAAAACAAGTTAGTGAAACATATGATAACGTTTATCACTAACATTCCCTCCTATATTGGATGCATGAACTTATGAGGTCTCTCATACCTCAATGTCTCTGGATAGAACTGGATTAGGAACTTCATCACAAAGTACATCTATAATTACTCCTCCAGATACCCAGCATATATAATAATTTCCCACAAATTCTTGGGCAGTCCACAATGCTTATATGCGAAAATCTTCACCCTTTGATATGTGAGTGTCTCATGATTATTGATGAACATCTGGAATGACATGATCTAGAATTGGACATCCTAGGGGACTCCCTCCCATGTGAACATAGGTAAATGCTTCTACCGAATCATTATCATTAGCTCATACATGTAAGTTATGGTAAATATAATATTCCTTTAGAAATATATTGTAACCCTCAGGAAGCTAATGTTATTTTGAACATTTGTATGCCCCTTAAGAGATATAGGAATCTCCGATTCAGAAATGTTTGGATCATGCTAATTCTAAACTCCTGAAGCTCAATTCAAAGATGATGTGGAGAAATTTTCAATATAATACAAACACACACCATATAATAGTAGATACAAAAAGGATAAACCTTAATAGGTGACACAAAAATTGAACCACTAGATCATGATCTCTCAAAACATGGCTTATAAGAGCTTTAGCACGACATAGTAGTTCATTTATTTCCTTGATCAAATTTGAAAATTAACACATCTTATAGTTTATACGTGAAAATATATATCACATGTGATAAATATGAACATATAATGAATGATTCATGCCAATATACATCTATTTTGTGCCATTAAAGATGAATGCATACTCATCTTATTCCATAATGGTCCATGAGTACAGTTATATAGAAACAATGATATCACAAAACATGTGAACCACTCAAGGTAAAATATCATTGACCATAACATTCAAACATTATAGAAAGAACTCCAAAACCTAGGTACTCAGATTTTCTCTATAAATCATTCAATTATTACAACACACAACATGAATACCATGTCCTAAAACATACCTCTCTCATTTATACCATTCCAAAATATCAAACAATAGAAAATAAAAATCGAGCTCTCTGATACCACATTGTAATATCCCTTAATCTAGAACCCTCTCACATGGACATTTCAGGTTGGTTATGGGATCATATGTGGGTCCCCATATTTTAGAGGTTGTTGACTAGAATAAGGGGTGTGATTAATATAGATGGGATACTATTCCCCATATTTCAAAGTTACAATATAGAGAAATTTATAAAAATTACTAAAAAATAATGTAATTGAATCATAGATAAAATAATAAAACATATAACTAGGAAATGAAAGCATAATCATAAATACAATAACAATTAATCATTTAATGATTGAATAAAATATATCTAATGAGAAAGTGAAATTAATAAAAATAAAATAATAAGCTGAAATAAATAAACATAGAAGTCCCTAGTCTGGAAACGGGGGTCAGTCCATTCTCAAAACTACAACCCACTAAGATAAGATCTAATAAAAAAAGTCCCTTTCAATTTCCAAAAATACATCCATGTAATCTACTCGACTACTAAATGATGTCCTGAATATGGTGGGGTTAAAACTCCATAGGCCGACACCACCATTTCTAAAAAACTATCCTGATAATTAATGTGAGAAATAAAGTATAAAAATATGTATGAATTAATCAATTAACATAATAAAACAATAAACATGCTTCAGAACCATTCATGAATATATATGAGAGCTTAGATTAACCATGCCATCCATACCCATATATCTAGGTCAAAATCACAAAAATACTTCCCAGTCCCACTATATTGGAATTTCAATACGAGACTGGGTAGAGATTATTCAATATAATTATAAACACATGGTACTAGTTATAGACGACTAAATATAAGCAATAAAAAATTAAAATGGGTAGAGATCTATCAATAAAATCAATACAACTTGGTATTGGGAAGATCCCAATAAATATAAGAATTACAATGAGAATCAGCACACTTTTCATTGTAATAAGGGTATTTCAATATTACATCATATGTCCCAATGGTTAATTATTAAAATTACCATTTATCTTTCAATTACATATTTCAATTATCAATTTGGAATTTAACCATTAACAAGAAAATAGTTTCAATAAACAATGTCACAACTAAGGTGAATATATATCAAGAAATAACCAAAATTTCATCCATACTAAACACACTTTATGATATTATTTGATATATTATCATTCAATGGACACCTCGGACCAAACAGGTAGCCAAAATCCAGGCAACAATCAATATAATCCAAATGGATCCTAGTATTAATCGAATCCTTAAGTATCATGATTCACTAGTTAATTAATTTAAGAAACTTGTTACGTTAGTGCCAACATAATATTGAACATACTTAATAAATACACATACTATAGGGTTAATATTAGACCCATACCCTTAACCAGTTATTAATGTAACTATACCGATTGGTCACAATAACAATAAATAAGGATAAAATGATAATAAGTTGAATGGTATATCAAATTAAATAATGGTAAACACCCAAAAAAATGTGGTCCAATTATTCCACTAGCGCAATTGCATGAAATGAGGAAAAAATAATAAGACCAAAGGAGAAGGACTTAACAGGGATCAAATAACAGTCTGAAATATTTAGCACCCATGAAATCACTATAGAATCACTAGGAGTCGCCTAGGGATTGAGAGGATAAATTTAACTAATTGTGGAATGATGAATAAGGTGTGAGACACTATATAAAAATATTGACCGCCTAAAGTACATGGATTGTAATCCACATTCATATAATGTATTTCTAATTTAGGAAATAGTATAAAAAATGCATTTCCATAATTAATAATTAACTTCCCTGAACATTACAAGTCATGAAATGAAAATTCATTACATGTATCCTTTTAAATTAAAGAACTATTTCAAAACCTACTACTATTCATATAATGTGGTTGGTGGCATTTATATGATGTATAACACATTTTTACTCCCTGAAAATGGTCTTCATACATTTTCATCTTAGTTTTAGAATAAAGATCCAAACCAACTACAAATCCATACAAATAGTTGAAAACCATCATAAAAACAATATAACATATTTATACATGGACTCTATTAATTTAACCAAACACACATACCATAAAATTAGGTTATTTTCATAAATAGGGATCTCCATTTCTGAATATGACTCGACCACTAATGTATATAAAATAAATAATACCTATCCCAAAGAGATATAAAAATAAACTCAATGATGGATGCACATAGAAAATGTTGAGATCTTATATAAAGGGAAATTAATTAAAAAAATTGGCATTTATTTACCAAGGGCATTGTGCCAATTATCAATACCATGTAAAAATCTCGTAGTTCCTATTTTCCATGCTAGAATTATATCTAAAAAACATAGAGTTCCATGTCCAACATATCACATTAATGATGTTGAATTCTAGGTTGGGCCATCATGAAACATGTACTATGAGTATAATATCTAACCATCCTTATCAAGGATTCATAGTGTCATCTATATCCATCCTTACACATGGTTTGAGAGCTTCATGTCCCCCGTTATTCCATTTATGAGATATAACGAACCACGTCCATCATCCCAAAACTATACCATCTAGATCCAAAATTAAGTTTTCAAAATTATTCACCCATTTAGAAATCTCTTTATTTAACTCAACTTTTAAATTCTCTTCAACACATTAATAACATTAACATTCCAATTTATTCATTTCCCATTTCATTCCTTGTCATCTTAGAATAAATTTAACGTGAAAAATTAATACAAACAACACCTTAATTTTTTTAACAAACCAAAAAGTGTTACGAATGGTTTCATATGACAAACCCTATATTCCATTAGTTATTAATGTTCTAGTGGACAAGTGAAACCAAGAAAAGAATCATATAAAACCAATCCCATTTCACATTATAAAAATCAACAAAACTAGATACTCTTAAAATATATTTGAATCCACCCTTTAGACATGGATCTTCATCCTTGAAAAACCAATCATGGACCAACAACTTAATTTATAGTTAGAACTTAAACAGATCCATAATAAATTTTTAACCGAAAAGAGGAAGAACCACTTTATTTCAAATTTATATATAAGACCCATTTTTAATCCTACAAAAAATAACCTTCATGTGAAGACAACATTTCTAAACAATCAACCAATTTAAAACATAATTTTCCTTCATTGAAAACCACACAATTATTAATGTCCCAAGAAAAAATAAACCTTTCAAAATAATCCTATGAATTTAAAAAATGCATAGAATATATAAAATTTACATTCAACCATTTTATACCTAAAAACCTCTTCTCCATAAATTATACCGTTTATCCTGTTAAACATTAAAACATACTAAAAGAAAATTGAATTATTTTTACTCTCATAAATAACTATCCCAAAATTTAATATTTTATTACAAAACTTTTACTGGATTAACATACCCCATCAATTGCCCTAAGACCAGTCCCAAATAATCTATAGATCCAATGGGTCCTATGAAGGGTCCCTCACATCAATTTAGGATGTAATTAAATTATTTTGGGTCAATGAAAAAAATAAAAAAGTACCTAGTGAATTGGAACAACTGCATTCATAAATGAAACGTCCAAACTCTGGGAAAAATACTATAAAACACCTACATCACACATGTAGGCGACACATCATCTAACCACGAAATTCTATTTGAGATAAAACATCCCCAGTCTCTATGTAAAATATCATTAACAAAATTGTGTTCTTAAGATTCATTATAATATAAATAAATAAATAAAATCATCTTCCAGAAAATAGAAAGAAAACATTAATGGATTACTATGAGCATCAATTCACACTAAAAGACACTTCAAAAACACAAGAATAGAAGGATAAACATCCATGGAGAAAGGGAGAGATCCTAGTTTTCACCCAAGGATACTATATAAGAAATATTGGTTGAAATAAAGTAAAAATTGTACAATTATTAGGTGATAAAAATAGTTATTTTTTTCACTTTTAATGAGGAACATGGTTTGGATACATGGTTAGAAAAATCATACGTGAAAATATTGTTAACCATAATTTAAGTGGAAACCATGATGGAGGGTTTTTGTGGGCACTTGGATGGTTTGGAAAACATTGAAGAATATATCTGGTTACATTTATTAAATTGGAACTAGTTATACGATCTCTAGGGGCCACAAAAATTTGTTTGAAAACATGCTTCCTTCCCTTAATATAACATATATACTTGGATCATGGTAAAAATTAAGAATTTTGAAACCTTGAACCTTTTTCAGTATATCCCATTTTCAAATTTCTTCATGTTTCTAAACCCAAGGTGACTCTCCAGAATTTACCTACTATTGAGAATCATTTTGTTAACAATTTAAATGATGTTTAACCAAAATTCAAAATGAAACATACCTCATCAAATTTTCGGGAACATACAATATTTTCCCAGTGTCTTTAGTCATGTTTTAAAAAATATATTAGTGAATCAGATCAGAATATTACCATCATAATTGTATATAATTTCAATGTAATGGTGAAACATAATTTATTTTTTCATGGAACATATAAATTTGATTATATTACATATTCTGCATAGATTTTTAAGGATATAGGTAAGATAAAAAACATCTAATATACCTTCTATTTCATGGTATGTTCTTTAGTTTCATGTTTTCATAAAAACTAATATTATATTTTACTTTTAAAAATTAATTTTTAATATTCTGCAGATAAGAGTTTTTATGCTCATTTGTTTAGAATAAAATACACATTGACAGATTTTCATTTTAATTTTTTAACATATACATATAAAATATGATAACATAAATTCAACAAGTTTTTGTAAAAAATATCTATGAAATTCTATAAATAAATATATTTGTATAAGACATTATTTCTGAAGATATCATTAAATAAAATTACCAGTTTTATTCATTTCATAGAAAATAAAAATAAATTTACATATATAATAAATCATATTTTTCTGATGGGTTTTATTTTATTAAGAGAATGTATTTTAATATTTCTGATGGTTCGATTACATTTATGTTTTTTAAAATTTTGTTAAATTTGATTTGATGTTTTTGAGAATATGTACTTAATCTTAAGAAAGTAGTATTATTTATATTTATTCTTGATTTTATGATCATATTTTTGGCTTCAACATGTACCAACCTTTTTTGGACCTAATATATCCATTTCTTTTCTTGGATTAAACTTAGGTAAATTTATACATATGAGTGATATTTTTCATGTATAATATGAAATAGATTTTTATAAATTTTACATAGTGTTGGATTTTTTTAAATATTTTCTTACGTATGATTAAATATATAAAATTATTACACATATTATTAAATTATTTATAAATTTTTCATATAATTTTCCTTCAATTAAAATTGATAATCTAGTTTGATAAATTATTAGTGTTAAATCAACTACATCTTAGAGTGAGTTTAATCCTTTTAAAATTTTGATTCATTTTTAAATCTTTCCAAACCCAAGAATTTAAACTTAAATTTAATCTTTTGAAATTTTTGAGACAACGAATACAAAGAGAATAATTTTCGGTTTGTCTTCTAAAGATACAAATAATGTAAAAAATATCGATTCAGATAAAATATCATTACTTTGTAAAGTGGTTTATTTATTAGAACTTATAATGATCTATATATTGTTAAATAAATCCTTAATATTTAGAAAAAATGTAATTTTATATTTGGTTCTCTAAATATAAAACATGTTTTTGAAAATATATTTGACATCTTTTATTTGAATATTGATTTTTTCAGATGTATTAAGGATGGTTTGAAATCAAAGGTGAATGAAAAAAGCGAATCCATTTTTATATAACATGAATTTTGTAACTTTTTTATTTGCATGAAGTTAGATTTTTAATAAATAAATATTGGTTGATAATGGAGATTATTATGATATCGATATGACATTTATTAAATTTATTGTGAATATTACAGAAAATAAAAATATGAAAATTTTATGTCATTGGAATATGGTTCAAACTAATTTTATTCATATAAGTTTGGAATAAATTTGTAAATAAATAAACAAAATTTCATTATTATTCATTTATTTTATTTATATGTTACTCAATTAAAAGAAGATTAATATTTTGAGATATAATACTCCAGTGATTGATAATTGGTATCATGAGAATATGAGAATTAATTGTTATCCTTATATAAGGACAATAAAACTTTTATTTTAAATGAGATAAGTTTCCTTGAAGTAATAATTGGATTTAAAAATTCATCATCATAACATAGTTGATGCATGTTGGTTATTGAAAATTGGTTAAAATTGGAAGATCTCTTTTAATATGATAGAACCAATGTATGATGATTTTTTTAATACATGAGCTTTAAAAATAACTAGAATAAATGGGTTGGAGCCCATTAATATTAGTTAAGATAATATATTTATAGAATTTTCGGTATAAATATTAGAAGATAAAGATATTTCTATAATTCTAGTTTAACCTTTTTATTTTAATAAAAAAGATAGTGTTTTTGTAAAAAATGATTCTTCATAAATTGAAGGTAATCAATATAGAGGATGTATTTTTGGTAATGAAGAATCTGCCACTATTTCTAATAAACATGGTATAAGAAATTTTCAAAATGATATTTATGACTCAAAATTAGAATTTTTAATAGTTTGTGAGGAATATAGGGTTGATATATTTGAAGTTTATTTAAATTGTAGTGAAGTTGATGATGGATATTTTTATGGAGTGAAAATAAATATTGAAAAGGATACTATAATTATTTATATATAAGATACTAAATTTCATGAGATGTAGATTTATATCCCTGAGAAGGAAACTAAAAATTTAAATATTTCATTTGATGGTTTTAGTGGTGACACTAAAATCATAGAAGAAGATATGTAACATTCTATTTAAGATAACATGACATTAATGATGTCATTGATATGTATTGTTTTATTTATTACTAATTCTTATATGTTTTATAGGTTATATATCTAATGTTATTATTTTTATGAAAAATGTATTGCATGTACTATTAATTCATAAGGTCTTGGAGACCACGTAGGAATACCATGTAGAGGGGGAGTAGTATTCTAGTGGATTCTTTGAGGATTGATGCATAAATATGCGAATAATTTACTAAGGCTATAGATTTCCCCATAACTTTAATTTTTTTTAACTTTTCAGACCCTTTTCTTCAGTATGGTCTTTATTTTGATTGATGGGGTTTTAGGGGCCATTATTGTGAGTTCTCCATGTCAACACCTCCTTCCCACCTCTTTTTTATGGTGATCCCATTAAGGATTTTCAATTATTATTCCCTGCAATAAATTGTTAGGATTATTTCACAGTCCATTAGATATAACCATTATCCATTCATCATATTAAATTGTTTTAATAATTATTATTCATTTATTTATTTATTTTATATAATGAAATTTAAAATGAATTTGGAGCATAAAAAATAGGGAGATTATTGTGTTATACTCTAGAGACCAAAATTTATAATCCTCTAAACTTTTTGTTTTTAATGATCATCCTGTACTAATATTTTTATCTACCAAATACTATTGTGAAATTATATAATTGAATTTGAAAATGGTTGATATATGTTAGAATGAAAAATTGAGTGAGGCCTCATATGATAATTAGAATTGGAAAAGTGGTTATTAATATCAACATATTGAAACCGAATGTCCTTCTGAATAGATATAAAAGAAATAGATGAAGAAAATTAATGATGTAGAAGCTACGTAATAACATTTATGAAAAAATCTACAAACATCCAGTCATTGGAAAAATAATTTAGATAATGCACTATCATGATAAAATATAAGTCGGATAAAGCAGAATATGGGAAAGGACACCTACAAAATCAACCTCATCTTATGAACATTTTTTACACGTGAAACATAAAGAAATAGGGGACACATGGAATTAATTTTTTTTGAGTTAAGTGGTGATTTGAAAAGCATTTTCACAATCCTAAAAAATTTACCAATATAATGTATCAATGATAAAGGTAAATGAAAGAGTCCTAGATCATCAATGAAGTACATACAGTTAAACCGATAATTTATTTCAGCTATTTAATCCTATTAGACATTAAGAGTTGAAGCATATTTTAAAACTATAAAGATCATGATAATGAAATTTGGTTATTTAATATTTGATTATCATAATTTATACATACTTTTTCAAGCTCGTAAATGTAATTCCAAAACTGTATATTTAAATTTATATTATGTTAATAAAAGATTTTAACATCTACTCAAATAAACAAAAAAGAACTGACATCAAGAATAATCCCTGTCAATCATTACCGTTGAATAAAAATCAGCATCAAATAAATCCACCAAATTTGAAATAGTCTAATAAGATATATGATGATTAGGGTCCACGATACACTAGTAGAAGACGTAAATTTGAAATTTTATTTTGGAAATCATTAATTTGACAATAGATGTTTATATGCACTAGAGAATGATTTTATCATCTATTATGAAATAAGAAACATTAAATGTGTTTTAAATTAACCCTTAATGTAATTTATAACATTATTGACATTAAACATTGATCATTAATGTGGGTTATGTGATAAATATTGTTAAAGGACATCTTTAACATTAGTTATGCTATAGATGATGATAAATAATTTTAGAAAAATATTACACCTAATTTCTCCTTAATTCATTGATTCCCACTTTCTTAACCCCTCATCTACATGACCTATGAATACATTCAATTTTTTTCTCGAACATCATCATTCACTAAAATTTCTTATTTTTTTTGTATCTTTTATCATTAATCCTGAAATTTTTACTGTACTTCTAACAACCATGAAAACATTCAGGCCACTAAAATCCAAATACACATGATGCACTATCATTCTCCACACAACCTCAAACATCATTATTTGAATTATTTTATTCTATTTTTTTTCATCATTTCACCTCAACATTACATTTTTTCACTACTTCCTTCACCCATGACATCATTTTACTTACCAAATTATTGTATGACTTGTTGGGTTTGAGTTTCATCATATTTGGGATTTGATATGTATTTTCAATTTCACTATTATTTCATTTCTTTAAATAAGAAATTCATGAATTTCTATTTTGGATCTCTTTACGATGGTTCTTCAACTCGAATCTGCATATTTTGTTCATTAAATTATTATATATCTATACATATTAAATTTAATAATTTATATATTTCAAATTACATTCATTATTTTATTTATTTTCTTATACATCTCTTCCCATTATAATGTCTTGAGTTTATAATTAGTTTTTGGTTATAATTTTCTAGGATTTATATATGTTTTGATTTAAATTAAGGTAATAATTTTTTTCTTATTGAAATTTTTGGTGTTTAAAAATACTTTTTATAGATAGTTTCTTTTTAGTTATAATATATTTGTAGTTAAAAAGTTTTGTTTCATAATATTTTTTCTATTTTTTTTCATTATAATTTCTTTTGGTCCTAATGTTTTTCTAGTTAATGTTTTTTAGTATAAATGTTTTTCTATTATAATTTTTTTGTTATAAATTTATTAATTGTTATATATTTATACAATTATATGTTTTATATATTTTTTTCTATTTCTATATGTCTAAATGTTATAATATATTAATATATTATATTGTGACATTAGTTAATTAATATTTTGAAATGGTATAAAATAACAAAGAGTTAGCTATGAATATGAAAATGTGGTTGAATTTTTCTTGGAATTTTCTAAATGAAATATTGTAAAAATAATCTAAATATATATCCTTGCATATTGGGCTTGAATATGAAAAAATTAATGTATAACAAGATAAAAGACCATCTAATTTATTACGATTTAAAACATAATTATATATTCTAGACTTTGAATATTTAAAAATAAAAAATTCATGTTCTAATAATGATGAAGATCCTCAACATGTGGAAGTGGATACTCATGAATAATTAATCCATGATGTAGGAATTGTTTCCACTGAAAGAAAGTTTAATTAATGAGTGAATATTTTTTAAAATATCTATTCCCATGTTTCAATAAATTTAGAGTGTTATTATTAGTGTTTCATGTAGTTAAAACAAAATAAATAGGTGATTTGTGAAAAAAATCACTAAATTGATATAAATTTTAAAAAACATTCTTCTAGAAGAGAACAAGATTTTATATTCCAATTATAATGAAAAGATGACAATTCCTAGTGGGGTTATGATATAAAAAAATAAATAATATCAGAAATGACTATATATTGTATAATAATTAATATGAAAGTTTATCTGAACAATATTAATTGTGGCACGTCTAAATATAAAATGAATAACTAATCAAAATGTGACTTATTCATATGAACATTAACCAAATTTATCACTATTTCAACATGATAACTTATGATAAATCCTATTTTATTGAATAAACGTAACGATTAATATTTTATACACTATATTAGACATCATACATATGATATTACATTATATGGAATCCTATATCACTGTACTGATTCACATCAATTAATGGTATTCGGTAAATAATTTCTTGATATTCTAAGTGAGGTTAGAAATATTAGAATTGGACTATGGAATGATTAAATGAATCTACATTGGATCCTCAGTAGCAAATATAGTTCATTTCTTATTATCTTGGTTGTTCCCATGTTATCCCCACAAATATTTATGAAAATATAATATGGTATGATGATCATGGTGATTTTGGGACCAAAAAATCACTAAATAGTATTGTTTTTTCTATCACCATTGATTAATAATTTTAAATTTATATGGGAGACAAGTCTTATATATTTTGATGAAAAAAAGATTATTTATTTCTATGATATGATAACGTTCACTAAACACAACTTTACTACATTTGGATGAATATTGGGATATAATGTTTCATGACCTGAATGTGGTCCAATATGAAAAATGGGACTTCATATAATCATCTTTATAGTATAATAATGGTAGTGTACAATATGGAATATATATTATGATGAATTTATTATCATTTTCGAAGATAAAACATGGAATTTAATAGTATAGAGGAACATTATTTCTCCCCAAACCCATTATCATCTAATAAATTTATCAATTAACTAAAAAAACACTAATTTCATAGTTAGAATGAAAGGGTATTATGGACATAAAAAACGTAATGAAATGAAATGGGAAATAATTATCAATAAACAATGCTAGATTTTTTTTTGCGGTAAAACATAACATGTAATTATGTTTGTTGGGGAAAAATATGTGACAGTTTTATTGGATCATTATTAAACACAAATTGAATGAACAAATATGTATTGCATAAAATTTTGGACTTAATATCCATGAGAATATTTTTACAATCTATTTCCACTACGAATGAATGAATAACATATCTACCATTATTAAGAAAAAACTATGAAATAGTGAGAAGGAAAATATTTTTCTAATGTATGCACACTAAAAAGTAGCCAATGGTCTTTGTTCAAATGTGAAATATTTGGTTTTATTAAGGGATATAATTTCTATAGGTATGAAATCTCAAATAGGTGATCTATTAATATAACAACTACTACCTATTGTACTGTGTGGATGATTATTGATACTTGTTAGAATGTCTATCATGGCCTTGTCAATATTTCTATATTTCATTCATGGAAAAGGTATAGATCAAAATTTTCTAGATCTATTGGATAATGATGATTTTACTATATATTTTCAACAATACATGTATTTTCAAAAACTTTTTTTGTTACAATATTTAATTGGAGCAATCATGTTTGAATCAATTGTTATGATTATCAGTTCTACTTAAACATTTTTGGGTTACAAAAACTAACAACAACTTTTGTTTTGAAATTTACATAGGTAATAGAATTTTTTTTAAATGGATATTTTTGTATTAATAGTTTTTAGATATTCACATGTGTTCAACTCTATTAGTTAATGTATTTGATATAATTTTCATGTTCTCATTAAATTTTTTTATTTATATTAGTCATTTTATTTTATTAATATACAAGTTCATTAATTTTAAATAAATTCACCTATTTAAATAATATGCACAAAGGAAAGTGAAAATTTATCTAGGAATGAATTTTTTTAATACAAATATAACTTAATTAATTAAATTATTTAACAAAATTAAACTACTGTTTATAGAAATTATTTATAGTTCTATTTTTGATCGTTATAGTGAATATTATTATTATTTTTCTATTTAGAATAAGATATATGGAGTTGGTATATGAAATATTTCATGTTTACAAAAACATTTAGTTACTCATAGAGAGAAAATGATATAAAATTATTTTTATAATAATAATATTTCAAGTGGAATATATGAAATGTAGTTTGTGATTTATTTCACCATGCATAGTTGTTTTAGTATTAAAATTTTACTTCACGGTTGGAAGAATATTGAAAATATGGTGAAAGATTAGATGTGGTAGTTGGTAATAGTAATATATATCAATAAATATATTTTTATTCAATTCATAAATAATTATATATTTCAAATGAATAAAATTTAATAATTTAAATTATATATTCCATTCAATATTAATAAAAAAAATATAAAGTAGGTGATATCTTTTATAGTAGTCAGATGGAGATTTATAAAAAATAATTTACAAAATGTTATAATATTGTGGAGAAATAAAATGAAAACTTATTCCTCATGTATGAGTTTTTAGATGCAGATTCACGATACTAATTTTTGTCAAACTAATGTGATTATGACATCATGGAATTATAATTATTATATATAAAATTAATTTTTAAATATCTATATTTATTACCTCATGACTTATGCATTTATTATATGGAAATAGGCCACCATGAGATCACTCTAGGTGATATAGTTATGGAATATATTCCTTCATAATTTATCATTTGGTGTTTTTCATTTACAGGAGGATAAAATTATTATTAAAATTTTCATTATGGTAAGAGTTAAATATAGTAGAATATAAGAGGTGATTTTGTTCTCTCATGTAATGACCAATCGATGCATTCAAAGACAGTGGTTATCTGAGTGCGACTACCCCAATCCCACCTCTAATAGAACATGGGGTTTCCACCATCACCAAGAAGGTATAACATTCATAGGGGTGGATATATCATCTGGTACATATAACAACACACAAATCTCTTATCCCATCAAATTAAGGAACATAATATAATACTGATTGGAAACACATGCATACATCAAAATACCATAATTGGAGAATGATAGTAGTAATGGAAATAATGAAGGGAAAAATTACATCCCATCAAAAAAATAATGAATTACTACCTGCTAGTAATATGGGAATACAATAAAATAACTTAACGATAAAGAACCATGATCATTCTAGTCGAATATAGGGTTCTATATGCTTCAAGTCAATCCAAAACCCAATTGGATGACAATTCATCTACATGTGGAATGACACATTAAAGAAGAACCCATGTGGGGGTTAAGTATAATACTACATAGTATGATACCATGATGTCTCTAGTAATAAGTAATGATGAGTATCCAACACACCATATGATATGTCAATCATAATATGATAAATAAAATAAAACAACTAGGTATAATCATGGTATACAATAAATCTCAAGGTAATGTCACAATCATATTACCAGCCTTAGATTCTAATTGAATGTCTTTAAACACACTCATTAAGTCAAAAAATCTATGAGTCTGATAGAACAGTTGGATTTCATCCACGATTTCATGTTCTTTGGGTATTTTCACAAGGAAGTATATACTATAAGTATAAAGAGATCAATACATAGATAAATATCACACCCAAGTCCATGGGGTATACCAACGACGCAATTTCGATTAACCGAATCTGTAAGGGATTGACCTCCCATGTGTAGTTGGTTATGCCAATTTTGAGAAACACACATAAGAAACAATATGATAGGGGGTCCAATCCCAAGACTTAGGTGTGTGTGTTTGGGGATTCCTTCATTTGTATCCATAAAAAATCCTCTCAGAGAGGATCACAATCCTATTCTTAAGACATAATTCCATACTATACATAAACATGGACGGATTAAGGGAATAGACCCATAAAAAATAGTCGACACTAGGGGAGAGAGTCATCCATGTCAACATCAATGAGGTACATGGTATTTAAGTAGGGAAAATGTCATGCACCTCTATTTTGGGTACTTCACTTGTCTTTTACCATGTACCTCATTATGTTTCCTTTAATATCTTGTCATGACCATGTATTAACGTTCTGTTGTGTACCTGGACATGTCCATGTTCCATGTTGTTCCCCAATACTATACATATTCCTTTGTATCTGGATTCCAATCATATATTTTTTACATAGATCCACTAAGTAGAGGTTACAAGACATGTGAAATGTGACAAAAAACATTTGATACTTTTCTTTTCCATGGAATCCCTAGAGACACAACCAAGTCCCCACATGGTGTGTATAATTGGATTACATGCTCTATAGTTATGAAAATTTTAAAATCCATAATTTATTCATGTTGTTTTCTTAGGAAACTTATGCACCAATATTTTATATAGATCTTAACAGAAACCATGTATTTGATTAACACTATCCTCACCATCAGTAGGGGTTGGATTCCTTCCATCTAATCTACTGAAAAAAATCCCCTTATCCTATATTGAACCTCAAATGAATAGATCCAGTAAAATATTGATCCTTCACTGTTCCATAACATATTAATGTATCATCAATACTAATCCTATAACTATACATTTGATTTATTGTATTGAGTAATAACTGCATAAAAATTTATTTTTTTGTATTTATCGAACCATCAACTAATGAAATATGGGGGGTGAACACATGATGAACAATGATAAAAAGGAAAAAACATTAAATATAGGAATGAACCTTATTGTGTTTAGGATTCCCTCAAAATTTTTCAATTATAATGATTAATGAATAATCCAAAAAATAAAAAGGAATATCTGAAAAATTACACAATTGATCCATGAAAAAATATTATTAGGCTAATTGGTTCATGATCTATATGGGATAAATCCAAATTATAAAATATACTACCAGGATTTTGAATCAACTTTTGAAGAATAAATATCCAAAAATCATATTCATTGATGAGATCCTTAATATATATTAGCATCGGTGACCACTGTAGTATTTATTTGATCCCTTGATCTCTTGTCTTCTTCTAACATATCACCAATGGATCCTATATATATCTCCAGGTATTTGTTACTATCCCTATGATTAACCTAGAAAAAAATATGTATACACGATTAATTTTTTTATTCATCATCATCAAATACTTAATTTAATTCAATTATTTTATTTATTGTGTGTTATGGAGATTAATTTTTCAAAAATGCTCAGCATTGACGAAGGTTATTTATAATAAGGGTAAATTTCATATTATGAGATTAATGTTGGAATCTAATTTTTAATATAAGACTTTATATAGGAGTTATTCAACTAATTTAGGTAATTTATTCCATGTGATATTAATATATTATATATTTTTAAAATATCAATTCTGGAGTCACCATGCCTTTGAATCCCACGACATCTCAATTCCTAGGTCAAAGAATAATAATAGATATATTTCAAATATTTAAATGGAAAAAACGATGACACTTTATTCTTCCAAACACAAATAATTTCATGCAAAAACTGAAAGGACTACTCAAAAAGTCTTGTTACTGAGTTCACATCTGAGTCTCCCACTCCCAAGATCCCTTGTAATGATTATCATTCTAGAAATAGACACATATAAAATGGATTTAACACCCACAGAGTATCTTCTCCTAATGACCATTTATTTATACTAGAAACTATGAAAAGTTAGATCTATCCATGATGTCATACTTACCCCCTTTGATAACATGCATTCACTGATGCACATATATCATGATCGATGACACATGGAAGATGTTGTTTTATAGTTTTGATTGTGGTGTTTGATCTAAGAATTATGCCACTTATAGAATATGTTTAGTATCTTGAAAGGGACAATGATCCATAATGATATCACATAGACCTGACCAAATCATCATAGTCCACATTGAAGTGAGGCCTTATGAATCATTTTTCTCCCTCTTTGAACTCCATGATCCTCCATCGTAGATCTTCATAATTCATATAAAGTATTTGTCTCATCCTCCTCTAATCCGAGATAATTTTCACTATCCTTGTCTTTCCTCAACCATTCTCTGGGCCCAAGGGTGTAAAACCACATTTATTAGTCCAATAAAGTGGTAACTTGTAGGGTCACTCATATAAGGACATGAATGGTTCCACACTAATGGTGTAATGTTATCTATTATTTTAATCAAACTCTAAAAGGGTAGATAATCCTCCCAACAACATAAAATGTTCATCATTCAATCCTGCATCATTTTATCCAAAGAATTAATGGCCTACTCTGTACGGAAATCAGTCTGGGGGTTAAATGTTTAGATCAAACGCAACTTATTCCCAAGCCTCCATATAATCCTATAAATAATAAGGATGTGAATAAATGATCATGGTCTAAAAATATCAATGAGGGGAACAAATACAGACTTTCTGTCTCCAAAAAATAGAGGCATCCCATGATATCTAATAAACTCTAATCTTGAATGAAAATAATGTGGGGTGAAAAGTTGAGATAGTCTGTGATCACAAAGATGGAATTGATTCCTCTTGACATACACGGTAACTTTGTAATGAATTCCATAGATATACAATCCTAACTACAATTTAAAACCACATGTGTTTTATCTAGAACTACCTAAACACAATGCTTATCCTTAACCTATTGGTAATTGATCCATCAAGAAACAAACATCACTATATCCTTATTTATGCCCAGCCACCAACACTGATATTAGTTACATTGGTATATCATTGCCACACCTGGATGAACATTCAAATGGTATCTATAAAAATCCTTCGTTAACTTCTCTTTTCATATCAATAGTACCATTATCCATCATTTGAAAAGGATGTAATTTTCCCCACATTCAAAAAATCCATAAAGATCATGTCCAATGGATATTTGAGAATGTGGGGACCCATAGTATGTATCAATAAGCTGAGCTTCCCTAAGATTCTATATAAATGGTGGTTAAATTTTCATCTACTTTACACATGAGCAACCATTATTTTCCACTAAGGAAAAATTAAATGAGGCTTACATATCTGATTCCTTGACCAATAACTAAGATGAATATATCTGGTGGAGAAAATCTACCACCATGTTGTACTTCCTAGGAGAATATACTATCTTGATGTCATCATCTTGGATGAACATTAGAAATCACATCTATCTCAAGTTAGATCCTTCTCAGATAAGATATAATTGAGACTCTTGGGGTTAGAGTAGATGATGTACCACTCACCCATAATGTGTTGTGTCCACACCCTAATTATAAATATTTCTACTACCAACTCAAGATCATGTCTCACGTAGTTCTACTCATGTTCTTCCAACCTCATAGACCCACTGGAAATCATCAACTAACATTTCAATAAAAACATCAATATTTGGTCCCTAAAACAACAAAAAAAACTATGCACTCGACAACAAAATCTGTAAATATAATAATGGGGATTTTCATCACCCTCTACCGCAACTCTAAAAATTATTACTTTTACTTTTAATTCCACTTGAAATACCTACCCTTTCAGGTCAATGAAATCTGGTGTGCTGAGATCCTTGAGAAATATATAACAAATATCCAATAGTAACATTAAAACCCAAGGAATCTCTACACATCCATAATGATTTTGGTTGGATCCCAACATTATAGCACAATGACCTTTTTTGGGTCCACTTATACACCATCATCTAAGATAATATATCATATATGTGGACTTATTGAATCAAAAAATAATACTTTAGGATATTTCCATAATTATTTTCCTTTCAAAGTGTGTATAGGACAAACTCAAAGTATCCAGTGTGGCCCTCCATTGATGTCGAGTACACTATGATATAATTGATGAAAAACACAAAAAAAATAGTTAAATAAAGGATAAAGGTCCAGTTAATGAGTATAATGATTACTTCTAGGTCATTCTTCATGCCGAGGGGCACCAAAAAGTACTCATACTGACTATAATGACATCTAAATTCCATATTAAGTATATCCAAATTTTTTTACTAGTAACTGGTGATTACCTAATCAGAGGTCAATCGTCTAAAACCATCATAATCCTATCAATTGGATGAAAAGGTTATTGATCATCGGAAGTGGATACATATTCTTCACTTTCACCTAGTTCCATTTTCAATAATCAATGGACAACATTACTATCCGATTTTATTTCATGGTTACCAACATTGGGGCTTCCCTGGGGGAAACCCTCGCACTCTTGAATCCCTTTCTTGGGATTTCCTTGGATTTCATGATCTTCTCATGAACCTCTATGGGATACAACTAATATATTGATACATATATCAGGTTCATCCATGGGTGTATGTCAATGTCTAAATCTATCTCTTAGTGGGGACTTAATCCCAGAACATCCACTGAAAACATGTCCTCATACACAACCACCACATCTGAAAACTGATATCCAAAACTATCCACTTCTCTGAGAGTCATACTAGTCAACTGCTAATTAATTGGCTACACCCTCATACATAAGAGTCCACCTAGTTATGTCTTGGTCAGATTCTCACCTATGAAGTAAAAACTTCTACCATCTATGTAGAAAGAACACATACTACTAAAAATACTTTTAATATGTACAGAAATAGTGTATCAAAATTCCAAACATATTATGTATTCATATAGCCTAATCGTTACCACAAAGATATCCAATCAAAAATTAACTCTTATATTTTTCTGATCACACTATCATTAAAAGTTATTGATTGTTGAATCATCTCCATTAAGAGTCTCTAATTATTATTGTTAAGCCAATAGATCATCCTGAACCTCTAGGTGTCGAACTAGGGGTGTCAAAATTAATTTTTGGATGCTTTATGTGTCTTTATAAACTATAAATATTGTATAAAAGACAATCAATGTTCCTATAATTATCCCTAGATCCTCTAGATCTTAAGCCTATACGGCATGATGCTTCACTCACCCAAGTACACAATCTCCATGATCATAGTGAAGAATACATGGGGGTGGTGGTGGAAACAACTCAAACCATCTTCCACCTCCAACTACTCTTTCTACTCCACTAACACTACTATCTTGGAATCCTCCATGATCCTTCTACACCATTTTCAAAGGTAAACCATCCAATGTCTCTTGTGAAGTAGTATTAAGGGTTGATAAATCCCCCATGAGATATACCTGACCATCACAATAGTTTCACCAGCTCTCCTAAGACTGATTAGAACCATACTAAGAGACCTAAACTATGGAGAATTTGTCTAGATATGTGAACCTCTATCATCCCTCTCCTTCGGATCTGTGTATCTACCATCAACTACCTATATCCAAATTCTCAGCCCACATGTGACCACTTTTAGCACCCGTTGCTTATATCCTATCTACTTTGAAGCTATCTATCTCCAAAGAATACTCTGGCACCACATTAGAGGTTGGAAGGAATGTATTTATCAAGTTGGAAATGATGTCTCCCCATTGACCTCAATAAGAGTTCCATTCCCTAAATAACTGATCTTGATTCATATCAATCGATTATAATGAAAGTTTAGAGATTACTCATCTAAAAAATAGCTTCTAAAACATTATCAATGAAGGAGTTTAATAATCATAACATATAACAACAAGGTTCTTCCAATCAATGGTGATCCTTAAATAAGGATCTCCACCAGGACCACCATCTTTTTTGATGTTTTCCGGATGAGATGAATGAATCATACTTCCACCTCAAGCCAAAATATTGATACTTGTGTGTTTAGATCACCCCATTACCTGAGGGTTCACTAGTGTTGAAACTTATAAAGAATTATCACCTTATATAACTCACTGTTTAGTACTATATGTACTATATGATTCTTGGTGAGTGGATTCATGGCTCAAAACCCACCTGAAGGTTCTACCTCTTTAACAAGTCCCTATATTGAGGAATCTTCCATGTGAGGATCTTCATCCTGATCCATTTTCCAATTCTTAGAAGAAAATCATTATGGATGCATCAGAAATTTAAAAATATATACCATGACCAATGATTATGTCTTGTGAGTTGATTCAAAAATGACATTGAATGAAAACCTTTACAATAAGATTCATGTACCAATGTTTCACTGGAAACTAATGTATACATATACCACTTAAATTGGAAGGTTTTTAGATTACTGGTGTAAAGATATGTTAGTGTATGCACCAACACTATATTCCATATCCCGAAATATAAACTCGAAACACTTACCACTATTTCCATAAAACCCAAACCAATGTCTGTGTTAGACAAGACTCCAAAATCCATTCATATGATATAAATCCACTCTCATACCACTATATCCCAACCTAAACCATTAGGGCTCCCTAGGAAAGGATAAACCGAGTGTGACTACTCTAAGCCCACTTCCAATACGCTATGGTTTGGAGACCTGTGTGGAGTTGTCATAACACTTAAATGAATTATCCAGAGGTACCTATACACAAACACGCACACACACACACACACAAATCCAAGCCCATACATTGTGGAAATTATAAAATCAACTGATTCAAAATGTCTTCATACATCCCATTATCAGAGTGTGAAAGTAATATTTGAATGAATAAAAGGAAAAATACAAGACCACCAAAAAATATAATGAATTATGACCTGTTTGTAAGAGGGTAGTATATTTGAATGTGACTCGAAAAAATAACCATGATATATATCACCCAATCCATTCTTCTTTAACACCAGGTTCAACTAGATCCCTCTATAATGTCTGGACATGTACAGAAGCCATGATAGGTTTAGTGAGAGTCCATATGTGGGTGATTATTACAATACACAATAGGATACTCTGAAACCACTAAGCATAAAGCATCAAGAGTAGTCATATCATCACATGGTATCTCAATGAAAATATCAGAAATTAAAATAAATATCCAAATATTTTTAGGGTAGACACTAAGTATAATGGTATTTTCATAACTGTATTTCCATCCTATGATTCATCTTGACATTATGTAACCACACTAAACTTGGAAAACTCATTTGGTGATTCTAATAGCAAGGATATGAATTATATGATATTTATTTCCCATAAGGACTCACTATAACAATGTACACATTTTAAGTCTAAATTAATTGGTACACATATGGGGATAACACCCCAAGACTTGATGTATATGAAAAATCCAATCTGGATTAAATCTCAATGATGGAGATCAAAGCCCATGTACATTTAGTCAAATAGATTATGTGAACCCATGCTAGGGAAAATGATGATAGAGGATCACAAAATTGAACTCTTAGGTGGATTCATATAACTATAAATGGAACTAATAACTCGTAGAGAATATTAACACTATGACCATGATGTAATTCCATACTATACCCGCATGGGGATGGATTGAGGGAACAAACCCTTAAGGAAACCAGTCAATAGTAAGGTTAATGTCCCCATGTCATCTTCGATGATATACATGAAAATGTTTACATGAAAATGTACCCATAATCTGGAACCTTACTATTTTCTTTCAAATATACATCTACTCCTGAAAATGTGCATTTGGCCATTCTAGTGCACCGAGGCCAGGCCATGTACATGGCTATCTTTGATTACTGGGATGTTCTCAGGTAATCTACCTATGCCCCTATACCTGGAAATATCCACGCTAATTCATAATCTAGGATATAGTCAACGACACAAGGTAGAGTCCACACAATATGTGACATGTGTCATATGATGTTTGATACTTTTATTCTCCATGGAAACCTTATCACCGTAGCAAAGAACCCACATGACATGTATCTCCAGATTAAACACTGTGTAGTTCCGAATTCTCTAGATCCAAAAATATCATCTAGTGGTATCCTCAAACTAATTACACACCAATTCACATAGATTATATCACAAAAAACCATGTATATGAGTAATACATGCATCACTATATTAAGTGGATAGATTTAATATATCCAATCAACTTGGTAAAATCAGCAAGTTGCTCCATCCCGTCGCCACTTGGTGAACATCACAGAAAAAGATATGATCTTATCTTAATATGCTATATTAGAATTTAATATCAATCTATAATTAGTACTAAACCCGAATTTGTGGTATGAATAGATATCATATAACAATGTTCATGTAATGATTCATTTCTAGGAATTGTTGAAAACACTATCCAAAAGGAACGTCTATAATGGATGCACAAATCAGGAAGGGAGAAAACCATATTAACAATAACCACAGGAATAAAAATAATCCATGTTCATGTTAGAAATAATCTATTTTACTTATAATGAATAATAAAAAATCCAAAAATTTACCATGAACATTCACTGTAATAAAAAATAGGTCAAAGAAACAATTTTGTTAGGTGAATTAGTTTTTATTCAACATGGGATAATAAAATGGGAAAATATCCTACCTTGAGAATGGATCAATCACTAAAGAGGAATGATCTTCTATTTTAGACAATGGTGAGATCAAAAAAATCTGTTAGCATAGATGATCCATACTGTATCGATTTGTTCACTTAATCTATTGTAACGCCCCAATGTATCTCCAATAGCTCCTCTTTGGATATCCAGGGTTATGTGGATAACTATAAATTTTACCCATAACTGAGTATTTATAGAGGAGGCATTAGGTCACTATGTTATCACCTAGTAAACAAATTAATTCAATACATTTATTTATTATATGTTCCTACGATGACATCTTCACAAATAACTTGTAACGCCCTGACCCAAGTTTCCCAGAGTCGGTGCATTATTATGTAACATTGGCATGATCACAAAAGATCAAGTCTCGAAAGACAGATTAGTTTAGTAGCCTTGGAAGCACTAGATACATTCATAAGTTTTACATTACATCATAAAGTGAAAAACTAAAATAACATAGTCTCCATAGTCCACAATAATATCCCCTTCAGACTATCCCTGTAGGTCAATCATAAAATAATCCTTCACATCATGGGAAAAATAAAACATAGAAAGGGGTGAGCTCAGATTCTCCGTAAGGATAACAATATAGCTGAAGCTTTCATAAATAAACAAACACATTTAAGGCAATGTATAACTAAAAAAAAGATTTTAAACTTGAACTTCAGAATAATATGGAAAAAGTAGAATGAAATAATTCCATTTACTTATTCACATGGATATTATACTGGTCGAATAATCACATGCAATATCAATAACCACTTTCATAATGATGGAATGCATATTTCCAGACTATCATAACCACATAGCCAAAACCTCGTGCCAAGACTACAAATAATTTTTTGTCAAGGCCTCATGCCAAGACACTAGTTTGTCTCACGAGACCTACCGATGCTTCGAAGAGCTATAGCGGGCTCCACCCGTCACTTATTTAGTCCAATGAATTCCTTATATGAAAAGGTTTAAACATATAATAAACCATAACATAATCATATCACATAAAACATGCCTAAAGGAAACATAAAATTTACAAATTTCAATCAAAAGATATCAATACAACAAATTTATATAATAAAGACATTATCAAAACCATTTTCAATACCAAAATAAAAGAAAATTAAAACATGGTATTTATTTTTCATTTAAAAAAATTATGGCTTGTAGAGGAAGCTGAAACTCAAGTAATGGTCACAGCGGTGGAGAAGTCATTGTCATCGCATACGTACAAAAAAGCATTCCATTTTGTCGTTTAGTAAAATTATTCATATAAAAAGATTCATTTTGAATAAATGTAAAAGTAAAGGGGTTTATACACCGTATAAAAGAAAGTCTTGTATTAAAACAAAATATGCCTCAATGAAAGAAGATTGAGACGAAGTACCTTAAAAAGATAATTTTTTAAATAAAATAGTTCTATTATGTGTATTCACTATAAGTACACATAAATAAAGTAAAAATACAAGATAGGAAATAATAATATCATGACATAATTTGAAAGTAGGAGATTAACCCAAAGAACGGAAATTGGGTTAAGAAGTTCCCTTACCTCATGTCCGACTTGACTCAATCATTCTTTAATATCTTGAATAATAAACTATAGTTAATTTATACTTGCTTGAGAACCTTTTCAATTTCATTATTCATTTTATATCACTTATTACCATGTTATGAACATTATGTAATTATTTAAGTTAATAACGGTTGTTTTGTCGATCATTGGTACTTGAGTCAAAAATAAACTTCTTATAATTACAAGTTGTTTATGTGGTAAAATATACATTATATATAGAATTATATTCATGATTTAGATATCATATATATCATATATATCCAGTATATACATTCATTTATAATATTACATAACATTTAGAGGTAAGAAATGAAATGCACCGTTCATGGAGAAGGTAAGCCGTACGTACGCATGACCGCTACTTTCATTTATATTTTGTATTTAATGGAATTAAATAATAATGATATAAAGGTATATTATAATTCTAGTATAATAACATATATAATATCATTTACTCTATCCTTTATACATACTACATTTTGCATTAACGATTCAAATCACTTTGAGGGGGCGATAGTCCTCACTTCCTAAAATGAAATTATCGCATTTACCCATAATGGAAATCATACAGGTATGCCATAAATGAAAAATACAGTAGCATAAGGAAAACATAAATATAATATATATAATATATAAATATATTTACATCTTAATGGCCACCATGAGAGGTGTTAAAAGAAGATTGAACAATCATCGTTTCGTGAGGCAGTAATTCACCACCCACAGAAACAGTATGTTCTTTAACCATTAGACGAAGGTGTGTGTAAGTGTAAATCAAATAATTCTCATAAAAAAAATCCTATTATATTGGATATACTGGGTTTTTTACAAAATAAAGGAATAAAAAGAGTTTAAGGGGTTGGAGAAGAAAAATAAAACAAAATAACATAAGAGAAGACATTACCTTAAAATTGGGTAACTCTTTTTGATTTGAGACAAAGGCTTCCTTGGGAAGACTTCTGCCCAAAGTGAGTCTTGTAGAAGTAATATAGGTAAGTTGAGAGAGTATTTTGGAAGATATTGGCTGAGTAAAATGTCTTTGAATGTGTGAATAATGTGGTAGAGGTGGGGGCCTTTTATAAGAGGAGAGGAGGGGCACTCTTGGAATCTCATGAAATGTTACATTATTATATAATGAGTTTCGTATTTTAAAGGTCCCAAAATTATATATTTCTAGGATATGCTGATAAGGGTTATAAATATACTCATCCAACAGCCTTTTTACAAGTGTAAGTCTTAGAGTTTACATTATCGTTTCATTTTATTTAAATCGTTAATTAATGAGGTAATCGCTGCATCATCATGGTGTCATGAAAACGTTATTTTATTTAATGTCTAAAAATTATAAAAAAATTACCCTGATGTAGAAAATATTTTTATATTTCCAATGAATATTTATATTCGAAAATGTAACTTATATAACCCCATGTAATAATTGTTTTAGTAAAACAACACATGTTTATGACAATTTTATTTTTACATTAAATAAACAGTTATTAATGTCATTTTCGTACCCAAGTGGCTCCATGGGGTCCCCAAGTTGACCCATGGATTGTATTGGTCTTAAATGACTCATCCAATAAGGGTAGGACAAGTGTAAAAGTAATTTCATATTATTATAACATTATATTTAACTTAAATTACACTAATTACCTTTAATTGCGATTAATAAAACTTAAAAGTTACTATTCACCAAAAAAATTATTTTAATCCCATTGAACCACATTTTACTTCATAATTACAACCATTTATGTTGGATTTTTTAAAATATAATCACATAAGTGGTAAAGTTTCATTTAAATGAAAAATCTGTTTTTTAACTACCACTTAGTGGTTTCACTATTCATAAAAAATCAAAGTTTTTCAGAACAATCCCAAGAATTCTCCCTAAGCTATAATTGATATTACGAATTCAAAAATGTTTTCTATTTTAAAAAAGTACAAACATATATGTTCCATTAATTAATTTTATAATTAATTCCCGTTGTCAAAACAAATAGCGTGTTTTTTAGAAAGAATATCAATCAAAATATTGACAATTATTTATATTCAATTTCAAAGTGAAATTAATTCTAATGACCACCATTGGATAGAATGGTAAAAATATATTCTAATTATACTTTAAAACCTCTCAATGGTATAATTTATCACTATAAATTATTTTTATTAAAAAAGTTTTTTTTAAGTATTTTTCTATTTTTCATCAAAAATTGGAAGTTCTCAGAAAATTACAAAAAAATTCAACTTAGGATAATTTCAAAATTCTAAATACAAAAATGAAGTCCATTTTGAAATATAAAATGTATATAATTTTAAAGAGTGGGTATTACTATTCATAACGTTGACTTTGATTGGTCGCGGTGTGTTAGAATCTCGAAGATGCGTACAAATGCAAGCTATTGCATTATTGAAAGAGAAGCGTATCATGAAAGCTTGGGGTGTTACATTCTCCCCTCCTCCAATAAATTACATCCTCGAAATTTGAAATTGTTCTTCTAAAATAAAAGGTTCAAAGTTGAAAATACCTTTTTGGAAAACCAATTTCTGAAATAGGGTTAATAAAAATATAACTTTAAAAGAATGAAAGAGAAGTACAAAGGTCACCCAAGATAGCCCATACTAGGATTCTATGAAAACATGGATATGGAAAAAAACAAACCATAAAGGTCTGATAGAGAGTTGTAGAAAACATGATTAGGAGAAAGTTAACTACAAGAAAATCACAAACTTGTGATTGGTTAAACAATCATTGATTCCACAGTAGGAAAAGTTAACCGACAACGTTTTTATTTTAAGTTACCTTTCATACAGTTGAGGAATTTATTTATGAGATTTACTAAGAACATAAGGAAATATAAATACTTGTCATGTATAATTTCATTCTTTAATAAATTTTTACCGTAAACCCATCATGCACTCAAAAAGCTAATAGAACTCAAAAATATTATATTTATCCTAATCGTACAAGGTTCCAAATATTAACACATACAATTTAGATTTGGAAAACTATTTTGTAATAACCAGGGACTTACTGTAGGCTAGTGGTAGGTAATAAAGGCCTGTCGCACTATGGTTGTGGGTTCGATTCCTGCAGCTTTGTCTGACTCGACGGGTTATCCCCCAATCTTTAGGTTGTCCTTTTCCTAAAACTATAGTATTATAATTTTCCAAAAATAATCTTTAGAAATGTTTTAACCTTAAACAATACTATCCAAAGTTCAACTTAATCCATTCCAACCTTTATAGTTATCCAAAATACCTCTGTCCAGACTTTCTCTAAAAGGTCTCTAAATTCCAAAATCCATTATAACATCAGATTCCCCAAACAAAGTGAAGTTTCTCTTATTTTCACATACTAAAAATCTGATTACCTTCATCATATTAAAACTTTAATGAAAATAACAAGTATTGTAGTACAATCCTTATATATATCACATTATTCTTCTAACCATAATATAGTTCCTGAGTCCAAAAACACAAATACAATAATTATTCCACTTCATCTATAGTAACAGTATAATCTTGGCCTTGATCCCTTGACCTTTTCTAAGGTAAGTTTCCCTGACGCTTAGGATATTCATTTGCATAATGCCCCATTTCTCTACAATTATAGCATTAAACATTGATAGCCTCTTTCATTCCCTTGCAATCACGAGCCTCGTGACCTTTTTCTCCACATTTATAACAAACTCCCATTCCTTTTAGGCAAATACTGGGGTGATTCTTCCCACAATTATTGCATAATGGATAACCATTCTTTCCCTTTTTCCCTTAATCCGTCTCTTGTTCCCCCGTTCTCTTCTTCTCTTTCTTTAATTTGTTGTCGTAAGTCTTAGAGAATTACTTTTCTGTCTTGATAGCACACGAGGCAATATCTTCATACGATGAGAAGGACTGTGATACTAAATCTCGGAGGAGAAATGGTTTTAACCCATCAAAGAAACAATCAATCTTACTTCTTGGGTTACGTATATAATATGCAACATGCCTCGCTAACCTTGAAATTTTAACCTCATACTTTGCGAAATTATCATCCTCCTTCTGCCTCAGACTCATAAATTACCTTTCCACATATGCTCTATGGTCATGTGGAAAGTATTTTTCTAAGAAAATTTCCTTAAACTCCCTCCATTCCATACTTTTTACTTCTTCATCTTCCTTTGTGTTTTGAATCAGCGACCACCATTGATCGGCATCTCCAGTGAGGTGGTAAACTTCCATGACAACTTTCTCCCTTTAGCTACTCCCCAAGGTGTGGAATATTTTCTCTAATGTGTTTATCCATTGCAAAGATACTAATGGATTTGTACCCCCATTAAATGTTGGAGGTTGTTGCCTCATGAAATGATCTAACATTGATCCTCCACGTTGCGGATCAGGGTGCTCCATATGAGTAATGTTATTATTCATAACCTGAGTGAGTTTTCCCCCTATGGTGATAAGTTGATCAGCACCAGTTGTATCACCATCTCCACTATAATTATCTTGAGCAGGAGGGAAATACCTACATGGAGTGCGTGCATTGATATGGTTTTCATTCCTTCTACTAGTCGCCATTTATAAACAACGTCATAAACTAGATTAGTTTATGAATCGAAATACATAATGACAAACTTGCAAAACACTTAACATAAATTGAACTATTTATGGATATAATCCATAATCATAAAAATGTTTTCTTTGAGGAAGTATGTACTCATAAACGCTTCATAATTTTTTTTTAAAGAAAATGAGAATTATCCTAAGCATATCCCCTGGGAGTGTCGTATCCAAGAGTGCAGCAAGGCCCGTTGTTGTGCACCAGTTACCGTTCGAGTCTAGCTCAAAGAAATGTTTTTGGGTTTTACCCCTAGGTACATCTGTGACAGAGCCACCTCTACTTGCTCGTATCCAGATAGGGATGTATTGCTTGGAAAACGCACAAAGATCTCTATAATACCAAAATTCTAGGAATTTCTTTTATACTAATCCTCAAAGTCTATATTAGGGCTATGTTCTATAATCAGAGTTTATCTAAATCTAGCTTCCAAGGTTAGTACTAAACTGCCTCTGATACCAACTATAGCTCCCCGACCCCAGTTACCCAGAGTCAGTGCATTATTACGTAACATTGTCTTGATCACAAAAGATCAAGTCTTGAAAGACCGATTAGTTTAGTAGGCTTGTAAACACTAGATAAATTAATAAATATTACATTACATCATAAAGTGGAAAACTAAAATAACATAGTCTACATTGTGCACACTCATATCCCCTTCAGACTATCCCTATAGGCCATTCATAAAATATTCCTTCACATCCTGGAAAAAATAAAACATAGAAAGGGGTGAGCTCAGATGCTAAGTAAGGATAACAATATAGCATAAGCTTTCATAAATAAACATAAATATTTAATGCAATGTATAACTAAAAAAAGCCTTTTAAACTTGAACTTCAGCATAATATGGCAAAAGTAGAATGAAATAATGCCATTTACTTATTCACATGGATATTCTACTAGTCTAATAATCACATGCAATATCAATAACCACTTTCATAATGATGGAATGCATAATTCCAGACTATCATAACCACGTAGCCAAGGCCTCGCGCCAAGACTACAAATAAGATTTTGTCAAGGCCTCGTTCCAAGACACTAGTTTGTCTCATGATACCTACCAATGCATCGAGGAGCTATAGCGGGCTCCACCCGTCCCTTATTAAGTCCAATTCATTCCTTATATGAACAGGTTTAAACACATCATAAACCATAATATAATCGTATCACATAAAACATGCATAATGGAAACATAAAATTTCCACATTTCAATAACAAGATATCAATACAACACATTAATATAATTTAAACATTATCAAAACTATTTTCAATACCAAAATAAAAGAAAAATAAAACATGGTATGTTGTTTTCATTTTAAAAAAATTATGTCTTGTAGAGGATGCCGAAACTCAAGTAATGGTCACAGCGGCGAAGAAGTCGTTGTCTCCGTATGCGTATGACAAAAAAAATTCCATTTTTTCATTCAGTAAAGCGCTTCATATAAAAATATTCCTTTTTAATAAACGTAAAAGTCAAGGGGTTTATACACCGTATAAAATAAAGTCTTGTATTAAAACAAAATATGCCTAAATGAAAAAAGATTGAGATGACGTCCATTAAAAAGATAATTTTTTAAATAAAATAGATCTATTATGTGAATTCACGATAAATACACATAATGAAAGTAAAAATAAAAGATAGGACATAATAATATCATGACATAATCTGAAAGTAGGAGATTAACCCAAAGAACAGAAATTGGGTTAAGAAGATCCCTTACCTCGTGTCCGACTTGACTCGATCGTTCTTTAATCTCCTGAATAATAAACTAGAGTTAATTTATACTTTCTTAAGAACCTTTTTATAGTTAATTATTTCTTTTATATCACTTATTACCATGTTATGAACATTATGTAATTATTTAAGTTAATAACGGTCATTTTGTCGATCTTTGGTACTTGAGTCAAAAATAAACTTCTTATAATTACAAGTTGATCATGTGGTAAAATATACATTATATCCAAAATTATATTCATGATTTAGATATCATATATATCATATATATCTATTATATAAATTCATTTATAATATTACATAACATTTAGAGGTAAGAAATGAAATGCACCGTTCATGGAGACGGTAAACCATACGTACGCATGAACGCTACTTTCATTTCTATTTTGTATTTAATGGAATGAAATCATAATTATATAAAGGTATATTATAATTCCATTATAATATCTTATATAATATCATTTACTACATCCTTTATACATCCCACATATGGCATTAGCAAATCAAATCACTTTGAGGGGGTGGTAGTCCGCACTTCGTAAAATGAAATTATCACGTTTACCCATAATGGAAATCATAATGGTATGACATAAATGAAAAATATATAAGAATAAGGAAAACATAAACATAACATATACCATATATAAATATAGTTACATCTTAATGGCCACCATGAGAGGTTTTAAAAGAAGATTGAACAATCATCGTTTCGTGAGGCAGTGATTCGCCACCCAGAGAAATAGTATGTTCTTTAACCATTAGACGAAGGTGTGTGTAAGTGTAAATCAAATAATTCTCATAAAAAATCCTAGTATATTTAATATACTGGTGTTGTTACAGAATAAAGGAATAAAAATAGTTTAAGCGGTTGGATAATCAAAATAAAACAAAACAACATAAGAGAAGACATTACCTTAAAATCGGGTAACTCTTTTTGATTTGAGCCGAAGGCTTCGTGGGGAAGAATTATGCCCAAGGTGAGGCTTGTAGGAGTAAGATAGGGAGATTGAGAGAGTATTTGGGTATAGGTTGGCCGAGAAAAATGGCTTTGAAGGTGTGAATAAGGTGGTAGAGGTGGGGGTCTTTTATAAGGGGAGAGGAGGGGCACTCTTGGAAACTCATGAAATTTTACATTATTATATAATGAGTTTCAGATTTTAAAGGTCCCACAATTATATATTTAGAGGATAAGGTGATAAGGGTTCTAAAACTACTCATCCAATAGGTTTTTGACAAGTGTATGTCTTAGATTTTACATTAACTGTTCATTATACTTAAATCATTAATTAATGAGGTAATCGCTGCATCATCATGGTGTCATGAAACATTTAATTTATTTAATGTCTAAAAATTATAAAAAAATTATCATGATGTAGGAAATCATTTTATATTTCCAATTAATATATATAGTCAAAAATTCAACTTATATAACCCCATGTAATAATTGTTTTAGTAAAACAACACATGCTTGTGACAATATTATTTTTTACTTTAAATAAAAAGTTATTAATGTCATTTTCTTACCCATGTTGCTCCATGGGGTCCCCAAGTTGACCCATGGATTTTCTTGGTCGGCCATGACTCATCTAATAAGGGTAGGACAAGTGTAAAGATAATTTCATATTATTATAACATTATATTTATCTTAAATTACATTAATTACCTTTAATCGCGATTAATAAAACATAAAAGTTACTATTCACCAAAAAATTATTTTAATCCCATTGAACCACATTTTACTTCCTAATGACAACCATGTATGTAAGATTTTTGAAAATGAAATCGTAGAAGTGGTAATGTTTCATTTAAACAAAAAATCAGTTTTTTAACTACCACTTAGTGGTTTCACAATTCATCAAAAATTGAAGTTTTTCAGAACAATACCAAAAATTCACCCTAAGCTATAATTGATATTCCAAATTCAAAAATGATGTCTATTTTAAAAAATTCCAAACATATATGTTGCATTAATTAATTTTATAATTAATCCCCGCTATCAAAACAAATAGCTTGTTTTTAAGAAAGAATATCAATCAAAAGATTGACAATTGTTTATGTCCAATTTAAAAGTGAAATTAATTCTAATGACCACCATTGGATAAAATGGTAAAAATATATTCTAATTATACTTTATAACCTCTCAATGGTATATTTTATCACTATAAATTATTTTTATTAAAAAAGATATTTTTATCTATTTTTCTACTATTCATCAAAAATTGGAAGTTCTCAGAAAATTACAAAAAATTAAACTTAGGATAATTTCAAAATTACAAATACAAAAAATGAAGTCCATTTTGAAATATAAAATGTATATAATTTCAAAAAGTGGGTATTACTATTCATAACAGCGACTTTGATTGGTCGCGGTGTGTTAGAATCTTGAACTTGCGTACAATGCAAGCTATTGCATTGTTGAAAGAGAAGCGTATCGTGAAAGCTTGGGGGTGTTACATGACTCATGCCGAAGAAGCTTATGTCTCACTAAATGTAAATATCACATTTTGAACTCAACAGTTTCATCATATTTCAGATATGAGACTCCATTTAGGGTATATAACCCAATTTTTATAAAAAATGTGTGTGAATGTTATTAATATACTTAATATTTCTCAAATATAAATTAATGTACCCCCAGACAACAGAATGTCACTCTATCTCAACACTAAGATCCATAAAAATTAATATATATATATTTCAATGTATTATGTGGGGAAAACTAAAAAATTACAAGTTCATCCCTCCTTCTCCTACCACTCCCCATGAGAAATGGAAATGTGTAAGGGTGAAAAATGAAATGTTTCTTATAGATCCATCAAAATTGGTAACTGATAAAATTTTAATAAATTGACTATAAGTTTTTATTGATTATTAGTTTTCATTAAAAAGTCACTAATAAAACATTTTCATTGATCATTTTTTGGTTTCCTTTTAAGATAAATATACACAATAACCTTTTATCCTTGAAGTTTAGATTTATGTCCTTGTAACTACTTTAGGAGAGCAATAACACTCATGTCACATAAGAGGATATGGGGTGCATTTCAATATTTGAAATGGTTTTGCTTTTTCTAGTAATACAATGTGGTAGATTGAATACAACAGAGATGTAGCCTACTAGAATGTCATTTTGTGGGAGAAGAACCAGCCAATATTTGATCATGTTAAATTATTTTTACATTTAAAATTAGAATAAATGGTGAGATAAATGCATCCTTAGTAGCCCGTACATCTATACCCACCTTAATCTTTAGGATTCATCTATGAATTGTGATTTGGATGCTAGGAATTCCCGTGTACATATTGTTACATATGGATTAATACATTGTTTTGGGAATTTTGTTTATCATTTGACTCTTTTAAGCATGGATTTACTAGATATTATTTATCAAACTACCATAGTTTCATTTCTTATCAAGGTGGTGGAAAGAGTAAGATATAATATGAGTAAATATTTACCCTATCCACTTGGACTTCTTCATCCATTAACATATGTGTCAATTTTTTATTTTAATTTTTACATATTTTTATTTTAAATTTCATTCCATGTTTTAAACATATATACATTATATAAGAGTATCTAAAATAAAATTTATCAGTACAATTGAATCACATATTTTTGTAATTGGTATCTTCAGAGACATCTATGGTTTTTGATAAGATAATAATTGTTTTTCAGGAAACCTTTTTTTTGGTGTTGTATTATGAGTTTCCAATGACCGTTGATATATGTGGGTGAGAATTTTAATTAAAAAAATTTAAAAATTATATCGTAGTTCTTTTCAATGATTAAAATCTACCAATACCAATGATGCGATTATTTTCTAAATAAAAAATTTTTATTTATATTTATATTTTATTAAATAAAAATAAATTATTCTTATATAATTTATTACTTATCTGATTAGGTATCTCTAAACCCTATACATAAAAATGATAGAACATTTGGTTATGTTTTATGGGCCCAAAATACATTTTAATAATGGTGAAATGTCTAAATGAAAAAATTAGTGATAAATACATATGTGAATAATTAGAAAATACCAAGATTTGGTGTGAAATTATTCCATTACATGATGGGTAAGTTGGATATAATATAATTATGAACTAAAATACATTATAATGAAATCCATGTTGACATTTTTTATAATGTAGTTTTCTTTGGTTATTATGTGTTTTATACCCACATGAATGCACAACATATTGGTTATTCATTTTTACTTAGCAGAGGTCATAATTTTGTTTAAAACTAATGAAATCATAAGTTTTAATTAATTCTATCTATTATATAATATTAAATATTAATTTTTCATATTATTTTAACAATTTATATATGATTTTATATGTAATGGAAAGTTTTTATCAATGTTTAATTATAGACAAAGAATCTAAATATATTTATATTTATGAATGTCCATGTAGAAAAATGTTATTATAATTAATACTTTCTCTATCATACACATGTAATTATTCATTATTTAATGTGTTTATTCATAAAATTAGTTTAATCATAAAAAAATAGTTTTTGAATTTGGTTATTTTGTTTTAAGAATCATTTATAAGACTATAATGTTAAGAATGGTGATGAATTTAAAAAAAAATTAGTTGCATTAGAACTATTGTGCTTTATAATAAATATTTTATTAATTAATTTATATTAAATATTGTTTCTAAGGATTTTGATGATGTTATGTCAAATATATATAATGAATTAAACTAACATTGATGTTTATTCAAAACGTATTTCGTAGGTATGTACAATATTTAAATAAATGTTTAAATATTTAATGTATCATCATTTTTTTGGATAATGTTTTTAAAAAAAAATTTTTGTTACATTTTTGTTGTATTATTTTATATTATATTGTTTATTTTATTGTAATTAAAATAATATTTCTTAGGTTAAGTATTTTTTATATATATATTTTTAAAAAAATTCCATTAGCATGAATTTGTTTAAATAACTATGATGAATGCATAAAAATATATTCATTTTAATGTCTATAATTGGTTTTAAAAAATATATGTTGAAACATACATTCAAGGTAATTTTGTTAAATTATATTTTGGGTCATAAATATTAAATTGTTTTAACACTTGTAACATCATATTGTAGATAAATTGGCACTGAGGTAATTTTTCAATGTCATTTTTGAAAAATCGAAATTTAAGCTATCTTTTTTTTACATTGGATGAATTAATTTTTTAAAATGTTATTAAAAATAGAAAAATGAACATTAAAATATTTTATTACAATATTTCTATAAGATCCAACAACTATATTTCACAGTTTTTTCCAAAATTATATATTTCCCCAGGGAGAGCTCATTTAAATTGTGACACATATAGAATACGTAATTTTGAATGAGTGTTCAACAATAATAAAAAAACAATAGAGTAATAAAAGGAGATTAAAGGAATTATTTACAATAATTTTCCCATGCATCACAATACAACCTTTTGATATTATATAATCTATATTTCATGTAGAAATATTATTTTAACTAAGCAATATTGTTTTTATATTGGAATACTCATGAAATTTATTTTTCTAGTTTTGTATTAAATTCAAAAAATAAAAATAACCCCTATATTTTTTTCCATTTTCCACCACCGATCCCTAATCAAATAAGTCATAGTGTTATCGACATGTACTCTTCTTATATAGTATTAATGAATTTCTTAGTTTCTATATATTATATACTAAAAAAGTATTAAGGAGAAATAATTTTCCATATATCTATATTATAGTAATAACTTATACTAACTATGGTTTTGATCTTGGAATAAGGGAATTCTATATATTTAGGCTTAAATTGAAGAATATTATCAACACAAGAACATGTATTCAATATAAATAGTGTACATAATGATTTATTATCAAACAATTATTTAAATTTTGTTATGTTCCTTTATTTTATATGTTGTGCCTTATTTTATTTATCTAATTTATGTTAGTCATGTCATTTTTTAAATCGATGTATCTCATAAATAATTAACAAATCAATTGACTACGCCTAAGAATTCACATCTATCACCCTCAAAATATTTTTTCTGATGTCTACTAGATTAACTAAATTACCATTTTCAATATTCCCCTATTTAAGATATGTTATTGAATCAAGAGGAATGATTAAATTATCAAGATTTCCATTTCATGAACATATAATGGCATATCAATTCACAATATTATATTCAACTATTTTTCACAAACTATATTTTTCATTAAATATATTATTATTTTAAACCAATTTTTTGAGGATGATTATTTATTGGTAGTTTCATCATAGCATTATAATTCACCACTCAACTTGATTTGTCCAACTAAATTCAACCACTTTTTAGAAAAATTAAATGATAATAGCATCATATCTATTAAATAAAATTTGATACCATTTTAAATATAATTATAAAAGGATAAAATATTAATTTGGGAAATAAATTATTGAAATTCATTACAATTTTTAGAACTCTTAACATAATATCCCCCTCTTGAAATTCATTTCTTAAGTATCTTCCTCATACACTAAAAATTGACATAGTTTATTATGCTTAAATGAATGATATGATGTAATATTTTATTTAATTATTAATCTACCTAGTTCGACAATAATTCTTAGATTTTGTTTCATTCATATGATGAAGATAAACATTTTTACTCTTGATAGACCATATTAATTAAAATTGAATATATATAACTGAAATATTTTTTTCGCCAGTATTAGCATAAATATACCTAAACAAGCATCAACACATTACGTAGCTAATAAAATTTTTAATTTTGATGACATTTCATGAAAGGTTCTATTTTTCAAAAATAATAATATTATCAGATACCAAAAAAACAATGAAAATTTCTATTAGATAAAAGGATCATCAAAGAGAATATAATACAATATCAAAATACCCAATTATATTAGCTAAAGACTAAATTAACTCCCAAAAAATAAGTATATTAATATATGATATAATAGAAAAATGAGAACAGTTAGTATCAACATCAACATTAATCATAATTATATCTTTATATAGAGTTATTGGTGAATAAAAATAGAGATTATCAACTAGTTAATTCATCAAGAATTATAAAAATTTCAATCCTTAGAAAATAAATTAATGATTAATATTACAATTCTATATGTAAATCAAATATCTTTGGTTATGAATTACAAATTTATGGTAGTTAGATGGAGATTTATATAAAATTATTTACAAAATGCTATAATATTGGGGAGAAATAAAATGAAAACATGTTCCTCAAGTATGAGTTTTTAGATGCAGAGTCATAATATTGTGTTTTATCAAACTAATGTGATTATCAAATCATGGCATTATAATTATTATATATAAAATTATTTTTTAAACATTTATATTTATTACCTCATTACTTATCCATTTTTTATATGGAAATAAGACACCATGAGATCAATCTAGGAGATCGATTCACAGAATATATTCCTTCATAATTTATCATTTGGTCATTTTAATTTTTAGGAGGTTAAAAGTAGTATTAAATTTTTTGTTATGGTAAGTGTAAAATCTTGTAGAATATATAAAGGATTTTTTTCTTTTATATTCTGACCAATCGAGGCTTTCATAGATAGTGGTAAGCTGAGTGTGACTACCCCAATCCCACCTCTAATAGGCCATGGGTTTTCCACCATCACCAAGAAGGTATAACATTCATAGGTGTGGATATATCATAATGTACACGTACAAACACTCACATCTACAATCACATAAAATTTTGGAACGTAATATGAAACAGATATGAAACACATGCATACATCAAAATACCATAATCGGAGTACGATAGTAGTAATGGAAATAATGAAGGGCCAAATAAAATCCCATCAAAGAAAATAATGAATTACTAAATGTTAGAAAGATGGGAATACAATAAAATGTGTCAACTGTAAAGAACCATGATCCTTCAAGTCCAATCTAGGGTCTATATGCTCCTAGTCAATCCAAAACCCAATCAAATGACAAGTCATCGGCATGTGGAACGACACATTCAAGAAGCACCCATCTGAGGGGTGAGTATAATACTACATTATTGGATACCCTGAAGTCACTAATAATAAGTAATCACGAGTATCCATCTCATCATAAGATATTTCAATCATAATATGATGAATACAAAAAAAAACTAGGTATACTCATGATATAAAATAATACTAAAGGTAAAGTCACAATCATAATACTATCCTTAGATTCTGATTGAATGTCTATAAACACACTCACCCAAGTCAAATCAATCTATGAGTCTGATAGAATGGTTGGATTTCATCCAAAATATCATGTTCTTTGTGTATTTTCATAAGGAAGTATATACTGAATGTATAAAGAGATCAATACATAAGTAAAGATCACACCCATGTCCATGGGGTATACCAACGACACAATTTGGATTAACCCAATCTATAAGGGATTGAACCCCCCATGTACAGTTTGTTATACCGATTTTGAGAACCACACATAAAAAAAATGTGATAGAGGATCCAATCCCAATACTTTGGTGTGTGTGGAGGGATTCCTTCATTTCTATCCATAACAAATCCCTCTCAGAGGATCACAATCCTATGCTTAGGACATAATTCCATACTATACATAAACATGGATGAATTGAGGGAATGAACCCATGAACACCAGTCAAATCTAAGGGGAGAAAGTCATCCAAGTCAACATCAATGATGTACATGGTATATAAGTATTGAAAATGGTATGCACCTCTAATCTTAGTCCTTTCCTTTCCTATTACCATGTACCTCTTCATGTTCCCTTTAATATCTTGTCATGACAATATAATAACGTTGTGTCGTGTACCTGGATATTTCCATATTCCGAGTTGTTCCCCACTACTATACATGTTCCTTTGTATCGGGATTCCAATCCAATATTTTGTACATCGATCCACTATGTAGAGGTCACATGACATGTTAAATGTGTCACAAAACATTTGATATTTTTGTTCTCCATGGAATCCATATAGAAATAGCTAAGTCCCCACATGGTCTGTATAATCGGATTACATGATCTATTGTTCTGAAATATTTAAAATATATAATTTATTCATGTTGTTTTCTTAGGAAACCCATGCACCATTATTTTATATAGATCTTAACAAAAACCATTGATTTGATTCATTATATCCTCACCAATAATAGTGACCAGATTCATTCCATCTAATCTACTGATATAAATAATCCCCTTATCCTATATTGAACCTCACATGAATAGATCCAATAAAGTCTTGATCCATTATTGTTCAATCACATATTAATGTATCATCAAGACTAATCCTAGAACTATAAAATTGATTTACTGCAATCATGAAAAGTTTCATAAAAATTTATTTCTATGTATTTATCAAACCACCAAATAATGAAATATTGGTGGTGAAGACATGATGAACAATGATAAGAAGGGAAAAAATATCAAAGACAGGAATGAACCTTATTGTGTTTAGGATTCCATCAAAAATCTTCAATTATAATGATGAACGAATAATACAAAATATAAAAAAGAATATCTGATAAATTATACAATTGATCCATGAATAAATATTAGCAGACTAATAGGTTCATGATCTGTATGGGATAATAAAATGGGATAAATCCAAATTATAAAATATACTACCTTGATTTGGAATCGACTTTTGAAGAATAAATATCGTACATCGTATTCATTGGTGAGATCCTCAATTTCAATTAGAATAGGTGATCCCCATAATATCTATTTGATCCCTTGATCTCTTGTCATCTTCCAAAATATCACCAATGGATCCTATATATATATCCAGGTATTTGTGACTATCACTATGATTAACCTATAAAAATATATTTAGAGATGATGAAGTTTGTTTATGCATCATCATCTAATAATTAATTTAATTCAATTATTTTATTTATTATGTGTTCTTAAGATTAATATTTCAGAAATTATCAGCGTTGATGAAGGTTATGTCATACTAAGGTTAAATTACATATTATGAGCTCAATTTAGGAATCTAATTTCTAATATAAGACTTTATATAGTAGTTATTATAATAATTTAGGTAATTTGTTCCATGCGATATTAATATATTTTTTATTATTCAAATATCTATTCTGGAGTCACCATGACATGGAATCTGACAACATATTAATGCATAGGTCTAACAATAATAATAGATATATTTCAAATATTTAAATGGAAATAACCATTACAATTTATTCGTCCAACCATAGGGAATTTCATGCACAAAACTGAAAAGGACTACTCAAAAAGTCTAAATACTTAGTTCACATCTGAGTCTCCGACTCCCAAGATTTATTCTAATGATTATCTTGCTACCAAAAGACACATATCAAAGGGATTTAACACCCACATAGTATCCTCTTCTAATGATCATCGATTTATACTAGAAACTATTGAAAGGTAGATCTATCCTAGATGTCCTACTTACCCCATTTGATAACATGCATTTAGTCATGCACATATATCCTGATCAATGACACATGAAAGATGTTATGTACCAGTTCTGATTGTGGTATTTGAGCCAAGAATTATGCCACCTACAGAATATGGGTAGTATCTAGAAAGGGAAAGTGATCCTTAATGATTACACATAGATCTGACCAAATCATCATAGTCCACATTGAAGTGAGACCTTAAGTATCATTTTTTCTCCCTCTTCAACCTCTATGATCCTCCATCATTGATCTTCTTAATTCATATCAAGTATTTGTATCATAATCCTGTGATCCAAGATAATTTTCACCATCTATGTCTTTCCTCAACCATTCACTTGGCCCAAGGGTGAAAAATCACCTGTATCAGTCCAATAAAGAGGTAACATGTAGGGTCACTCATATGAGGACATGAATGGTTCCACACTAATGGTTGAAGATTATCTATTATTTTAATCAAGCTATTAAATGGGTAGATAATTTTCCTGACTACATAAAATGTTCATCATGCCATCCCACAACATTTTCTCAAAGGGATGAATGGCCTACTCTGTCTGGAAATCAGTCTAGGGGTTAAATGTTCTGCTCAAACGCAACTGGTTCACAAGCCTCCCTATAATACTATAAATATTAAGGATGTGAATCAATGATCATAGTCTAAAAATATAATTGACGGGAACCGATGGAGAATTTTTATCTCTAAAAAATAAAGGCATACCAAGATCTCTATTAAACTCTAATCTTGAATGAAATGAATGTGGGGTGAAATGTTGAGATAGTCTATGATCACAAAGATGTAGTTGATTCCTCTTGACATATATGCTAACTATGTCATGAATTCCATAGATATACCATCCCAATTACAATTTAAAACCAAAATTGGTTGAATGAGTGTTCAATAATAATAAAAAACAATAGAGTAATAAAAGGAGATTAAAGGAATTATTTATAATAATTATCCCATGCATCACAATACATGCTTTTGATATTCTATAATCTATATTTCATGTAGAAATATTATTTTATCTAAGAAATATTGTTTTTATATTGGAATAATCATGAAATTTATTTTTCTAGCATTGTATGAAATTCAAAAAATAAAAATAACCCCTATATTTTTTTTCCATTTTCCACCACCGATCTCTAATCAAATAAGTCATAGTGTTATCGACATGTACTCTTCTTATATAGGATTAATGAATTTCTTAGTTTCTATATATTATATACTAAAAAAGTTTTAAGGAGAAATAATTTTCTATTTATCTACATTATAGTAATAAATTATACAAACTACGGTTTTTATCTTGGAATAAGGGACTTCTATAAATTCAGGCTTAAATTGAAGAATATTATCAACACAAGAACATCTATTCAATATAAATAGTTTACATAATGATTTATTATCAAATAATTATTTAAATTTTGTTATGTTCCTTTATTTTAGATGTTGTACCTTATTTTATTTATCTAATTTATGTTATTCATGTCATTTTTTAAATCGATGTATCTCATAAATAATTAACAAATCAATTGACAACGCCTAAGCATTCTCATATATCACCCTCAATATATTTTTTCTGATGTCTACTAGTTTAACTAAATTACCATTTTTAATATTCCCCTATTTAAGATATGTTATTGAATCAAGAGGAATGATTAAATTATCAAGATTTCCATTTCATGAACATAAAATGGCATATCAATTCACAATATTATATTCAACAATTTTTCACTGATTATATATTTCATTAAATATATTATTATTTTAAACCAATTTTTTGAGGACGATTATTTATTGGTAGTTTCATCATAGCATTATAATTCACCACTCAACTTGAATTGTCCCACTAAATTCAACCACTTTTTTACAACATTAAATGATAATAGCATCATATCCATTAAATAAAATTTGATACCATTTTAAATAAAATTATAAAAGGATAAAATATTAATTTGGGTAATAAATTATTGATTTTTTTTACAATTTTTAGCACTCTTAACATAATATTCCTCTATTGAAATTCATTTCTTAAGTATCTTCCTCACACACTAAAAATTGACATAGTTTATTATGCTTAAATGAATGATATGATGTAATATTTTCTATAATTATTAATCTACCTAGTTGGACAATAATTCTTAGATTTTTTTCATTCCTATGATGAAGATAAATTTTTTTACTCTTGATAGACCATATTAATTAAAATTGAATATATATAACTGAAATATTTTTTTCACCAGTATTAGCATAAATATACAAAAACAAGCATCAACACATTATGTAGCTCATGAAATTTTTAATTTTGATGGCCTTTCATGAAAGGTTCGATTTTTCGAAAATAATAATATTATCAGATAACAAAAAAACAATGAAAATTTCTTTTTGATAAAAGAATCATCAAATAGAATATAATACAATATCAAAGTACCCAATTATATTAGCTAAAGACTAAATTAACTCCCAAAAAATAAGTATATTAATATATCATATAATAGAAAAATGAGAACAGTTAGTATCAACATCAACATTAATCATAATTATATCTTTATATAGAGTTATTGGTGAATAAAAATAGAGATTATCAACTAGTTAATTCATCAAGAATTATAAAAATTTCAACCCTTAGAAAACAAATTAATGATTAATATTACAATTCTATATGTAAATCAAATATCTTTGGTTATGAATTACAAATTTATGGTAGTCACATAGAGATTTATATAAAATTATTTACAAAATGTTATAATATTGGGGAGAAATAAAATGAAAACTTGTTCCTCAAGTATGAGTATTTAGATGCAGAGTCATAATATTGTGTTTTATCAAACTAATGTGATTATCACATCATGGTATTATAATTATTATATATAAAATTATTTTTTAAACATTTATATTTATTACCTCATTACTTATCCATTTATTATATGGAAATAAGACACCATGAGATCACTCTAGAAGATCGATTCACAGAATATATTCCTTCATAATTTATCATTTGGTCATTTTCATTTTTAGGAGGTTAAAAGTAGTATTAAAATTTTTGTTATGGTATGTGTAAAATCTTGTAGAATATATAAAGGATTTTTTTCTTTTATATTCTGACCAATCAAGGCTTTCATAGACAATGGTAAGCTGAGTGTGACTACCCCAATCCCACCTCTAATAGGCCATGGGTTTTCCACCATCACCAAGAAGGTCTAACATTCATAGGTGTGGATATATCATAATGTACATGTACAAACACTCACATATCCAATCTCATAAAATGATGGAACGTAATATGAAACAGATATAAAACACATGCATACATCAAAATACCATAATCGGAGTACGATAGTATTAATGGAAATAATGAAGGGCCAAATAAAATCCCATCAAAGAAAATAATGAATTACTACCGGTTAGTAAGATGGGAATACAATAAAATGTGTCAACTGAAAAGAACCATGATCCTTCTAGTCCAATCTAGGGTCTATATGCTCCTAGTCAATCCAAAACCCAATCGAATAAAAAGTAATCGAAATGTGGAATGACACATTCAAGAAGCACCCATCTGAGGGGTGAGTATAATACTACATTATTGGATACCCTGAAGTCACTAATAATAAGTAATCATGAGTATCCAGCTCATCATAAGTTATTTCAATCATAATATGACGAATACAATAAAACTACTAGGTATACTCACGATATAAAATAAGACTAAAGGTAATGTCACAATCATAATACTATCCTTAGATTCTGATTGAATGTCTATAAACACACTCACCCAAGTCAACTCAATCTATGAGTCCAATAGAATGGTTGGATTTCATCCAAAATATCATGTTCTTTGTGTATTTTCATAATTAAGTATATACTGGATGTATAAAGAGATCAATACATAGATAAAGATCACACCCATGTCCATGGGGTATACCAACGACACAATTTGGATTAACCCAATCTATAAGGGATTGAACCCCCCATGTATAGTTTGTTATACCGATTTTGAGAACCACACATAAAAAAATGTGATAGAGGATCCAATCCCAATACTTTGGTGTGTGTGAGGGGATTTCTTCATTTCTATCCAAAAAAAATCCCTCTGAGAGGATCACAATCCTAGGCTTAGGACATAATTCCATACTATACATAAACATGGATGAATTGAGGGAATGAACCCATGAACACCAGTCAAATCTAAGGGGAGAAAGTCATCCTAGTCAACATCAATGATGTACATGGTATATAAGTATTGAAAATGGCATGAACCTCTAATCCTAGTCCTTCCCTTTCCTATTACCGTGTACCTCTTCATGTTCCCTTTAATATCTTGTCATGACCATATATTAACGTTGTGTCGTGTACCTGGACAATTCCATATTTTGAGTTGTTCCCCACTGCTATACATGTTCCATTGTATCATGATTCCAATCCAATATTTTGTACGTCGATCCACTATGTAGAGGTCACATGAAATGTTAAATGTGTTACAAAACATTTGATACTTTTGTTCTCCATGGAATCCCTAGAGAAATAGCTAAGTCCCCACATGGTGTGTATAATCAGATTACATGATCTATTGTTTTGAAATATTTAAAATATATAATTTATTCATGTTGTTTTCTTAGGAAACCCATGCACCATTATTTTATAGAGATCTTAACAAAAACCATTGATTTGATTCATCATATCCTCACCAATAATAGTGACTAGATTCCTTCCATCTAATCTACTGATATAAATAATCCCCTTATCCTGTATTGAACCTCACATGAATAGATCCAATAAAATATTTATCCATAATTGTTCAATCACATATTAATGTATCATCAAGACTAATCCTAGAACTATAAAATTGATTTATTGCAATTAGGAACAGTTTCATAAAAATTTATTTCTATGTATTTATCAAACCACCAACGAATGAAATATTGGTGGTGAAGACATGATGAACAATGATTAGAAGGGAAAAAATATCAAAGAAAGGAATTAACCTTATTGTGTATAGGATTCCATAAAAATCTTCAATTATAATGATGAACGAATAATCCAAAATATAAAAAAGAATATCTGATAAACTATACAATTGATCCATGGGAAAATATTATCAGAATAATAGGTTAATGATCTGTATGGGATAATAAAATGGGATAAATCCAAATTATAAAATATACTACCTTGATTTGGAATCTACTTTTGAAGAATAAATATCGTACATCATATTCATTGGTGGGATCCTCAATTTCTATTAGAATAGGTGATCCCTGTAATATCTATTTGATCCCCTAATATCTTGTAATCTTCCAACATATCACCAATGGATCCTATATATATATCCAGGTATTTGTGACTATCCCTATGATTCACCTATAAAAATATATTTAGAGATGATGAATTTTGTTTATGCATCATCATTTAAAAATTAATTTAATTCAATTATTTTATTTATTATGTGTTCTTAAAATTAATATTTCAGAAATTCTCAGCGTTGATGAGGGTTATGTCATACTAAGGTTAAATTACATATTATGAGCTCAATTTAGGAATCTAATTTCTAATATAAGACTTTATATAGTAGTTATTATAATAATTTAGGTAATTTGTTCCATGCGATATTTATATATTTTTTATTTTTCAAATATCTATTCTAGAGTCACCATGACATGGAATCTGACAACATATTAATGCCTAGTTCTAGCAATAATAATAGATATATTTCAAATATTTAAATGGAAAAAACAATTACAATTTATTCGTCCATCCATAGGGAATTTCATGCACAAAACTGAAAAGGACTACTCAAAAAGTCTAAATACTGAGTTCACATCTGAGTCTACGACTCCCAAGATTTCTTCTAATGATTATCTTGCTACCAAAAGACACATATCAAAAGGATTTTACACCCACCTAGTATACTCTCCGAATGATCATTGATTTATACTAGAAACTATGGAAAGGTAGATCTATCCTAGATGTCATACTTACCCCATTTGATAACATGCATTTAGTCATGCACATATATCCTGATCAATGACATGTGAAAGATGTTATGTACTAGTTCTAATTGTGGTATTTGAGCCATGAATTATGCCACCTACAGAATACGGGTAGTATCTAGAAAGGGACAGTGATCCTTAATGATTACACATATATCTGACCAAATCATCATAGTCCACATTGAAGTGAGATCTTAAGTATCATTTTTCCTCCCTCTTTAACCTCCATGATCCTCCATCATTGATCTTCTTAATTCATATCAAGTATTTGTATCATAATCCAATGATCCAAGATAATTTTCACCATATATGTCTTTCCTCAACTATTCACTTGGCCCAAGGGTGAAAAATCACTTGTATCAGTCCAATAAAGAGGTAACATGTAGGGTCACTCATATGAGGACATGAATGGTTCCACACTAATGGTTGAATATTATCTATTATTTTAATCAAACTATAAAAAGGGTAGATAATTTTCCCGACTACAGAAAATGTTCATCATGCCATCCCACAACATTTTCTCCAAGGAATGAATGGCCTACTCTGTCTGAAAATCAGTCTGGGGGTTAAATGTTCTGCTCAAACGCAACTGGTTCACAAGCCTCCCTATAATCCTATAAATAATAATGATGAGAATCAATGATCATAGTCTAAAAATATCATTGAGGGGAACCGATGGAGACTTTCTATCTTTCAGAAATAGAGGCATACCAAGATCTCTATTAAACTCTAATCTTGAATGAAATGAATGTGGGGTGAAATGTTGAGATAGTCTATGATCACAAAGATGTAGTTGATTCCTCTTGACATATATGCTAACTATGTCATCAATTCCATAGATATCCCATCCCAATTAAAATTTAAAACCACAATTGGTTGAATGAGTGTTCAACAATAATAAAAAACAATAGAGTAATAAAAGGAGATTAAAGGAATTATTTATAATAATTTTCCAATGCATCACAATACATCCTTTTGATATTCTATAATCTATATTTCATGTATAAATATTATTTTATCTAAGAAATATTGTTTTTATATTGGAATACTCATGAAATTTATTTTTCTAGTTTTGTATTAAATTTAAAAAATAAAAATAACCCCTATATTTTTTTCCATTTTCCACCACTGATCCCTAATCAAATAAGTCATAGTGTTATCGACATGTACTATTATTATATAGGATTAATTAATTTATTATTTTCTATATACTATAGACTAAAAAAGTATTAAGGAGAAATAATTTTCCATCTATCTATATTATAGTAATAACTTATACTAACTACGATTTTGATCTTGGAATAAGGGACTTCTATAAATTTAGGCTTAAATTGAAGAATATTATCAACACAAGAACATGTATTCAATATAAAGAGTGTACATAATGATTTAATATCAAAAAATTATTTTAATTTTGTTATGTTCCATTATTTTAGATGTTGTGCCTTATTTTATTTATCTAATTTATGTTATTCATGTCATTTTTTAAATCGATGTATCTCATAAATAATTTAAAAATCAATTGACTACGCCTAAACATTCTCATATATCAACCTCAACATATTTTTTCTGATGTCTACTAGATTAACTAAATTACCATTTTCGATATTCCCCTATTTAAGATATGTTATTGAATCAAGAGGAATGATTAAATTATCAAGATTTCCATTTCATGAACATAAAATGGCATATCAATTCACAATATTATATTAAACTATTTTTCACTGATTATATTTTTCATTAAATATATTATTATTTTAAACCAATTTTTTTGAGGACGATTATTTATTGGTAGTTTCATCATAGCATTCTAATTCACCACTAAACTTGAATTGTCCCACTAAATTCAACCACTTTTTAACAACATTAAATGATAATAGCATCATATCCATTAAATAAAATTTGATACCATTTTAAATAAAAATATAAAAGGATAAAATATTAATTTGGGAAATAAATTATTGAAATTTTTTACAATTTTTAACACTCTTAACATAATATCCCTCTCTTTAAATTCATTTCTTAAGTATCTTCCTCATACACTAAAAATTGACATAGTTTATTATGCTTAAATGAATGATATGATGTAATATTTTCTATAATTATTAATCAACCTAGTTGGACAATAATTATTAGATTTTGTTTCATTCATATGATGAAGATAAACATTTTTACTGTTGATAGACCATATTAATTAAAATTGAATATATATAACTGAAATATTTTTTTCGCCATTATTATTATAAATATACAAAAACAAGCATCAACACATTACGTAGCTCATGAAATATGTAATTTTGATGACATTTCATGAAAGGTTCGATTTTTCAAAAATAATAATATTATCAGTTACCAAAAAAACAATGAAAATTTCTATTAGATAAAAGGATCATCAAATAGAATATAATAAAATATCAAAATACCCAATTATATTAGCTAAAGACTAAATTAACTCCGAAAAAATAAGTATATTAATATATCATATAATAGAAAAATGAGAACAGTTAGTATCAACATCAACATTAATCATCATTATAACTTTATATAGAGTTATTGGTGAATAAAAATAGAGATTATCAACTAGTTAAATCATCAAGAATTATAAAAATTTTAACCCTTAGAAAATAAATTAATGATTAATATCACAATTCTATATGTAAATCAAATATCTTTGGTTATGAATTACAAATTTATGGTAGTCAGATGGAGATTTATATAAAATTATTTACAAAATGTTATAATATTGGGGAGAAATAAAATGAAAAACTATTCCTCAAGTATGAGTTTTTAGATGCATAGTCATAATATTGTGTTTTATCAAACTAATGTGATTATCACATCATGGTATTATAATTATTATATATAATTTTTTTTAAACATTTATATTTATTACCTCATTACTTATCCATTTATTATATGGAAATAAGACACCATGAGATCACTCTAGGAGATCGTTTCACAGAATATATTCCTTCATAATTTATCATTTGGTCATTTTAATTTTTAGGAGGTTAAAAGTAGTATTAAAATTTTTGTAATGGTAAGTGTAAAATCTTGTAGAATATATAAAGGATTTTTTTCTTTTATATTCTGACAAATAGAGGCTTTCATAGACAGTGGTAGGCTGAGTGTGACTACCCCAATCCCACATCTAATAGGCCATGGGTTTTCCACCATCACCAAGAAGGCCTAACATTCATAGGTGTGGATATATCATAATGTACACGTACAAACACTCACATATCCAATCTCATTAAATGATGGAACGTAATATGAAACAGATATGAAACACATGCATACATCAAAATACCATAATCGGAGTACGATAGTAGTAATGGAAATAATGAAGGTCCAAATAAAATACCATCAAAGAAAATAATGAATTACTACCTGTTAGTAAGATGGGAATACAATAAAATGTGTCAACTGTAAAGAACCATGATCCTTCAAGTCCAATATAGGGTTTATATGCTCCTAGTCAATCCAAAACCCAATTGAATGACAAGTCATCGACATGTGGAACGACACATTCAAGAAGCACCCATATGAGTGGTGAGTATAATACTACATTATTGGATACACAGAAGTCACTAATAATAAGTAATCATGAGTATCCAGCTCATCATAAGATATTTCAATCATAATAGGACGAATACAATAAAACAACTAGGTATAATCACGATATAAAATAAGACTAAAGGTAAAGTCACAATCATAATACTATCTATAGATTCTGATTGAATGTCTATAAACACACTCACCCAAGTCAACTCAATCTATGAGTCCGATAGAATGGTTGGATTTCATCCAAAATATCATGTTCTTTGTGTATTTTCATAAGGAAGTATATACTGGATGTATAAAGAGATCAATACATAGATAAAGATCACACCCATGTCCATGGGGTATACCAACGACACAATTTGGATTAACCCAATCTATAAGGGATTGAACCCCCCATGTACAGTTTGTTATATCGATTTTGAGAACCACACATAAAAAAAATGTGATAGAGGATCCAATCCCAATACTTTGGTGTGTGGGGGGGGGGGGGGGGGGGATTCCATCATTTCTATCCATAACAAATCCCTCTGAGAGGATCACAATCCTATTCTTAGGACATAATTCCATACTATACATAAACATGGATGAATTGAGTGAATGAACCCATGAACACCAGTCAAATCTAAGGGGAGAAAGTCATCCAAGTCAACATCAATGATGTACATGGTATATAAGTATTGAAAATGGCATGCACCTCTAATCCTATTCTTTCCCTTTCCTATTACCGTGTACCTCTTCATGTTCCCTTTAATATCTTGTCATGACCATATATTAACGTTGTGCCGTGTACCTGGAAATTTCTATATTCCGAGTTGTTCCCCACTGCTATACATGTTCCTTTGTATCAGGATTCCAATCCAATATTTTGTACATCGATCCACTATGTAGAGGTCACATGACATGTTAAATGTGTCACAAAACATTTGATACTTTTGTTCTCCATGGAATCCCTAGAGAAATAGATAAGTCCCCACATTGTGTGTATAATCAGATTACATGATCTATTGTTCTGAAATATTTAAAATATATAATTTATTCATGTTGTTTTCTTAGGAAACCCATGCACCATTAATTTATATAGATCTTAACAAAAACCATTGATTTGATTCATCATATCCTCACCAATAATAGTTACCATATTCCTTCCATCTAATCTACTGATATAAATAAGCCCCTTATCCTGTATTGAACCTCACATGAATAGATACAATAAAATATTGATCCATCATTGTTCAATCACATATTAATGTATCATCAAGACGAATCCTAGAACTATAAAATTGATATATTTCAATCAGGAACAGTTTCATAAAAATTTATTTCTATGTATTTATCAAACCACCAACTAATGAAATATTGGTGGTGAAGACATGATGAACAATGATAAGAAGGGAAAAAATATCAAAGACAGGAATGAACCTTATTGTGTATAGGATTCCATAAAAAATCTTCAATTATAATGATGAACGAATAATCCAAAATATAAAAAAGAATATCTGATAAATTATACAATTGATTCATGAGAAATATTATCAGACTAATAGGTTCATGATCTGTATGGGATAATAAAATGGGATAAATCCAAATTATAAAATATACTACCTTGATTTGGAATCGACTTTTGAAGAATAAATATCTTATATCGTACTCATTGGTGAGATCCTCAATTTCTTTTAGAATAGGTGATCCCTGTAATATCTATTTGATCCCTTGATCTCTTGTCATCTTCCGACATATCACCAATGGATCCTATATATATATCCAGGTATTTGTGACTATCCCTATGATTAACCTATAAAAATATAATTAGAGATGATGAATTTTGTTTATGCATCATCATCTAATAATTAATTCAATTCAATTGTTTTATTTATTATGTGTTCTTAAGATTAATATTTCAGAAATTCTCAGCGTTGATGAAGGTTATGTCATACTAAGGTTAAATTACATATTATGAGCTCAATTTAGGAATCTAATTTATAATATAAGACATTATATAGTAGTTATTATAATAATTTAGGTAATTTGTTCCATGCGATATTAATATATTTTTTATTTTTCAGATATCTATTCTGGAGTCACCATGAAATGGAATCTGACAACATATTAATGCCTAGGTCTGACAATAATAATAGATATATTTCAAATATTTTAATGGAAAAAACCATTACAATTTATTCGTCCAACCATAGGTAATTTCATGCAATAAACTGAAATGGACTACTCAAAAAGTCTAAATACTGAGTTCACATCTGAGTCTCCGACTCCCAAGATTTCATCTAATGATTATCTTGCTACCAAAAGACACATATCAAAGGGATTTAACACTCACATAGTATCCTCTCCTAATGATCATCGATGTATACTAGAAACTATGGAAAGGTAGATCTATCCTAGATGTCCTACTTACCCCATTTAATAACATGCATTTAGTCATGCACATATATCCTGATCAATGACACATGAAAGATGTTATGTACCAGTTCTGATTGTGGTATTTGAGCCAAGAATTATGCCACCTACAGAATATTGGTAGTATCTAGGAAGGGATAGTGATCCTTAATGATTACACATAGATCTGACCAAATCATCATAGTCCACATTGAAGTGAGACCTTAAGTATCATTTTTTCTCCATCTTTAACCTCCATGAACCTCCATCATTGATCTTCTTAATTCATATCAAGTATTTGTATCATAATCCTATGATCCAAGATAATTTTCACCATCCATGTCTTTCCTCAACCATTCACTTGGCCCAAGGGTGAAAAATCACCTGTATCAGTCCAATAAAGAGGTAACATGTAGGGTCACTCATATGAGGACATGAATGGTTCCACACTAATGGTTGACTATTATTTATTATTTTAATCAAATCGTAAAAAGATTAGATAATTTTCCAGACTACAGAAAATGTTCATCATGCCATCCCACAACATTTTCTCCAAGGAATGAATGGCCTACTCTGTCTGGAAATCAGTCTGGGGGTTAAATTTTCTGCTCAAATGCAACTGGTTCACAGGCCTCCCTATAATCCTATAAATAATAAGGATGCGAATCAATGATCATAGTCTAAAAATATCATTGAGGGGAACCGATGGAGACTTTCTATCTCTCAAAAATAGAGGCATACCAAGATCTCTATTAAACTCTAATGTTGAATGAAATGAATGTGGGGTGAAATGTTGAGATAGTCTATGATCACAAAGATGTAATTGATTCCTCTTGACATATATGCTAACTATGTCATTAATTCCATAGATATCCCATCCCAATTACAATTTAAAACCACAATTGGTTGATCTAGACTTACCTGAACATAGTTCTTATCCTTAACCTATTGGCAATTGATGCATCGAGAAACAAACATCACTATGTCCTTCTTTATTCTCATACGCCAAAAATGAAATCGGTTATATTCATATATCATTTCCATACCTGGATGCACATCCAAATGGTATCTATAAAAATCTCTTGTTAACTCCTCTTGTGATATCAATAGTACCATTATCCATCATTTGAAAAGGATAAAATTTTCCCCACTTTTAAATAACCCATAAAGATCATGTCCAGTGGATATTTGAGAATGTGGGAACTCATAGTATGTATCACCGAGCTGGGCTTCCATAAGATTATATAAAAATGGTGGTTCAACAATCATCTACGTTAGATATGAGGCAAAATTATTTTCCACTACGGAAAACTGCAATGAGGCTTACATATCTGATTCCTTGACTAACTAAGAAGAATATATCTATCAGAGATAATCCACCACCATGGTCCCCTTCATAGGAGAATAGACTATCTTGATGTCATTGTCGGGGATAAACTCTATAAATCACCTCTATCTCAAGTTAAGATCCTTATGAGAGAAGATATACTTGAGACTCTTATGGTTAGAGTAGATGATGTACGACTCACCCATAAGGTAGTGTGTTCACACCCTAATTACCAAGATTCCTGCTTCCAACTCAAGATCAGGTCTCACATATTTCTACTCATGTGGTTTCAACCTCATAGACCCCTTGTAAATCAATAACTAACATTTCAATAAAAACAACCGTGTTTGGACCCTAAAACATCACAAAACCCTATTCACTTCACACCAAAATCTGTAAATATAATGATGGGATTGTTCATCCCCCTCTACTGCAACTCTAAAAATTCATACATTTACTTTTCATTCCATATGAAATACCTACCCTTTTAGGTCAATTAAATATGGTGTGCTGAGATCCTTGAGAAATATAGAACCAATATCCAATAGTATCATTAAAACTCAAGGAATCTCTACACATCCATCATGATCATGGTTGGATCCCAACATTACAGCACAAGGACCTTTTTGGGTCCGCTTCTACACCATCGTCTAAGATAATATATCATATAAGTGGACCTATTGAATCCAAAAATAATACTTTAGGATATTTCCATAATTCTTTTTCCTTTTAGAGTGTGTATATTATAAACCCCATGTATCCCATTGTGGTCCTCCATTGATGTCAAGTACACTATGATATAATTGATGAAAACTGCAAATACAATAGTCAAATAAAGGATAAGTGATCCAGTTAATGAGTACCATGATTGCTTCTATGTCATTATTCATGCTAAGGGGCACCAAAAATTACTCATACTGACTGTAGTGACATCCAAATTCTTTATTAAGTATATCTTAATTTTAAACAAGTAACTGGTGATTACCTAATCAGAGGTCAATCATATAGAACCATCACAATCCTTTCAATTGATTAAAGATGTTATTGATCCTTGGTAGTGGATACATATTCTTCACTTTAACCTAGTTTAGTTTTCAATAATCAATAGATAACCTTACTCTCCTATTTTATTTCATGGTGAGAAACATTGGGGCTTTTCTAGGGGAATCCCTCGCACTCTTTAATCCCTTTCTTGGGATGTCCACGGACTGCATGATCTTCTCATCAATGTCTATGGGATCCATCTGATATATTGATTCGTATATCTGGGTCATCCATGGGTGTATTACAATGTTTAAATCTATCTCTTTGTGGGGAGTTAATCCCAAAACTTCTACTGAAAACATGTCCTCATACACAACCCCCACATCTAGAAACTGGCATCCCTAACTATCCACTTATCCAAGTGTCATACTAGTCAATTGTTGATTAATTGGATGCACCCTCATATATAAGAGTCCACCTCATTCTGTCTTGGTCATATTCTCACCAATGTAGTAAAACCTTGAATTATCTATGTAGAAATAACACATACTCCTAAAAGTAAGTTTAATATGTACAAAAATAGTGTATAGAAATTCCAAACCTATAATGTATTCATATAGCCTCATCATGCCACAAAGAGATCCACTGGGAAAATAAATCCTCTATTTTTTAGATCGCACTATTGTAAAATGTTATTGATTGTTGATTCATATCCAGAAAGAGTGTCTAATTATTATGGTCAAGCCAATGGCTCAACCATAACCTCGTGGTATCGAACTAGGGGTGTACAAATTCATTTTTGAATGATTTATGTGTCTTTAAAAACTATACATATGGTTTCAATGACAAAAAATGTACCTCTAATTATCCCTAGAGCCTCTGGATATTAGGCCTCTATGGAATGATTCTTCACTCACCCAAGTACACAATATCCCTAATCTTAGTGAGGAATAAATGGGGGTGGTGGTGGGAACATGTCAAACCAACTTCCGCCTCCCACTACTCACCCTACTCAACTATCACTACTATCCTAGAAACCTCCATAATCCTTCTACATCATTTTCCAAGTTACACCATCCACTATGTCATGTGAAGTAGTATCAAGGGTTGAGAAATCCCACATGAGATATACCTGACCATCACAATAGTTTCACCACCTCTCCCAAGACTGAGTAGTACCATACTAAGAGACCTAAACTATGGAGACTCTGTCCAGAGATGCCAACCTGAAGCATCCATCTCCTCCGGATCTATGTATCTACCATCAACTATCTATATCCAAATCCTCGACCAATATTTGCCCACTTTTTCCGCCCATTACAGATATCATTTCTACATGAAAGCTATCTATCACCAAAGAATAATCTAGAACCACGTTACAGATTGGAAGGAATAGATTTATTAGGTTGGACAGGATGTCTCCCCATTGACCTAAACTAGAGGTCCATGCCCGAATGAACTAATCTTGATGCATATCAATCAATTATAATGAAAGGTTAGAGATTACTCATCCCAAAAATAGCTTCTAAAACATTGTCAATGAAGAAGTTTAATCATCATAACATATAACAACAATGTTCTTCCAATCAATGGAGATCCTTAAATAAGGCTCTCCACTTGGACCACCATCTTTTTTGATGTTTTACGGATGAGATGAATGAATCGTACAACCACCTTAAGACAAAATATTGATACTTGTGTGTTTAGATCACCCCATACCATGAGGGTTCATTGGTGCTGAAACTTATAAAGAATTATCGCCTTATATACCTCACCTTTTTGTATTATATGTACTATATACATCTTGATGAGTGGATGTATGGCTCAAAACCAACCTAAAGGTTCTATATCCTTAATAAGTACCAATATTGAAGACTCTTCCTTGAGAGGATCTTCATCACGATCTGTTTTCCAATTCATAGATGCAAATCATTATGGATTCATTTCAAATTTAAAAATATATACCATCATCTATGATTATGTCTTGGAAGTTGATTCAAAAAGGATATTGAATAGAACCCTTTACAATAAGATTCATGGACTAATGTTTCACTGAAAACCAATGTATACATATACCAATTAAACTGGATGGTTTTTAGAGTACTGGTGTATGGATATGTCAGTGGATGCACCAACACTAGAGTCCATATCCCAAAATATAAACTTGAAACACTTAACACTATTTCCATAAAACCCAAACCAATGTTAGTGTTAGAAAAGACTCCAATCTCCATTCATATGATATAAATCCACTCTCATACCACTATATACCAACCTAACCCACTAGTACCCCCTAGGAAAGGATAAGTCGTGTGTGACTACTCTAAGCCAACCTCCAATATGCTATGGTCTAGAGACCTGTGTGGAGTTTTCATAATACTCAAATGGGAAGCCTTATCCAAACGTACCTAGACACACACACACACAAACATCCAAGACCATATATTGTTGAAATGATAAACTCAACAGATTCAAAATGTCGTCATACATCCCATTATCCGAGTATGAAAGTAATATTTGAATGAATAAAAGGAAAAATACAAGACCACCAAAAACTATAATGAATTAAAACCTGTTAGTAATATGGGACTATATTTTAATGTTACTCCCAAAAATAACCATGATATATATCACCCAATCCATTCTTGTTCAGCACCCGGTTCACCTAGATCCCGCTCGAATGTCTGAATATGCACAGAAGCCAGGATAGGTGTAGGGAGAGTCCATATATGGGTGATTATAGAAATACTCAATAGGACACTCTAAAATTACTATGTATAAAGCAAAAAGAGTAGTCATCTAATAACATGATATGTCAATGAAAATATGAGAAATTAAAATAAATATTCAAATATACTCATGGTAGACACTAAGTCTCATGGTAAAGTCATACCTGTATTGCCATCCTAAGATTTAGCCTTACAGTCCGTATCCACACTCATATAGGAAAACTCATTCGGTGATTCTAATATCAATGATATTGTTCATATGATATTTATTTCTCACAATGAATCACAATAAAAATGTACACATTGTAAGTCTGACTAAATCAGTACACATATGAGGATAACACCCCAGGACTTTGGGTATACAAAAATCCAATCTGGATTAAATCTCAAAGATGGGGATCACAACCCATGTACATTTAGTCACACATATTATGTGAAACCATGCTAGAGAAAGCTATGATAGAAGATCACGTCCATGAACACTTAGGTGGATTCCTATAACTATACATGGAACCAATACCTCATAGAGGATCTTAACACTATTCTCATGATGTAATTCCAAATTATATCTGCATGGGGATGGATTAAGGGAACAAACCCTTCTGGAAACTGGTATACAGTAAGGTTAATGTCCCCATGTCATCTTTGATGATATATGTGAAAATGTGCACATGAAAATTTACCAATAATATTCAACCTAACTATTTTCTTTCGAATATACATATACTCATGAAATTGTTCATCTAGACATTCTAGTTCCCTGAGGAAAGGCCATGTACATCGCTATATTTGATTACTGGGATGCTCTCAGGTAATCCACATATGCCCCTATACCTAGAAATATCCATTATCCTTCATCCTCTATGATATAGTCAATAACAAAAGGTAGATTTCACAAAATATGTGACATGTGTCGCATGATGTTTGATAATTTTATTCTCCATGGAAAACCTATCACCGTAGAAAAGGACCCACATGACATGTATCTCCTGATTAAACACTATGTAGTTCAGAATTTTTTAGATCAAAAAAGATCCCCTGGTGGTATCCTCAAACTAATTACAGAATAATTTATATTGATTATAGCACCAAAAACCATGTATATGAGTCATCCATGCTTCACCATCTTTAGTGGAAAGATATAATACATCCAATCAACTCAGCAAAATCCGCAAGTTGCACCATCACATCCCCGCTTGGTGAACACAACAGAAAAAGATATGATCTGATCCTGATATGCTATATTTCCATTTAATATCAATCTATAATCAGTAATAAATGCAAATTTGAGGTATCAATAGATATCATAGAACAATGGTCATCTAATGATTCATTTCAAGGTATTTTTAAAAACAATATCCAAAAGGAATGTATATAATGAATGCTCAAATCATGAATAGATAAATCCATATTAGAAATAAAAAAAGGAACAAAATAAGCCATGTTCATGTTAGAATTAATCTATTTTACATAGAATGAATAATAAATAATCCAATAATTTACCTGGAATATTCACTATAATAAAAAATAGTTAAAAGAAGAAATTTCATCAGCTAAATAAGTTTTTATTCAACATGGGATAATATAATTGGAAAATTAAAAAAAACCCTACCTTGAGAATGGATAGATACCAGGAGAGAAACGATCTTTTTTTTAGTCGTTAGTGAGATCAACAAAATATGTTAACATATATTATCCCTACGGTATTGATTTGATCCCTTAATCTATTATTACACCCCAATGTATCTACAACAACTCCTCTCTAGATATCCAGGGTAATGTAGATAACCATAATATTTTCCCATAACTGAGGATTTATTGAGGAGGTATTATGTCACTATATTATCACCTAATAAACAAATTTATTCAATATATTTATTTATTATATGTTCTTGTGACGATATCTTTATAAATGTCTCATGCTGAAAAAGCTTATGTCGTACTAAATGTAAATATCACATTTTGAACGCAACTGTTGCATCATATTTCAGATATGAAACTCCATTAAGGACATATAACCCTATTTTTATGAAAAATGTTGTTGAATGTTATTAATATACTTAATATATCCCAAATATCAATTAATGTACCACCATCCATCAGAATATCACTCTCTCTCAACACTATGATCCATAAATATTAATAGATATATTTCAAATCATTACATGGAGAAAACTAAAAAATTACAAGTTCATCCCTCCTTCTCCTACCACTCCCCACGAGAAATGGAAAAGGGTAAGGATGAAAAATGAGAATTTTCTTATAGATCCATCAAAAGTAGTAACTGATAAACCATTAATAAATTGACTATAACTATTTATTTATTATTAGTTTTTATAAAAAATTCACAAATAAAAAATTTTCATAGATCATTTTCGGTATCATTTTAAGAGAAAGTTACACAATAACCTTTTATCCTTGATGTTCATATTTATGTCCTTGTAACTAATTTAGAAGAGTAATAACACTCAAGTCATATAAGTTGATATTAGGTGGGTTTCAAAATTTGAAATGTTTTTGGTTATCCAGGTAATAAAATGTTGGAGATTCAATACAACATAGATGTAGCCTAATAGAATGTCATTTTCTAGGAGAAGAATTAGACAATATTTGATCATGTTAAATTATTTTTACATTAAAAATTGGAATAAATGGTGACATAGATGCATCCATAGTAGCCCATCCATCTAAACCCACTGTAAACTTTTGGATTCATCTATGAATTGTAATTTGATTGCTAGGAATTCCCATGTACATATTGTTACATATGGATTAATACATAGTTTGAGGAATTATGTTTATCATTTGTCTCTTTTAAGAATGGAGTTACCAAATATTATTTATCCAACAACCATAGTATCATTTCCTATCATGGTGGTGGCAATATTAAGATATAATATGGGTAAATATTTACCCTATCTAGTTGGTCTCCTTCATCCATTAACATATGTGTTATTTTTTTATTTTTAAAAATTTTTATTTCAAATTTCATTCCATGTTTTTTCATATATACATTATATAAGAGTATCTAAAATTAAGTTAATTAGTACAATTCAATAAAATATTTTAGTAATTGGTATCTTCAGACACATCTATGGTTTTTGATAATGTAATAATTGTTTTTCGGGAAACCTTTTTTTTGGTGTTGTATTATGAGTTTCCAATGAGTGTTGAGATATGGGGGAGATAATTTTAATTAAAAAAATTAAAAATTATATTGTGATTCTTTTTAAAGGTTAAAATATATTAATACCAATGATGTGATTGTTTTCTAAATAAATAAAATTTTATTTATATTTTTATTTTATTAAATAAATATAAATTATTCTTATATAATTTATTAATTATCTGATTTGGTATCTCTAAAGTATTTACATAAATATTATAGAACATTTGGTTATGTTTTATGGATCCAGAATACATTTTAATAATGGTGAAATATCAAAATGATAATATTAGTGATAACTAAATTTGTGAATAATTAGAAAATACCAAGATTGGGTGTGAAATTCTTCCATTACATGATGGGTATGAAGGATATAATATAATTATGAACTAAAAAAAATTATTATGAAATCCATGTTGAATTTTTTTTATAATTTAGATTTCTTTTGTTAATATGTGTATTCTACCAACATGAATTCACGATATATTGGTTATTATTTTTTACTTAGGAGAGGTCATAATTTTGTTTAAAAGTGATGAAATCAAAAGTTTTAATAAATTATATCTATTCTATAATATTAAATATTAATTTTTTATATAATTTTAATAATTTATATATGATTTTATATGTAATGGAAAATGTTTATCAATGGTTTCTTATCAAAAAAGAATCCAAATATAATTAAATTTATATATGTCCATGTAGAGAAATTTTATAATCATTAATACTTTCTCTGTCTTACACATGAAATTATTCTTTTTTAATGTGTTTTTTATAAAATTTTCTTAATCATAAAAAATAGTTATTGAATTTGATTATTTTGTTATAAAAATAATTTATGAGACTATAATTTCTAAAATGATGATGAATTTAAAAAAAACTAGTTGCATTGCAACTCTTTTGCTTTACAATAAGTATTGTAATATTAAATTTATCTCAATTATTGTTTTTAAAGATTTTGATGAATTTATGTCGAATATATATAATGAATTAAACTAAAATTGATGTTTATTCAGAAATTATTTCATAGTTATGTACAATATTTAGATAAAATTTGAAATATTTAATTTATCGTTATTTTTTTGGATAATATTTTTTAAAACTCTTTTTATTACTTTTTGTTGTATTATTTTATATTATATTTTTTATTTTTTTTTGGAATTCAAATCATATTTCTTAGGTTATGTATTTTTGATATATTTTTCTAAAACAAATTTCTATTAGCATCTATTTTTTTAATAACTATGTTGAAAGTATAAAAATATATTTATTTTAACGTCTATCATTGGTACAAAAAAGTTATATGTTGAACCATACATTCTAGGTATTTTTTTAAATTATATTATGGGTTATAAATATTAAATTGTGGTAACACTTGTAACATCATATTGAAGATAACTCGGCAGTGAGGGAATTTTTCAATGTCATTTCTGAATAATATAAATTACAGCTGTATTGTTTTACATTGGATGAATTAGTTTTTTAACTGTTATTAAAAATAAAAAACAGCATTAAAATCCTTTATTCCACTTGTTACATAATATCAAAAAACTATATTTCACATTTTTTTCAAACATTATATATATCCCCAGGGATATCTCATTCAAATTGTTACCCATATAGAATATGAAATTTTGTACGAGTGTTCAACAATAATCATAAACAAGAGAGTAATAAAAAGTGATTAAAGGCATAATTTCTAATAATTTTCCCATGCATCACAATACCTCCCTTTGATATTCTATACCCAATATTTCATGTAGAAATATTATTTTATCTAACCTCTATTGATTTTATATTGTAATTATAAATCCCTGACCATAATTCTTATTTAATATTGAATTAAATGAATAATTCACATTGAGGATATTTTCAGGTTTAGAGTTTTAGAGAATTAGAACATAACCGTTACATCTCAAAATATTACAAAGTAGACACTTCTACTAAGTTTCCATAATAAAAAAAACTCTTAAAAAGAAACATGTCTAGTTCCATGTTTTATATAGCATGACATTCCCTTGATCCCATCATTGACCTTATTCCACATTAAGTTCGGTGAAAAACATTTCAAAAAAACTTGGGGTGAGCATAAAAATCTCAGTAAGGGATACACAAAGAATGAAAACTGTTAGTTTTTCAAACACCAAGTAAACCATGTATACTCTATCAAAGTAATACCTTCACCTTCATGAAGTAGTAAAAACTCTTCACTGAATAAAGTATCATTACATACCTCTTTGTAACCAAAGTATTACCATAAAACACATATAAAGAACACATAACATATATAAAGGTAACTTGGGACATAAACATACTTAAGTGGAATAACCATACGGTCGACTTCCAAACATATCACTAAATGGAATAGCCATACGGCCAATTTCCATACATACTTAATGGAATAGCCATACAACCGACTTCCATACCCAATGCATTGAAGGTTATAACGTAACCACCCGTCCTAGTATTCACAGCACCACCCGTCATATGGTTTATAACGTAACCACCCGTTAAAATGTCCAAGTACCAATATAAAATCATAAAACATAAAACCAATATAAAAGAAAGATAACATTTCCACATTTAAATCACAATATATCATAAATATATTGACATAATAGAATCCTTTATCAAAACCATTTTCAATATCAAAATACATAAAAGAGTATATGGTATTTATTTTATTTTAAAAACATTACGGCTTGTTGAGGAAGCCAAAGACCAAATAATACTCGCGGCGGCGGAAAAGGTCGTTGTCACCGCGTACGTTAAAAAAACATTCCTTTTTGTCGTTTAGTAAAACGCTTCGTAGAAAAAGATTCCTTTTGTATAAAAGCAAAAGTCAAAGGGGTTTATACACCGTATAAAAGAAATTTGTGTATAAAACGAAATATGCCTCAATGAAAGGAGATTGAGACGAAGTCCCTTACAAAGACGATATCCTTGGATTAAGGATAAAGCAATTACATAATTATGTGTGACAAACTAATACACCAAATATAAGTGGATATTAAGTGTAAAAAAATAAGAGGATATTCACACATATTCATAGAATTACATATTCAAGGAGTACAAGATTATCCCAAAGAATCAAAATTGGGTTAAGAAGTTCCCTTGCAAAAAGTTGACAGCCTAACGACATCACTTCAAAATTCAGAAAATGAGTTGATGAGAGATAAAAAGGGAATCTCATCACTTGGACATAAAATTTACATCAATAAGGATATAGAAGAACATATCCCAACATAATAGTATGTGAATTAAAATACATAACAAAAGAAGTCTTTTAAAAAGAGGAGGGTGAATGGTCCCCTTACCGAGTTGGGTAACTTTCGAAATGTACACCCCATGGAATAAGGGTCATACAATGAAGATTTGAATACACATAAATGAAATTATAATACAAAAAGTGTATAATAATGGGCAGTACATACACCACTCAAAGGAAATTTTGGAAAATGTAGCATAAATCTCACGGGAATAAAACTGAGATGAACAATCTCTTACGAAAACATGGCAGCCTAACGGCGCCACTTAAAACATCCAAAATGGATTGATGAGATAAAATAGAGTATCTCATCACATTACAACAAAATTTAAAGAAATATTAATATGAAAGCACATCCCCCATCATAAAAAATAGGGGCTTAAAAGAAGTGACATAAAGGAGAGTACTTAAAAAAGAGAGAGAGGTTAGATCTCTTACGAAAATTCGGCAGCCTAACGGCGCCACTCAAAACTTCTAAAATGGATTGATGAGAGAGAATAGGGTCTCTCATCATATGAACATAAAAATTACAGTAATAGTAATATAAAATAACATCCTAATAACATGAAAGATGAGCTTTAGAAGGAATGACATAAAAAAGTGTACTTAAAAAGAAAGAGAGTAGTATGATCCCTTACCTCGGGTCCGACTTGACTCGATCGTTCTTTAACGTCCTGAATAATAAACTTGAGTTAATTTCTACTTTATTAAGAAACTTCTTTAAGTTCATTATTCCTTCTATATCACTTATTTCCATGTTATAAACATTATGTAACCATTTAAGTTAATAATGTTTGTTTTGTCGATATTTGGTTCTTAAGTCGAAAATGGACTTCTTACAATTACATGTTGTTCGTGTGGTCAAAGGTTCTTTATATCCAGAATGACATTAATGATTTGGATAGCATATATATCATATATATCCAGAATATACATGTATTTATAATATTACATAATCATTTAGAGGTAAGAAATTAAATGCACCGTTCATGGAGACGGTAAGCCGTACGTACGCATGAACGCTACTTTCATTTATTTCTCATATTAATGGAATTAAAATTATATGAGAGGTATGTATATTTTAATTCCAAAATTATATTCATCATTTAGATGTATAATTCATTATATATATCCATTATATACATATAATTTTAATAGTACATTAAATTTGGGGATAAGAAATGAAATGCACCATTCATGGAGAAGGTAAGCTGTACGTACGCATGAACGCTACTTTCATTTCTATCTCATAATTTAATGGATATATATAATAATGATATAGAGGTATATTATAATTCAAGTATAAAATCATATATAATAACTTTAAATCCATCCTTTATACGTCCCACATATGGCATTAACGAATCACATCACTTTGAGGGGGCAGTAGTCCGCACTTCCTTAAATGAAGATATCACGTATACCCATAATGGAAGCCATAAATGTAAGCCACAAATGAAAAATACAGAAGCTTAAGTAAAAAATAAACATATTATATATCATATATATGTATAGTGACATATTAATGGCCACCTTTGAAGGTGTTATATGAGTGTTGAACAATCATCGTTTCGTGAGGCAGAAATTCGCCATCCACGGAAACCGTATGTTCTTTAACCATTAGTTGTAGGTGTGTGTAAGTGTATCTAGAATACTTCTTATAACAACATCCTAGTATATTGAAGATACTGGAGTTGTTACAAAAAAATTAATAAAAAGAGTTTAGGGGGTTGGAGAAGCAAAATAAAACAAATGAACAAGAGGGAATGAATTACCTTTAAAAGTGTAACTCCTTTTGATATGAGCCTAAAGGCTTCATTTGAAAGGATTCTTACCAAAGGGAATACTATAGGATTAGGAGAGGGATGTGGAGAGAGTAAATGGGAAGGGGATGGCCGAGCCAAAGGCTTGAGTTGTGTGTGAAATGAGGTAGAGGTGGGGGCCTTTTATAAGAGGAGAGGAGGGGCACTTTTGGAAAGTAAAGAAATATTACTTTATTTGAAAATGTGTTTCGGTTTTAAAAGGTCCCACATTGATATAATTAGTGGATAAGGTGTTAAGGGTTCTAAATACACCCATAAAATATGTTTTGGACATGTGTAGTTCATATATTTTACATTATCTTTCCATTTTATATAAATCGTTAAATAATGAGGTCATCGCTGCATCATCATGATGTTATAAATAAATTAATTTATTTAGTGTCTAAAAATTATAAAAAAAATACTATTATGTAGGAAATATTTTTATCTTTCCAATGACTATTTATAATCAAAAATATTATCATTATAACCCCATGTAAAAATTGTTTTCGTAAAACATATGATGTTTGTGTCATTTTTACTTTTACATTAAATAAAAAGTTATTTATGTCATTTCCCAACCAAAGTGGATCCATGGGGTCCCCAAGTTGGCCCATGGCTTGTCTTGGTCGGCCATGACACAACCAATGAGGTTAGGACATGTTTCATGCTCATATTATTTTATTAAAGCATTATTTTTACCTTAAACTACACTAATTACCACTAATCACGATTAAAAACTTAATAAGTTACTATTCACCAAAAAATTATTTTTATCCCATTGAACCACATTTTACTTCTTAATGACAACCATGTATGTAGGATTTTTGAAATTAAAAACACAAAGATGGAAAAATTTCATTTAAACGGAAAAATCAGTTTTTATAAGTACCACTTAGTGGTTTCACTATTCATCAAAAATTGAAGTTTTTCAGAAAAATCCCAAAAATTCACCATAAGATATATTTGATATTCCGAATTCAAAAATGAAGTCTATTTTTCAAAATTAAAAACATTTAAGTCAGATTAATTAATTTAATAATTAATTCCCGCTGTCAAAGAAAATAGCGTGTTTTTATGAAACAATAAGTATCAAAAGATTGACACTAGTTTAAGTCTGATTTCAAAGTGAAATTAATTCCAACGACCACTATTGGATTTAATGGTAAAAATATATTATAATTTCAATTTAAAACCAATTCAAAAGATAATCTAATCATATATATAAATTAGATTAAAAAGAGGTTTTGAATTAAATTACAACATTTTAAACTATTCATTGAAAAAAAACTTTATCAGAAAGATACCAAAAATTTACACAAAGTAAATTTTGATGTCCTGATTCTTAAGAAGAGTTTTATTTGGTCCAATATAATGTATAAGAGTGATAAAAACTATAATTAATAACAGTTCGCCATCAGAAGGCAATAAGTGAACCTTTAGTGAAAATTAGGGTATAAAAGCCTAAAATTGAATTCTTTCCGTATTTTAAACCTTTGGATAAATGTAAAAACACTTAAAAACATATATAATCATATTTTAGTTATTTCTATCCATTACCGCCAATACAAAGGCTATATGTTAACTTCCATTTAAAATAATATTATTTTATTATTAGAGTGCAACGTAAGATTCCGAAGAAACTCGTTGTTGCGTATTGGGTACGCCATCGAGCATTGCATCCCCTTTAAAGTAATATTAATATTTGAATCAAAAGTATGGATAAATATAAAGATGTCATATTCTTTATTTACCTGGGGTTTTACATCCTTCCCCCCTTTTGGGAATTTCGTCCTTGCAATTTTAAAATTGGGCTTGGAAACATCCTTGAAAGTCCCACATCGGAAGAAGAGTCGGTAAAACAATCACTTTAAAATAAAGAAAGATAAGTACAAAGGTCACCTGAGTTAACCCATACTAGGATTCCAAGTATGAAAACATGGACATGGAGGAGAAAACATAGGGTCATGTTCTGATGGAGAGTGATATAAAACATGTTTAGGAGAAAGTTAACCATGAGAAAATCACAAACTTGTGATGGGTTAAACGGTATTCGATTCCCCAGTAGGAAAAGTTAATAGACAACATTTTTGTTTTAAGTTACTTTTTATTGAGGAATTTATTCATAAGGAAACATAATCACTTATCATGTTGACTTTCAACTTTTATTAGATTCCTTACACAAACTCATATTTTTTTTCCAAAAGAGGAGTATTTAGGGAGACTTGTTCACATTAAGAGTACTATAATCAACATCTAGAGAATTACCTAACCCAAAAAAGAGAACTATATACTTCCCATGTCTTTAGACTTTAACCAAAACCAAAACCCCAAATATTAGTACAAGATCAGATAACCCAGAAAAGGATAACCCATTAGAAAGAAAATCTATTCTTAATCTCCAAAATTTGTCCAACAAAACCCAAAGTTCAACGAGGACCATCCGATAAACAATTTGTCCATAAAATCCTCAAATTAAACCAATATAAGATTGAAACCCAAACATTTGAAGGATTTAGTCACATAGTCTTCCAAGTTAAATCGTAACATTTATCTCCAAACAACATCAGTTTCTCCTAAAGTCTCATATTGAAAAGTAATTAACCTAACCACATATCCTCCATGATAGGTTAATCATTTTCATAAATAACTCAAAATCAACTTACTCTTAATTAAGAAAATCATATAACTAAAAAGAATCAGTCAAACTAACCAGGGACTTCACATAGTGCAGTGGTAGGTGATAAATACCAGTCGCACTTTCGTTGTGGGTTCGATTCCCGCAGCTTTGTCCGACGCGACGGGTTGTCACACGGTCTGCGTGTTGTCCTTTTTCCAAAACTATATAATTCTTAAAACATTCCCCAAAATGAGATAAAATCTTCAAGAATAATCATAACATATTTTAACCTCAAGTTTATCTCATTCCTTTCATTTTCCATCATATCATAGAGTAACCCATAATTACTTAAAAATTAAGGATCATATAAACCCTAATGGTTACCTTAATAATTATTACCTGAATTTCCACATCGAGTTGGCCATCTCGTACATGATGCATTAGATAACTCACCAAGGTTGAAGTGGTTGATCATGACTCCTTGATAGTTGGTTTAGAACAACTATGAGATTCCTCATTGAATCCCCCATCTCATCGAGTATCTTAATCAGAGAACCACCACAGTTTCCTTCAAACCCATTGTCACTTTGGTTCCTACTAGAAACAACCATTTACTAAAACCAAAAAGGTCAGTGTGAGTATATCAACATAAACATCATGTAATAATTAGGAATATAAACACTAATATATACTTACTCATTCACTTTATCTAAAACTAGGACTCTTTTTGAAATCCTAACCATTATGGTAATGTCAATTATGCTTAGAGAATACCCTAACCTCTAAAGTTATCTAAACCGGCCTTTGATACCAACTATAAAGCCCCAGCCTTAAACCTTATTTAATATTGAATTAAATGAATAATTCACATTGAGGATCTTTTCAGGTTTATAGTTTAGAGAATTAGAACATAACTGTTACATCTCAAAAGATTACAAAGTAGAAACTTCTACTAAGTTTCCATAATAAAAAAAACTCTTAAAAAGAAACTTGTCTAGTTCCTTGTTTAATATAGCATGACATTCCCTTGATCCCATCCTTGACCTTATTCCACATTAAGTCCTGTGAAAAACATTTCAAAAAAAACTTGGGGTGAGCATAAAAAGCTCAGTAAGGGATACACAAAGAATAAAAACTGTTAGTTTTCAAACATCAAGTAAACCATGTATACTCTATCAAAGTAATACCTTCAACTTCATGAAGTAGTAAAAACTCTTCACTGAATAAAGTATCATTACATACCTTTTTGTAACCAAAGGATTACCATAAAACCCATATAAAGAACATATAACATATATAAAGGTAACTTGGGACATAAACATACTTAAGTAGAATAACCATATGGTCGACTTCCACACATATCACTAAATGGAATAGCTATACGGCCAATTTCCATACATACTTAATGGAATAGAGATACGGACAACTTCCATACCCAATGCATTGGAGGTTATAACGTAACCACCCGTCCTGGTATTCACGGCACCACCCGTCATATGGTTTATAACGTAACCACCCGTTAAAATGTCCAAGTACCAATATAAAATCATAAAACATAAAACCAATATAAAGGAAAGATAACATTTCCACATTTCAATCACAATATATCATAAATATATTGAAATAATAGAATACTTTATCAAAACAATTTTCAATACCAAAATACATAAAAGAGTATATGGTATTTATTTTATTTTAAAAACATTACGGCTTGTTGAGGAAGCCAAAGACCAAATAATACTCGCGGCGGCGGAAAAGGTCGTTGTCACCGCATACGTTAAAAAAACATTCCTTTTTGTCGTTTAGTAAAAAACTTCGTAGAAAAATATTCCTTTTGTATAAAAGTAAAAGTCAAAGGGGTTTATACACCGTATAAAAGAAATTTGTGTATAAAACGAAATATGCCTCAATGAAAGGAGATTGAGACGAAGTCCCTTACAAAGACGATATCCTTGGATTAAGGATAAGTCAATTACATAATTATGTGTGACAAACTAATACAGCAAATATAAGTGGATATTAAGTGTAAAACAATCAGAGGTTATTCACACATATTCATAGAATGACATATTCAAGGAGTACAAGCTTATCCTAGATAATCAAAATTGGGTTAAGAAGTTCCCTTGCAAAAAGTTGACAGCCTAACGACATCACTTCAAAATTCAGAAAATGAGTTGATGATAGATAAAAAGGGAATCTCATCACTTGGACATAAAATTTACATCAATAAGGATATAAAATAACATATCCCAACATAATAGTATGTGAATTAAAAGACATAACAAAAGAAGTCTTTTAAAAAGAGGAGGGTGAAAGGTCCCCTTACTGAGTTGGGTAACTTTCGAAACGCACACCCCATGGAAGAAGGGTTATAAAATGAAGATGTGAATACCCATAAATAAAATTATACTACACAAAGTGTATAATAATGGTCATTACATACACCACTCAAAGGAAATTGTGGAAAATGTAGCATAAATCTCACGGGAATAAAAGTGAGATGAACAATCCCTTACGAAAACTTGGCAGCCTAACGGCGCCACTTAAAACTTCCAAAATGGATTGATGAGATCAAATTGAGTATCTCATCACATTACAACAAAATGTAAAGAAAGATGAATATGAAATAACATCCCCCATCATAACAAATTGGAGCTTAAAAGAAGTGACATAAAGGAGAGTACTTATAAAAAAGAGAGAGGTTAGATCTCTTACGAAAATTCGACAGCCTAACGGCGCCACTCAAAACTTCCAAAATGGATTTATGAGAGAGAATAGGGTCTCTCATCATATGAACATAAAAATTATAGTAAGAGTAATATAAAAGAACATCCCAATAACATGAAAGATGAGCTTTAGAAGGAATGACATAAAAAAGTGTACTTAAAAAGAAAGAGAGGAGTATGATCCCTTACCTCGGGTCCGACTTGACTCGATCATTCTTTAACGTCCTGAATAATAAACTTGAGTTAATTTCTACTTGATTAAGAACCTTTTTAATGTTTATTATTCCTTCTATATCACTTATTTCCAAGTTATAAACATTATGTAACCATTTAAGTTAATAATGTTTGTTTTGTCGATATTTGGTTCTTAAGTCGAAAATGGACTTCTTACAATTACATGTTGTTCGTGTGGTCAAAGGTTCTTTATATCCAGAATGACATTACTGATTGGGATATAATATATATCATATATATCCATCATATACATGTATTTATAATATTACATAATCATTTAGAGGTAAGAAATTAAATGCACCGTTGATGGAGACGGTAAGCCGTACGTACGCATGAACACTACTTTCATTTCTTTCTCATATTAATGGAATTAAAATTAAATGAGAGGTATGTATATTTTAATTCCAGAATTATATTAATCATTTATATGTATCATTCATTATATATATCCATTATATACATATAATTTTAATAGTACATTACATTTGGGGATAAGAAATGAAATGCACCGTTCATGGAGACGGTAAGCCTTACGTACGCATGGACGCTACTTTCATTTCTATCTCATACTTTAATGGAAATAAATAATAATTATATAGAGGTATATTATACTTCCAGTATAAAATCATATATAATAACTTTAAATCCATCCTTTATACGTCCCACATATGGAATTAACGAATCACATCACTTTGAGGGGGCGGTAGTCCGCACTTCTTTAAATGAAGATATCGCGTATACCCATAATGGAATCCATAAAGGTAAGCCACAAATGAAAAATATATAAGCTTAAGTAAAACATAAACATATTATATATCATATATAAATATAGTGACATCTTAATGGCCACCTTTGAAGGTGTTATATGAGTGTTGAACAATCATCGTTTCGTGAGGCAGAAATTCGCCATCCACGGAAACCATATGTTCTTTAACCATTAGATGTAGGTGTGTGTAAGTGTAGCTAGAATCCTTCTTATAACAACATCCTAGTATATTTAATATACTGGAGTTGTTACAAAAAAAATTAATAAAAAGAGTTTAGGGGGTTGGAGAAGCAAAATAAAACAAATGAACAAGAGAGAATAAATTACCTTCAAAAGTGTAACTCCTTTTGATTTGAGCCTAAAGGCTTCCTTTGAAAGGATTATTCCCAAAGGGAATCCTCTAGGATGAGGAGAGGGATGTGGAGAGAGTAAATGGTCAGGGGATGGCGAGCCAAAGTCTTGATTAGTGTGTGAAATGAGGTAGAGGTGGGGGCCTTTTATAAGAGGAGAGGAGGGGCACTTTTGGAAAGTAAAGAAATATTACTTTATGTGAAAATGTGTTTCGGTTTTAAAAGGTCCCACATTGATATAATTCGTGGATAAGGTGTTAAGGGTTTGAAATCCACCCATCCAATATGTTTTGGACATGTGTAGTTCATAGAGTTTACATTATCATTCCATTTTATTTAAATCGTTAAATAACGAGGTCATCTATGCATCATCATGATGTCATAAATAATTTAATTTATTTAGTGTCTAAAAATTATAAAAAAATAGTATGATGTAGGAAATCATTTTATCTTTCCAATTACTATCTATAATCAAAAATCTGATCATTATAACCCCATGTAATTATTTGTTTCGTAAAACATATGATGTTTGTGTCATTTTTACTTTTACATTAAATAAAAAGTTATTTATGTCATTTCCCAACCAACGTGGATCCATGGGGTCCCCAAGTTGACCCATGGCTTGTCTTGGTCGGCCATGACACAACCAATGAGGGTAGGACATGTTTCAAGCTCATCTTATTTTATTAAAGCATTATTTTTACCTTAAACTACACTAATTACCACTAATCACGATTAAAAACTTAATAAGTTATTATTCACCAAAAAATTATTTTTATCCCATTGAACCACATTTTACTTCTTAATGACAACCATGTATGTCAGATTTTTGAAATTCAAAAAACAAAGTTGGAAAAATTTTATTTTAACGGAAAAATCAGATTTTATAAGTACCACTTAGTGGTTTCACTATTCATCAAAAATTGAAGTTTTTCAAAAAAATCCCAAAAATTCACCATAAGCTATATTTGATATTCCGAATTCAAAAATGAAGTATATTTTTCAAAATTAAAAACATATAAGTCAGATTAATTAATTTAATAATTAATTCCCGCTGTCAAAGCAAATAGCGTGTTTTTATGAAACAATAAGTATCAAAATATTGACACTAGTTTAAGTCTGATTTCAAAGTGAAATTAATTCCAACGACCAATATTGGATTTAATGGTAAAAATATATTCTAATTTCACTTTAAAACCAATTAAAAAGATAATCTAATCATATAAATAAATTAGATTAAAAAGAGGTTTTGTATTAAATTACAACATTTTACACTATTCATTGAAAAAAGAACTTTATCGGAAAGATACAAAAAATTTACACAAAGTAAATTTTGATGTCCCGATTCTTAAGAAGAGTTTTATTTGGTCCAATAGAATGTATAAGAGTGATAAAAACTATATTTAATGACAGTTCTCCATCAGAAGGCGATGAGTGAACCTTTAGTGAAAATTATGGTATAAAAGCCTAAAATTGAATTATTTCCGTATTTTAAGCCTTTGGATAAATGTAAAAATATTTAAAAACATATATAATCATATTTTAGTTATTTATATCCATTACCGCCAATACAACGACTATATGTTAACTTCCATTTAAAATAATATTATTTTATTATTAGAGTGCAACGTAAGATTTCCAAGAAACTCGTTGTTGCGTATTGGGTACGCCATCGAGCATTGCATCCCCTTTAAAGTAATATTAATATTTGATTCACAAGTATGGATAAATATAAAGATGTCATATTCTTTATTTACCTAGGGTGTTACATCCTTCCCCCCTTTTGGGAATTGCGTCCTTGCATTTTTTAAATTGGGCTTGGAAACATCCTTGAATGTCCCACATCAGAAGAAGAGTCGGTAAAACAATAACTTTAGAATAAAGAAAGATAAGTACAAAGGTCACCCGAGTTAACCCATACTAGGATTCCATGTATGAAAATATGTACATGGAGGAGAAAACATAGGGTCATGTTCTGATGGAGAGTGATAGAAAACATGTTTAGGAGAAAGTTAACCATGAGAAAATCACAAACTTGTGATGGGTTAAACGGCATTCGATTCCCCAGTAGGAAAAGTTAATAGACAACATTTTTGTTTTAAGTTACTTTTTATTGAGGAATTTATTCATAAGGAAACATAATCACTTATCATGTTGACTTTCAACTTTTATTAGATTCCTTACACAAACTCATATTTTTTTCCAAAAGACGAGTATTTAGGGAGACTTGTTCACATTAAGAGTACTATAATCAACTTCTAGAGAATTACCTAACCCAAAAAAGAGAACTATATACTTCCCATGTCTTTAGACTTTAACCAACACCAAAACCCCAAAGATTAGTACAAGATCAGATAACCCAGAAAAGGATAACCCATTAGAAAGAAAATCTATTCTTAATCTCCAAAATTTGTCCAACAAAACCCAAAGTTCAACGAGGACCATCCGATAAACAATTTGTCCATAAAATTCCTCAAAGTAAACCAATCTAAGATTGAAACACAAATATTTGAAGGATTTAGTCACATAGTCTTCCAAGTTAAACCGTAACATTTATCTCCAAACAACACCAGTTGCTCCTAAAGTCTCATATTGAAAAGTAATTAACCTAATCACATATCCTCCATGATAGGTTAATCATTTTCATAAATAACCCAAAATCAACTTACTCTTAATTAATAAAATCATAGAACTAAAAATAATCAGTCAAACTAACCAGGGACTTCACGTAGTCCAGTGGTAGGCGATAAATACCAGTCGCACTTTAGTTGTGGGTTCGATTCCCGCGACTTTGTCCGACGCGATGGGTTGTCACACGGTCTACGTGTCGTCCTTTTTCCAAAACTATATAATTCTTAAAACATTCCCCAAAATGAGATAAAATCTTCAAGAATAATCATAACATATTTTAACCTCAAGTTCATCTCATTCCTTTCATTTTCCATCATATCATAGAGTAACCCATAATTACCTAAAAATTAAGGATCATATAAACCCTAATGGTTACCTTAATAATTATTACCTGAATTTCCACATCGAGTTGGCCATCTCGTACATGAAGCATTAGAGAACTCACCAAGGTTGAAGTGGTTGATCATGACTCCTTGATTGTTGGTTTAGAACAACTATGAGATTCCTCATTGAATCCCCCATCTCATCTAGTATCTTAATCAGAGAACCACCACAGTTTCCTTCAAACCCATTGTCACTTTGGTGCCTGCTAGATCTAGCCATTTACTAAAACCAAAAAGGTCAGTGTGAGTATATCAACATAACCATCATGTACTAATGAGGAATATAAACACTAAGATACACTTACTCATTCAATTTATCTAAAACTAGGACTCTTTTTAAATCCTAACCATTATGGTAATGTCACTTATGCTTAGAGAATACCCTAACCTCTAAAGTTATCTAAACCGACATTTGATACCAACTATAAAGCCCCGACCTTAAAACTTATTTAATATTGAATTAAATGAATAATTCACATTGAGGATCTTTTCAGGTTTAGAGTTTTATAGAATTAGAACATAACTGTTACATCTCAAAAGATTACAAAGTAGAAACTTCTACTAAGTTTCCATAATAAAAAAAAACTCTTAAAAAGAAACATGTGTAGTTCCATGTTTTATATAGCATGACATTCCCTTGATCCCATGCTTGACCTTATTCCACATTAAGTCCTGTGAAAAACATTTCAGAAAAAACTTGGGGTGAGCATAAAAAGATCAGTAAGGGATACAAAAAGAATGAAAACTGTTAGTTTTTAAAACATCAAGTAAACCATGTATACTCTATCAAAGTAATACCTTCACCTTCATGAAGTAGTAAAAACTCGTCACTGAATAAAGTATCATTACTTACCTTTTTTTACCAAAGGATTACCATAAAATCCATATAAAGAACACATAACATATATAAAGGTAACTTGGGACATAAACATACTTAAGTGGAATAACCATACGGTCGACTTCCACACATATCACTAAATGGAATAGGCATACATCCAATTTCCATTCATACATAATGGAATAGCCATACAGCCAACTTCCATACCCAATGCATTGGAGGTTTTAACGTAACCACCCATCCTGGTATTCACGGCACCACCCGTCATATGGTTTATAACATAACCACCCGTTAAAATGTCCAAGTACCAATATAAAATCATAAAACATAAAACCAATATAAAGGAAAGATAACATTTCCACATTTCAATCACAATATATCATAAATATATTGACATAATAGAATCCTTTATCAAAACCATTTTCAATACCAAAATACATAAAAGAGTATATGGTATTTATTTTATTTTAAAAACATTACGGCTTGTTGAGGAAGCCAAAGACCAAATAATACTCGCGGTGGCAGAAAAGGTCGTTGTCACCGCGTACGTTAAAAAAACATTCCTTTTTGTCGTTTAGTAAAACGCTTCGTAGAAAAAGATTACTTTTGTATAAAAGTAAAAGTTAAAGGGGTTTATACACCATATAAAAGAAATTTGTGTATAAAATGAAATATGCCTCAGTGAAAGGAGATTGAGACGAAGTCCCTTACAAAGACAATATCCTTGGATTAAGGATAAATCAATTACATAATTATGTGTGAAAAACTAATACACCAAATATAAGTGGATATTAAGTGTAAAACAATCAGAGGTAATTCACACATATTCATAGAATGACATATTCAAGGAGTAAAAGCTTATCCCAAAGAATCAAAATTGGGTTAAGAAGTTCCCTTGTAAAAAGTTGACAGCCTAACGGTATCACTTCAAAATAAAGAAAATGAGTTGATGAGAGATAAAAAGGGAATATCATCACTTGGACATAAAATTTACATCAATAAGGATATAAAAGAACATATCCCAACATAATAGTATGTGAATTAAAAGACATAACAAAAGAAGTCTTTTAAAAAGAGGAGGGTGAAAGGTCCCCTTACTGAGTTGGGTAACTTTCGAAACGTACACCCCATGGAAGAAGGGTCATACAATGAAGATGTGAATACCCATAAATGAAATTATACTACACAAAGTGTATAATAATGGGCAGTACATACACCACTCAAAGGAAATTGTGGCAAATGTAGCATAAATCTCACGGGAATAAAAGTGAGATGAACAATCCCTTACAAAAACTTGGCAGCCTAACGGTGCCACTTAAAACATCCAAAATGGATTGATGAGATCAAATAGAGTATCTAATCAAATTACAACAAAATGTACAGAAATATGAATATGAAAGAACATCCACCATCATAAAAAATAGGAGCTTAAAAGAAGTGACATAAAGGAGAGTACTTAAAAAAAAGAGAGGTTAGATCTCTTACGAAAATTCGGCAGCCTAACGGCGCCACTCAAAACTTCCAAAATGGATTGATGAGAAAGAATAGGGTCTCTCATCATATGAACATAAAAATTACAGTAAGCGTAATATATAAGAACATTCCAATAACATGAAATATGAGCTTTAGAAGGAATGACATAAAAAAGTGTACTTAAAAACAAAGAGAGGAGTATGATCCCTTACCTCGGGTCCGACTTGACTCGATCGTTCTTTAACGTCCTGAATAATAAACTTCAGTTAATTTCTACTTGATTAAGAAAATTTTTAAAGTTAATTATTCCTTCTATATCACTTATTTCTATGTTATAAACATTATGTAACCATTTAAGTTAATAATGTTTGTTTTGTCGATATTTGGTTCTTAAGTCGAAAATGGACTTCTTACAATTACATGTTGTTCGTGTGGTCAAAGGTTTTTTATATCCAGAATGACATTCCTGATTTGGATAGCATATATATCATATATATCCAGCATATACATGTATTTATAATATTACATAATCATTTAGAGGTAAGAAATGAAATGCACCGTTCATGGAGACGGTAAGCCGTACGTACGCATGAACGCTACTTTCATTTCTTTCTCATATTAATGGAATTAAAATTAAATAATAGTTGTGTATATTTTAATTCCAGAATTATATTCATAATTTAGATGTATCATTAATTATATATATCCATTATATAAATATACTTTTAATAGTACATTACATTTGGGGATAAGAAATGAAATTCACCGTTAATGGAGACGGTAAGCCGTACGTACGCATGAACGCTACTTTCATTTCTATCTCATACTTTAATGGAAATAAATAATAATGATATAGAGGTATATTATAATTCCAGTATAAAATCATATATAATAACTTTAAATCCATCCTTTATACGTCCCACATATGGCATTAATGAATCACATCACTTTGAGGGGGCGGTAGTCCATACTTCCTTAAATGAAGATATCGCGTATACCCATAATGGAATCCATAAAGGTAAGCCACAAATGACAAATACAGAAGCTTAAGTAAAACATAAACATATTATATATCATATATAAATATAGTGACATCTTAATGTCCACCTTTGAAGGTGTTATATGAGTTTTGAACAATCATCGTTTCGTGAGGCAGAAATTCGCCATCCACGGAAACCGTATGTTCTTTAACCATTAGATGTAGGTGTGTGTAAGTGTAGCTCGAATCCATCTTATAAAAACATCCTAGAATATTGAAGATACTGGAGTTGTTACAAAAAAAATTAATAAAAAGAGTTTAGGGGGTTGGAGAAGCAAAATAAAACAAATGAACAAGAGAGAATGAATTATCTTTAAAAGTGTAACTCCTTTTGATTTGAGCCTAAAGGATTCCTTCGAAAGGATTCTGCCTAAAGGGAATCCTTGAGGACGAGGAGAGGGATGTGGAGAGAGTAAATGGGCAGGGGATGGCCGAGACAAAGTCTTGGGTACTGTGTGAAATGAGGTTGAGGTGGGGGCCTTTTATAAGAGGAGAGGAGGGGCACTTTTGGAAATTAAAGAAATATTACTTTATTTGAAATTTTTTTTCAGCTTTAATAGGTCCCACATTGATATAATTCGTGGATGAGGTGTTAAGGGTTCGAAATATACCCATCCAATAATTTTTGGACATGTGTAGTTCATATATTTTACATTATCTTTCCATTTTATTTAAATCATTAAATAATGAGGTCATCGCTACATCATCATGTTGTCATAAATAATTTAATTTATTTATTATCTAAAAATTAAAAAAAATACTATGATGTATGAAATCTTTTTAGCTTTCCAATTAATATTTATAATAAAAAATCTGATCATTATAACCCCATGTAAAAATTGTTTTCGTAAAACATATGATGTTTGTGTCATTTTTACTTTTACATTAAATAAAAAGTTATCTGTATCATTTCCAAACCAAAGTGGATCCATGGGGTCCCCAAGTTGACCCATGGCTTGTCTTGGTCGGCCATGACAAAAACAATGAGGGTAGGACATGTTTCAAGCTCATCTTATTTTATTAATGAATTATTTTTACCTTAAACTACACTAATTACCACTAATCGCGACTAAAAACTTAATAAGTTACTATTCACCAAAAAATTATTTTTATCCCATTGAACCACATTTTACTTCTTAATGAAAACCATGTATGTCGGATTTTTGAAATTAAAAACACAAAGATGGAAAAATTTCATTTAAACGGAAAAATCAGTTTTTATAAGTACCACTTAGTGGTTTCACTATTCATCAAAAATTGAAGTTTTTCAGAAAAATTCCAAAAATTCACCAAAAGCTATATTTGATATTCAGAATTCAAAAATGAAGTATATTTTACAAAATTCAAAACATATAAGTCAGATTAATTAATTTAATAATTAATTCCCACTGTCAAAGCAAATAGCGTGTTTTTATGAAACAATAAGTATCAAAAGATTGAAACTAGTTTAAGTCTGATTTCAAAGTGAAATTAATTCCAACGACCACTATTGGATTTAATGGTAAAAATATATTCTAATTTCACTTTGAAACCAATTCAAAAGATAATCTAATCATATAAATAAATTATATTAAAAATAGGTTTTGAATTAAATTACAACATTTTACACTATTCATTGAAAAAAAGAACTTTATCGGAAAGATACCAAAAATTTACACAAAGTAAATTTTGATGTCTCGATTCTTAAGAAGAGTTTTATTTGGTCCAATAGAATTTATAAGAGTGATAAAAACTATATTTAATGACAGTCCGCCATCAGAAGGCGATAAGTGAACCTTTAGTGAAAATTAGGGTATAAAAGCCTAAAATTGAATTCTTTCCGTATTTTAAGCCTTTGGATAAATGTAAAAACATTTAAAAACATATATAATCATATTTTAGTTATTTCCATCCATTATCACCAATAAAACGGATATATGTTAACTTCCATTTAAAATAATATTATTTTATTATTAGAGTGCAACGTAAGATTCCCATGAAACTCGTTGTTGCGTACTGGGTACGCCATCGAGCATTGCATCCCCTTTAAAGTAATATTAATATTTGATTCACAAGTATGGATAAATATAAAGATGTCATATTCTTTATTTACCTGGGGTGTTACAGTAATTCTCTTGAAATATATTTTTCTAGTTTTGTATTAAATTCTGAAAATAAAAATAACCCCTATATTGTTTTCCATTTTCTACGACTTATTCCTAATCAAATAAGTCATAGTGTTATCTACATGTACTCTTCTTATATAGGATAAATTAATTTCTTAGTTTCTATAAATTATATACTGAAAAAGTATTAAAGATAAATAATTTTCCATCTGTCAATATTATCGTAATCACTTATACTAACTATGGTTCTGATCTTGGAATAAGGGCCTTATTTAAATTTAGGCTTAAATTGAATAATATTATCAACATAAGAACATGTATTAAATATAAATAATGTACATAATTATTTATTATCACAAAATTATTTAAATTCTGTTATGTTCCTTCATTTTAGATGTTGTATCTTATTTTATTTATCAAATTTTTGTTATTCATGCAGTTTTCCAAATCGATATATCTCATAGAGAATTAACAAATCAATTTATTATGCCTAAGTATTCTCATATATCTCCCTCTAAATATTTTTTTTTGATGTCTACTAGATTAAATAAATTGCCATATTTAATATTCACCTATTTAAGAAAGGTTATTTAATCAAGAGGCATGATTAAATTATCAAGAGCTCCATTTCATGACCATAAAATGGCATATCGATTCAAAATATTGTAATCTTATATTTTTCACTGATTAAATTTTTTATTACATAAATTATTATTTTAAACAAATTTGTAAAAGATGATTTATTTATTGGTGGTTTCATCATAGAATTCTAATTCACCACTCCCCTTGAATCATCCCACTAAATTCAACCATTTTTTAACAACATTGGATGATAAATAGTATCATATACATTATATAAAATTTGTTACCATTTTAAATAAAATTATTAAATGAGAAAATATTAATTTGGGAAATAAATTATTGATAATTTTTACCTTTTTATAAACACTCTTAACATAATATCCCTCTCTTGAAATTCATTTCTTAGGTATCTTAGTCACACACTAAAATTTCACATAGTTTATTATGCTTATATGAATGATATGAGGTAATATTTTATATTATTATTAATCTACCTAGTTTTCCAATAATTCTTATATTTTGTTTCATTAATATGAATAATATAAAATTTTTAAATCCTGATAGACTATATTAATTTAAATTAAATATATATAATTAATATTTTTTTCTCCAGTATGAGAATAGATATACAAAAACAAGTATCATCACATTACATAGATCATGAAATTCTTAATTTTAATTACATTACATGAAAAGTTCAATTTTTCAAAAAGAATCATATTATAAGATACCAAAAAACAATGAAAAGTTATACTAGATAAGTGGATCATAAAATAAAATATAATACAATATCCAAATACCCAACTATATTAGCTAATGACTAAATGAACTCCCCAAAATAGGTATATTAATATATCCTTTAATGGAAAATGAGAACTGTTAGAATCAACATCAACATTTACCATCTTTAAATCTTTCTATAGAGTTATTTGTGAATACAAATAGAGATTATCGATGAGTTAATTCATCGAGAATTATGAAAATTTCAACCCATAGAAAATAAATTAATGATTAAGATTATAATAATATATATAAGTCACATATCTATAGTTATGAATCACAAATATATGGGCTAAAACTATCACTATAAAGTATGTCATTTATTTTCGAAATAGTTAAAATAACCATCATTAGGATAGATCTATCATCAAGGATGGGAACTAAATTGATATTGTAGAGAACATGTAGTCACCATTAAACATTAAAATGAAAATATTTGTCCATAAAATAGATATGATAATACTTAATTAAATCATTAAAGAATGAAAAATATGGTTTTAATTTTTAAAAAAACATATCTACATACAACCAATATTCACTATTACTAAAACTATGAATATAGGTATTCTTTTTAAAAAAACTAAAATAGTAAAAAAACCTTAATAATAAATAATAATAAAAAAGAATCTATTATAAAGGAAACCAGTAAATAATATCCATAATCAAAAAAATATATTCTTGAAAAATTATGTTGAATATAAAAATAAATATTGTGTAATGTTAACTAACCAAAACATTATTATATAAAATTATATGAATTTATCAGTAATGTATAATTTATTTGAATATAAAATTTAAACCTAAAATTGTAATATTTCTCTTAAAATATGTAAACCATGACATATTATCTATAATAATGAGGTTTGATGGATTTTAATTGAGGATGACAGGTCTTCTAGACATTCAGAACCACCTTTGGTTTTACTATAATAAAAAATAAAATTAAAATAAAGAGAATTTCATATAAATAATATAAATGAAAGCATTATATTTCAATTAAATATTTTGAATATTAAGGATCATGATTAAATTACAACTTCATTATGATTTCTTGTCATCAGGTAGAGAATAAATAATAAGTCTTAATTAAAACTAAAGAATAAATGCACTCCCCATATTATTAAATAAATTATAGGATGAGAAACATAAACCAAAAACATTCATTTTTAGGAGTTTTACAGTTAGTTATTATATTTACATAACAATTATGAGCATGAAATTTTCCTTAAATACTAAATTGTATAAGATAATAAGAATTTTCACTAATATTAAAATTAATTATATGGAATAGAACATATCAACAAGGTGGAATGCCTTGGTTTCATAGGGAGGAAAAAGAACTAATCATAACCAATGAATCAAAAATCATTGGATTAAAATATGATTAATGTTTTAGAACTATTTTGATTGAAAATATTTCTCATGTGAGAAAAACTTTTCTTCTGTAACATTATCTAACTCTTGAAAAGCTTCATCAAATACCGCACCACATCCTGAATGTTAACCATAATATTTTTTAACTCTTGGAATATAATTATTTGAAATGACTAATAAAAAAATATAATATAATTAATTCAAATTATTTATTCATGATAAAAAAAATTAATTAATAGAATCATCACTAATTATTGTAATGACTATTTCATAACCCAATTGATAATATTAAACTCAATCCATTAAAAAATTTCCACCACAAAACACAACTATAAAATTTAATATCCTATCATTACTTTGGAAAACAATTATCATTCCTAAATATAATTTATCAAAATAATCAATCCTTGAAAGAATGATATATTTTTAAAACCATGAGTTAAAAAAAATATTTCTTGAAATATAATTTTTCATATTAATTTGAAAAAATATTTCAATGAACTTATAATAATTCACACATTTTAATATCCTTATGATATTTGACTAATAGAAAAATTCAATGAAATATATAATTCTACTAATATAAATAATATCACCTAAATTTTACATTTAATATAAATAATTTATTAACCCTATGGATTTTACAATGAGTATATATTGTTTTCACAATTTAATTGCCTATCATATTCATTACCAATAACCAAAAACATGTTAAATCTATATATAAACGAAATTTAAAATACATTCATATAGTTTCGTGATTCAAATTTGGTTCTATAAATAATTTATTTTATTTAAAACATTATGATTTAAAAAAAATCATTCCAACTATATTATTTCTCACATAATTAAATTTTAATATCAATAAAAAAGGAAAATAAATCAAATAAGTCATTATATAAGTTGAATTTTTTAAATAGATAATTTATAATATTATCTAAAAAATGTAAATTTCCATTAAAATATACACATCTCTAAAATCCAGGTATATATTAATAATAAACTTAACTTGAATTTAACAAATATTATAAACATTTTTTGGAAACATATAACTACCATAATATATAACATGAAACTGAAAAATATGTTAAAAATATTTCATTCACATGTGTCTACTTTTAATATAACACATAAGTATTTATCATGGAAAACATTTAGTTTTTACCCCACTATAAAAATAGTGGATCCAATAGAAGTGATGAAGTATAAAATGAAAAATAATGAATACATAATAAGTGAATTAAATATTTAAAACAATTTATACAATTTTAATTAAAAATGAAAACGAAATTTTGTAATTTTTTTTAACAAACAAATTAATTTACTAATGAAAAATATAATGTGCTCAGAAATTTCGAGTAGTGCCACCTCCACCACAACAATCATAACTACCCATTCACTAGAATCATTTTATTTATTTTTTCAATACCAATATAATCATTTACAATAGCATAGCCACTAATAAAATAGTTAACAAAACAAAGATATTGGATAATGAACGAATTTAAACACTTAGAGTAAATGATTTAATCATAGATGACATCCATGCATTGAATTGTGATGAAATACCCTCCAAAATCAAGGATTTTAAAAATTAGAAAATTTTTTTATCCATAGATACACATTCTCCAATAATTTCTCTATTTCAATCAACTTCTAATTTGTAGGAGATCCAGTGGAAGAACCAATGGGGCTTAATAATGTCAAATAATTTTTAGGAGTAATTCTATTTTGTGATGAATAACAAATGAAAATTTCAAGGTAATATTTTACATTTAGTAAAATATGAATTAAGATCATTGGAAATTATCATGAATATTTTTTTTGACAAAATTGCCCTTAATGGGATTTAAGTGGATGAGGTTCATTGTATTTGAGTTGAAAATTCAAAATGAAGAATTCAAAATTATAAGGTTTTTAGAAAATTTTATAATTTACTAGATAATTGTATGATAACTTTAATTGTCATCATTTTTTAAAATGAAATTTCACGGTTGAGATATGATATGTAAAAACCTGAAAATTTTATGTATTAATTTCCTATAGATATGTAATATATTCAATTATATATAGAATATATGTGTTGATGCTCATGTAGAAATGTTGCAATGTAAAGAATACAATGTTACACAAAATATATGTGGATAATATGGAAGGTTTTCTAACTAATATGTTACATTTTGAATTCAACTATTAATATATTAAAGGTGATTTATAATATGGTGTAGAGAGGGATTTCATAATGAATCAAATCCATTGTGATATATAATATTTTATTGATGATAAAGATGCCATATTGAAGAATGATAAATCATCTTCTTAGTATAGAAATAGTTTTATGAGCATATGAAATATAATATCAATAGATATGTAAAGAAAATACTAAATAATATAATTTGTTTCTATGATGATTAAATGTTCATCATTCTTGGTTCCCTTAGATAGGTCTTTTGACATAGGTGGGGATAACACATACATCAGTCCCTTACCCGCCAGGGGGATTACCTTTATCTTCCATGAAGAGTCAACCATGTTCATTCAGTCCTTTCTATAAACCTAATATTTTTCGTTATTTAAAAAATATAGAACTGTAACCTAATATCATAGATTTATCTAATTGTTTCCCTCGACACCCACTATCGATGTCTTTCTCTATATAAACCTTAACTATCCTGAATTTGAAACTACTCGATCAATTAATAAAGTACTCTTCCTCATTAAATTATTCAATCAAGTTTTTTTTTGTTCATTGGGATTAGAGGGACAACCTACTTTTTTCCTTCTTGAAAATTGACACATCATGATTAATTTCATATCATTGGTTATTTTTATTCTGGAAGTTTGCAGAGCATCATAAATATAAAATTGATCCTATTTATAACTAGTTTGATGGTATTATGATATTTACATGAAATTATATTATCCAAAAATAAAAATATGGGAAGGTTTCTTAGATATACATATTCTTTTGCAAAATATTCCGATCATCTAAATGTTAGGAAATATGACTGGAGGATATTTTTGTTCTGATAGTAGAAAATGTTCTGTTTGTCACCCAATCTCCCCAAAAATATGTTTTTAAATAACCATTTCAAAAACAAAATTCAGAATGTGTGTGTGTTATGGTTATAAAAGATTTTTGTTTCCAGAAATCATTTCCTTTGATACATGGGTTGTTTTTTGTTCTTTTTTAATGTTATTGGGCAACTTGATGTTAGTGTTATGGTGTGGACACAAGAATTAGTATATAGACTCTAATTTTTCAGTATCCTAAATATTGGTGTTGGAACGAGGAGTATAACTATATTATGTGACAATAGTCTAGAGTTATATTTTGGTGTTGGAATGAAGGAACATATTGATAGTAGAGACATCTCTTCAGGGTTAAGGGGTTTGAAGGGATTTGTGGGAAAATTCCTTTCAACCACTTAAATTTCATCCCAAATCATTCATTTTTTGTAAAATTATTGAGAACTAGAAATGGGACCCTCCATAACAAGATGATAAAGTTTTAAAATGAGAAAGGGACCTCTATCTTCATGCCTCATGGAAGCTCATTGAAGAATACCTTGATTTCAAAGAAGTAGGGATATATGAATGATGTGAATAGGCCATATAGTAATAATATTACTCAACTTCTATAGTTGATATATAGTTTTGAAGATCAATATGATAGATTCCTATTTAAAGTTAATGGTGAATGGAATATGGTGACATGCAAAGGAAAAGGTCCAATGGATGGGTGGAATATTATGGACGTAGGAAAAAAATTGGAAATCAATGTGGAGGAACATGATACCAAAAAACACTCTATTTAGAGAAATGAATAGAGTCATGTGGAAAATGTTCTTTGGTTCACTACTATGAAAGAAAATTAATCCGTTGTGAACTTAATTAGATTTACTGATATATTAAAGAGATCAAATGGAAAAAACTACTACTCATATTTTCCCAGGCATGTAGTTAGAAGATCTTCTAGTTAAGGTCTTACTCATCTATATATGGACCTTGATGTTGATAAAATCTCAAGTTCATGAACTTCATGTGGAACTAGACCTAAACACATCTAGACCCAATACTATTAATGGGGATACAAGAATGGTCGATCAAGGGTATATCTCAATTCCTTATAATGTCTCTACTAAAATTAAGTATTATTATATAAAATTTCACAATTCTTTAACCAAGGATTGGTTTACAACCTATAATACCACCAAAATGAAAAAAGAAGTGTGTGCAAGATGTTAAGAGGACTATTATTCTCAAGGATATGATAAACCATGTGAGATAGGGTTTGAATCTCAACATAATTAAATTTGTTGGTATGTTGATTAAGAACACTTCCCTATTGATGATTACATTGTAGTTGTGAATCTTATCACCACTTAAATTGATCAAATTATCTACATTTTCCCAGAAAATGATGTAAGAATGATCCTCTGGAAATATGAGTAACCCATTCAAATCTAAGAGTGATGAGGAATATTGATGGTTTCACTAGACATCATCTATAGAGTGATATCAAAGGATTTTCATTGAAGTATTATTATAAATATATGAGAACATTATTTTACATGTAATCTCTTCCTGTGTGGGGATTGTATTGAGGTATAATTGGCCCATGATCACAGATTAATCATAATTTGGTTATAATTTCTTATTCGTTGTTAATATGTTTTTGTGAATTTTTTTTGATATACCTAAATTAAATAATTTATTATTTCTTGTATGATGTTTTGGTACATGGTGATTTTGTGAGTGTTCTCAGGAAACCCCGTAAAAGTGGATCATCTTGAAAAAAAATGAAAAGAATTATGTGAACACATAAAGTTTTTTCACTAGAATGACTATTATAGTTTTGATAATTTTAGAGACAATACAATCAAGGCCCCCTAAAAGTAAAATTAAAATGATCAATATTGGGTTATTTTTAAGGATTAACTATAATGGGAAATGGTATTGGTCCCTGATTTAAGACTTTATATAAATATAATTAATTGAGAATAAATTGAATATATCTGAGAGTGATCATTTTTCAATTTCAAAAATGAATATTTTGAATGAATTATAATGATCAAATCTCATTTTTTTTATTTTGAGAAATATATTTGTAGTTTTAAAGGAGAAAAAAATGTGGATGTTAGGTAGTTGTGAGAAATCAACTGAGATATTCTATAATGGAGACAATATTTCAAGATTGTGGGAAGTAACTATTAAATAAATAAGATGTGGACTATAGGGAAACAACCAACATGTTTCTATTGAGAATATTTGGATGACTAAAGTTACAAATATCAAGGGATATTTATATATTTAATATATTAAATATTTATTTATTATGCTGTGAGGATGCATATAAGAAGATAAAAAAGGGGAAGTGATTATTTATTGAATTAATAGTGAAAAAAACTAATAATTCATTTTGATGATGATAATTTGTATCAATGAAATGGAGTTAGAATATTATATGGAACTCACAGTGGGTAGATACAATGTTGATGAGTTTTGAGAAGAAGATGATAAATGGAAGCAGGTAGAAAATGCACTATTTTTTCATACCCTATTATCACCAAAATTAAAAGAGGTGAAACAATACTAATAATAATAAATATGTCCTTTGAAAACTGAATCCAATGTTTTATAGTGTATACAAAATATTCATCAAGTAAGTGTGAAATGTTGAACAAGTATATTCATCCATATTCCTTAAAATATATATTTTGGAATGGAATTTTTTAGAATATCAACAAATATTTCCATTATAAGAATAAATTTGTATATTAATTAAGAATTTTTATCCATTTTTACAATAAAATAAAATTTTATTTCAAAGTGTTTAGATCTATAGAGATCCAACATAATCTTGGAATGATAAATTGGGATTTTATTATTATATAAAATTATTAATAGCTTCATGATTATCACATTCAACTCTACCATTTCCACTTTTATCCAAGTCATTTTTATAAATTTATGGGGTTCTCCCATATAATCATCCACTATAGTGCTAAAATTAAATACTATTTTATTCTTATAAATATATATCACATAAAATACTCTCAAAAAGAATATACTACTTGGTGTTAAATCATATTTTAAAGAATATATATCCTAATATGCATCAACATATCAAAATATGTTTGGTCCTCATGTATTTTATTAATTAAACCAAAACTCAATGTTTGTTTAATGTATTGGGAAACTCTCTTTTTTCACAAAATTTTGATTATGTGGTATCATTTTGATAACTACCACCCAATAACAATACATAAAATTTATCAGGACTATACTTACTAAGATAATGTATACTTCAAATCAATTTCATGAATTTCTTTTCATTCACACTAAATACTATATCTTTCATTCTCCGCAACACCCTGACTATAATTTGTGTTAATGTGACATTGTAATCAGTCCTGGAAAACTTCATAAGATATTATGTGGTATATTTTTATTTGAATATAAAAATTAAATTTTCTCTTAGAACCACTTGTAATCCCTGGATGAAACAGAAATATCGAAGAATATAAATAACAAAATTCATTTTTATTTTCCTTGAAAAATATTCAAAATTAATATATTTTTAATGATATAATTATGTAATCAATATAACAAATTACAATAAGATTCCATGTGTTCTTATCCTTCACAAAAATATTATTGTCCAAATTCTATTTAGTGTTCCTTTTCTCTCTGAGGAAACCATAGTACATTTCATACAAGGGTCCATGGAGTTTTTTATCATATGAAGGGATTTGATAATATTTGAATCATTGTTCCATTATTTTCCATAATAAAACCTTCATCTTGTTCAATATACAATTGTTCTATAATTGTTCTATTTTTAACACCCCATATTAGGATAACTAATTAGTTTCCCTACCGATGCTTCTATATGGAGTCAAGCATGCCTCCCCATATTATATTGCCTATTAACTATTATGAAGGTCTTAAATAAATTATTAGAGAGATTATTCTCTTGAATCAAAGTAAAAAAAAAGATTAAATATCTCAAAATCAATCAAAATAAGAATTATACTATATAAAGGAAATAAACTAATATTTCTATATTAAATGTACCTTACGGAAGTCATACAATATACTTCCCACTAATCAACCACTATGCTAATAAAAAGAAAAAAATTATAAAAAATTTCTAAATACATAATACACTATATTTCTATCCCATCATCTCTCCTCAATCCCATTCCAAAATACACTATAAAGTTTCCCCTACCAAATTGACAAGATACTTTTAGTCAACCAAAAAGAATAAATAAGGTCTAACTGTGCACCAAAGTCCCTAAGTTGGGTGTAAAAATTTCATCATAGTAGGGTTTCAACTATCACTAATATAAACCATGAGATACATATAATAATATAGAGAATAAGTAATCCAAAATAGACAAGAAAACTAGGTTATCATGTGATCACCGATCCCTCTTTACACCCAACAAAACATGTAATGTCCTATCCCAAAAACAAGTTATTGCATGCCACCCATTCTGACCCATAACTAGTGAATCCTGGAAGGGTGTCAAACCCTGTTCTGAATACTACTAAAATATTTAGGATAGGATTACACATCCATATATTAGACCTACAATATCAATGAATTTTTTCAAAAAACAACTTCTCACTCAAGGTGTACTCAACATCCACTTCCTGGCCCATATAGTATCACTCAACATATGCCCCATCATCCAAATCTAATACCATACTATAATCTAGAATAATGTATTAACTGAATTAGTTATATAATGAAAAATTACTACTTGAGGCGTTTCTATCATCCTTGATACTACCTTATCATTATAGGTAAGTCCTTACACCAAATTTCAACCCACAATCCCCTCACCCATGAAATCATCGATGTTACTTTCTCACTCAATGTGGTCCAGAGCAGACCAAACACTCCTGTATTCCACAAGGTAGGTTCAAATAAACATAACATGGTCATTAAATTCTCACTAAATATTGGTTCTTTATAATACATTATCACTCATGCTAAGGCCAAGAATTTGTATATCTATCATTCCTATAATGATCTATTTACAATAATAAGATCACAGTCCACACAGATGATGTAAAATGGCACATAACTCACCTCACAATCTCAATAGCTCTTCACCAGGGTACTATTCACTCTAGATCAAAACCCATATCTATAAAACCCTTTTCCCACATATATCCTAACAGGTTAATATTCTTAAGATTCTATTAGAAACAAATCACCATATTTCAAATATCCCGATAATCTCTTATTACCCTTGAGGAAATCAACTAGGCCCTTCATACCCAAAATAATATATCATCCTTGGAACCAAGATAAACATTACAATTAACAGTTTTCTAAAATCTTGTAGGCCCTATGTAACCATAAAAATAGGAATCCATACAAAAACCAATAACATCTATGAACCCTCACTCTCGAGTCTAGTGTAAGAAATATAATCCATACATTTATATCTTTGGTACTAACTTACATAACCAATGTTTTTACCTACAAAATATACAAAATCAAAAGAAAATATTGGATCAGTTAATTGAAAATATGAACTTGTAGATTTAGTGTATTATATAATTAGTAAATTTTCTTACAAAATAATAAAAAAGTTTTTTATGTGAGTAATTTTTCAACTACATCAAAATTATATTATTCTAAATTAAGGATTTGAAGTTTCCATTATAATTATTCAAACATTAAATAATTCTAGATATAAATCATTTAAAACCATTATTCATAAAAAAGGTAAATTGAAAACATAAGATGGGTGAGCTCAAACACTAATTAATTGAATGAATAAGAATTAACAATGAAAATTCAAAAGTGAGAATTAGAAGTGAATAAAGGTATGATTATATAATCAAGGAGAATTAATATAAAATGAGAGAATTAATACCAATAAAAAAATAGAACATTAATAAGGATATATGGAAAAAAACCATTAACATAATTAAAGAGTCATATAGTTCAACAATAAATATCCATGCGAAAATAATCATTGAGAGTAGGATCCCATAGAACACATATTATGCATTGAAATTTTATTTTGGTATCATGGAACATTAATCACTCATGATGGAATCACATAACAAGATAAATCCCATATCTCTAAGGATTAACCTATAACCATTCAACATTAAAATATCTTAGTATTAATATTTACAAAATTAACATTTTTATCTCGTAGGAATTCAATATCACTATCATTTCTATGGAGTGACTTCCATCTAGTAAAATTTATTAATTTATCCAAAGAATATGAGGGATTAAATGAACCCACACATCCCTTATAAGATAAATACTGATAATGATTTGTATTCACACTATAATCTTATAGTTATGAATAATATCAATGTACCATATCCCAAAACAAATGACCTATATTCATTAATATAATCAAAAATAGCATAAAGAGATTTACCCATGAAAATAAAATGAGCTTTCTGAAAAATCTCTTTAAAAATTCATCATAAACAATTTAGAGAAATGATGTGAATGGTATCATAATATCATATACTTATTGAATCATTTTAATCACTAAAGGACATTAGAATAGATAAAAATAAAATTTAAAGATCATTTAAAACATTTTTGGGGAAATAAGGGAAAATACCCTTTTTCTTTGGTAGATTTGAAGTAATAAAAAGTTTATAAAATATTAAAAAATTATTTTACTTAAATATTAACTTGGAACCATCTAATGTATTCTTTAAAATAATGAATATTTAAGACAAGTATAAAATCGATTAATGTAATAAATTTTGAAAATAATCATTATTTTCATGATTTTATAAAGAGGGTATGTAGTGGCTTGTGTGGTAAACAATACGAATTAGGATTATAAATTATTTTATAAAAACTAAAAAATTGTTAAAAAAACTGATGTAAATCATTTATGTATAAAAAATAACATTATTGGACTAATATAAAGAACATAGAGGATGATTTTTTTTAAAAATCATAAAAAAATAGAAATTCTTTTCAATAAATGGAATTTTAAAGCCTTTCAAAATCAAAAATCAATTTTAATCCAATAAAAATGAAGGAACATGAAAACAATGAGAATAGAAATAGTCCTGATATTATATTTAATGAGTTATTATATACATAATATTAATGAATATGGTTGAATTATTCAATACATGTTTTAAAGAATAATTTTTAAGATGAAAATCCATTGCAACGTGGTTAATGATTGAATAATAAGTACATTAATTAATTGACCATCACGTAATTGTGAAAAAATTAGAATTTACAAGAAATAATATATTTAATTAAATTTATGGTGTATTAAGTAAACCATATAAAATAATATATGGTGTATAACATGAATTATTTCTCAAATAATCTATATAAAGACCATAAAACCCATGAAACATTTTTAACATTTGAATCAATATCTCATGAAAGAGGGAGCTTCAAAGGAAAATTAAATTTCTTGATGAATGAGTTATTTATGATATAATATCCCTATATACATCCTATACCCCTTATAAAATGACGTGGGTTCATAATAAAATACATATCTCAAAAAAAATTGAGAAAAATAATCATTACAAATATTGTATCAATGAAGTGGTAATTAATCAATGAAGTGATTATGTGTACCTATTTAAAAACGACCTAAAATATGTTTAAATAGACAATAATAGAATAAATATTCATTTAACACATAATCAATGTATTATATACATAATTATGTAGATTTATAAACCAATGAATGGAAATTGAGTTAAGAAACCACGCACATTGAGTCCTAACTAACTATGTTTGTTCTTTAAATACAATATAATAAAAGATTTAATTATTTTCATGTTAAATTAAATTTTATAGGTATATATGTTTATAATTAAACCATTTATTCAATTAAATATAGTTAATATTTAATTAGTGAATTTTTTAATTCCACATTAGATGTATTAAGGATGTTTAACTCATAATTTTAAAACGACATAAATACGTCAACCGTGGTAAAAGTGTTTATGGTACCATTGTCTATAAAATAGTAAAGATGAAGAAATTGTAATTTTTAAATATTAAATATTGTTTTTAGATAACCCATTAATGTAATATGTGAAAAACAAATCACATTACATCTTGGTGGTGGTATTCCACACTTAATCATAAACAACATTATCATTTATAATGGGTGGATGTGGAAGAAGGTATGTAAAATCATATAATTATAGAATCATAATTATTTCAGGGAATATATAATATATATAAATTAAATCCATCATAATTTCTAGTGTTACTGAATAATTTTATCAAACTTTTCTACATTTATTTTGGGTGAATGAAATGAGTTTTACAATCCCTTGATATGAAAAAATGAGGATAAATATTATATTACTTCAAAATATTCCCTATTTTTTGGATTTTTGGTGTGGTCAATTTTCCAATTTTCTATTTTTTAGTTCCTTGATAATTATTTGAAAATCATTTTTTTCATTTAGAAACATCCTTGGTTTTTTGTTTTTAGTTTTTCTGTAATTTTGTTTTTTTATATTCTTCCATGGTGAAAATAGATAACTGGAAAAAATAAGCCATGTAATGGAAATAGGATATGTTTTGATTTATTATTTAGGTACCATAGTCTAAATGAATGGATTTTCCTACATTTAAAGAACTTATGCAATACAAAACAACCATGTGAATGAAATTGGCTATGTCAGCCAAATCACCTACATGGATCCGAAATGCCTACATAAAAAAATAGACTCTATGAGAAATGGATAAATCAATAATTTTCTAGATAAATGGATTCACCTATATTAATAATTATCTACATGTTCTAGTCTACTATTTTTACCATTGTGCTAAATCATTCAAAAACGGTTACATGGAACAATATGACTAAATTATAAAGATTAGTATATGGGAAATTGAGTTTGTGGACCATTAGTCTATGTCGTACCTTCATTCGGATGTCCAGTTGTAATGACCCTACCCCAGTTACCAAGAGTCCGTGCATTTTTTTAATACAATAGCATGATTACAAGGAATCATTTCCTGAATTATTGATCAGTTTAGCAGTCTTGGAAAATAGATTACATACAAAAATGTTATATTACATTATAAAATGAAAAAAACAACAAAATATTTTTCCATTGAACACATTCATAACCCCTAAACTATCCCTATAGTTCAGTCATAATAAAATTCTTCTTATCATGGGAAAAATAAATCATAGAAAGGGGTGATCTAAAATGCTCAGTAAGGATAAAAATATAGCAGAAACTTTCATAAATAAGAATAAACATTTAAGGTAGTGGATAAGACTAAAACAAAAGACTTTTAAACATAAACATCAGAATAATATGGAAAAGGTAAATCAAATAATGCCATTAATTTATTCACATGGATATTATACTAGTCAAATAATCACATGTCATATCAATATACAATTTCATAATTATGGAATGTATAATGCGAGACTTCCTAACCAAATAGTAAAGGCCTTGTGCCAATACTAAAAATAATTTTTTGTCTAGGATTTGTGCCAAGAAAATAGTTTTTCTCATGGGACCTACTGATTCATTGAGACGCTTTAGTGGGCTCCACTCAACACTAAGGATGTCCAATACATTCCTCATATAAAAAGGTTTAAAGATCACATAAACATTCGTATTAAAACTAGCATACGAAATGTCCATAATTTATCCATAAACCATGAATGGTATAAAAATTACACATCAATAGTCAAAAATATCAGAAAACCTTCAATACAATATAGAAGATTTTTATCATAATAAATCAACCTAAAACAAGCTTAAAATCTATCAAAAGGATGTTGACATAGATGAAATCAAAACGTTTTTTAGAGAAATATCTCTTTCCATTTTGAAATCATCTAAAAGTCATATAATTATTACAGAAAACATTTATTTTCAAAATATTATTATAATATTGTAAGGTAATCTTTGACGATGTTATAGTGGTGTAAAATAGCTGCACCCTCCATATAAGTTAAAAAAACACTCTAACCTTAATTTTTTTCGTAAAGGTAATAAAGTACCTTGTTTGGAAAATGACGGAAAGATTTCTTTCAAAACATATAAGTTAAAATAATGGTATAAATGAATTTAACCCATTATCTAGTAAATAGTAATTTTTTTTGAAATAAATTTTTAAGAGAACACAGATGTGGATGATAAAGATGTCCTAGTAGATACTTATGTTAAAACAACCCCGGATAATAAAGAGATTGTGAAATTAACCCTTACCTTTCACTTTCCTTTGGTCGATGGTACATTTGAAATTCTGTATAATGACCATAGTATGTAATTAAATTATACCATAACCATATTAATATTTATTATATCATACATGATTCATTTATGACTTTATACTACCAATTTAATAATGATTTCCATGATAAATTAACATTTTGGTTAATAATCGCTTTCTTTATCGTGCGTATTTTAACATGTTATTCTTGATCATATAATTTAGATCATGACTTAAATAAATATAGAATATAAACCTTGATTTATATATTATATATATTTATAATATAAATATATATAATAGATAGATATATGAAATAGACAACACCATTTATGGAGACGGTAGGCTGTTCGTATGTATAAACGATGTTTCAGTTTTCATATTGTATTGAACGGAAGTAAGTGAATAAGATATATGTAATTACATATATATATATATATATATATATATATATATCCAGTAGAATTATTATTTAATATATTACATACATATTAATAATATATATATTTTTATAATCATCATTGAATGGTGGGCGTGGGAATTAATCTAATCACGTCGTGGAGACGGTAATCCTTATGTACGTACGAGCGACGATATCATTATATTAATGGTTAAATCATACGTAATTGGATGTTATATCATATATAAATAATCATTAACCTGTTATATTTATAATTTACCTCAGTTATACTCATTATTATACCCATCTAAATAATGAAGTGTTTGAATAACATACTACACCACGATGTGGAGACTGTAAGTTGTACGTACACACGTATAGTGACTTTGTCAATTATAGGATGGATAGAATAACAAATATGGTTGTACCATATTTATAATAACATCAAAGTATGAATTAGGTACTAGAGTTATTATTTTGTTATGGAAACAACAAATAATGAAAAAGTAGAAGAAGAAAAGAACTTGAAAGAGTGGTGAAATTATTAAATATTCTTTTGGTGTTTCCTTTTGAGTAGATCGAAAGGGATATTTATGTTGGATTTATTATCAAATTAAGGACTATAGGTTTATTTGAGGGAAGTTTGGAGGATATTCGGGTAGGTTTTGGTCGAGAAAAATGGCTTTGGAGGTGTTATTTTGAGAGAAGGGGAAGATCCCTTTTATAAGAGAGGCGAGGGTCACTCTAGGGAAAGCTTGAAATATTAATTTATAATAAAATAATTTTCGGTTTCTAATGGTTCAAAAATTAATTATTTAGAGGATAAGGTGGGGATGGGTCAAAAAAATCTAAAAAAATATTTTTTCGACAGGTTTAAGTCCTCATGTTAACATTATCTTTTAGATATAACTCTTAGTTAAATAATTTGACATTTACCATGTCTCTTTGTATTTTAATATTATATGTTTAATAAACATACTATAACATCACAAGATAACCCCATGTGGTACATTATTAATATATATAAACTTATCTATGTTCTTGGTTTGAACCATTGATTTTTAGTAATATTATATCAATTAATAATATAGTATTTGTTTTAAAAACTCAATTATGTCAATTTCGAAACTATTTAGTATTTGGTTTTTGTGAAAATCATAACAACAAGATTAATTCCGGAACAATTATTTAATAAACCATAACATGTAATAGTAACCTATAAAATTAGTTTAATTCATCAAAAATCTCAAATTACATTTATTTGGATATTTATAATATCATTTAATTTACTCATTCATTTATAAGGTAATTGCTACATCATCATTGTGTTATAAATAAATTAAATTATTTAATATCTAAAAATTATAAATAAAATACAACATGGTAGGAATTTTTTTTATCATTCTAATGTATATTTATAATCGAATTTATATTATGTAAAACCCCATATTAAAAATGTTTTAGTTATTAGAATTTCAATTTAACTCTATTAACTCTTCTTTAAAAAAAATTATAATAAATGCACTAATCCAATCTAGGTGTACCAAATGGGTTCATATTTTATTTATAAGGTTGTTTTTTGTTGAATTAAACTTATCCAATCGAATTAGGACATGTATTAGGTTAATTATAATAACATTTTTACCCTTAATTACCCTATTTACTTTTAACCGTGGTAAATAAAAGTCAAAAGATACAATTCACCAAAAATTATTTTTATCTTATTGAATCAAATTTTACTTGCTAAAATCAACCATGTATATTGGATATTTTAAATTCAACTCATAGAAGTGGTAAAATTATGTTTTATACAAATTTTCTGACGTTCCAATATGGTTTGTAAAAGAGGTTAAAAAGTTCAATAAAATTTTATACATGTAATTTTATAATAAAATGACTCCAATGAATTACATTGAACTTATATATTTATTATATATCTATTTTTACTATAAATAAATTTAAATAAAATAAATACTTATCTAAATAAAAAGTCAGTTTTAAATAATAACGTAGTATTTTTGACTATTCATCAAAAATTGAGCGTTTTTAGAAAAATACCAAAATTTCACCCTAATATAATTTGATATTAGGAATTCAAAAACGAAGTCTATTTTACCAAATTAAAAAAATATAAGTTGAATTTAATAATTTAAAATCAATTCCAGTTGTCAAAACCAAAAAGCGGGTTTTAAAAAAATAAAAACTATCATAATATTAACATGTGTTTATGTAAAATTTAAATGGGAAATTACTTATAATGACCTAAATTGTATTAAATTATAAAAATAAAATTTAATTATACTTAAAAACCATTAAGATTTATAATTTAACACTATAAATTATTTTGATTTAAAAAGTTGTTTTCAATTAAAACATTATATTTTCAACTATTCTTCAAAATCAAAAACTTATCAGAAATGTACCAAAAATGTATCCGAACTAAATATTTATGTCCCACTTATAAGGAAGAATTTAATTTCATTAAATTGAATATATACAACTGTAAAATATTGGTTTTAAAAAGGGTTCTCCATTAAAAGGTGGTAAAATTCCATTTTTTGAAAAATACTTCTTTTATATGAAAAAATGTATCTGTTCTTATATTATGTTTTATAAACACATAATATGGATGTTAAAATTATATAGAGTATATAAGATTAAAATTTCATTTAATACTATAAATAACCTATTTTTGAATGGCTAGTTTGGTAAGTTGTGGTGTGCTCAAACTCGGTGTTGCGTTTAGCGCAAGTTATTAAATTACATTAATGAAACAACAACAACATGCAATGAAATATTTATGTGTTACATTCTCCCCTCCTTAAATAAATTGTGTCCATTAAATTTTAATTTTTTTTTCTAAGATAAAAGGTTAAAAATAGAAAAATACCTTTGTGAAAATCCCACATCAGAAATTGGGTTAATAAAATTTATTCTTAATAAGATGGAAAGGGAAATTAAAAGACCCCACCAAATTATGATCTCAATTAGGAGAATATTGGTTCCAATTAGAGACACATTATTGGAGGAAAACGTAAATATTTATAGGGGTGATTGAGGTCATCAATGAAAAATAAGTGTAAAATTGATGGCCTCAAAGCCATCAATCTACGATGATTTAAAATACCATTGGTTAAACAAAACATAAGGTATTATGATAACACATTTTTGGTTTTTAGATCCCTTACTTAATGGTTAAGAATAAATTTCATTATAAAATAATTAGAAAAATGAATACTTGACAAGTAGAGTTTCATCCGTTAACTAATTTCTACCACAATCTCATATTTTACTCCAAAAGATAATAGAACCCAAATATATTCTATTTATCCGAATCGTATAGGGTTCCAAAAAACTGAATTTATAATTCATCTGTCATCTAATTTTAAAAAACCTATATTATAAAAACCAATACATCACATGGTCCAGTGGTAGGTGATGCACCCTTTTGGCCCTTCGGTTGTGGGTTCAAGTCCCACGGCCTTGTTGGACGCGACATGTTGTCGCCCGACCTCTGGGTTGTCCTTTTTTTAACAATCCAAATATAATCTTAAGAAATTTTTTAACCTAAATTTTTTATCCAATGTCCAAGGTAATCCATTCCAAACTTTATACTTATCTAAAATACTTTTGTCCAAACTCACAGTCCAAAATTTATATGGAAGGTAAGCATAATGAAAATATCATTTTTCCACATAATAACATGAGAATACATTCATTATGTATTCTCTTAAAACATGGAATCACTCTAAATTACCATAAAACCTTATTTATTACATTCAATCTCCCTTATTCCTTATAGAATACTATATATACTCCTTATATCCAAAAAATTTATAAGCTCCAATAATGATAGAATATAAAAAGAATTAATCTGATTCAAGGTAGTCAAGAATATCAAATAAAATTTATCTAATTCAATCATATCATATTCCAAAATCACTACCTCTGTATGTGAACCCTATTTTGGTTTATCTTTCTCTCAACCATATATTTTCCAAAAAATTTAACCTACTATTGAGTCACTTTTTTTTGGTTACACACAATCTCATGTCCCTAATGAAATAGTGCTATAATATAATCCTTATATACTCTATAAATCTTATAACAAGCACATCATTAATAAAATACTCAAATGACACAATACCTTAATAAAAGCATGATAAATCTAATCATTACTCTTCATCTTCTATAGAATCATAACTGGATTATTATCCAATAGTAGTATTTGGGGTATACTTTGACGATTTGGATATTGATTCACGTAGTGTCCCAAATCCTTGTAGATGAATCATTGTATATTTGAAACCTTTTTCTTACCCTAGCAATCACGTACATGATGTCCTTTTTCTCTACAGTTATAACAAATTCCCATTCCCTTCAATCATTTACCAGGGTGATTCTTTCCACAATTATCACATATGAGAAAATACTTATTTCTCGTCTTCCCTTTATCTATCTTTCTCCCTTATATCCTTTTCTTATCTTGCTTCCCATCAAAGCCATATGACCCAAATAATTCGTTACTTATATTATTGACACATGATACTATTTCTACATATGATTAAAATACATGGGAAACTATTTACCTTTTAAATGTTGGCTTAATTCCATGAAATATATGATCCTTCTTAATCTTTCGATCATGCGTATTTCTATAATTCTCATTCATTTTACTAGGCACCATTTCTAAACATTGGCATACACTAGGTTAGTTAATGAATGTAAATGCATAATTCCAAACTTGTAAAATAACTAATGTAAATTGAAAAGATGGTGAATATAATTTATAATCATAAAATGTTTTTTAAGGACATATTTACTCCTAAATCTTTCATAATGGCTTATAATGAAAATTTTAATTATCCTAATCATATCCCCTGAGAGTGTTATAACCAAGAGTGCAACAAGACCCATTGTCGTGTACCAAGATACCCCGGGTCAAGCCCAAAACTCCTTTTCAGAGAATTCACTTGTAGGTACATATGTGCTAGAGATGCCTCTACCTGCTCGTATCCAGAAAGAGATGTATTTCTTGGAAAATATACAAAATATCTACATTACCAAAATTCTTGGATGTTCTTCTATACTAATCCTCAAAGTCTATCTTAGGGAAATGTTTTATAATAAGAGATTATCTAAATCTATTTACATTGTTTTTGCTAAAGTCTATAATACCAAATGTAATTCCCCGACCATAATTACCTATATTTAGTGCATTATTTTAATAAATTTTCATGATTACAAGGAATCAAGTCCTGAATAAAGGATCAGTTTAGCAGTCTTAGAAAATAGATTACATACATGAACGTTACATTACATTATAAAATGAAAAAAACAACAAAACAATTGTATCCATTGACCACATTCATATCCATTAGATTGTCCCTATAGGCCAGTCATAACAAACTTCTTTTTATCCTGGGAAAAATAAAACATAGAAAGGGGTGACCTCAGATGCTCAGTAAGGATAATAGTATAGCAGAAACATTCATAAATAATAATAAACATTTAAGGCAGTGTATAAGACTAAAAAAATCCTTTTAAACAAAAACTTCAGTATAATATGGAAATGATAAATCAAATAATTCCATTTATATATAAACATTGATATTCTACTAGTATAATAATCACATGTAATATCAGTATACACTTTCATAATGATGGAATGCATAATCCCGGACTTCATAACCACATAGTCAAGGCCTTGTGCCAAGAATACAAATGAGATTTTGTTAAGGCCTTGTTCCAAGAAAATAGTTTTCCTCATGATACCTACCGATGCACCGAGGAGCTATAGCGGGCTCCACCTATCACATTATATGTTTAATGTATTACTCATATGAAAAGGTTTAAACATAACATAAACATTCGTATTTAAAAAAGCATACGAAATGTCAATACTTTATCCATAAACCATGAATGGTATAAAAAACACATCCATAGTCAAACATATAACAAAACCATCAATACAATATAAAATAATTTTATCATAATAAATCAACTTCAAAAAATATTAAAATATATCCAAAGGATGTTGACATAGATGAAATCAAAACATTGTTTTAGAGAAATATCTCTTTCTATTTTGAAATAATTTAAAAGTCATATAATTATAAAAGAAAACATTTATTTTGAAAATATTCTTACAAGTTTGTAAGGAATGATTTGATGATCTTATAATGGTGGAAAATATTCACACCCTTCATATAAGTTAAAAAAACATTCTTACCTTAATTTTGTCAAAATGGTTATAAAGTACCTTGTTTGGAAAATGATGGAAGGATTCCATTCAAAAAATATAAGTTCAAATAATGGTATAAATTACATTTACTCATTGTCTAGTAAATAGTAGAAATGTTTTGACATACATTTTTTAGAAAACCCAGATGTGGATTATAAAGAGGTCCTAGTAGATACTTATGTAAAAACAACCTCAGATAATAAAGAGATTGTGAAATAAACCCTTAACTTGCACTTTCCTTTGGTCGAGGGTACGTTTAAGCTCCTATATAATGACCATAGTATGTTATTAAATTATAACAGAACCATATTCATATTTATTATATCATACATGATTCTTTTATGACTTTATACTACCAATTTAATAATAATTTCCATGTTAAATTAACATTTTGGGAAATAATCGCATTCTTTATCGTATGTGTTTTAACATTTTTTTCTTGATAATTTCATTTAGATCATGATTTAAATACGTCCATAATCTAAAACATTATTTATATATCTTATATATTTATAATACAAATATTTATAATAAATAGATATATTAAATGGAAGGCACCGTTTATGGATACAGTAGGTCGTACATATGCATAAACGATGTTTCTGTTTTCATATCATATTGAACAGAAGTAAGTGAATAAGATATATGTTAGTATATACATACATACATAAATAAATATATATATCCAGTAGAATTATTATGCCATATATTACATACTTATTAATAATTTATATTTTTATAATCATCATTGATTGGTGGACGAGAGAATGAATCTTATTGCGTCGTGGAGACGGTAATCCGTACGTACGCACGAGCGACAATAAAATTATATTGATGGTGAAATAGTATGTAATTTGATGGTATATCATATATAAAAAATCATAAACATGTTATATTTATTATTTACATCAGTTATACTCATTATATTACCCATCCAAACAATGATGTGTTTGAATAACAAACTACACCATGACGTGGAGACGGTAATCCGTACGTATGCACATATGTGAACTTTGTCATTTATAGGATGGATAGAATAACAAATATGGTTATACCATTTCTATAGTAACACTAAACTATGTAGTTGGTAATAGAGTTATTATTTTGGTATGGAAACAACAATGAAAGAGAATGTGGAAGAAGAAGAGGATAACTTGAAAGAGGGTGATGAAATTATTACATCTTCTCCAGGTGTTTACTTTTGAGTTGATCAAAATGTATCCTTAGGTTGGATTTCTTATAAAATAAATGACTCTAGGATTATGTGAGGTAATTTTGGAGTAAATTTGGGGAGGGGTGGCCTAGCCAAATTACTTTTGAGGTGTTATTTTGAGAGAAGGGGATGTTCCCTTTTATAAGAGAGGTGAGGGTCACTTTAGGAAAAGCTTGAAATATTATTTTATAATAAATATTTTTCATTTTCTAATAGATATAAAATTAATTATTTAGTGGATAAGGTGGGGATGGGTAGAAAACCTCTCAACAGGTTTAGTTCATCATATTAATCTTATCTTTTATATTTAACTCTCAGTTAAATAATTTGACATTTACTCTGTCTCTTTATATTATTGAATTATATTGTTAATAAACCTACTATAACATTCCAAGAGAAACACATGAGGTTCAATATTAAAATATATAACCTTATATATGTCCTTTTACCAAACATTAGATTTTTAGGAATACTATATCAATTAATAATATAGTATTTGTTTTAAAAACCCAATTATGCCTATTTTGACACTATTTAGTATTTGGTTTTTGTGAAAAACATAACATCAGGATTACTTCAAAAAAAAAATATTTAATAAACCCTAATATGTCATATTAACCTAGGAAATTAGTATAATTCATTAAAAATTTAAATTTAAATTTATATGGATATTTATAAAATCAATTATATTAGTCATTCATTTATAAGGTAAATACTTCATCATCATTGTGTCATAAATAAATTAAATTTTATAATGTCTAAAAACTATAAATAAAATTCCATAATGTAGGAAACCTTTTTATCTTTACAATTAAGATTTATAGTCGAATTTATTTTATGTATAACCCTATATTAAAAAATGTTTTAGTTATTAAACTTAGAGATTAACTCTTTTAACTCTTCATTAAATAAAATAATAATAAATGTCCTAATCTAATCCATGTGGACCAAATAGGATCATATTTTATTATAAAGGTTGTTTTTGGTCAAATTACACTTATCCAACAGAATTAGTTCATGTGTTAGGGTAATTATAATGTCATTTTTATGCATAATTATCCTATTTACTTTTAATCGTGGTAAATAAAAGTCAAATGTTACTATTCATCAAGAATTCTTTTCATATTATTGAATCCAATTTGACTTAATAATGTCAATTTTGTGTCTCAAATTTTTTAAATTCAACTAACAAAATTGGTAAAATAACGTTTTATGGAAATTTGATAACGTGCCTAGAATGTGGGTAAAAGAGGTTAAAAAGTTCAATAAAATTTTATATATCAAATTTTATAATAAAATGATTCCAATGAATTAAATTGAAATTATATAGGTATTATATATCTATTATTACTTAAAATAAATTTAAATAAAATCAAAATTTTTTAAATAAAAAGTCAATTCTAAATAATAACGTTGTGTTTTTCACTATTCATCAAAAAATGAAAGTTTTCAGAAAAATACCAAAAATTCACTCTATGATAATTTTGATATTTTTAATTAAAAAATGATGAATATTTTACCAAATTTAAAACCTATAAGTTTAATTTATTAATTTAAAATTAATTCCCATTGTCAAAACCAGAAAGCGAGTTTTTAAAAAGTAAAAACTATCAAAAGATTGAAACGTGTTTATGTCAAATTTAAATGTGAAATTACCTATAATGACCTACATTTTATTAAATGATTAAAAATAAAATCTAAATTTACTTCGAATCTATTCCAATTTATAATTTAACACTATAAATTATTTTGATTAAAAAAGTTTTTTTCAATTAAAACATTTTATTTTTTACTATTCGTCAAAATATGAAAGTTATCAGAAAAGCATCATAAATTTATCAAAACTAAATTTTTATGTCCCAATTATAAATAAGAATTTAATTTTATTAAATTTAATATATAAGAGTTTCAAATATTGGTTTTAGAAAGGGTTCACCGTTAAAAGGCGGTAAAGTTGTATTTTCTGAAAAATACTTCTTTTATCTGAAAAAAATAATTTGTTCATATATTATGTTTTAGAAACACATAATATAGATGATAAAATTATATAGAGTATATAATATTCAAAATTTAGTTAATACTATTCATAACCCCTTTTTGAATAGCTAGTTTGGTAAGTTGTGGTGTGCTCAAACTCGGTGTTTCCTAAGGCACAGACTATTAAATTACTTTAATGAGATAACGTACTATGAAATCTTGGGGTGTTTTAGAAATGCATTGGATAGAGTGAATATTCAACATATGAATACTCACATGATAATCATTAGGATGTTCTCCCCTAGACAAAATTATTTGAATGGAATTTGGGTACATGTTTAGTGCATTGGGGTGAGGGAGATGGTTTGGAAAGAAGTGGGTACACCAGGGCACTCCAACTATAGTTTACATTCTACTTTTGGATTTATCTAAAATATTTTTGATTAAAACATTTTTTTTCTATTCTATTTTAGGAGGCTCAGAGATGGGATTATAATTTTGGGCTTATATGGAGAGAGAATATAGCTCCCTCACCCACGGTCTTGAATATGTGACCCATTATTTAGATTTTTCCTAGTTCCTTTTACTATATAGATTCATTTTTATATTTTTGAAAATAAATGTTTCTTTGTTTATATTATTCAATGTGTTGTGATCTAAAACCTTAGGTGCTGAAGGGATAATTTTCCAATCAAATGTTTTGAAGTAAAACCCAAATTCTACCTTGTGATCTTCATGTCATGACAAACACCATCTTCTTTATTTATTATTGATCAATAACATCTCTCAAAGCGGTTAAGTGAGAGAAAAACCAACAAGGTAAGTGTTATTCATTATTTCACTCTTTTTTTGGGGAGGTTTATGCCTTGAGATATAATGTATGTAGTGAGTTAGGTATTAAGATGGTCAAGCACAATTGAGGCCAACGATAGGTAGTATATGATGGGATCGACATGAATCAGCACATCTTTCTTACTGAATAATATTTTTCTTATCCATCACTTTTCCTTATCTCTGTATTTATTATTTTTTCCAATGTAATTCAATAATTTTCCCACACCCTATGTGTTTTTACAACTTTTTCTAATGTTTCTTTTTCCATTAAAATGTTATTAAAAAATTTGTTTTTGGGAGACCACTATGACATTTGACATTGAATCATTGATATCGACCCATGAGGGGGACATTATTCTATATTTAGGATTAAGAATATATTTTTTTAAATCCTTACCATATGGACCACATCAAAATGTCACTGTTTCTGAGGATGAAATGAGTTTTTGAGTGGTTTTCAATTTTTCCTAAAAAACAAAAAAAGAAACATCTAAAAAATGAGATGAGATCATTGACAATCAAAACACATGATAATATTTATTACTAATAAAACCATGGTGAAATTTTAAATTATTATTAAGAAATTACCCTTTAACTTATTATATGTTATAATGAACTTAGGTGGATGACTTTATATTCATTAGCATTGAAACAAAAATAATTTTTTTAACATTTTCCCTATGTTATGTGTAGGATAGTTACATTAAGAAGAACAAATTCCTTTAAAATTTTTGTAAAGGGATTAGAGGATAAATAAATGTAATAGGAATGTGACTAAGTTGTTCCGAAAAAATAAAAACTCCCATAACAACTTTTTCGTTAATAATAATTGTGAACTACGCTGATTCACAAAGATGAAAAATTTGTGGGTGACGTTTTTTTATTTGATGTTGATTATGTGGAAGTTGATTTATATTTAGTTTCTCATTTTGTATTAAATGAGGCTATAGTTCATTTTTTGAATTCTTGGAGTGTCAAGAGAAATTGGATGATCCATCTATTAAGAAATTTTTGGAACTCTCATTTTTTTATTTAAGATTTAACATTAGGAAATATTGTTTGATATAAGTTGTTGCAGCTGCTTACAGTGTTTAAATAAGGTGTATATAAATATTTTTTGATTCATTATTCAAAGAGATATTTTACCTAAAAGAATACCAATATAACCATAATATTTATTTTATAAATCATCCAGAATCCCAATCTCAACTTGTAGAAGATGGGAGATACCCCTTTTTTTGTTTCCCACCACCCCTCCAAAGACATAGACTACTGTGAATGGATGGGATACAAAAGATTATGGACAATTAATATTCCAAAAAATTTAGATAATTATTTTTTAGAGGGGTCAAAACTTTTGGTTACAAAATAAAAAATCCACTTCCTCCTTCGAGTTGGGGAATATTAAATGACTATTGAGTTGTGGACAGTCAAAACAACGCATATAGAAACCCTTATTTTCATAAATCAATTTTACATCACAATAAAGATAAAGAAAATTAAATCATTAAACAAAGAGGATAATTTTTTTTAGTTTCATGGTAAATTTAGGACCAAACATAACCGTTTATAATATAAACATAAATATTTATTTAATTCCATATTCTCTAGATTCTTATTGGCCCTTGAATTCTTCTGAGTAAAATTAGTCACCTGAGGATATACATAAAAAGGGGGTGAGCTAAGATCCCAGTAAGAGGATAGATAATAACATTAAAAAATATAATAAGGGATGAGTATAATCATTATCATCATATCTGTAACCTCCCAACCCAGTTCACCCCTGAACTGGTGGCCAGACGGGTCGCCACATGACCTCAAGTGTGTCTCCTCATACACCAGAGGCTGCCGACTAACAGCAAGGGTCTATGGATAGTCAGTGGGAAGATTATACCCTCTTATTAGAGTTTCAAAGTGGTATATTAGAGTAAATAACAAAAAATGGCAATAACTAGCTGAACATGTCTAATAAATGAAAAAGTAGTGGATGGTGGATTTTATAAATCTTGTACAAACAAATGGCCAATTCCAATTATAGAGAAGATGCATGAATGAGATCAAAATGATACAAAATGGAAAACAATGAAAAATAACATCATTATTTACATTCCATTACAAAAAAACAATGACTCCAAGCCCCGAGGGTGGTCTCCTCTAGCATCCTGAGCATCCGTTCAGTCCTTTACTCATATCTTCCAAGTAAATTCAAATAGCAGAATATTGAAACCAAATATAATCTACTCGGGAACCCCAATGCAATGGCGGACTGAGTAGGGTGTGAGATATAAATCTTAGTAGGCCGAGACCACCAGTGTCTATCCCAAATCCATACATTTAATAAATAAGTTAAACTATGTGAAAGCATGCATAAATAAAGTATGTAGTACAACGTTACTATATTCCCATGTACATGATTTGTTCCTCACCTGGTGTTTGAATGTGCATTATACATTTGTCTTTCATACTCAACAGTTTTTACATAATAATTTTCATTTTTCAGTTATTCAAACCTCATTAAATTAAGAAAGTCTTGAGATTCATCCTATGCGCGATATACCCTGTATAAGTCACTCATGACAGATGTCTCTAAAAGTAAAGGCCTAATGCAGGCTTGTTCTTTGCCTTGGATTACAGGTCATAAGTTATTCAATTTAATCTTTCATATAGTATTTCTGAGACCATCCACTAAAATAGTGATTCACTCCTATGTCCGTCCACTAACAGTGATTCAACCAATTCGTTGGTAATTCTGAACACTTTCTCATATTTAATAAACAAATCATTACGTCACTACAATTTTAATTAACCATTAATTCATCTATTATACAACCAATTTGACCAATAGTAAAATGTAAATTAATGGGTGTAGAACACAATTTTTATAACCCTCATGAGTATTCAGAGTGTCAGTACTTATCCCACAACACATGGGTATTTGGAGCATCAGTACCTGACCCATAAAAGAAAATTTTCATTCATGCTGGGTGTATAACACCATTTCTAGCACACTGTGTTTATTTAAAGCTCCCTTCCTTGTCTCACAACCTATTTATCAATCATACATATATATTTATCAATGGTGTAGAACACCATGTCTTGCACCCCGTGAGTATTTGGAGCTTTAGTCCTTATCTCACAACCCGTGTATCAATCATACATATATATATTTATCATTAGTTTGGAACACCATTTCTAGTACCCCAAAACCTTCCATGAATTAATTCATAAATTAATTAATTCAATATTTTAATTAATTCAACAACTAATTAATAACATAAATCACCCATAAAATAAGTCAACAATTAATTAACCATTCAAAATCTCAATAGTAAATAATTAATGAACAATTAATTATTTATAGAAATCCAACTAAATAATTTACCAATCATTTAATTATAAAAATTATTTAACAAGTGTAAACCTGTCCACTCAAACAATGATTCATCCATGACTTTAACAATTTACATGCATGTTATAATCCTCAAACCTGTTGTACAAAGACCAAATATTTTGCAACCATTTCACACATCATATCCGATTTTTAAACAACTCCATCCAAGACCGTATAAGGCACGTAAAAACAATACGCACCAAAAGGTACCCATGCCCAAAAGTCGTAACAAACAATCAATACAAAATCTTAATTTAATGCATGAAAATTAATTAATTCAACAATTAATTAATTAATTAAATTTTTCTATTTAAACAATAATCAATTAAATAACCATTTAATATTTAACATGTAATAATTAATCGATCCATTAATTATGACCAGTTTCCAATTTATATTCTGAAGACGTCAAATATTCAATTTTATGAATTAATTCAGTTTCCTTTGTCGGTAAGTGACAGAATATGGTCCAAAGGGTCTAGAGGAGACCCTTACACATTTATAGAACCGAAGAAATAAGGAAACACCATAAACCCCGAACCGTAGGGTTTTGTCTGAGAAAACAGGTAAAGGGTGGAGCCAAATGGTCGATTTGAATGAAAAAAAAAATGCAGATGGACATAACTCACCGAGAAAACAAGATTCGAGAAGACACTGGGAGGATTCGATCACGTGAAGAGGAGCTGGTGAGGGGGGTGTAGCACGCCTCAAAGGAGGGGCGTCATGCATTTTTGTTGTTCCTCCCATATGGTGGTGTTCCACCCGCATGTTCTATACCCCAATTATCAATTACAACCTAGAAAAACTAATAGTCTTAATATAATAATAATAACATTTATTATTCTCATTTAATATAATGTTACTTTTTTAAATAACAATTAAACAAATGTTTCACAATTAATTATGGAATACCCCATTAATCAACCAATAAATTTAATAAAATAACAATAATAATATCCTTATTATTATTATTAAATAATTCTTTTATTTTAAATTAAATAAAAATAAATCATTTTAAAAACTGTGTAACAGCATAGCTGACCCGCACAATTTGACTAACTATGGACAACCCGATATTTACATTTAAAATGGATTAATTAAATTAAACTAAAATCCATATTAAATCATCATTTAATATTACCATTTATAATTACCCTTATTCTATAACATCCAACTTCTCATTCACACATTATTTAATTAATTTCATTCACAAAAATTAAATAAATAATTTCCCCATTTCATGTTTTTTTAATTTAATTCTCTCAACACAATTTAATTAAATTTAAATACACCAACTCATAATTATTTAATTAATTATCTCAACACAAATTAATTAAATAAAAACCACCACTTCATAGTGATAAATTAAATTCTTTTTGACCTTTAATTTAATTAAGTTAAACTCCAAAAAAATCCATTATTCTTTTATCCATAATAATAATAATAACCACTCATAAAACCATAATAATAATAATTTAATTATTATTAATTTTATTATTCATCCTTAGATAAAACCCAACACATCTAATTAGAAAACACTTCTTTATTAATTATGAAACTCCTTATTTAATTAGACATTTCTTTGAGATACCCAAAAGCCTCATTAATTTCACCTTACTATTACACCTCATTAAACATCCAATTAAAATATTTTAACTTAAATGTTACACCCCATAACATTAAAAATGATTCTTCATTCACTATTATCTTAATAAAAATTTCAAAATTAATTATGAAACTCCCAATTTCTTACAATATCATTAATATGATAAAAAATCGAACCATACCCGCTAATTTAATTTATATAATAATAATTATTGTTACATTCATGAATCTAAAATAATAATAATATCATCGTTATTATTTTTCAAACTTTTGATAAACCCAACACCACTACTTAATAACAATTCTTCATTAAATCTGAAACTCCTCATTTTATTAAATTTTTCTTTGAGATGCTCAAAAGCCACCTTAAATTCTCATAAATGATACATTCCATTAGCATGCAATTAAAATATCAAAGCATTAAAATAATTTAAGACACTATAATAATAATAATAACATTATTATTATTAGAAAATTCTTCCATTTAATAATAAATGTTCCCTTAATAATTCTGAAACTATTTATTTAATTAAAATGGTCCTTAGATAAACCTAAAATACACATTAATTTCTTCAACCATAATTTAATTAATTCTTTATCATTAATTTAATTAAACAACCACAATAATATTAATAATAATAATCTCATCATCATTATTATTATTATCATTAAAACCCTCTTTTAATTAATCAAAATCCATCATATAATCTTATTTAATTAAAATAAATAACATATTAAATAGGGTAAACTACACGGGTTGGACCGCAATCGTGCGCTGCCCATGCAGATTCATTAAAGTGGAATTTTCAGGATCCGGTGCTCCTAAGACTCATTGGGACACCCGCTAAAAATTACCGGGTAATTACTTAAGTCCATGAATGACACCATTAGGTGTTCCAATACATGGAATAAAAATACAGAGCTCAAATTAATAAAAAGAGTCGTCGATAATCCTAAAGAAAATTCAAAAAACTTATTATATTAATGTCACGACCTGTCCAACAGGGCCTGTGTTGTGACTACCCAAGCCCAACTTCCATAGGCCAGGGGCTGACGACTAGCACCGAATGGTGTATTCCCTAAAACTAGGAAGGAGTTTCCTTTATAACCTATAAACTCACACAACCAATCATGAAGATGAATACGAGCACAAAGTAAACAGAATAGTAAATGTGTGTTGAAAGTAAAAAGGGTCTTGAATACAAGCTCAACTGTAAAAGTAAAAGTACAATGGAAAGCACAAAAAAAACTCCTGGATCATCCACTGAGGATCCTGCCTTATGTGAATGTACATATCGTCTGCACAACCCTCCTCCTCAACCTGTATCCTCTATGTACTGACTGGTCCTGGCTCCGTCAAGACTCATCCCTGCAACTCTTTGTCTGAAGGGTAGGAACATATTGTCTCCACAACACCCTACGTCAGCCCGCCCCCTCTATGTACCACATGGTCCTAGCTACCTCATGTCTCAGCCCAACTACTCGTCGTCTGCACAAGACACAATAAGGTGCGGGAAAATCCCGTGCAGGGGTGTGTATAACGATACGCATTATGGACACTGAGACCCCCGTAGGTCTCCTAGAGTTCAAAAAAGGGAAAACTACAAATAAATACATCAACTTTACTTAGGTATATGCCCATAAATATACCTAAGTCATCAAGATATACTCATCTCATACCTGAGGTAAGAATACTAAAAAGTTAACACCACAAAGATAGAAGTACCACATAAGTAACACCATGAAGATAGAAGTACCACATTGGTAACACCATGAATTTAGAAGTACCACACAGGTAACAACACAAAGGTAGAAGTACCACATAGGTAAACCCACAAAGGTAGATGTACCACACAGCTAACACCAAGAAGGTAGAAGTACCACACAGGTAACACCACGAAGGTAGAAGTACCACACAGGTTACACCATTAAGGTGGATGTACCACACATGTAAAACCAAGAAGGTAGATGTACCACACAGGTAACACGATGAAGGTGGAAGTACCACACAGATGACACCACGAAGATAACATCAATCACAAGAAAATGTAAAACCAGATCATAAAGTGTCTTAGATAAAACTAGACATTAGTGAAGTATAGAAGTACAAATGATTAGTCACAAAGCTATATCATCTTATTCTGTCAAGAGGCACTACTGCTGACAATACGGAGTCTGACCCACACAGGATCGATAGGTACTAACCTCTACTAACCAAAATAGGATCTGACCCACACTGGATAGGTATGCCCTGACCCACACAGGATCACTGAGCACTGACCCACACAGGGTCTGACCCACACATGATCAATATGAAAGCTGAAAGGCAGCCACATGATTCTCTAGGGATAGTAAAAAGCAACATCCCTAGTCACATTGTCGAACACCTCGGCTTCTGGAGAACGCCTCCTCTATAGAGTACAGTGGGCCTGCTGTGTCACACAAAGGATCTTCCAACTAACCTTGGACTGCTAAGGTACTCCTCATGTCACGTACTATGGGTCTGCTGCGTCACACATAGGAGCTCCACACCATGGGTCTGCCACATCACACAGAGGCGCTCCCCCTCGTGGCCGGCTGAGGTACTCCTCAAGTCAAGTATTGTGGGTATTTCAATTCACACAGAGGCAACACCCACTGTTTGTCTACCACATCACATAGAGGCACTCCACACTTTGCTTGTCGAATCACTCCGAGTTGAAATGGTCTGCAGTCATCAAGACATATCCACTCGTAAGATTTCATACGTAGTGCGCTAGGAAGAACCTCTCCCCAAGACATCGGTCATGCCTCAACCACACTGATGTTCCAGGAAGAAGTAACCAAATATATTTCACATCATAAGATACCCAATGCAATAGAAGGCATGTCAATCAGATGCCCGGTCTGTAAGTCATTATAGTTTTCGCTCTGAGGGCCCGGTTGGATTTGGGGTCCGATCCAACCTGGCACTACTCCAACATAATCCAAAGCTCAACTGGAGTATACTAATAGGGCTGTCTCGATCCAAGGATTTTGGCCTGACAGACAGTTCATAAAATGGATGCCGGAATCACATGTTATAGCCGAAAAGACGAAACTCGGTCCAGGTGGGCCCATGATCGGTTTGACCCGATCGGACTGACCCCGCCCGACTTGGCCTGGGCCGACCAGACCCAGCTCGGGTCGACCCGACCTGGTCTAGGCCTCTCCCGGTTGGCCTGGGCCTTGACGGGCCTGGCCTGGCCCATGAAGGGGGTGGCCCAACCTGTCCTGCAATGCGTGGCTCGACCCACGCTGGGCACAGCCCGCTGGTGCAGCTCGGGGGCAGGGCCCGCAGGGCGACCCACTGGGTGCGTCCCACTGGTGTGGTCCCATTGAACTGTGATCCAGGGGGAAGGCGCCCCCCAGTATTCTGAATGTCTTGATGGACATTTGGTCGCTCTTCTAGCACGTGGGACCATCCAATGGTCCCTGTCAGTGCGTCACGTCTGGCCGAATCAGCCGAATGGTTCTTCTTCAAATGGCATGGATGCGCGTCGCTGCTCCACCTATGGCCGATTGGGTATTGGGAGCCCTCCGGCCTCTACTGCGGCCCTGCCTCTGCCACGGCCATGCAGCCACAGCCTCTTACTCCATGGGAATCACGGACGTGCGCTGCCACTCCACATCGCGGTCGGCCGGGTGCTGGCCACCACCCTGCCCCGCCGTGAATGAAGGGTCGTGACTTCCTCATCATCTGGCGGCGCAGACGCATGCTGCCTCCTTCCGCGAGCCACTATAGCTTCATTCCAGGACCAAAAAATAAAATGATCATATATTCGTGATACTTAGGTCAAGGGCTCCGTGTCCATTTTTCGCTCTTAGCAAAACATTTTGTTTCCAGCATCAATAAATATTAGGCATTTAAGAACGCACGAAGAATACGTGAAGAACGAAAGGAAAAGGAGAAAGATTTAAGTGCGAGACAATGGCCATGTTCATTTTTCCATTGTCGTCGTGAATTTAGGAAATGAAGAATCAATAAAATAAAATCAAATATATATAAAATCCCTACTTGTAACAGCCCGAGATTTTATGAGAAATATTATTTTTAATTACTTTGTTGTCTTGTGTTGTATGCTACACAAAAAGTTTCTTGTGCTATACGCAACACCATATTAGCTTGCAGTATACGCAACACTATTCTTGTCTTGTGTTATACAGAATTTCAAGTTCGTTTTATGGGGATTATTCTACGTTACATTAGGTATAGATTTTGTTTAATGTATAACTGAAATAAGTTTTGATTATGATATACGCAACACCAAAGGGAGCTTGCACTACACGCAGCCCTGACTTGGCTTGCATTACACGTCATCACAACCTTCCTCGATAGCGTGTGTAGTATGCAATACCGAGTTTCACTAAATGAGATATTATAATAATATTATTATTAACCAGCCATTATGAATAGTAAAACGCACTTTTTGAAATTTTATTTTTCAAAATGAACTTCATTTTTGGATTTAGAATATCGAAATTAGCCTAGGGTGATTTTTTGGTGTTTTTCTGAACACTTTCAATTTTTGATGAATAGTGAACACACTGAGTTACTATTTAAAAACCGAATTTTTATTAAAATAAATATTTATTTTATTTAAATTTATTTTAGGTCAAAATTTGATACATAATACCTATATAAGTTCAATGTAATTCATTGGATTCATTTTATAATAATTTTAGATATATAAAAATTTTATTGAACTTTTCATCGTCTTTTACCTACCTCCTAGGAGCTTTTTGCAAACATACATAAAACATAATTTTACCTCTTATGTGAGTGGAAGATTGAAAATACGAGAGACCTGATTAATATCAAGGACCAAAATATGGTTCAATGAGATGAACATAATTTTTGGTGAATAGTAACTTTTTACTTCTAATTACCACGGTTAAAAGTAAATAGGGTAATTAAGGGTAAAAATGATATTATTATTATCCTAACACATGTCCTAATTCTATTGGATAAATTTAATTCGACCAGAGACAACCATAGGAAGAAAATATTACCCTTTAGGTATACTTGGATTAGATTAGGACATTTATTATTATTTTATTCAAAGAAGAGTTAAAAAAGATAAAATCAAAGTTTAAAAACTAAAACATATTTAATATAGGGTTATACATAAGATAAATTCGACTACAAATATTAATTAGAAAGATAAAAAGATTTCATACAAAATGGTATTTTATTTATAATTTTTAGACATTAAAAAATTTAATTTATTTATGATACAATGATGATGCAACAATTACCTCATTAATGAAATATTAACATAATTGATGTTATAAATACCCAAATAAATGTAATTTTAAACTTTTTATGAATTAAACTAAGTTTATAGGTTAATATTACATGTTATTATTGATTTAATTAGCTTTTTTCGAACTAATCATTCTGTTATAATTTTTACAGAAATCAAGTACCAAATAGTGTCAAAATTGACATAAAATAGTTTTTAAAACAAATATTATATTATTAATTGTTATTTTCTTCCTAAAAATATAAGGTTCGGAAATCTGACTTATATAAGGATATATATATTAGTAATTAACCAATTGGGGTACTTTTGGCTTGTTATAGTATGTTTATTAACCATATAGTGTAAGAAAACAAAAAGACACGGTACAAGTTAAATTATTTAACTTAGAGATAAATATAAATGATAAGGATAAAATATTAACCTAAACTTGTCTAAAAACTATTGGTTGAGATGATTTATACCCATCCCCACCTTAGCTTAAAAATAAATCAACTTGGAGCTATTAAAAACTGAATATGACTTTATTATAATATAATATTTAATGTTTTCCTAAGGTGCCCCTCTCCTCCCTTATAAAAAGGGCACCCCTTCCCTCTTCTCTTCACACCCTTTTGAGCCTTGAAGCTTGGCTAAACCCTGCCAATTCCTATTCTCAACCTCTCTAGTTACATCATAGAGATTCTGGGATTCTCAAAATACCAAATCTAGTATCCTTATAAGAAGTTTAAAGGAGGTGTGTCGAGGAAGAGGTAATCTCTTCTACCGTTTCTTTCAAGTTTCTTTCTTCTTCAACTTCTTCTTTTTAGTTGTTTCATTATAAAGTAATAACATCAGTATTAATTATATACATATATGTTATTATAAAGATTAAACAACCCTATTTCACCTTCAATCCAACATACAGAAAACGAAATCACCACGGGTGCGTACGTACGGAATACCATCTTCACGCCGTGGTGTGATCTGTTTTTCCACCACCACCTTACCAGGATGGGTATAAAGGTGTTAAGAATTACTATATATAGTTTTTATAAGATCATAATAATTCAGAGATATTATATCATCCACCCCAATTCAATTAAATAATTATGGGAATGATATCATCACTCGGGCGTACGTACGGATTACCGTCTCCACGACGCGATGAAATTCTTTCTCCATGTTAACCATTAAAAATGATTATAAAGTATATATAATATGTAATAATGAAATATATTACATAATAATGCTACTGGATTTTTGTATATATATATTTATTTCATCTTCTTAATTCCATTCAAGTCAATAAAGAAAGGAAAACATCGTTCATGCATACATACGACCCACCGTCTCCATGAACAATGTATTTCATTTCATTCATCTATCTATTATATATTTGTATATACTGAATATATATGATATATAAATCATGATTTACATTCTGTAAGTAATTAAATAGTGATAAAAGTAATAATAATATCAAAAACAACAAGTCCAAACATGTATGATAAATAAAAAGTATTACCCAAAATGTTGCTTTAACATGGAATTGACAAAAGAACGGGTAATATAAAGTCATAAGTGGACCATATATTATATCATAAAAATGAATATGATTCTGTAATAAGTCAATGACTTTAATTAAATCATTATACAAGAGGTTCGGAAATGTACGAAGCATATCGGACCTAAGGTAAGGGATAACTTTTCAATCTCATTTTTATTCGAGATTGCTTATTCGTAAGTATTTACTGGGGTTATATTTTTCATCCATGTCCATAAAAATGTTTTCATAAAGTGTTTAATATTATTCCATGTATTTTTAATGTCATTTTTACCCATCTTTACTTTTACTTTGAGTTATGGAAGGAATCTTGCTTTTGTTTACCATACGTTGTACTTTTTTTCATTTCCGTTAAAAGTACGAGGAGAGTGTTTTCTTTAACTTATACGGAATGAATGTATTTTCACAGTTTTATAACGCCTTATTTTCATGAAATTTAATCTATAAGATTTCATGAATATGTTCAACAAAATAATTTCCTTTTAAAATTCCATGGCATTTTGTGAAAAGAAAATGATTTTGAAGAAGAAAGGATATTTTCCTCAAGAATTCATTTCAAGTATTTTATCAAAACCATTTTCCATATAAGATGAAATTATTTCACATGTGCATGTTTCATGTATAATGTCTCTATGATTTACATGGTTTCACATTTCTTATGATGAAACGATATCCATTTGTTTTATATGGATTATTTTATGATGGGATGATGTTTATGAAACCCATTTTATTCTTTGGGTTATGATGAATGATTTATATTTATGTTGTGGCACATGTAAGAATGATTTCATTATGAGATTTGTGGGACCTATATCTCCCTCTAATGCATTGGGTAATGATTTATATCTCATGATATAGACATGGATGGAATGGTATGTTAATCCGGTTCAGTGTTACCGGACTGAAATGAGGAGTGAACTCGATTTACAAAGGGACCTTTCCCACCATGATTGTCTTGGAAACAATTCCTTGGATAGTATGGAAATCATAACACATTCTTAATGGTTTCCACAATTACATGTTTTATTACCATGATATTTTATCATGGTTAATGTTTCTTTATGATCTATGCCTTACGTACTTCCATGATTTATTTCACAACTCAAGATTTTGATGTTTAAACTTTATGTTCATATTTTGAAGTTCAAATGTTTATGCTTTGTTTTATTTTCTCCATGCCTACCCTTACTGAGCATTTGAGCTCACCCTTTATACGTTTTCTTTTCCCTAGGATTTAAAGAATGGTTTTAGGTAAGAAAACAAAAGGGGACGATCTTTATGGGAGATGTTGAAGATCTTTCACCACGACTAGAATATTATGTTCTGAGTTTCCAAAGACACTAAACTATTACGGTCCTTCGATGTTTTTTTGTTATGTATTAAGTATTCTACCAATGTAATGTAATGTCCATTTACGTCAAGCTTTGGGTATCTACATTTGGTATTAGAGGAAAGGTTTATTTAACCTTTAGAAACTAGGATGGGAAAACTTTAATGAAATCCCTAGAGAAATTTCTAAGGTATATCTAGGGATGTCCCTAAGGTTAAGTATACATATTGGTCAGAATCCTAGAATTATGTTGAAGATCATGAATAAACTAGGTTTAACCTAAGGTGTCATGGATTATAGAATTTTTGATAAGTTAGACATCCCATAAGTGACTTTTTATGATTATGTGGTTCCTCGTTATTTTAACTGTTTCTTACACTATATTTTCTGGTCTTAGTCAATGGAGGGAATGAGAAGGAATTCAGTTAACATTGATTCCAATGGACAAATTGGTGACCACGATCAACAAAAATGTGTAACACCTGGATAGAAAGATATTGTGATTATTCCGAATCAGTAATCTCGATATATGATTATCAAGGTGAACTTTAGTTTTATTCCTAAGTCATCAAATAAGAGGAAGATGGAATTTTATGCATGTTCGCATGGTGAGGATCATAGAGAAAGAAATATTGAGATTTCTAAAGAAGGGAAGAAGAACCTTGAGGAATACCTCAAATGGAGGGGAAGATGTTATCTATGTGGAGAGAGTGACAGACTGTTATGGATTCCAATGTCTTATCTGTGGAGAACATGGGCATTACCCAAATCAATGCCCTAATATAAGAGGTTACTTCTAAATCAAGGAAGGAATTATTCCATAACAATCATTGAAGATAATGGATTGAAGTTTTTATGTATTGGTATTCAAGAATAATGTTGTTGAGGTACTTTTATGGTATATTGGTATATCTATGTATTGGTCCATCGTGGTTTTAAATAATTATATGGTACCGGTAACCATGAAAAGTGATTAAAATATTTTAGAATGCAGATGATATGTGCATAATGATGGGATAAGGAGAAAATAAAATGTTTAATAGTATTCATGAGCTCATGACTGATATAAGGACTATGTGATATTATGGGTTGAGTATATAGAATTTTTGGGATTTTGGTATGTGGAAAGCGTTATCTTTTGACGACATTCATGTTTTCATTAAGGTTAAATGGGTATTCATTTTTAAAGAGAATACATGATTAAGGTATTCACATGATTGGAATGTGAACATCAATATATATGAGGGATAAATGATGGTATTCACGTGTTTGTTATATTGCCTTTTTAGTAATCGTTCTCTTTATACTATGAGTTTGGAAAGAAGTATTTTGGATATGACTAAATATTGGAATGGATTATGTTGGAAATTGGTCAGTATTGTTTAAGGATATAACTTTTTTCTTTATTATATTGTAGTTTTTGAAAAAGGACAACCTGCAGGACGGGCAACAACCCGTCGCGTCGGACAAGGCTGTGGGAATCGAACCCACAACTGAAGTGAAACATGATTTTATCGCCTACCACTGGACTACAAGAAGTCCATGGTTAGTAGAAACTAGTTTTCTTTTATTAATAGGTATGATAGATGAAGTATAAGTCCATTTTTGGAACCATATACGTTTAATATCGCCATATATGGACTTATGTATATTTGGAAAATTTTTCTAACCTTTTTTTTGAGACATATGGAATGACCCATCATTCTATCACATGATCTGCTAACACTTCACGAATGAAAAATTCAACTTCAATTCTTTAGGAGATGAAGTGGAAATTGTTCAAGGCACGAACAATAGTGTGATTATACCGAAATAAAGTAAGCATTTCTTCTAATTTGAATTCTTCAACTTTGGGGAAATGATCATGAAAACCAAAAATTTTGTCCTAGTGCCCTTATATCCAATGTATCAAATAGTACCTTAGATCATCACAAATTTATGGATTTGTGATTGTTGGATTTTCCATAGCCATGTTCTCTACCACTCTACATCAGAACATTATGGATAGATTTTTCTTCCATATTCATATTTTCACCTATGTTCTCCTATGTGGAAACCCAGGGATTAGTTAATTTGGGTAACCGTTACGTTTCATACTTAAGTTTTTGAAGCTAAGTTTTGGTATTCCTTTTTACGATGTGGGTTTCTATTAATGAATCTTTTGAGTAGTAAACCATTTATAACCCCAACGAATTTCGAGGGTGAAATTCATTTTAAGGGGGGTAGAATGTAACAACCCAAGATTTTATGAGAAATATTATTTTTAATTACATTGATGTCTTATGTCGTACGCTACACCAAAATTATCTTGTGGTATATGCAACACCATATTAGCTTGCAGTATATGAAACACTATTCTTGTCTTGTGTTATACACAATTTTAAGTTCGTTTTATGGGAATTATTCTACGTGACATTAGGTATAGATTTTGTTTAATGTATAAGTGAAATAATTTTTGATTATGATATACGCAACACCAAAGGGAGCTTTCACTACACGCAACTCTGACTAGGATTGCATTACACGTAATCACGACCTTCCTCGATAGCATGTGTAGTATGCAATATCGAGTTTCACTAAACGAGATATTATTATAATATTATTATTAACTAGTCGTTATGAATAGTAATACCCACTTTTTGAAATTTTATTTTTCAAAATGGACATCATTTTTGGATTCGGAATATCGAAATTATCTTAGGGTGAATTTTTGGTATTTTTCCACTTTTAATTTTTGATGAATAGTGAAAACACGGAGTTACTATTTAAAAACCGACTTTTAATTTAAAAAAATATTTATATATTTAAATTTATTTTAGGTGAAAATTGATACATATTACCTATATAAGTTCAATGTAATTTGTTGGAGTCATTTTATAATAGTTTTCTATATATAAAAATTTTATTGAACTTTTCACCATCTTTTACCTACCTCATAGGAGCTTTTTTCAAACTTACATAAAACTTAATTTTACCGCTTCTGTGAGTGGAATTTCGAAAATCTAAGAGACCCGGTTCATATCAAGGACAAAAATGTTGTTCAATGAGATGAAAATATTTTTTGGTGAATAGTAACTTTTTACTTTTATTTACCATGGTTAAAAGTAAATAGGGTAATTAAGGGTAAAAATGATACTATTATTACCCTAAAAAATGTTCTAATTCAATTGGATAAGAGTAATTCGACCAAAAACAACCTTAGGAATAAAATATTACTCTTTAGGACCACTTGGATTGGATTAGAACATTTATTATTATTTTATTCAAAGAAGAGTTAAAATAGTTAAAATCAAAGTTTAATAACTAAAACATATTTAATATTGGGTTATACATACGATAGACTCGACTATAAAAATTAATTATAAAGATAACAATATTTCCTACATAATGGTATTTTATTTATAATTTTTAGACATTATATCATTTAATTTAATTATGATACAATGATGATGCAATAATTATCTCATTAATGAAATATTAACATAATTGATGTTATAAATACCCAAATAAATGTAATTTTATACTTTTTATGAATTACAATAAGATTCTAGGTTAATAGTATATGATAGTATTGATTTAATTAACTTTTTTCTAACTAATCATGCTGTTATGATTTTCACAAAAATCAAGTACCAAATAGTGTTAAAATTGACATAAAATAGTTTTTAAAACAAATATTATATTATTAATTTTTATTTTATTGATACAAATCTAAGGTTCGGCCAAATGACTTAGATAAGGATATATATATAAATAATGAACCACTTGGGGTTCTTTTGTCTTTTTATAGTATGTTTCTTAACCATATAGTGTAAGAAAACAAAAAGACACGGTATAAGTTAAATTATTTAACTTAGAGTTAAATCTAAATGATAATGATAAAATAGTAACCTAAACTTGTCTAAAACCTATTGGTTGAGAGGATTTAGACCAGTACCCACCTTATCTTCGAAATAAATCAATTTGGAGCTATTAAAAGCCGAATATGACTTTATTATAAAATAATATTTTATGTTTTCCTAAGGTGCCCCTCTCATCCCTTATAAAAAGGGAACCCCTTCCCTCTTCTCTTCACACCCATTTGAGCCATGATTCTCAGACAAACACTGCCAAGTCCTCTTATAAACCTCTCTAGTTACATCATAGAGGTCCTGGTCTTCTCAAAAGACCAACTCTAGTGCACTAAGAAGAAGTTTAAAGGAGGTGCGTCGAGGAAGAGGTAATCTCTTCTACCAATTCGTTAATGTTTCAATCTTCTTCAAATTCTTCTTCTTTAGTTGTTTTATTATAAATTAATAACATCTGTATTACATATATACTGATATTCTATTATAAATATGAAACAAACCTATTTCACCTTCTATCTATCCTACGGAAAACAAAATCACCACGCGTGTGTACGTACAGAATACCGTCTCCACGCTGTGGTGTAATCTGTTTTTCCACCACCACCTTACATTGATGGGTATAATGGTGTGAAGAATTACTATATATAGTTATTATAACATCATAATAATTCTGAGATATTATATCATCCACCCTAATTCAATTCAATAATTATGGGAATGTTATCATCGCTCGTGCGTATGTACGGATTACCGTCTCCACGACGCGATGAGATTCATTCTCCATGTTAACCATTCAAGAATGATTATAAAGTATATATAACAAGTAATCATGAAATATATGACATAATAATGCTACTGGATTTATGTATATATATATGTATGTCATCTACTTAATTCCATTCAATCAATAAGGAAAGGAAAACAACGTTCATGCGTACGTATGGCCTACCGTCTCCATGAGTGGTGTATTTCATTTCATTCATCTATCTATTATATATATGTATATACTGAATATATATGATATATAATTCATGATTTACATTCTGGAATTAAGTAAATCATGATATAAGTAATAATAATATCAAGAACAACAAGTCCAAACACGTGCGATAAATAAAAAGTTTTACCCAAAACGCTGCTTTTACATGGAATTTACAATAGAACGGGTAATATAAAGTAATAATTGAACCATATATGATATAATAGCAACGAATATGATTCTATAATAAGTCAATGAAATTATTTAAATCATTATACAGGAGGTTTGGATATGTACTAAGCATATCGGACCTAAGGTAAGGGATAATTTTTCAATCTCATTTTTATATGAGATTTCTTATTCATAAGTATTTGCTGGGGTTATATTTTTCATCCATGTCTATAAAAATGTTTTCATAAAGTGTTTAATATTATTCCATGTAGGTTTAAAGTCATTTTTACCCATCTTGACTTTTACTTTGTGTTATGTAAGGAATATTTCTTTTGTTTACCATACATGGTACTTTTTGACTTTTCCGTTAAAAGTATGAGGAGAATGTTTTGTTTAAGTTATATGGCATGAACGGGTTTTTACAGATTTATAACGCCTTATTTTCATGTAATTTAATCTATAATATTTCATGACTATGTTCAAAAAAATCTTTTCCTTTTATAATTTCATGTCATTTTCTGAAAAGAAAATGATTTTGAAGAAGAACTGATATTTTCCACAAGAATTCATTTCAAGTGTTTTATCAAAACCATTTTCCATCTAAGATTACATTATTTCATATGTGTATGTTTAAAGTATAATGTATCTATTATTTACATGGTTTCACTTTTCTTATGGTGAAATTATATCCATTTGTTTTTTATGGATTATCTTATGATGGGATGATGTTTAAGAAACCCATTTTTTTCTTTGGGTTATGATGAATGATTTATGTTTATGTTATGGCACACGTAAGAATGATTTCATTATGAGATGGGTGGGACCTATATCTCTATCCAATAAATTGGTTAAATATTTATATCTCATGATATAGACATGGCTGGAACGATAAGTTAATCCGGTTCAGTGTTACAGGACTGAAACGAGGAGTGAACTCGATTCAGAAAGGGACTTTGTCCACCAAGATGTTCTTGGCAGTAATAGCTTTGCTACTATGGAAATCATATCATGTTATTAATGGTTTCCACAATTACATGTTTTATTCCCATGCTATTTTATCATGGTTAATGGTTCTTTATGATCTATTCTTTACGTACTTCCATGATTTACTTCACAACTCATGATTTTGATGTTTAATTTTTATGTTCATGTATTGAAGTTCAAATGTATATGGTTTGTTTTATTTTATCCATGATTACCTTTACTGAGCATTTGAGATCACCATTTATATGTTTTATTTTCCCTAGGATTTAAAGAAAGGTTTTAGGTAAGAAAACAAAAGGGGAAGATCTTTATGGGAGATGTTGAAGATCTTTCACCACGATTAGAAGATTATATTCCGAGGTTCCAAAGACACTAAAATATTATGGTCCTTCGGTGTTTGTTTTTGTTATGTATTATGTATTCCTCCAATGTAATGTAATTTCCATGTACGTCAAGCTTTGGGTCTCTACACTACCTGGAAGAGTCATTCGCGGATGACGGTTGACGGAACCTTGTTCCTCATGGTTGTTGGTTCGTGACTCGTTGGTGCTCGTCACTGCCTAATAGATCCAGTATCGTCCTCTAGGTGCTTGGCATCATGTTACTTTGTCAGCGCTTCATATCTTGGTGAAGTCGTGCCAACACCCCTCCCCGAGCTCCATATAAATAAGAAAGGAGAATGAGTTTGAAATGGTCAGGAAATTAATGAGGATCATTTAATTGATGAACCTCCCAAATTCCCAATGGTGCGGTTACAGAAAAAGTAGAGTCAAACCACTTATTGGCTTGAAACGTCACCTGTCCCGCCAGCGTCGTTCGTCTGTTGGAGGAAAGAATGAAATTAAAATAACAAAACATGTTATTTTATTAATATTTAAAAATTCGGCAAAAAATAACCTTTTCATCCGACCTACTGCAGTCAAAGAAAAGCCTCCCTTAAGCGAATCCCAGTGCTATGGATTCAATGGTGCCCTTAGATATTTAATCCATGCACCAGTTCAAAATTTAGAAAAGCGCCGCTCACACTTTTACTAAACATACCCGAAAAAAGGTTCGTAAAAATATTAACAGTCACCCTTGACATGCAACGGTCACGATTGGGCTTTTCCTAAGGAGAACATTCCCCAATGAACCCAATGGTAGTCTCAGATTTTCAATTAGAATTACTATTTAAATGTTATGGATTTTACAATAAAATAATATGTCTCTTAATTATTTTATTTTTGGCCAAAAACTAACTTTCACTGGTTCCTTGCGATGACCAAAGTTATAATCTTGCTAAATAAACTGTACCCTCAAGAGTTTAGCAGTTGTCTCAGATTTTCAATCCGAGTTACAATTTTTGAATTATATGAATTTGAAAAATAATATAATATACTTCATTATTTAATTTAAGATTATGAAATTTTTAGGTTTTCTCACAGGAGGCTCAAGCCAACAAAACTTATGTCACAGTTAGGGTAAACCTGCCATTCTGAACGTAACAATTCCCTCAGATTTTTAATTTAGGAAACCGTTTAAGTGTTATTCAACTTTTTTAGGGGAACTGCTTACTTGAGTTATTTAATGTTTAACAAAACTTTGAAAGACCATTCTAGGAACTCCGGACCTTGGAATCACATGCCGTCAAATTTTGTAGTCACAAAATAATTACATATAAGTAATAAAAATATAAAAAAATTCCCGGACATTACAATTAACCATGTTAAAAAAACATGGGACTTTCCAATATACCCACCTTAAAAATTATCGTCCCCAAGAAGCCATCGGGAACCACTTAAAAACAACCGACCTACCAAGGTCATTAAAAAGATCAGTCAAACTGTCACTGGAAAACACTATTATAAAATCTTGGCATCACTTACTGACATGTTTATCAAAACCAAAGAGACAATTCCCACATTCGGATTTTCCCTGACATCTCATGAAAATATCATCCACTCACTAGCACGTGTTTTTTAGAACACATTAATGCATGCATGTGACATTCCTGGAACCACAATCACCATGTCAAACATTGATCATAAATGCCGTAGCATTAACCTATCAATGTTCCATAACACTTGAGTACCTAGAAGTCCTCCTGAGTAGTGGGATGAACTTACTTTAATGGCCTAGAACATTATAAGGGTACTACATACCACATGTATTCCCCTTAAGAAACATAAATGTTGACCCTCTCTTTTGGTCACACAAAACTAAAATCACAAGGTTCAGAACCCCATTTTTATTTTTAGTAATTTTAAATAATTCATTTCAACCTTTTAACATTTGAATGAATTTCAACATACAAACAAGTACATCTACACAACAAGTCACTTGTTTTTCAAAACAACGCCCTACAAAAAAATGAAATTCAATAACAAACATCCTCTTTATCATATAACATTCAATGTTATTCAGATATAAACTGGAATTTTAGAATCTAAATTCCTTTTACTGAAATGTCAACCTCCAAAGGTCTCATTTATTCAATCTCGGTTCTTCAAAAATCAACCCAACAATAGTTTATTACAATCATAACTCAGCAGTTTTACATTTAGAACCATTTTCAAACATATTATGGTTATATAAGGTTCAAACACATGGGTGGCCATATACCAATCGATAAGGTGCCCATACATCTTATTGTTGGAATTCAGATCCCATATATCACA